>JAIFGZ020000545.1:0-1200000 GCA_019925245.2 Oryza australiensis | reverse complement strand
GCCTGCTCATCTGAGGTGCCGTCGGTGAAGCCTTCTCCGATTGAATTGACATCTACTCGGGGGTAGAGTGATTTGGTTTGTGCAAGGGCAAGACCCGCTCCCATGGTAGCTGCTTCAGAAATGTTAGCCAAGTACTGATCGGGAGCCCTCCGGAGCTTGTCGAAGATCTCGACTGGGTCCAATGAGCTGGTCCCGACTCCGTGATGGAACAAGGATAACAAGATCGGCGTCGCCGCGTTAGCAACATCTTCCCGAACTTTTCCAGCTTGTTTGACCCTCTCAAGCAAAACATCGTATTGAGCTTGGGTCTTGACTTTGTAAGCTGCCAAAGAAATATGATCACACAAAGCATTCAAAGACAAAGCAGTACAACGAACATGGTCCTGAAGAAGCTCACCTTCAAACTCAACCTCCAGCTCGGCCTTGCTGAGGCTGACTGCTTCTAGCTGGGTTTGAAGCAAGTGGACCTCCGATGAATTTTCTACAACAAGAAGGTCACCAACAATCAAGATCAGCACAGAATATAATTGAAGGCATGAAGAGACCAAGAGGGTTAAACTCACTCCCGACTGAACCCCGGAGGTCGAGGTTCTCCTCTTGGAGTGCAGCTATCTCTTTTCTCAGAGCCGCTTCCCTCGATGCAGCATCTTCTCGAGTGGTCTTTAACTCCTGCTGGACGTTCTCTAGAGAGTTTAGGTGCGGGACCAACTTCTCGAGCGCCTCAGACTTGGCCATTGATTGGCAGTATTCTTTCTGCACGCAAGACCTGAAGTTGGCCGACTGAAAAGAGATTATGATGCTACAACAGAAAAGGATCAGGACTTACGTTGAGTAGCCGAGTCGCTTCATTTAGGTGTTCACAAGCGCATATCTTTCCTCGCTTTCCATTTGTTTATCCAAGATGATGCCTTGTCTTTGGCCTTCCGAATCTCGCCACTCGATCTTGATCGGGGGAACCCAGGTTTCAGAAGACTGTAACCTGGGGATTTCTTCTACTGTGGCTGAATGGATCAGGAGGAACAGATGAAGCTGCGAGAGAATTAAACGAAGATTAAAGATGAAATGTTGATTCAGGACTTACCGGTTTCGATGGCCGAACCCTTAACCGGTGCAGCCCGGCTGCTCTTTTCCTTCGACTTTTGACCGATGGGTCTTGCCGGGCCCTTTGGGCCGCAGGGGCTTCTCCGCGGCCGGCGGTTTCCGATCGGGGTGTCCCGGCGCGGTCGGGGCTCCCTCCTTGGGATATCTTCGCCGGGAGGTGAGGGCCTTCCGCCCGGAGCGCTCTCGCTCGGGAGAGGGCTCCGAGGTTTTGGTTCCACGGGCTTGGATGCCTCAGATGTTGCAGCTAGCATTGGCCTCTCGCTCTGCCCAGCAGGGTCTATGTCTTGGGGTCTCCTGCAAAGAGAACGACAGGAGCAATTGGAATGAAGACAAAGAAATTTTCAACAAAGAGTTTAACTTCAGTCATAAGGCGTACCTGGACGATCGGCGGATCTTAGGCGCCGCTTCGGTGACGGCCTTGGAGGGCTGCTTCGGTTGGAGGGGCTGGGACATTGTCGTCCGAGTCATCGATGACGAGCCTCCTCTTGCTTGCCCGTTTGCTGATATCTTCACTCGGGGCCGCCCTCTTCCCGGCTGGATCACTCTGGATCTTCACGCCACCGGTCGGCTTCTTGGCAGGCCGAATCGGCACGTCGTCATGATGAATTTTGTATGGTTTTGAAATGATGGAGGCGTTTTCCTGCAAGAAAGATTCTTACAACACTAAGAAGTGTGACATCAAGATTGCAAGGCAATGAAAGAGGTTAAGTCGGCTTACCGAGGAGGAGGTCGACATGATCAAGGGAAGGACTGGCAAGATCGTGCTGCGCTCGACCGCAATTCCGGCCGAGAAGACCTTGTACATGCGGATCTTCAAGATCTCGAAGCTGAGGGAGTCACGGTCTTCCCGATTGGGGTCCCTCTCGCCCTCGTATTCGAAGGCTGGCTTCGATCGCACCTTGATCGGTGCCAGTCGACTCCTGATAAATTGTCGAGTGATTTGCTCGCCGCGAAGACCTTTTTGCTTCATCTCTAAGATCTTCGCTAGCAACTTGTTGGCTTCTTCCCAGTCTTGGGCTACTGGCACGGTGCTCCAGATATGCTTGGGCACAGGGGAAAGGCCAACGAAGTTTGGCAGGCTGGGTTCAAGATTGCTAATATAGAACCAGCTTGCATGTCAGCCCTTGTTGGAGGATTTCAAGGGGAGAGAGAAATACTCCTTGCGGAGGGATCCGCGGAGTTGGAACCTGCCCCACCGACGACGCAGGGATGGTCCTTATTCGGATGCGGCTTAAGGTAAAACATGCGATGGAAGAGTTGGAAGTGGGGGAGAATGCCAAGGAAGGCTTCACACACATGGATGAAAAGAGCGATGTGGAGCATAGATGTGGCCCCCGTTTTTGGAACGGGAATCTTTCGTGTTCTTAGTACCATTTCCCTGGATCGAGTAGTTGGTACCCACAAAATACAGTACTGAATAATCAGGTGCACATGCACGAATAGTCTTACAACGGAATTATTACAACGATAGGACTGAAGGCAACGTTCACCACACAGACCTCATGGTCCGGATACAACACAAAAGCGTAAATTAGATACTAGCGAATAGAGGCGCGCATGTCGCTGCCACGGCAACGACCGGAGCTAAGACCTAGTAAGCGCCATCAGCTTCTTCGCCCTCCTGGTAGTAAGCGTAAGGATCCTCCGATTCTTCATTCGCACCATCTGAAGGTTTGTGCGTATAGCAACGGTGAGTACCAACCGTACTCAGCAAGCCAACACGGAAGTGATGCATATGATAGGGTTGTTCAAGGAATGGCTGGAGCTCTTTTGCATAAAGCCAATTTTCACAAATCTTTTCACAAGCCTAACAACTAGCCAAGTCAAGTTTTAGTTCCATAGTTCATTAATTCGGCGACGCTTCGTCTACCATCCATCGTGATTCCAAGGATGGCTTCCCGCCTCCGATTCGTCATGGTTTTCTGGGGAATCCACCCCTTCTCGCATCTCAAGAAGTTGATCCACCAGCGAATGAAATCATCATGCAAACCCATCCCCGTAGTTTTAAGTTTAAAGTCTAGCCAAGCGAAAGTCTTGTCACGATGCTCGATATCCGCGAGCACGGCTATTCGAATAGATTGATTCATTCACACTGCAGTGGATGTACACTTTACCCGTACTCCGCGACAGCCCAATGAATGAGCCTACGTCCCAACACATGAGACGGTCACGGCAAAGCCTTTCGATAACCTCGCTTTGGCAGTACCCGCTCCATGAACTTAAGCCCTCATGCACTCTAGCCGTCATTTTCTAGCAGTGAGAGGAGTTCTGGCGCACCCGGGGTAAGGGAAAACTTCCTCAATCTTTAAGTTCAATTAATATCGATTTAATTCCACCATCCACAACATAGGCCGCAGCCTCATCCTCATCACATAAACCACATCATAAAGAACCATCTATGCAAGGATACTGCCTCCGCTCGGCTATCTAGTCAACTAGGTCTATACCCATTCGAGAAGTACGGTTGTACTGGCTCGTTTCCCGGCTATCTCATGGCTCGGTCCTTAATTGACCAGGGTCGGCACTTGCCTTTTCTGGAATCCACCCAAATCATCTGGCCGCCCTAGTCTAAAACATTTGTATAGCATTTTCAATTTTCATCAAACTTAGTTCATCATTCTCATGGCCATGTGGCGCTCATGTCTCCACAGGCCGCATTCCAACTACCTTCCCTAAGGTAGTTGCCCAAGCACAAAGTTTTTTTGTAAAATCATGAGTATGCAGGGATCTAGTATAAGCGGTGGCTAAGCATTTTCACCGAAGTTAGCCTCCGGTCATATCACATCGAAGGTTACAAAGAATAATTCTAATGGTGATCAACATCAAAGCGGGGTATATCAAGCATAGGTACATATCGTGTATAGCATGCAATTTGCAATTAAAATCAACATCATTTCGCAAAGTAGGATCAATATGTTCAAAGAGTGTGATGACTTGCCTTGCTCGCACGCTTGTGGAGTGGTGTCTTCAACGGGGTCGATGCCGGTCTCTTCGGTGCTACCCGTACGTGCGAAAAATCAATCGACTCCGATTAGAATCCCATATAACACCAAAAGGTCGAAAAGATCCGAAAAGCCTCGAAACGATTCCAAGCGCTAAGACCAAATTCCTACTTAAGTTTGTACTAAGATCGCCCGGAAAACTCCAAGTTTTGACATCGGGTCGATGACTTAGGGTCTTCGCAAAACGACGATCGCGATTTGTTCGAGAAAATGGATTTGAAAATATCCGCGGAGGGATTGGTGCTTGAGGTTTTGAAGGTCCGAGCACAAAAGAGAAACATATTTAAATGGCGAGAAATATCTAAACGAAATTCGGATTCAAAATGACGCAAAACGAAATTTCAAAAATCCGGTTTTGATCTTCAAATTTTCGCACCGAGAAAACATACCAGAGAATAATTTAATTTTGCCCAAAATTTTACTCAAATCTTTCCAAAATATTTTTCCCAATTTCCTAAAATTTTTCTAAATTTTTCCTATTTTATTATTTTTTTATTTTCCCAGCGCCACTTGTTCATTGTCCGCTAGGTGCTCGACCGTAGCGCGGAAAAGAGGCGCAAGGAAACAGGGGCGGCGGGGCTTACCAGCGACGACGGCCCTCGGGAGGTGCGGTGAGGCACGGGAACCTGCGCGCACGGCGGCGACGGCGTTTTGGGTGGTGTTGGGCTCGGGAAGGGAGAAGGGAGGGCGGCGGTGGTGCGGCAAAGGCGGGGTCGCCGGCCCTTTTATAGGCGTGGCGGGAGAGAAGATGGAGGAAAGGGGGCGGCGCAGCTCGGATGCCACGCGGCGGCGCAAGGGCTCGGGCCAACTCGGGCGCGTGCGACGTGGCGGAAGGCGCGGCGCGGCGCGGGGCCGCGTGCGGCGTCGTGCGCGCGGCGCGAGCGCGGCGGGTCCGGCGCGGGTCGGCGACGCACGGCGAGCGATGGCGCGAGGCGCGGGCAGGGCCGTGACGGCGCGGCGAGCGCGGGCGCGAGGCGCGGCGGGGTCCGACAGCGGCGGGGTCCGCTTGGCGCTCACGGGTTAGGGGCCGGGCGCGCGCGCGCAGGCGGCGGGGCGGGCGCGGCGAAGCGCGGCGCGGCGTGTCGCGCGCGGCGGCGCGGTACGGCGTCGAACACTTGGCGCAGCGTGAACGGTGCGATTTTGTAATTTTCCCGATTTTTGATTTTTAATCCCTATTTCAATTTTCCTCCCTCTAAAAATTCCAAAGTAAATTCCTATATTCAAAAATAATTTCTAATACTATATTTTCAACTTTTTCCCCACTTTTATTTTCCCACAATGTTTTTCATATTTATTTATTTAAATCCCTTTTTCTAATTTTCATACTTCACCCATTTATTTTCCAAAAATTTCCCGATTCCGAGTACGACTCCCAAATATTTTATTGTTTATTTTGTGTCCTAATTTATCTTCCCCCAACCACAATTACTATTCTATTTCTTCCAATTCGCATTTTCATAAATCCGCACTTCATTCTCCGATTTCTTTTTAAAAATCCCTAATACTGAATTTCACATATTTCTCTCCGACAAACTCCAAATCATCCAAAAACACAGAAAGGGAATTGATCACAACTAGATTTATGCAACTGAGCTGGCAAATAAGAAGCAACAAACCCGAGGAAGAAGCAACAAGCGAAGGTTTTTGAAAGTTCCGATTTTTATGTTTTCGATTTTAGTTTCTTCGATTTTCAGGATGTTACAAACCTACACCCCTAACAGTAAATCTCGTCCCCGAGATTTCTTACCGGTTGCTGAGTAGGTGTGGGTATTCCGTCTTCAGGAAATCCTCGCTCTCCCAGGTAGCCTCCTCTTTAGCGTGGTTGCTCCATTGTACTTTGTACATGCGCCATGACTTGGTCCGTGTCTTCTTTTCTGCCTCGTCCAGTATCTTTATTGGATGCTCTGGGTAGGTAAGATCACTGTTGATATGGATGGTTTCCAAAGGAGCTTGCTCTTCTGGCACCTGCAGGCATTTCTTCAACTGCGACACGTGAAATACCGGGTGGACATCGGAGATGTTCTCGGGCGCTCCACGGTAGGCCACTTCACCTCTTCTAGCGCTTATCAAGAATGGGCCCACGTATCTTGGTGCGAGTTTCCTTTGACCTTGAACCGTTGAGTTCCCCGTAGTGGTGAGACCTTTAGATACACATAGTCACCCTCTTTGAATTCTAACTCTCTTCGACGGGTATCCGCGTAGCTCTTTTGCCGTGATTGGGCAGCTTGTAATCGGTCCCGGATCGGCGAACCTTTCCTCGGCCTCTTTGATTATGTCGCCCGAATACGCTCGTTCACCGGTTTCGACCACATCAATGGGGTTCAGCATCGGCGACCAAATAGGGCTTCGTTTGGTGACATCTTCAGACTGGCTTGGTAGCTGTTGTTGTAGGAGAACTCGGCGTACGGTAAATATTTCTCCCAATCCTTAGTGAAATCCAACGCACATGCTCTCGGCATATCTTCTAGCACTTGATTTGTCCTTTCGGTCGCCCGTCGATCGTGGGTGGTAAGCGATGCGAAGGCAAGGTGACTTCCGAGTGCCTCGTGAACTTTGCTCCGAAATGAGACGTGAATTGGGTACCACGATCCGATATAATCCTTTTTGGTACACCATGGAGACATACAATCCTACTCATGTATAGTTCTCTAGCTTGGCACCGTTGTAGTTAGTATTTACGGGAATAAATCGCGGTCTTGGTGAGCCGATCTACTATTACCCAAATGGAATCGTAACGATTCTGAGCTTTTGGTAGTCCAACTATGAAATCCATGCCTATCTCGTCCCATTTCCATTCGGGAATCTTGAGCGGCTGCAGTAAGCCGCCGAGCGTTGATGCTCGCTTTCACCCTTTGGCATACATCGCACACGGCTACGTATTCGGCTACATCTCTCTTCATATTGGGCCACCGGTATTCTCCCTTCAAATCCTGGTACATTTTCGTGCTTCCGGATGTAACGAATATGCCGATTCGTGTGCTTCTTTTAAGATCAACCCTCTCAAACCACCTTGTTCAGGCACGCAGATTCTTTTCTTGTACCACAGGGTTCCCTTGTCGTATACCGAAAATTCCTTAGCGCGTCCAGCGGCCATGCGTTCTTTGATTTCCTGGGTTTCCTCATTTCCCTTTTGGGCCTCTTCTATTTGAGTCCTCAGAAGGGGTTGGATTTCCAGTGAGTTTACTTCTCTGTGAGGAATCAGGTGCAGATTAAGTCGAGCCATTTCTTCTTGGAGCTCACTGGCCATACCTTCCAATCCCATATGGTTGCATTGGGCTTTGCGGCTTAATGCATCGGCCACTACATTTGCCTTGCCGGGATGGTAATGGATTCCTAGATCGTAATCTTTGATCAATTCCAACCATCATCTCTGTCGTAGGTTGAGATCGGACTGAGTAAAGAAGTATTTCAAGCTCTTGTGATTAGTATATACATCACAGTGGTTCTTGATTAGGTAGTGTCTCCAGATCTTCAATGCGTGAACAACCGCGGCTAATTCCAGGTCGTGTGTGGGATAGTTCTCATCGTGGGGTCGAATCGTCGCGAGGCATATGCTACGACCTTCCCATCCTGCATTAACACGCCTCCTAGTCCTTGCCGAGACGCATCACAAGACATCACGAAATCCTTCCGGTTGTCAGGTAAAGTTAAGATTGGGGCGGTGGTTAACTTTTATTTTAGTTGGTCAAAGGCTTCTTGACACTTCTCGTTCCATTCAAACTTCTTTTCCTTCTTCAGAAGTTGAGTCATAGGTCGGGCTACGGTGGAAAACCCTTCGATGAACCTTCGGTAATACCCGGCCAAGCCCAAGAAACTCCGAACTTCCGTTCGACTTGGGTGCCTTCCATTCCGTGACAGCTTCGACCTTGGCGGGGTCTACCGCTACTCCTCCGCTGAGACCACGTGGCCAAGAAAAGCGACTTCCTTGAGCCGAACTCGCATTTGCTAAATTTTGCATACAATGGTGCTCTCGTAGTTTTTCCAAGATTACCAGTCGTAGATGCTCCGCATGCTCCTCATCGTTCTTGGAGTAGATAAGTATATCGTCGATAAATACCACTACTAATTTATCCAGGTATTCCATGAATACCTTGTTCATCGATTCATAAAATATGCCGGGCATTGGTCAATCCAAAGGACATTACGTGAACTCGTATAAGTCGTAACGTGTAGAGAACGCCGTTTTGGGAATATCTCCGGCTCTAATCTTCAACTGATGATATCCCGACCGAAGATCAATCTTTGAGAACACTTGCGCACCCTTAAGTTGATCGAATAGGTCATCGATTCGAGGTAGTGGGTACTTGTTTTTGATAGTCACTTCATTCAACGATCGGTAGTCCACACACATCCTCATACTCCCATCCTTCTTCTTGACGAAGAGTACTGGAGCTCCCCAGGGAGAAGAACTGGGACGTACAAATCCTTTCTCTTGTAATTCTCGGATTTGTTTCTTGAGTTCTTCTAACACGTTGGCCGGCATTCGGTAAGGTCTCTTGGATATGGGGGCAGTACCAGGCATTAGGTCGATGATAAACTCTATGTCGCGATCCGAGGGCATTCCTGGCAATTCCTCGGGGAATACGTCCGGGTATTCTTGTACTACTGGCATCCCACTTAGAGGTAGCATGGTGAATACTCTCGTAGCTTGTTCGCATAGCTTCGGGTTTTGGTCCATAGTTATGCTCATTGGTGATCCCCATGGGGTGGATACCGTGACTTCCCTTCGACTGCAGTCTATGATTCCATTATTCTTGGTCAACCAATCCATCCCGAGTATGATATCAATGGTTTGGGGTGATAGCACCATGAGGTTTGAAGGGAATACCACGTCCCTAATCCGTATGGGCACATTGATGCAAGCATGGGGTACGGTTATGTTTCCCCCAGGTGAGTGTACCAACATGGGTCTCTTAAGTTCTACTTGGTGTAGGTGGTGTTGTTTGCTTACTTGGGAAGATATGAATGAATGCGAGGCTCCAGAATCAAATAAGACTTTAACTGGGGTAGAGTTGATAGAGAACATACCCATCAGCACGTTCTGATCCTCCTGCGCTTCTTCAGCACGCACATGATTCACCTGGCCACGCCGAAATCCGATGGCAGTCTCATTGGGTTGCGGGGTCCTAAACAGACCGCGTCCCGCAGCAGGAGTGGGGGTTCCTCGGACGGCCGTTGCATTGGCGCCGGTGCGCACGGGAGTGTTGCGTGGTTTGGGGCAGCTGTTGGAGTAGTGCCCGAATTCTCCACAATTGAAGCAGTTCACATTCCTTCTTCCTGGAGCGGCTAGGGTTGGCGTCGGTGTACGGAACTGAGGTGTAGCTGGCCTGTTGACATGGTCGGGTGCGGGGGAACGACCGGTTGCCGAAACGTTTGGCTTCCATCCAGACAGGGTGGCTCCCTTGGGACGTTGAGGCGTTCCCTGAAATGGGCGGGCCATAGCAAGCCTCCTTTTGCGGTTATTTTCTACCATCTTTTGGTTATGTTCAAGCCGCACGACCTTGTTGATGAGGCTTTGGAAGCTGGTGTGGTCTTGTCCGATCATTGGTCCTCTCAGCTCATCGTTTAGTCCCTCGATAAATTTATCCATCTTCTCTTCTTCGTCTGCCAGGTCACTTGTGGCGTAACGGGCAAGCTGGGTAAACTTGTTCGGTACTCTTATCGAGGTGTTTCCTTGGCGCAGCTGCGGAACTCATTTTCTTCATCCTCATAACCGCAGTGTACGAAATTTTCACGGAAAGCGGCCGTGAATTCTTCCCATGTCGGTTCTCCGGCATCTTCAGCTCGAGTCTCCTTGTAGGTGTCCCATCGGTCACTTGCAGGACCCTCTAGCTGGCTAGTGGCGAAGATAACTCTATATGCTTCTCGAACTCGGACGAGAGTTAGCTTTTTCTCTATCACCCTCAACCAATCTTCGGCATCCATGGGTTCTTCGGCCGTGGAGAAGGTTGGTGGCTTAGCTCGCATGAACTCTCCTAAACTTGATCCTCCTCGACTCCCCGGTTGTTGGCAATTGCTT
Source organism: Oryza australiensis (assembly GCA_019925245.2). Taxonomy (NCBI): domain Eukaryota; kingdom Viridiplantae; phylum Streptophyta; class Magnoliopsida; order Poales; family Poaceae; genus Oryza; species Oryza australiensis. The sequence goes on along the minus strand of JAIFGZ020000545.1, from coordinate 1,189,878 downwards.
GGAGCAGCTGGGTTTGTAAAGCCATAACCTCCGCCGAGTGGAGGGGTTAGGCTCCGGTGGGTTCTCGTTGGTTGCTGCGGCTCTGCGACGATGCGCCATCTGAAGAAGATAGATGAATTAAGAGACCGGACCTGTTAAGGTCATGGTTCCTAGGTGATTTCTCTTCAAGTTGTTTTTAAATGATCTTCAACCAAACAAGCATGGTAAAATAAGCTCATTAATAGGATACCACAAAGCGATACTTAGGTCCATAATATTACATCAAAGGGGTACAATGGACTGTACATGCACAGTCCCACATGCCATGATACAACATACATCGTCCTACGCCTTAGCTATTAAGGGGGAAAGGGTGTGATCCTTGCTGCCGAACCGTCCAAAGCGAGATCAAGCTGGGGTGGTCCTCTCGCCTAATCATCCAACCATCCGCAGGAGCCAGGTGCAGGAAGGGGGTGATCCTCTGCTGAAGCAAATCGGAGTCCCCATGGCTCAGAGGTGGTGGCCTCGGAGTCATGCCGGATCTTCTTGCTCGGTGGCCGTGTACTCTTGTGAGCGGTCTTGCGGGTGAGGGGACCTCCGGTGTGAGTCGCGACGAGTGGGAGCTTCCTCCTCCATTGGATCGGTGTCGCTGGACTCCCATTTGATCTCCATAGGTTCCGTCTCAGACTCAGAGTCGGTGTGGATCTGGATGGGTTTCTCCTCTCCCGATCCAGGCTCGGATGGCACTGCTACGGAGTTTGGGGTGGGTCCCATGGAAGTGGCGGCGGTGGGGTCTATCGTGCGGCGCGCCGGCTCTGTGCTCAACATAAAGTTTGCTCCATCATGGCTTGAAAGGTGTCCAAGCATGCTGGAGTCATAAGGTAGTAGTGGTCGGGCACGGGAGCGGGAGGTGTTGGTACAACTCCGGTGGAAGTACTGCAGCATGGACGGGCGGAGCGCATGCCTCCACCAGTGGTTGACTTGTTGCTTGCTCTTCCCGAGCTGCTCCTCCAGCTCTACGGGCTTCCCCACGGGCCATGTAACGGTCCGAGAGCTGCTCATATTGGGCACCGTTGGCTGCGGTGAGTCTGCGGCATGTTGATCCGATCCCCACGCCACGGTGGCTCTCGACCGATCATTGAGGCGTTGCTGCTGGTCGTTGATCTCGAGCAAAGCTTCTTCGTAGCAGTCATCTGCCGTCTCTGCCCAGCGTGATAGACGGGTGACCATAGGGGTTGTAGCAGCGGGGGTGGCTTCCACGGTGCAAGCGGGTTGCCTTCCTCGCGATAGGGATGGTGCACAAATTCTGTCACTGTAAGTTCAGCACGGTGTATCGCATTAAGGCGAAGAAATGCTTCGCGGGCCGCGTCTTGAATGGTTTCTTCCGCTAAATCTCGGTGATAGCGGGTGTGAAAGCAAAAAGGTGTTTCACTCCCCATGCGGGCCTCCACGAAAGCTTGCTTCTCATCTTGGATATCCCTCGGAGCCATGCCTCTTGATCGGTAAGTGGGTGGTTCTGGGTATCTTAAACACCACAGCAATGATCGAAGGCTGTGCCACGAATCCCTCATCTCGTGGGATGGTGATTTCCCAGTGCTCCGACATGGTCCGACATCTGTTTTTGAAAGCAACTTAGGGTTAGAGGGAGAGAGATATCATCAAAACCATTTGGTAAAGAAAGGGAAATGAAGATATAGAAAAAGTATATTTGTATTTTCAGGAATAATAGTTTGCGAAATGGTCCTACGTAGGGATACTTCCCTTTAGCCAACTAGTAAGGGGTAGGGCGCCAATTGGTCTTATCCTACGGTCGCATGGCTCTGATACCAGCTCTGTGGACCCCCTGTTTTTGGAACGGAAATCTTTCGTGTTCTTAGTACCATTTCCCTGGATCGAGTAGTTGGTACCCACGAAATACAGTACCGAATAATCAGGTGCACATGCACGAATAGTCTTACAACGGAATTATTACAACGATAGGCCCGAAGGCAATGTTCACCACACAGGACCTCATGGTCCGGATACAACACAAAAGCAGAAATTAGATACGGTAGCGGAATAGAGGCAGCAGCATGTCAGTTGCCACAGGCAACGACCGGAGCTAAGACCTAGTAAGCGCCATCAGCTTCTTCGCCCTCCTGGTAGTAAGCGTAAGGATCCTCCGATTCTTCATTCCCACCATCTGAAGGTTTGTGCGTATAGCAAGGGTGAGTACCAACCGTACTCAGCAAGTCAACACGGAAGTGCTGCATATGATAGGGTTGTTCAAGGAATGGCTGGAGCTCTTTTGCATAAAGCCAATTTTCACAAATCTTTTCACAAGCCTAACAACTAGCCAAGTCAAGTTTTAGTTCCATAGTTCATTAATTCGGCGACGGTTCGTCTACCATCCATCGTGATTCCAAGGATGGCTTCCCGCCTCCGATTCGTCATGGTTTTACGGGAATCCACCCCTTATCGCATCTCGAGAAGTTGATCCACCAGCGAATGAAATCATCATGCAAACCCATCCCCGTAGTTTTAAGTTTAAAGTCTAGCCAAGCGAAAGTCTTGTCACGATGCTCGATATCCGCGAGCACGGCTATTCGAATAGATTGATTCATTCACACTGCAGTGGATGTACACTTTACCCGTACTCCGCGACAGCCCAACGAATGAGCCTACCTCCCAACACATGAGATGGTCACGGCAAAGCCTTTCGATAACCTCACTTTGGCAATACCCGCTCCATGAACTTAAGCCCTCATGCACTCTAGCCATCATTTTCTAGCAGTGAGAGGAGTTCTGGCGCACCCGGGGTAAGGAAAAACTTCCTCAATCTTTAAGTTCAATTAACATCGATTTAATTCCACCATCCACAACATAGGCCGTAGCCTCATCCTCATCACATAAACCACATCTAAAGAACCATCTATGCAAGCATACTGCCTCCGCTCGGCTATCTAGTCAGCTAGGTCTATACCCATTCGAGAAGTACGGTTGTACTGGCTCGTTTCCCGGCTATCTCATGGCTCGGTCCTTAATTGACCAGGGTCGGCACTTGCCTTTTCCGGAATCCACCCAAATCATCCGGCCGCCCTAGTCTAAAATATTTGTATAGCATTTTCAATTTTCATCAAACTTAGTTCATCATTCTCATGGCCATGTGGCGCTCATGTCTCCACAAGCCGCATTCCAACTACCTTCCCTAAGGTAGTTGCCCAAGCACAAAGCTTTTTTGTAAAATCATGAGTATGCAGGGATCTAGTATAAGCAGGGCTAAGCATTTTCATCGAAGTTAGCCTCCGGTCATATCACATCGAAGGTTACAAAGAATAATTCTAATGGTGATCAACATCAAAGCAGGGTATATCAAGCATAGGTACATATCTGTGTAAAGCATGCAATTTGCAATTAAAATCAACATCATTTCGCAAAGTAGGATCAATATGTTCAAAGAGTGTGATGACATGCCTTGCTCGCACGCTTGTGGAGTGGTGTCTTCAACGGGGTCGATGCCGGTCTCTTCGGTGCTACCCGTACGTGCGAAAAATCAATCGACTCCGATTAGAATCCCATATAACACCAAAAGGTCAAAAAGATCCGAAAAAGCCTCGAAACGATTCCAAGCGCTAAGACCAAATTCCTACTTAAGTTTGTACTAAGATCGCCCCGAAAACTCCAAGTTTTGACATCGAGGCGACGACTTAGGGTTTTCGCAAAACGACGATCGCGATTTGTTCGAGAAAATGGATTTGAAAATATCCGCGGAGGGATTGGTGCTTGAGGTTTTGAAGGTCCGAGCACAAAAGAGAAACATATTTGAATGGCGAGAAATATCTAAACGAAATTCGGATTCAAAAAGACGCAAAACGAAATTTTGGAAAAATCCGGTTTTGATCTTAAAATTTTCGCACCGAGAAAACATACCGAGAATAATTTAATTTTGCCCAAAATTTTACTCAAATCTTTCCAAAATATTTTTCCCAATTTCCTAAAATTTTTCTAAATTTTTCCTATTTTATTATTTTTTATTTTCCCAGCGCCATTGTTCATTGCCCGCTAGGTGCTCGGCGTGGCGCGGAAAAGCTGAGCGCAGCGCTAGTGCGCAAGGAAACGGGGGCGGCGGCGGGGCTTACCAGCGACGGTGGCCCTAGGGGAGGTACGGTGAGGCACGGGAACCTCGGCGCACGGCGGCGATGGCGACGGCGTTTTGGGTGGTGTTGGGCTCGGGAAGGGAGAAGGGAGGGCGGCGGTGGTGCGGAAAAGGGGCGGGGTCGCCGCCCTTTTATAGGCGTGGCCGCGGATGCCACACGGCGGCGCAAGGGCTCGGGCGGCTCGGGCGCGTGCGACGTGGCGGAAGGCGGCGCGGCGCGGGCGCGGGCCGCGTACGGCGTCGTGCGCGCGCGCGAGCGCGGGCGGGTCCGGCGCGGGTCGGCGGCGCGGCGACGATGGCGCGAGCGCGGCGGGGCGGTACGGCGCGGCGAGCGGCGGGCGCGAGGCGCGGCGGGGTCCGGCGCGTGGCGCGCGCGGGTAGGCCGGGCGCGCGCGCGCGGTGCAAGGGCGGGCCGGGGCGGGCGGCGCGGCGCGGCGCGCGTGTCGCGCGCGCGCGGGCGCGGTACGGCGTCGAACACTTGGCGCAGCGTGAAGTGCGATTTTTTAATTTTCCCGATTTTTTATTTTTAATTCCTATTTTAATTTTCCTCCCTCTAAAAATTCCAAAGTAAATTCCTATATTCAAAAATAATTTTTAATACTATATTTTCAACTTTTTCCCCACTTTTATTTTCCCACAATGTTTTTCATATTTATTTATTTTAATCCCTTTTTCCTAATTTTCATACTTCACCCATTTATTTTCCAAAAATTTCCCAGATTCAGTACGACTCCCAAATATTTTATTGTTTATTTTGTATCCTAATTTATCTTCCCTCAACCACAATTACTATTCTATTTCTTCCAATTCGCATTTTCATAAATCCGCACTTCATTCTCCGATTTCTTTTTAAAAATCCCTAATCTTGAATTTCGCATTTTCTCTCCGACAAACTCCAAATAATCCAAAAACACCGAAAGGGAATTGATCACAACTAGATTTATGCAACCGAGCGGCAAATAAGAAGCAACAAACCCGAGGAAGAAGCAACAAGCGAAGGTTTTTGAAAGTTTCGATTTTTATGTTTCCGATTTCGGTTTCTTCGATTTTCATGATGTTACAATAGAGTTGGGGTTCAAGTGATAAAGACGAAGACCATACTAGTCAAGAAGCCCCTAAAGAACTCGGAGGTGGGGGAGGCTGAAGCCGCATAAAGAAAGAGGTGAAAACGACGAGCTCACCGGTGTTCGGAGTGGGGAACTCCTCACCCGCCGCCGGCGCCACCACGATCTCCTTAGGAGGAAGCACTCCGTGCTTCACCATCTCCTTGAGGGTGGACTCCCTCACATTCGAAGTGGCCCATTGCTCGAAAGGGATTTTCCTCTCACCAGTCATGAGTGTGGTTTGTGTGGGGAGCAGATCTGGCTTGAAGGATGGGGATTTGAGATAGGGGTCTGAGAAGATGGATGCGGAGGCTATCTGTGAGCGAGGCACAGGCTTCTAGATCAATGGATTGGGTGCGCGCAAGAGCTTAGGGTTCTCCGCTGCAAGCTGATGAACAGTGTTGCGATTGGGGAATTTTTCTGGGAAGACGAAGTGGCGGGGATGACCTCGAGGCTTTGTAAGAGATTTGAGGGTTGCGCTAGGTTTTCTCGCGATTGGGTCGAGCCCATGAGAAACTTGCGGCCCAGCTAAGGTGTGGCTTGACGCGTGTCCTTAGGGACTTAAGTGGATGAGGTTAAGTAGATTTGCTCTGGCAATATGTGCATGTCTGAGTGCCTTGTACCTTTGGAAATTCTTTCATACCGTTGTTTGCTTGACTTCATGAGAAGTTGGCACGACGCAATTTGAGAGGTGACAAACAGCTAAGCTTTTTATGTCTGCCTTGATGACAGGGGCTGTTTGGTTTTTTAGCATTTGATTAAATTATTATATCAATGTTGTTTTTCCACCTTGGTGAAGATCTTTTTAAATTGAGACCAGTATTATGGCAAGAGCTATTTATACTTTGGTCATATTTTTCAGGTGACTGAAAAACTTGTTTACCCATGAGGGATGATTAAAATATTTGTTCCGAGATGACTCAGGCAAATCCACTCAGATAAGCATGAGCTTACCGAGTGCTTTCGACCCACTAGGGTTGATTGAGTTATTTGTTCTGAGATGACTCGAGCAAATTCACTCGGACGAGCACGAGCTTGCTGAGTAATGAGATTTTTTATGATTGCTTTAGCTTGAGCTAAGAATTTATATGAGAATGATGCTTTATAGTTCTCGACTATATGCTTAATCATATAGTCGGGGGCTACACCTAATTAGGTGTATCAAGAGACACACCTAGATATTTATTTTTGAGAATTTTTTGGATATTTTCCAGCCCTTCACAGTCTTTGGAGCCACTCGGGAGATTCAGGCAGAGATGATGAAATTACTCGGCGCCAGAAGCACTCGGCCAAAGAGTTGTTTGGCTGTGTATTGTCTTCGTTCAATGCTGAGTTATCTCATCGCCTTTAAAGGACTTGGGGGCTACTGTGGAGATTATGGCAATCGGATATCCACATGGCAAGCTTATCCGACTGGAGATAAAGATAGGTTACACTTGCCAAATATGTAAACCAACTATAACTTGGGTGTTACGTTGCCGATTAAGATAAGGCAACGGCTCATAGTCACGGTTTGGTAAGATTGAGGAAACCGACTTAGAGTAAGATAGGGTTTTCGATCTGTAAGCCCGCCTCCCAAGACTATATAAGGGGGGTAGGGGGCGTCCCTTGAGGGATATCATATGCTTTATGAGCTATTAGCTTTCAGCCTTAGATCTTGAGATCAATATACACTCGGTGGATCGAATCCCCGAAACAGGAGTAGGGTATTACCTCACGAGAGGGCCTGAACCTGTCTAAATCCTTGTTTTCCACTTAACCCATCGTGCTTGGCGATCTTGACTACACCTCCAATTTTCTATTGTCGAAACCGAGTTTCGACAGGTTAGCTATATATTTTCCTTTTTTCTTAAGATGTCTAAGTGTTTTAGTAATTTATTATAGGACATGTTGCGGTTAATGAGCACTTCAGAGGATGTTTCATTGATATAATAGATAGATAGATTATGGCTATAATGGAACCAAATTTGACTACAAATCTAGAAGCGTAATCTAATTTGAGGTGGTTCTATCCTATTTGGTTCAGGCTAAAAACTTCGAATCACTCGCTAGTACAGATCCTCTCATCTATGACGGTCCTCACATGTCTAAGTTATGTGGGTCATCACAATGAAGTTATCTCAAACAGGTATAAAAAGAGGCCAACAAAGATATACTCATATATACATGTTAGATATGTATAAAACTTGAACCCGTCACAAATGATATCTATCGGTGACGGGCTCAAATCATGGCCCGACAAAGATAATCTACGATATCTTTGTCAGGCCCCAACAGAAGCCCGTCACCGATGATACTCATCGATGACGGGCACCAACCTGAGGCCCGATTGAGATAACAATTAGACCCGTCACCGACGAGTGTCATCGGTGACGGGCTCCAACTGAGGCCCGATTGAGATAACAATTAGTCCGTCACGATGAGTGTTATCGGTGACGGGCTTCAACTTGAGGCCTGATTGAGATAACAATTAGGCCTGTCACCGATGAGTGTCATCGGTGACGAGCTTTACTTAAGCCCGATTGAGCTTAAACTTAAGCCCGTCAAGGATATGCTTCAAAATCATTTAACCTAACCCAAGCGTCGATTCAGATCTACACATGAGCGTGAAAATTTTCTACGTCCTCACATTGCAAACCCTAGTGCCACCGCCATCCCTCACGCCCTCTTGAGCCTGTCGCCGTCGTTCTCCCTCACTGCCACTGAGCGTCGCTGTCCCCGAGCCCGGCAACCAAGTGCCGCCGTCCCCGAGCCCGGCCACCGAGCGTCAACGTGCTTCAGGTAAGTCCATCTTCCTCATGTGTTATCGTGCTCCCTTATGTATACATTTAAGATGAATGTCATGCCATGTATTGAATCTGAGATGAATGTCATGCCATGTATTGGTTGTATATTAGTCATTGTTAATGAGACATGTATACATCTGAGATAATGTCACTTTTGTTTTAGTTGTATAATGAAACATATATATATTCTCCTCCATTTCAAAAATAAATTGTACATATGAATGGATATGTGAAATATGTGAATGTCATATGTGAGTTCTGAATTGGGTTTTCTGTAAATAATTGTATATATGAATGGGGATAGATGCTGAGAATGGGAATATATATCTCTGTTTCTTTAACTTTTCAGCGGACATGACTAGCAAAGGCCTGAGGCTACTTAAAAACAAAATTTATTTTTTGTTTGGGAAGCACTCATCGGTGACTGGCTTTAACTTAAGCCTGTTATAGATAATACCATCTGTGTGGGTTTAAGTTAAAGCACGTCACCGATGTTAGTCATCCGTGACGGGCATTAATTGAGGCATGTTTGAGATTATTTCATCTGTGATGGACTCTTGATTGATTGGGCTTCTGAGTCAAACCTATCGGTGACGGGCTTTAGTTTAGGCCCGAAAAAGATAAGTGCATCAGTGACAGGTTTTGTTCGATAGAGATGACTTCTCATATCGCTGATCTTTGCGTCGTGACGAACGTCGTACCTGATACAGATGAGGATTGTCGTTCAATTGAGATGAGAGTTTCTGTTGCAGACTTAATCTGGCAGAAATTTTAATTTGTATTTGATCACATCGTATGAAATGAGTCGACCATTCCTTCCGCATTACGATCCCCAAGAATTGCTTGTCAAGCGAACCGTTGTCCACCACTAAATTAAACACGACTATTTTGCATGTAATCTTTATTTTATATTAATCGGAGGCAAGCCACTATATCTATCTAGCTAGACAATCCTTTTGTCTTAATTATTTATTTGAGTGCATCCCATTAACAATTAACTACATATAAAAAGAAAGCCTCCACGTCTAGTTGCGTGTCGTGAGTGACGGCTTGAACCATTATATCAACAGGAAAGTAGCACGCGTGATTGCGCATCTCTGTTTTTGAAATGCTGAATTTTGCGTGTTTCGTATCTTGGGATTCATAAAAACAATATCATCCGACTGATAGTCAACAAAACAACTTTTTATTTAGTTTTTGATTATATGCAAGCGGGCATGATCTTTAAATCATATGATCTCTTACTGTACCTGATATGGAAATTGAAGAGTATACGCCAGCCAACCTAACCCATATATAAATTCAACTTAATTTGAATTTGATCCACGTGCATATCAACTAGAAAGGAGCCCGCACGATTGCATGGGCACGTCTGTTTTTAAAATGCTGAATTTTGTAACTGTCATGTTTTGTGATTTATAAAAAAATCATACGACTGATAGTCAACAAAACTTTTTTATTTAGTTTTAAATTATATACAATCAGGCATGATTTTAAAATCATAATATCTGACTCTACCTGCTATTGAGATTAAAGAGTAACGCCAGCCAACTTAACCCCTATATAAATGCAACTTAATTTCAATTTGGTCTATGTACGCTTCTCCAATCTCCACGTCTATACGGAATATTTTACTTCTTGAACTTTTTATTTTTTACTTTTAAAAATAAACCAGAATCCAAACTTTTAGGCCGCGTCAGGTCATATGTCGTGATAAAATAATACTGACATACCACCATACACAGTGAATGTTATAGTTTTATCCAACCATGTTAACAAAGGTAACGTGGTCAAATAACAGTGTCAAGCCAACCAGACCGACGTGACTAAATAACGGTGTCACACCAGCTAAACCGACATGACAATGTTGTTTTATCAGCTAGTATGGCTGGCGTAACGATGAGAATTTTCTCACGCGCTGGCCTGGGAGATCTGTTTAGCTTCAGTGCAGGTCCAAAATTAGTCACCTTTGGTGATCGAACGAGCGTGTCAATTGGTTTGATCCTGTAACAAACAAGAAACAACAGATAGACGTTCTGGTTAGGGTTAGATCCTACTCGATCGGCTATAGATATTAATAAATATACAATTGTATCCCAAAACACATTTAGATTAAGTGATTAGGATAGATCGGTAGTATACTGAGACAATATAAATAACATGGATCTAAAAGCACGTTAGGAACGTAATTATATATATATATATATATATTGATAACTTAGCCCATGTTGTAGATTTAATATAAATCGGCTAGTACTTCGATATATTTTATATAAAGATATTAATCTAAATTAAATATATTAAACCAAGATCAATCGGCTATTGGTGTAAAATAATGGATTGATTCTGAGCTTAATATATTTAAGTAGATTAAGATCTTAATATAAAAGGCCATTCTAATACGTCTAACAATAATAATACATAAAGATGATCAGAATAGGTCAGACCGACTGAAACCCAAGTTCTATCTCTAATAGCAAACATTGAACCAAATAAATCTATATAGTTCTAAAGGCGATTTAATAGGTCGATTAGATGCAACATTAAGTACCAAAAGAATTATAGGATTTATATAGGCTAATGAGAACTCTTCGAGATGGTAGATACACCATATAACCTAAATCAACCTCTAGATCTAGCTCTGTCGACTACTATCTTCGAGGAGATATTAGCCGATCGCGAGATAGATCTAGACATTGATCTAGATTATATGCCGCATATGATAAATTAACGGTTTGCAGCATCAACTATCATAATAATGGAAGCACTGGCCCCGATACCACAAGCCGCTTGTAACAAGAAATTACCTGCCCTGAAGATCGAAGTCGATGCAGCCCGCGGTCAAAGCAAGAACTCATCAAGAAAAACGTAAAGTAAAAGGTTGGCGATGCGCCGAGATTGTATTGATGTGTTGTTATTGTTTACAAGTCCTCGGGTCTTATTTATACCCGAATACACAACGAATCCATGACGGACACGATTTCTATTATAGATTAAATCTCTAAACAAACCGACATTATTACGAAAGGAAACTATACAAGACATCCTAACTTAACAGATACAATTGCCGTTGTAAGACCTTATCCATAGATGACAATATTTTTAATGTACTTTGGAAACCGAATCCAATACTTTATCCTTAAGCTTTCTTTTCGGGACTGGCTTCACTCTATCTTCAATCAGAATCGGCTACCGACTGTCCTGGTCCGACTCGGACTCAACCGACTGGCCTCGCAGCCGATTCGGACTTAGCCGATGCGGCCTCTTTTTCTCCGCAGATCATACGTTTCCTCCGATTCCGCTTCAATCTTGACCTCAAACTCAGGGATTTGGTTACCAAATTTGGTCATTAACAATAACCAAAAGGTTTGGATCTTATTTTAAAACTTAAAAGTTCAAGAAAATAAAAAATTTCCATCTATACGTGGCTCACTCCGCAACATTGGCTCTGAGTTGACATTTTTCTTGATGCTACTCATCATAACCAGGAAAATTAAATAAACGATTTGATTTGATACCACTTGTTAGAAATAAAAAAAACGGAGATCTCGCCAGTATAGCATCTAGCAGTTGAAATTGGTTAAGATAAAGAAAAGCTTTATTGATCTTGAACCATATGATAAGGTAATGCAATTAATTCAGGACCACTACGAACATCATGACACTATGTATAATGTATAGTACGTAGCTATTTTTTCTTTTTAAAATATAAAAATCTTGAGACACATTTTAGTCCGATGAAATTGAACATGTTTATTTTAGTCCAATGAATCTGACCATGTTTATGTCAAATTTATAGAACTAGCATGTATCTTATCTAATAATAAATTATTATATTTTAAGATAAAAAGTAGAATGTGTTTACACTCAAAATTGGCACTTAGAAATTAAAATAGGAAAGATTACCAATATTTGAAAGTTTGCCGGTTTCTTCGGAGAGGCCGGTCTGACCGTCGGATATAGGCCGGTCAGACCGGGCAGTGGGGCCGGTCCGACCGGAGGCATATGGCCGGTCTGACCGGCAGAGTCCGAGACTTAGACGACTTTGTTAGTATTCGGGTTTCCTTTCTTCATACGGTGTATCTCGGGTTTCCAAACATGTTTATCTCGAATAGGACTTGGAGGAGGGCCTGTAGAGGGCAAGACCAACCCCTATATAAGGGCCAAGGCCGGTTCAATTGTAAGATATCGACACATACAACATACAATCAATCTATTTGAATCGTTCCTTTTATTTTCAGCCTTATTTTCTACTTTGCCCTAGTTTAGTCAATCTTTGTCGATTTGCGTCGTAAATCGTCCGCCGCCGCTGCGAGAGTGCGACAATTCTTTGTAAGTTTGTCTTGGAAACTTTCCGTTTGCTCACGAGACGAGTAGTTATCAACATATCCATCTAAATCGGTTCCACTAGCCGATTTAATCTATAAAACCCACTTTGTTCTAGTTTTTGCTAGATTGAAGTGGTTGGCGACTCCGTACCAAGAACCACCGCAAATCTTTAGGTGAATCGATCGTGTTCGTGCCTTTGTCAAAAAAGGTGCCAACAGAATGCACGTGGCCTATAATTTAGAAAAAGAAGAAAATGCAGAAGGGCCAATAATAACAAGATACAGCACATAGGCGATCTTCACCTCTGATTTACCGCCATATTAACACATGGGCCAGGAGAATCACCGCTACACAAACCTTCTTTTGTGTCGGCTCAAAAATCCCTTTTGATAGCCGACAGCAATTTGGCGGCACATATGAGTCCTTCTCATTGATGCCGATCCAACAACCGGCATCAATGGAGGTGCACGATATAAAAAAATAATCAGCTCAGCTCAAATTGAGCCGAACCATTCCAGAATCATCCAAGAACCAGAACAATAAACAATAAACAAGAAACAAGAACAATAAATCATGCACATCACACAACAATAAAAAATGAATCATGAACAATGAATCATGCAAGAACATTACAGAACACATACTAGATCCAAGAACATCTAACAACAAAATCACAACACGAACAAATCACATAACAAAATCACTACACAGGCGCTGTCTGCCCACCCGCCGCTCGCCGTCGAGCTCTCTCGCCCACCCCACCACCCGTACCACCCCTTCCCCTTCAACGATCCGCTGCCTTCGAGCTTGTGGCAACAGGATTTGGCCGGCCCGAGTTCTGGCGATTGGATGTGCGCGTCACCGGTAGGCCGATGGAGAGGGAGAGGAAGAGGGGAGTAGGCGAGGGACAGAGAGGCTGAGAGGAGGGAAGGAGAGCTGCCGCCACCTCGCGCACCGCCGTTGCCGAGGGGTGGCTGTCCGTCGCGCGCCATCGCCAGGTACACCGCCCGTTGCACGCTGTCTCCAAGGGGACGCCTCGCACCATCGCCCGTCGGGCGTTGCTGCTCGCCGGCTGGGAGAGAGGGGGGAGGACGGGGCGAGTGAGTGGATAAGGATGGGGCGTGACGGCGAGTGAGTGGATAAGGATGCATGGGGCAGCGTGGTGTGGATAAGATCCTCAGGTCGGGTCGAGTCGACTCGGTTTTGTATAGGTGTCGGTTTTCTTAAAAAACAAACATCAATAGTATAGGTACCAGTTTTTATTTAAAACCGGCACCTATTGTTGTTAAAAGGTATCGGTTCTTTATTTTTAGCACGTGGGAGATGGAAAAACATCAATATATGTCGGTTTTAAATAAACTAACACCTATAAGTAGGTCCCTATGAAGGTTTTTGTAGTAGTGAATGTCCTTCCAAAAGCAACCCTTGCACAATAAAATGACACGTGTGTGTGCCCCCGTTTCGATATTCTAACCAGAAAAAGGGTCAGGTCATATGTTTTCACTTAGGATCAAATTCTTGCAACTGTGATCAATGCATGTGGGGGTGTCACCCCGGAGTAGCTCACAGAATGGAGTTAAGACCAGCTGAAGTCGGACTGGTAGTCCTCGGGAGGTGGTCAGAAGCCCGACCTCCTCATGGGGTCGGTCGCCCCGACCTCTCCTCTGTCCCGACTTCAGTGTTCTATCTCGACTTTGACTCATCAGCCCGACCCTGAATCTCCTCGGGAGAAAGGCTTGCTTTGCAAGGATGGCAGAGAAAAGGAGAGGACAACCCAGCAGAAGATGACATCACCCGATAGGACTGCACAGAAGGTACCTACGGAGGACGGATCCCAATGCAAGATGGAGCAGGATATACCCACAACGGGCATGACCCAAGGGATCTCTATGTACTTTTCAGATGTTATTTGTACTTGCTTTTTAGCTTTTAGTCTTAGCTTTCTTGGCCCCCAAGTCTTCTTGTAACTGCCCCCCTTGAGCTATAAAAGGGAAGGCAGGTCACGCGGGCGAGGGGATCGATTCTTCGGAAGCTAGATCTAATCTCTAGATCCCCAAGAACTCACACGATTGTACTCTGATTCATACACCACCCCAACAAAGAACATAGGACGTAGGCTTATTATCCTCCGGAAGGGCCCTGAACCTGTCTAAAATCCTTGGCTCGCATTCTCTCTGAGTCAACCATCCTTCTGGTAGATGTCCCGACTACTCTTTCACCTCCTGGGGTAGCCCTCTTGGAGGATTGATCGACCACCCGTCGACAGTGCCTTAAAAAGGAACCATTGCTAGCTAACAAGCTAGGATAGTGATACAAGTCAAAACTTGTGACAAGTCCCCTAAAAATATCGGGCAATAGTTACAACAAGAGACATGACTAGTTATTGGAGTAGTTCTGTGGGTGACAATGTAGTTGCAGAAAAGAAGCAGAAGTTACGAAAACTACACCATAAGTCACATTAAATTTGACATTTCATCCTATAAGTTATTTTTTAATGTCCACCTCCTACTTACATCCATTGAAAAAATCACCTTAGTCCACACGCGCTTAGCTGAATGAACATGCTTTTACACTTCTAGAAATGTGAGAGGCGTTGGTTCGTAAAGGACCATATGTGCTGGATTTTCATCCAGCACCAATACAAGCTACCGGCACCTGTGAGGAAAATAGAACCGGCACCTCTATGTTTGCACGAGGCCAAAAAAGAAAGCCGGCTCGAATCGAGCTGAACAAGCTTTAAGCCCACTGATCCCCCACATCCTCACATGCAGAACGATATCCCCACATGCAGAATTAAAATACGTGAACAAGAGAACAAGAATTTATAGGTGGCCAGATGGGCCGTGCTGAAGTGGGCCAGCCCGGGCACGGGTGTTCCTGTAGCAGGCACGACACAGCACAACTCGGGAGGCTAACGTCGGGCCGGCACGGCACTAGTAGCCATGCCATGCTTGGGCTGCCGGCTGAGCCCATGGGCCGGCACGGCATGACACGGCTACTATAGCAGGCACGACACGGCACGGCACGGCACGCGGTGCGGGGGGAGGGCGAACCAACGCGCAACGCGTGGCAGCGCAGGGTCTGACGACGGCAGCGGCACTGTGTAACGGCTCCCGGGGCGGCCAATCCGAGTGCGCCACGTACCCCCTAACGGCTATATGGCCATTCAAATTTAAAAATAGTCGTTGGGAGGCTAAAAAATTCTTAAAAATCTCAAATTTCGCCCTAAAAATAGGGCATGAACTCCAGCCATTTCTTCTCACCCCACACTTCTCATCTTGTGCTCTCAAGTGCTCTAAAGTGTTCTCTTTGCTCTCAAGTGTGCATTTTTTATTTTGACAAAATTTGCTCAAATTTTGTCAAAAATCAAAATAAGCTTCGTAGGTCAATAGTTTGATAGCAAAGGT
Organism: Oryza australiensis; assembly: GCA_019925245.2. Lineage (NCBI taxonomy): Eukaryota > Viridiplantae > Streptophyta > Magnoliopsida > Poales > Poaceae > Oryza > Oryza australiensis. The sequence continues at coordinate 1,174,139 of JAIFGZ020000545.1, read as the reverse complement.
TTGAAGAGCTCGCGGTTGGAAAGATGTAAGTAATATTCAAATTTGTGTATTATTTGTATTGTGTTTGTGAATTCAATAAATATTCTAAAATTTGATTATGTCGGTTTAAATTTTCAGAATGGATCCAAACTTTCCATACCAGTCGTCGTCGTTCACTTTGGGTGATTTCGACCCCAACTACATGTCAGGGTTTGACGATGCCTTCGGATTGGCTCCAACTCCACCATCTGTGGAGGAGGTACCGATTCAGACGGCAGCGGCGGCTTCCGAAGGATTTTCCAAATCCGCGAGCGGAAGTGTTTCAACACACATCGGCTCGAAGAGATCGAGAACCTCCGGTGTGTGGCAACACTTCGATGAGATAAAGGAAACATGCCCCGACGGAAGGGAGGTATCGAAAGCTCGTTGTAGAATATGTAGGGAAATTTTATCTGCTCGTTCTTCTCGTGGTACAGGTCATCTCAAGCGCCATGCGAAGTCGTGTGCCAAGAAGCAAGGAATACAACTCCGGCAGCAACAACTTATGCTAAACCCGCATGGTACGGTACGTAGTTGGGAGTACGATCCCATGGTTGCTCGAAAATCTCTTGTTCGGTTAATCGCTAGGCAAGATTTACCCCTGAACTTTAGGGAGTCTCCTTTTTTTAACAATACATTCAGCAATCTCATAACCCTAGGTTTAAAGCTGTGAGTAGGCAAACAACAACTAGAGATTTAGAGAATGTTTATCAGCAGGATTCAACTGCACTTAAGGAACTGTTTAGTACATGTACTTTCTCTGTTAGTGTTACTTCAGATATATGGAGTAGTAGTAGAGCTAGGGAGGATTATCTTAGCATAGTTGTTCATTTTGTTGATGATGATTGGCAATTACAAAAGAGAGTTTTAGGGCTTAGGTTAATAGATGTCTCACATATAGGAGAAAACATAGCTGAAAGAATTATGGAAGTAATTAATGAATTTAATCTTGCTGATAAGATATTTGTTGTCACCCTAGATAATGCATCTGCTAATTCTAGGGCTATGGAAATATTTCAACCTTTATTTTATGTTTATGCTCAGTCTTTTCTACTCCATCAGTGTTGTGCATGCCATATAATTAATTTGATTGTTAAGACTGGCATGAAGAGGGTAGGTAACTACATTGATGCTTTTCGTCAAGCAATTGCGTGGTTAACTGCTTCTAACCCGCGGAATGGTGCGTGGAAGAGGTTTTGCCATGCGGCCGGTAAGAGAGCTCGTAAGTTTGCCACCGATGCAAAGCATCAGTGGAATGCAACGTATTTAATGCTAAAGTTGTTTTACCTTATAGTGAATTACTTACTGATTTTGTTCACTCATGTGGTGGCCCAAGAAATAGTGACGGGTCGCCAGTACTGAATGAACATGTTTGGGCAATTGTCCAAAAATTTTACCAATTTTTAGAAATTTTTTATGATTGTACTCTTACTTTGTCACAAGTTTATTATCCAACTGCTAATACAATTTTGCACAACATTCTTGAAATTGCTTCTTTTTTAAAGAATACAAAAATGATGATGTTCTAACTGAACTGTCTTTCACATGAAACAAAAATATTTTAAATATTAGAAAAATATACCTATGTTGTATGTTTTTGCTTTTGTTTTAGATCCTAGGTGTAAATTAAGGTGATTGTCTGCTATTTTATCACTTCTTGGTAATGCTGTAGGTGTAGATTATAGTTTATACTGAGGTTAGGGGTAAATTATATGAAGTTTTTGGAAGATATGAACTAAAGTTTCAGGGAGTTCGACAGCAGAGACCCCCTCCTATCCCCACTACAGGTAAGAAGAAGATACAGTGGGGTAGGATTTGGGGTGGATCGTCTTCAAGCCAAGGTGGTGGCAGTTCGTCGGCTACAAGTGGAGACGCCTCTTCACATGGTGTGGTCAAAGAGTTGTTCGGTTATTTGGACAGCGACGCCATCCACCACGAAGCACAAGACTTCAACGTCCTCAGGTGGTGGAATGAACACAAGATAGCATATCCTGTGCTTTCAAAACTAGCACGGGATGTGTTGACGGTGCCTGTGTCGACGGTGTCCTCCGAATCGGCCTTCAGTCTATGCGGCCGAATCATCGAAGACCGGAGGATGAATCTGAGCAGCGACCACGTCGAAATGCTGCTAAACGTTAAAGACTGGGAGCTTGCTCGACAACATGCCCAATACACTGGGGACAACCAAGAATTGGCCGCCCAGTTCAAACAACTCTACATGGATCCAGACCAACCCCAGTAGAATTTTATTAAAAGTAGTTCTGACCTTTGAGCTGTACTATTTTCTTTGTCATGGTTTTCTCAATTTCCCCTATGAGTTTTTACATGACAAAGTTTTTAACGAACCAGCATGTATCATTGTATCCTATAATGATATAAGTATCAATAAAGGTCATTACTATATTTAACAAATTCTTTTGCAATATTTTTACAAGTGTGGATTTATCTTTAAATTATTTCAATATGATGATTCACAATCTATCATTTTTAAATTTTTCAAGACAACAAAAAATACCATTTTTTCATATTTTTAACATTAGTAAGTCATTACTTATTTTTTAAAAACTTTTATTTTCAATTTTTATTTTTTAACTTAATACATGTGTCGGTTGTTTTTCTAAAAAATTTGCACTGTGCAGACTCTTGCTCCAATGGTCGGCGTGCCCCGAACGGCCCGTGGGCTTGGCCTTAGCCCGTGGGCCACGAGCGTGTCGTGCCGGCACGGGCATGGCCCGGCCATCCATGGGTCGTGCTTGGACCGGGGCATGGCACGTGGGCCGGCACGGCATGACCCATTTCATGAGCCGTGCCTAACGGGCCATGCCGGACCCGTGCACGTGCCATGCCAAGCCGGGCCGCCCGTTTGGCCGTCACTACAAGAATTCCTAGATCCAAAATATTCACATCCAAATCCCCATATTATCAATATCTGTCGGAGGACTGTCCTGACCTTCCATTATAATTGAGGAATGATGATAATTGTTCAAAACATTCCACGATTTATAACAAAACGTCCGGAGCCTCGAGAAAAGGATATTAGAGACCTTGCTGGGCCTTTAGCCTGCCAGTCAACTTCAGCCTGAGCTGTGCCCGTCAAACCACTTGAAGGCGATGACCAAAATGTGTTACACATTCAGAAACTTGACAAAAATAGTTAAAGATCTACAACATCTCAAATATCCTTAACTCATACTCATGTGAATATAGTTCCCAGGATGTGCACTAGATTCACACTTTTATCTTAAGCATGGACATACATAGCAAACATATTTAAGATGAAAGGAGCTGAAAGATTTACATCAACTTAATAGTTACATAGGCCGGCCAGTCAATAAATATATCAGAGAACAGCGGAAGCTTGACTACCAAATCACAAGCACGCCGACTAGGGGTTTACCCCGTTAAGTTCAAATCAAAGAAAAAACAAATTGAAACCCGCATCACTCAAAGACTAAGTCTAAACCTGCAAGCAAAGGTTATTCCAATAGCAAGAGTCAGTACATCTAGCCTTGCACTAGCACGATACGTGTTCCTCCATCCTAGGCATACTGGAAATATAACCTAGAACCGTTAAGTGGCGGACCCATGCCTTAAACTTAACGCCGTGGTGGCGGACGCAACAGGAACCCACCACGTGGCACAATACCATTGTATTGGACAGACTTAGTCACCTAAACTACCACATCGGGGTAAATAGGAAGTTCCTCTGAGTTATATGAACCCATACACACCGGCCTACCATAGTGCAAGGCTAGGTGCTAAGTAGATTAGTCAGCTTAGGCCATCCCATACTAGCACATGTGGATGTACGGATAACTTTAAGTTGGTGACACAAGTTTGGTCCTTACGGACTTGGGCAAACATATCTCCCCTATCGTCATACAACACCATATGCATGCCACTTACCGCCCAAATCAAAACCACATTTTTACACGTTTTAGTTAGCAAATACTCACCATATTTATTTTACCCCAGCAATGGTTCACATATCAAAATCACATTTTAGTTATAGATGGAATGAGCATTTGCATACTTCTAAGCAAGGCTAAGCAAGTAGTTGCATAAATCATATATTTAAACCCATTTGTGCACAAGGAATATACTCTAACCATTTCTAGGGGTACAAACAACAAGGATTACAATTGTTCAAGGTAGGAGATGCAGTAAATAGGATCATAACTACCATAACCAAATTTTAAATACCGATATAGTCTAAGTTCATATGCAACTTCGCAAACAAATATTTTCATTCCTCAAATCATGGAATTCAATGTGTTCAAAGGATGGGAGGAAAAAACTTGCCTTGATCTTGAGAAATGTTAGCACCTAATCCACTCCTTCACCGTTTATGCAATTATCTAAATAAAGTACACGTTATGCAATTAAACACCGAAATAGGCAAGAATCCAAAATGCTCTAAAATGCATGATTTGTGCACATTGAGTAGGTACTTATCTAAGTTGAATTTAGGTGAAAGAATTTATAATTTATGTTATTCCATTTAAGAGTTATGGATTTTAGAAGTTTTATCAGTAGGTAGTAGTATATACTTAGGTAATGTTTTAAAATGTTTCTATAAATTATTTTTTATTAACTTTTACTTCACATAGGTGAAGAGATATGTTTCATTATTTGCTCCAGGTCGTCCGAGGGCGCAGTGGCGTTCCTGCCGCTGTAGTGGACGAAAGGAGATGGTGTCAAAAGGGATCTTGCTCAGCATGGTGTTAGGAGCTGGGAACGTGGAGAAGATGGTTGTGGGAGGTGTCACCCCGAGGTGCCTCAAAAACCCAGGTTGAACCTCAACAGAAGTCAAACCGAGTGTCCTTGGGATGTGACCGAGAGCCTGACCCCCCCGAGGGTCGAGCATGCCGGCCTTCCCCCGAGTCCAACCTCGACCCCTTCTCTCGACTCCGACTCGTCGCCCGGCCTCGATCATCCTCGGGAGGAAATTTGGCAAGCAAGGAGGAAGAGGGAGGAGACAGCCCGGCAGCATCTGACACCACCTAACGGCACAGGAGCAGGGTCCCAGGGTTGTCAGGAGCACAAGACATCCACGTTGTACAAGACCTAGCAGACCAGCATGTACTTTATCAGATATTCTTTGTACCTCACTGTTTGTCTCTCTTAGTCTTAGCTTCCTTGGCCCCCAAGTTTATCTATTCCTACCCCCCTTGATGTATAAAAGGGAGGGCAGGGGGCCGAAAAGAGGACTCCAGATTCCCTCTGATGCTTGTAACTCTTGTTCATCATCCACACCTGAAAAAGAACACCACACACACTGGACATAAGCCTATTATCCTTCGGGAGGGCTGAACCAGTATAATCCCTCACGTTCTTATTTCTTGGCTCATCATAGGATTCAAGTCGACCATCAGATCCATCGAAGGACAGCTTCTCTACCAAACTCTCTTCTACCTCCTCGGGGACCCCCCTTGGTGGACTACCGACCCACCCGTCAACAATGGCGACGAAGATGACCGTTGAATGGCGGTGATGGCGTCTTCCCAGTGGCCGACAACACGCTGGAGGCGAGGTGGACAAGAGAGAGCTCTCCTTCTTCGGCTTCTTGGCACTGGGGTGGAGAGTGAAGCTGGGCGACACGACTGGGAGAGTTAGAGGGCAAGAGGGGGAGCTTGCGCTGTCGACACGTCATGGCCAGGCGTCACCGGTGTCCAGAGCACCGTCTTCTCTCTCTCTCTTTCTCTCTCTCTCTCTCGCGTTCCCGGTTGGTTGAAGCGTGAGGGACAGAGTGAGGGCGAGCCAGGGAGGCTCCCAAGTGGGTCCAAAACGTGATAGGCTGAGGGGTATGGGTAGAATCATAAGTGCAATTGGTTTTAGTTGAATTTCCAGACTTATTTCTCTCCCCAGTCTTTGTAGCTTCATAACTTAATGCGTGGACTAGATAAAATAGTGTAAATTTTACTGGAGGTAGATGATTATACCTAGATTCCATTTTCTTTGGTTGCACATAAAAACAATTTTTAGTTTGCTCACAGAAAATAAACAAATATGGGTTAATTGGAAACTAGTTTGAATTTTTTTAGGAGACCTAAACAGAGGATAAAAATTCTAAAAAATTATATTTATTCATGATAATTAACCTATTATTTAAATAAATTATTTCCCATGTAAACTTATGTGCATTTTAATGGACTTTTAGACATGATGTCGTTTTAGCCGATTAAGGATTATAATTAGCCTACTATGTGACTGTTTTGACTAATTTGTTTGAGGCATCAAACTTAGTTATCAAGTTGTACCAAAATTACATTGAGTTGATTATATTGGTTTACACTTGCATGATTTGTTCCATGATTTTACCTTGTATGAATTATTTTATATAATTACAAGGCTTCTCCTTACATGTAGGTTCCTATTTTAAAGATGCATTCCAACTTTTGCATAAATATTTTATTTAGACTTTTTTCTTTGGCCTGGATGATATCATTTTACTAAATTTCATGTCCTTGGGTTTAACACACAAGGTTAGTCATTTGTTTGCTTGGTGAGCTTACCATCTTTAATTATGTTCATGAGACCTAGTACGAAATGCAAACCCAAAATCCCAATTGCACAAAAGGACTCAAGCCAAAACATGCATTATGCACATATATGCACTTATGTTTGATGGCATTTATGGTCTAAGTTAGGAATGGCAAAGTTTTAATTTGTCCTCAAATTTCAATCATGCAATAGGTTGTAGTACTCCACCTAGGTTAGAGATGACAAATTTTGGTTCACAAAATTGAAGAACTTCACTTTCATTTGGTTTTGACATAAATCTCTTGACCCTAGAATTCCTGGGTATGTGACAATATCACAAGACATTAACAAGATAACAAGAGAGAAAATATTAATAATCTCTAAACATCAATAATCAATATATCAACAGAATGCACTAACCATGCCACCACTGTCGTCATCCTCCAGATCCGCCGCCACCACCGTCCTGCCACCACTGTCTCCCCCTACCTAATCCGACGGCCCTAATCCAAAACTAGCTGAGAAACGAAGAGGCCAAGAAGGAGGGACAATTACGGCGGCAGGGCAAAGTTGACGACGACTACGGGAGGCCATGGGGGAGAGGGAGAGGAGAGGGGAGAGGGAGACAAGAAGGACGGGAGGGGCTGGATGGGGAGGGGGATGTCGCACGCCACCGAGGAGAAAGAAAAGCAGCAAGAGGGGTGATAGGGGCGTCGGAGGCGAGTGAATAAGGATGGATCAATCTCGATCGGGCTAAAAAGAATCCCTCGCAGGTCAGGTCGGCTAGGTTTAGTATCGGTATCAGTTTTTCGTTCCCTTACCCAAGCCACTGCCTATGAGTCGTCGACTCATTCTTCAAGAGGCACGCGATTAGAGATCACTTTTCCCTCCCACTGCTTGGGAGCTCAGCACGGTTTCACGTTCTATTTCCCTACCCACTTGAGGTTCTTTTCACCTTTCCCTCACGGTACTACTTCTCTATATGTCACCCAGGAGAGCTGGCAGACTAATTTCACCGAGGACCAAGAACCTCAAATTTCCCTCATGCTGATCCCGACCGGTACGAATAAAATACCAGCACCTATAATATATTTTAAATGTTGGTTAATTAATAAATCGGTACCTATAATATATAATAGGTAGTGGTTCTTTTAAGAAACCGATATCGATATCGATAGTATTGGTGTCGGTTTTTTCTAAGACCGACACTCGTAGTTGCTCAAATGTGTCGGTACTATATTTTTCCATCCCACATAGGTGGAAAAAGGTCAATAAGTATCGGTTTTAAATGAATCGATACCTATGAGCCAATATCTATTAGGGGTTTTGTAGTCTTATAAATTGTGAGCCATCAATATGGTGTTTACCACAATAAAATACATCTAGGACTTTAGTCTTGACACTTTTCTTGGAATTCCACAAATAAAATTGTTCCTAGGAGCTTAAACGTTGTTGCATTGAGTTTTGCTATATGCATAAAAAAATCAATGCAAAGTGAAGAATAAGTCCAATGAAAGCACTTGGACAAGATTGACTCGGCTAGCTTAGCCTGTGTTGACTCTACATCAGCGATGATAGGTTGATTTGGTTAAGCTTGTGCGTAATGAGGTGGTTTTTACAACAACACCGAGTAGCAGAGTGAGCATTTGCAACAAAATAATTTATGGGATGAAATTTCAAACTTCAAAAGATTTATTGGGTGGTTTTTATGATTTTCAAAAAATTGAAATCAGTAAATGCTTATGCTTATGTGGAGGAGAGAAAAAAGAGGAGTCAGGACAGAAGTCGAACGATTTTATATTTACTTAATGAGATCTATTACCTTAAAAAATTCACTGGAACAGTTCGGTCGAGCAATCGACAGACTCAAAAGTAGTCCAAACAGGCTGGGATGGATAGAGACCACAATCTTATCCATGAATATCCCATGGTTTATATATGCCCATTGTGGAGCAAATTAAGTTCACTTTTAAAATTGAAAGTTGAAAACTGATCAATGAATATGTTTATATAACTACAGCCAGTTTGTCAAACACGAAATCGGCCCCAGAAATATTAATAAATAATCCCACTCTTGAGGACTTAAAGATAAGCCACCACACAGGATTTGTCAATATAACTAGAATAGGTTGAGTACGTAGTCTTCATGCTCAACATTACACAGTGCATCCGGTTGTACAGTTTTTCAGATACAGGTATATCGATTTCAAGAATAGGGTTTCTAGCGAAGCACTTGCAGAAAATGAGGATCGAGCGCGATCTCCACATGATCAAGGGGGATGGAGACTCAAGCTACGCCAAGAACTCTAGTATCCAAGTTTGTACCAATTAACCCTCTCTCCCCAATAAAATTTTGCACACCTTCTTTTTATTTTCATTTTACTTTCACTAAATCACACACATCACATGCTATAATATATCACGTGCCTTGAGTAAAATTTTTATACTTGTTGGTGTACCAGTACACCAATACACGGCATGTATGGATATACACTCCTATATTGGGATGTTTTATCTATAAGGTATGCAATGCATGCATTTTTTGTGGCACAATAGTTTTAAATTTTACACTTCACAATTATTTCTTTTTTGCAGTTGCCAAAACTATTTGTTTATGGATATAGCTATTAACAAAAATATTTACATTTTCTCTTGAAATTAAGGAGTACTAGCTTGTTCGATCAAAATTCTAATATGCTCGTTCATGCATGTATACTAGAGAAAAGCCATTCTTGCAACTAAACCAATGGTTGAGAAAGCCACAAAAGGAGTATACATGGATCTTCAACCTCGGTCTATAGTTGTTGCTGACCTAGGCTGCTCCTCTGGTACAAATACACTCCTCTTTGTCTCCGAGGTGATTGTCATGATAAGTGAAAAAACGCCTACAGACAATAACATCAGGGACTGCCCCATGGAGGTCCAATTCTTCCTCAATGACCTACCTAGCAACGATTTCAACCACATCTTCCAGTCGCTAGAGCAATTTGGGCAGTCAATAGTGCAAGATTGTGCTCGCCGAGGGCTACAGCCGCCTGCACACTACATTGCTGGCGTGCCAGGATCCTTCTACACTAGGCTCTTCCCTTGCAATAGCGTCCATATCTTCCATTCATCCTTCAGCCTCATGTGGCTCTCTCAGGTAGATGACATTGTTTATTTGATGACTCCTGGTATCTCATGTAGCTGTGTTTGTTACCTTTATTCTCACATAGACAAAGTTCAGAAATTTGAAGTTTTTATGATCTAGACATGACTAGGAATGGCTGTTTGGACAGGTCCCAGAGCATCTTGACACGAGGATGAACAAAGAAAACATTTATATAGGGGTGACTACGCCACCATTTGTAGCCAAGCTCTATCTCAACCAGTTCGAGAAGGACTTCTCTCAGTTCCTTCGGCTGCGGTGCATAGAGCTTGTGCCTGGTGGCCAGATGGTCCTCACGTTTCTTGGGAGGAAGAGCAATGATGTGGTTCATGGAGGTGGGATGATGAACACTTCCCTAGAGTTGCTTTCACAGGCAGTGCAGACTCTTGTAGTAGAGGTACGGCTCTTGATGTGGTACAACATTTTTGTGGAGATTGCTATAGTTTAGAGAAAATTTTACCTCTCGGTATCTCTTTACGGACCACAAAATGACTTGCACTAAAGATTTTAGATTTACAAGGAAAAAAGATGTTTCATGATTCTTCACTATGTTACACAATAGGGTCGTGTGGAGAAGGAGAAGCTGGAATCTTTCAACCTGCCTATGTACGGTCCTTCCGCAGATGAGCTGAAACAGCTGGTACAGAAAAACCAGCTACTCAACATCATAGACATCCAGTCCTTTGATCTGACTTTTGATCCCATAGACAAATCGAAGCTGGAGGAGGGCGCCACGGCTCCACCAGCGATACCATACAATGTTCATGAGGCCATCGGTCATAACATCGCCACGAGTTTAAGGGCGGTGATGGAGCCTCTGTTCGCAAGTCATTTTGGGGTGTCCATAATGGACGATCTCTTCAAGGTGTTTGCGCGTAATGTCACCCAACATCTCGAGAGTGCACAGGAGAAGAGCAGCAGCATCACAGCCATTTCAATACTATTGCAAGCAAAGGTACCAAGATGATAATCTATGAAGATAGGAATCGCGCATGTCATGGTTGAAAATTGAGATATGGTCTCTGAAGCCCCAATCAGAAGTTCAACCGGCTGACTACACTACAATACTGTATCTTGATCCATGTCCCTCTTATAGTATGCTTACTTTGTCGCTACTGTATATTCCGGCTATAATTTTTTCAACGCAAAAATCGATCCCTGCAGTCTCTTGCTCATGCAGAACGGGAGTCGTAAATTGTTCTCACTACTGTCCGTTCATTACCAGGAAAGAAAAAGAGGCTAACACGCCTACAAATAATAACGGCATAGTACATTTCGGCTAACCGGCAGAAAAAAAAACGCCTTTTGAGCCACATGTCACTACTACATATCCTCTCATCTATGATGACCTCTCACATGTCTGGGTTTTATGGACTGTTACAACGAAGTCATCTTAAATAGGTCTAAAAAGAAGTCGACAAAGAAATATTCGCACAGACATGTTAAATGTGAATAAAACTCGAACCCGTTACGGATGATACCTATCGGTGACGGACTCAAATCATAGCTCGTCACTGATGTTCATCATCGGTGACATGCTCCAACTTGTGGCCCGATTGAGATAATCATTAGGCCCGTCACAGATGAGTGTCATCGATGACGGGCTTTTACTTAGGCCCAACAAAGATAACTGAAGTGCTCGTCACCGTTGTTAGTTTGTTGGCCGTTACAGATATTTATTGCAGGCTATAAATACCCCAGTCACCTAGTGTATTGGTGTTGATGAGAAATTCGATTCCCACGCACTGGCCTGAAAGATTTGCTTTACTCTAGTGCAGGTCCAAGTTGGTCGCCTTTGATGAATTCAGGGCGTGCCAGTTGGTTTGATCCTGTAACCAACAAGAAACAAGAAATATGTATTAAGTCAAAATTAGACCCTACCGAATCGGCTAAAGACGTCAGTAAATGTATAATTGTTATTTCAATGCGCATTTATACTAAGTGATTAGGATAGATCGGTAGTATACCGAGGCGGTATAAATCACTTAGGCTAAAGGCACATCACGATAATAATTATCTCCACTGATAACCTAGCCGATACTGCAGGTCTAATGTGAATCGGCTAATACACCGATACATTTTATAAAAAGATATTAATTTAATCTAAATGCGCTAAACCTCATCAATTGGTTGTCAGCGTAACTTGACAGATTGATCCTGGTTTAGGGCATTTAAACAGATTGAGATCTTAATATAAAAGGCGGTTTTAGTATATCTAATAGCAATTAAAACTAAGAGATAACTAAAACAGGTAAGGCTGGCTGAAACTCCAGTGCTGTCTTTAATGATAAACATTAAACTAAACAGATCTTAATAGTTCTAAGAACGACTTAACAGGTCGATTAGATGCAGCATTAAGTAAAAAAGAAATAACAAATCTGTATAAGTTAATGTGAACCCCTCGAAACGGTGGACACGACATATAATCCAATTCAACCCCTAGATCTAGCCCCATCGGCTGCTATCTTCAGAGAGAAACCAGCCGATTGCAAGATAGATCTAGAGACTGCTCTAGATTATAGGCCACGTATGATAGATTGCGTAATTTATAACATCGAAACTAGAGTATCATGATGATGGAAGCACTAATCCCGACGATACAAACTACTGGTGACAAGGAATTACCTCGTTCGGAGATCAAAGCCGATGCAACCTGAGCGAGAGCAAGAACTCGTCGAAAATAAAAGGGTGACGATGCGCCGAAGTTGATTGATTGTGTGTTGGTTGATGCCTTTACAAAGAGTCATTGGGTCTTATTTATACTCAGGCACAATGATATCCATGTAGGACACGGTTTCTACCTTATCTACTATTTACAGTACAACTATCTCGAGACACAATCTCATGCCGCATTACAAAAGGAATATCTAATAACTTCCTAATCTATAGATACAATTGCCGTTACAGGAACCTTATCCATAGATGAAAATATCTTTAACGCACAATTTGGAGACCGAATCCAATATCTATCTTCAGGCTTCCTTCTCGGGATTGGTTCCACTTTCATCTCCTAATCGGAATCGGCTATCCTTGTCCGATTCGATCTTAGCCGACTGGTTTCCCAACCAATTCGGCCTTAGCCGACGCGACCTCTGTTCCTCCGCAGATTGTGTTCCTGATCCGATTCAGCTTCAATCTTGGCTCTGAACTCGGGGATTTGGTTACCAAATTTGGTCGTTAACACATGCCCCCCAAGTCCGTAATATGATAGGATTGCGGATTTGACGCTATTTCGAATTCTCGCGTAAGTTTCGCTCTAGTCCATTTCGGCTGCCACAAAAATTCTTAAATAATGCTCGCCTTGCGCCAAACCAAACCACGCTGTCTCCTTTGCATCCTCAAGCCCTAGCTAGAAAAAAACTTTTCTGCCTCCTCGGCGACCCCGTCAGAAATCGAAGCGCGACCTCACCGGCGAACTCCTCCGCAAAAGCGATCCCCTCCATTGATGGCGTCTCCAAGTACTCGCTCCGACACGGCTTAGGATGAGTTCCCTGAGGTAAGTTCCATCGGCTGTAGCCCCTTATTCCTTGCGATTTGGCTTTTTACCTTCTGTAATCTCGCTCTTCTATCCTTCAATTTGCAGCACCTCGCTCACCAAATCGCCATCCCAGACCCTCTCAGTCCAAATCAGTTCATATTAGGGCCGATCAGCAACTTAGACCCTAGTGAGTTCATCAATGCCAAAACAAACTGGATCCCTTTTAGGTTTTCCTCCCCTGATCTGGCCTATTGGTCTGGTGCCTTCAAGTCTTGGCCTTCAACGGATAAATCCTGGCCGGCCTGGTACCTAAGGATGTCGGCTAGGCAGCAAACCCATTGGACAGAGCTGGTATAAGCTAGTGCCTAGCTTTGACAATAGCCAACATGTCCAAGGATGAGCCCCTCCTATCGGCTACAACTTACTTCTGGTCGGATATGCTGAATGTGTTTTTATTTAGACAAGGGTCGATGATGCCAACTCTCTTGGATGTGGTAATGATTACGGGGCTGGACATAACCTCCACAGTCGACCCAACCAGCCTCAACATCAAATGCACTCATAACTTCAAGACCAAGAGCATAGGAGGCTGGAGCGGCTTTATATCGATGAACATGAGAGACGGACCGATCTTCGAGAGAGAACATACAGCTTTTTTCCTGATGTGGTTGGAAAACTTCGTATTATGTGGATCAAGCTGCGGGCCGACTAGCAACTGGCAGCACATAGCCGAAGCCCTGGTGAGCAAGAAGCAAATCCCCTTAGGAAAATACCTGCTCGGCTATTTGTACCAGATGTTGGGCAACGCACCGGCTAGGCTAGCTTCCAAGCAAGCCATCAATACAGGAGGACCCTGGTGGCTATTGCAACTGTGGTTAAATCTTCACACCTATAAGGTCGCAGAAAGGCCAGCTCCACTAGAAGCCGATTTCCCCCTGATCGAGTTGCGGTTCGAGGATGATGAAGAGGTGACCACCCGCTGATGTTTGTCGTTTGGGGAAGCAGCGGCAACTTATCCTGGATCTAAGCTGACAGCCGATCACTTCAAGAATTGGTTCGGCAACCTGTACAGCGGCTTCCCAAGCAGCTCGAGGATATGGTTTGCCTATGAAGATTTTGACAGATTCGAACTCCCAGACAATTTTTGGCTAGACGAGCTCAACTCCGAAGAATATGAAAAGCCAAGGGAGATTTATGTCTCGGCCATAACATCTTACATCCTTCCCGTCGGCATCCACCAAGGGCACAACATACAGAAGTCATACGAGTTTTATCACCCGATGCTGGCTACGAGACAACTTGGCATGGGTCAACTGCCGATCGGCCTTTACTATTCGGACAAGATCCAGGCCAGATGCAAAATCGAAGAAGACATCATGATGCATCGGCTGCTCAACATCCCCAGTCCCCCTCTGAGCAGCATCGACAATATTGACTTGATGGTGACGACGACAGCTGTCTTTAGCTGATGGTGGAATGAGTGGAAGCTGCACTTATTTCATCAATCGGCTTCGATGTATTTGACAATCGTCGATCCGGAGGTGACCCCATCAGTAAGCATCTTCTCTTTTTAGTCCCTTTCGGCCATTACTCGTATATTTGACTAACCATACCTCATTCTTTTGCGGACAACCAATGCCTCCCCTCCACACGCAAGCAACACGGGAGTAGCAATTCTCTATGCTCTGGCGTCTTGTCCGACCGCGGGCTGGCCCCTCAATCATCGGCTTCCACGCGCCGAAGGTAACAACACTTCTTCATGGCCAAAGTCGTGAGCCGTTGCATCGGCAGAAGAGGGCGAAGCCATCGGCTGCTGCTACCCCGGCTGCAGAGAAGAAGAAACGGGCTTCGAAGAAGCCGAAACCAACTCTAGCCGACAACTTGCCTCCAGTCGATCCAGACGTAGATGTAATCCTTGAAGAAGAAGTCAGGGATGAGGAGATGGACCAAGCCGTCGATGTTGCCACTGCCGAAACGAGCTCTTCAAATAAATATGACCGGACTCCATCGGCTGAACAAACTGTCGAAAAGACTCCGAGCCCCTCGAAGCGCGCTGCTCGTTCCCAACCGGCTTTGAGGAGATTAGAGAGGAGATAGCGGATTTTATCGTCCACGACATAGTGCACCCCAAAGGAATGTTTAGACTACGAGGCTAAAGTTAAATGATAAACATTTTTGAACATTTCAAAATTAATGTGAGAGACATGTTATTATGTAACACTTATGATATTATTGTAAGTTATATACTTGCAATGCTAGATAAAAATTTGTTTCAATTTATAACTTGGTTATGGAGGTTTTGATGCTTAGCACTTGAAGATGTTAATGTAAAATATGTGAATAAGGATATTTATGTAAATGGATATGTGAAATATGTGAATGTCATATGTGCTTTCTGAATTGGGTTTCATGTGAATAATTGTATATATAAATGGGGATGTTGGGAAAGAGAATATATATCTTTGTTTCTCTCATTTTTGCAATGGGCATAGCTAGCAAAGGCCTGAGGCTAGCAAAAAAACATAATATATTTTTTTGTTTGCGAACCACTCATCGCTGACGGGCTTTAACATAAGCCTGATGGAGATGACACCATCCATGACGGGTTTAAGTTAAAGCTCAACTGAGTTGTTAGTCATCCATGACGGACATTAATTGGGGCCCGTTTGAGATTATTTTATCAGTGACGGGCCCTTGTTTGTCTGGTCTTTTGAACCTATCAGTGACGGGCTTTAGTTTAGGCCCAACAAAGATAAGTGTATCGGTGATGGGCTTTTGCCCGATAGAGATAAATTCTCACAATAGTGACCTTTGCGTTGTGACGGGCGCTATACCCGACACAGATGAGAGTTCCCGCCTGATTGAGATGAGAATGACTGTTGTAGTGTGTGCAGTTTAAGATTAGAAGGATGGCTACAAAAAATCATTTTGTAGTACAACATTTGTATACAGTGTTAAGTGTTATGTAGTATTGAGTAGTCATACAATACTACATTGCGTAGCAGACATGATGAGGTGCTTAGGAGCATTCTCGCTCGTCATCCTCAACTCAACATCCTTGGGAATAGATGCTCGGACGTACTATCCTATGTTGAGTGGCTAACATGTGGGCTTCACCCAAGAAACCCATATATTAGTGACCCACATCAGAGGGTAATACGTCTGAGGAGACTTATGTAGAATTCATAGATGTCTCCATCCAAGGAAATGCTTAGATGAGAGCTTAGAAAAAGAAAAAAATACTATCAACAACACCCTATTAGTCTCGGTTGGAAACCCACATAGGTCCTAGCCGGCACCACAAAAGTGGCACAAATGGGGGAAGGATCACCAATGTCGGTTCCATCATTGAGATTCCACTAATAAATAAAAGTTGGCCCTATCGCCCTCAAAATTGATCTACATCCAAGAACAAAATCATAGAATCAACTCCTTTTAAAAAAAACACAGAATCGACATCCACAAATGGATAACAAAATCCTAGAACACAGATGGACGACGCAGAAGGAAAGAAGGCCACCGTTGTCGCTGCTGCTCACCATGGATGAAGTCCGCCGTTAGGCACGACCCCCTCCCATGTGTGCATCTAGCCTTGCCCTGAGCTCATGGCGGCCATCGGACACATGGCAAGGTGGACGCCGAGGATGGGAGGCAAGGCGACCGGCATGGACATCGAGGAGGACGTCGAGCAAAGCCCCGAGCTTGTGACGGTTAGATCTAGAGACCTCTAAGCTCGTGGTCTAGATATGGGATCCCCCTTGCCACCTTGCGAGGGGAGGGTGTCGATGGTCGCTGGGTGCTCGTCATCGCAGAGCAACCAAGCTCGACGAAGTGCGCCCCCCCTTCTAGCCGCCTCCAAGTACATGGAGGACGGTATCACTAGGGTCAATATGGATAGGCTGATGGAGCGACATAATATAGCTGAGAGAGAGAATGCAATAAGAGAGGGAGAGAAAAGACCAAGGAGAGACGTGTGGATTGGTTAGGGTAACTCGTCTATGAAGAAATCGTCTGTGTCACCATCTACCTCTTGTTGGATCGCCTCTAGATCCGCTCGGTCGGTTTTTGGTGTCAAGTTAGGGCAGTCCCAGTGAAGAAATAATAACTAGTTTCTACCGTCTAGGATATCGTAGCAAGAAACCATTCTTTTCAATACAATTTTTTCTATTTGGTGTGTAGACAAAAATTTGACCAATCAATCCTCTGCATTTTATTTTCTGTCCAGTCCTCTACTTCTCGTTTCCTTTGCTTGGAACTGGATTTCTCTTCTCTTCGTTTACATCTAGAACTAAAGGAATGGCTGAAGCAAGCAACGGGATAAGAAGATCCAAATCTGATCAAATCGGGCTGCTATGCCTACGCTTGCTTGTCTTTGTTGTCCACGGGGGCGTGGGCAACAAGCACGCGGCCACGCCCAAGCTCAGCAAGCGGTGGTCGTGGGCGACGATGCTGCGAAGTCCGCCGGCGCCGAAGCCGAAGCTAGCGACCTCCATGTCTGTTGCGTCCATGGGCGGCACAGCAAGGATGAGCTTTGCATCGGAGTTCTCCAGGCTCAGCGAGATAATGCAGGGGCATGGCCCTGCAAACATACGGTGGCGACGGCCAAGGGGATGGGCTCCCGCGACGCGGCTGGCTTGAGCGCGTGGCCGCGGCGTCGCCGGCGCTTCGGTCCAGTCGGTCAGCTCCTCCGCGGCACCGGCTAGGCATCGCGCACAGGATCTGAAAGAATGAGGATAGAAACGAGCAAAGTCTTCCCAATGCTGTTTTGCCGGTTTCTTCATGCCTTGAACCGAGGGAGGACGCCGAGTCTTGAGGAAGAAACGATTTCTTTGTTTCTCAATCTCTCTCCTTATTAACTCTAGTGCCACCTTAGCAATTTGTTTAGCTGTAAACCTAATTAAGATAGATAGAAACCACACTAAATATCCTATTGGGACTGCCCTTATAAAACCAGCATAAATAACAAAATATGTGTCAATTTTATTTTAGAACCAACAAATATAATATCACATATATTCATTTTTTTAAAAAAAGGCACATATAAAGTGATGGAAAACATAAGTACATGTAGATTTAATTTATTCCATCATACAATCTACGAAACATTGTCTATGCGTGCCGAGAGTTATGGATGTTCAGCTGCACATCAGGAATAACTCGCGGTACCGGACGTTGACAATGACGTGCAACACCTAAGCGAAGAGGAAGATGAGCCGTGGTGCTACATGCAGTCATGTGAAGCGCTTCCCAAAAATCTTATTGGCGCCTTCTTCCAGTGCAGGACGTCAAAGGCAAAGGTTCCAGAGACCTGCTCTCTCGATCACTGGTGACGCCGATGAGTAGGATGAGTAGACTACGAGCGATGCGCAGTACAGAGAATGAGGAAAAACCATAGATTGCTTTTTGCGTGTGTTTCGAGAAGGCAGCGGCTCGGTTTTCTAGAGATAACAGGATGCATGCACGATCTATACTCCGTGTAACCGAACCGAATAACTCGTGCGTAACTTATCCGAACTTCACGTCACTTCATGCACTGGATTATTCGGTGTGTTTCCAAAAACTAGGTTTCCAAAAACAAACATTAAATTTTGCAAAAAAAAGACTACAAAAGGAAGCTACGTCTATGCAAGGGTGAGAAACCAATCTTGGCGGACCATTCACGCGCATGCCGCGTACTCGCACCACTTGGCCAGGCCAAGCAAGCGAGAGCATGTGTGTTCCTCTAGTTCTCTCCACCACATATGCCTCAAGTGGTTAGGAGAGCACACTCCCTTTTAAGAGAGTCTTCCTCTTCTAGAACAGGAGAAAGGTGGTACTAAACAACCCCAAGCATGCCTTCCCATGAGGTGGACTTTTGTGATTTTTCAAAAAATTAATTTTTAAATCAACTAAGGCCCATCTATTAATTCCGACAATCCCCCAACAAATCTCAAAGTCCCACAGAGATTTGTCTTTTTCGATAGTGACCGTTTAAGGTTAAACATGGAACTCCAAGCTACACTTACTCTAAACTTAAACAGTGGACTACACATTAAATTGCATGTTTTGTGTAAACAAGTTTCACTTAAAGTCTTATCTAATACTAGGCCGACAGTAGATTATCCCTCGGGTGGAGCGTACAGATCCTTTCTTTCTGTTTTTACATTTTTTCTCATATTCAAATCGAGAATAACAGTTGAATGCATGGGAAATCCTGGGGGCAAGCAGCCCAGTTCCTTTTTGTGGTTTATCTGCCACGGTTTCCCTGCAATTCTATGGTTTTCTTTTTTTTATTCTCTGTTTCCCTCATAAACTACATGAACACCCTCCTTTCTATAATGAATTGCATAAGCTTTAAAAAATTGCATGGCAAATCCTATAAGAAGACAGATATTCTACAGCAACACGCGAGGTATCCATCTAGGATACTCAATATGATAAGCTTTAGCCAATGTTGAATACACTTTGTATGGCTTTCCATGGGAATTTCTGACAGCAGACAAATTTATAGATAGACGCTAGCCATAGCCACAAAGTCAGGTTTTGTAGCTTATGTGGTAAAGCAAATGATACTGTGCCTCATTTGCTTGTAGACTGCCCCTTCTCAAAGCAGCTTTGGGGGAACTTACAAACATGGATGAAACTGCCTGCATGGGTGTCACTGATATGGATTCCAAGGAAAATTTTAGGCATCTTGGCAACTCTTCTGTAAGCAAATTATAGCAATCATACTCTTCGGAAGTTTTAGGCATCTTGGGTATCATTTCATTTATAGAAGAAGAAGTCTTATGGACTTCTTATTTATGCTTGTTGGAAGGAGCGCAACAGACATATTTTCTAACATGTTTGTCATGATCTTTAGCAGGTGGCTCGGTCAATTCAGGATGCCTCCTTACAACGAAGGCTAGCTAGGGAAAGCGACAGGTAAATTACTGATCATCAATCTATATTTGTTTTGCCTGTTGTCAATTGTTTGTATTAGGTGTGGTTTTTCAGATTGTTTGTGATTGTACTATTGAGATTTCTAGCTAGCCCCTACATTTTACTCTCTTCAATTTGATGCAAAATTGAGCTCCTATCATTCTTTTTTTCTTAAAAAGAAGTAGATATTCCCGTTGAGGGCTTATTCGTTTAATCCCCAAGAGTGAGGGATTGAAGGGGATTAAAGAAGAATAATTCCACACCATAATAGATGTGGAATAAATCCTCTTCAAATCCCCTCAACCCCCCTATGAGAGGAATTAAACGAACAAGAACTGAGAGGGATTAAACGAACAAGGCCTCATAGGGGATTGAGGAGGATTTGAAGAGGATTTATTCCACACCTATTATGGTGTGGAATTATTCTCCCTCAATTCCCTTCAATCCCTCACTCTTAGGAATTAAACAATCCAAGCCCTGAGGGATTAAACGAAAAGGCATAACATAAGGAGAAACCTCACAACTCAGCAAAACATCCCATTACTGCGCCTAAGGGCGACAAATATGAGAACCTCAGTTAATATGACTATGCCACCATCTTGCCTAACCTGGTAAGAGAGGAGCCATCAATACAGCCCCAAGCTTTTGGCCTTCTTAGGCCGACAACAAACCACAAGAAATCTATGATCCACCTCACCAGATGTGAAATGATTGAGCTACCTATGAAGTCTATTGCGCTGATTCTTTAGGAAAATGGAATGCACAAAACCGCCCGGACATTGTCTCGTTACTAGATATCAAGTCAACCTGATGTGCAACATCTCCAATGTCATGATGCGCCATGAGCAACCAGACGAAGGTGAGGAGCTCGCCTCCTCTGCCCAGCTGCTGTGCGTGCAGCTCTACCAGGCACTTGCCGGCAACGTAAATGAGGAGCCTCAGCCACATATCTCTGATCTCCATCAGCGTCTCGTGCCACGGCCCAGGTTGTGCCTGCTCTTTCAGGCATTCTTCGTAACCAAACTCCAGCTGATCTTCCACTAGCTGGTAACAGGTCTCCAGAACATCCTGTTTGCTACTTCCTTTCTTGCTGATCTTCTCGTAGAATGCTGCTGTTGTGTCATCGGCAGCGCCACTAAGTGGCAACATGGAAGGCTGCGCAACCAAGAGGTAGACAATGTAGTTGGATATCTTTCTGCATATGTCCATGATATCAGCAGTGCTGCTTGATGCCGTCTCGCTCTCTGCACCAATGGCCTCGTTGTCAGGCTGTTTTCGCAAGTGCAAGTCCGTGTATACATGCAAAAGGACAATGTTATCGCTGAAAGAATTGGCTGGGATATTCAGTGTACAGTTGATAATTGGTCGAAGATTTACCCAGCTTTGCTGCTGTGTAATCCTTGTAAACTCTTCGCGAGCTAGCCGTCCAACCCATGCTACAACGCTGTCCATGATCTCCTTGTTGACCTTGACATGCTTGGCATGCCATATCTTTCTGAACCAGAGCTTCTTGTTAACCGCATTCAGCATCTTTCTTATGATAGTCAGTATCTTGGATGATGATCTTGACTCATCAAATCCTATGCAGGAGGTCAAGAAGTTGTACTGTCCCATGGAATTTGACCACAGTGGCTTCTTCTCTGGCCAACCAATGCGACTACACAGAATTAGCCAAGATATGTGGGCTAGCCTATAACAGCTTTGAGCTCTGAAGAATGCCCATGTCCATGGTGACATAGTAATGAGGAAGAAGGAACAAACATCGAGAACAAAGCTGCCGATGAATAACACATAGGTGATTGCAATGTCAGGTCTGTTGCACTTCTGTTTGTTGCTTGCAATTAGGAAAAGCACAAATGCGGCAATCATAAAGACATGGCTGATGCACCGGAGTATAATGCCGCTCCTTGTCCGAAGCACCATGGCCTTGGTGTAGAGATCATCATACATCATGGCAAGCTCAACCTCCACCAACTTGGCTACTTGCTCCAGGGGCCTGTCCCCTTGGAACCTGAAGACTTGACGCTCTTTCATTTGCGAGATGGTGCGTCCTGAAAAGAGATCACGGACACAAAGCATTGATTGTAGAACATAGCTGATTGTGTCAGTGTAGCTTCCTTTGTCAACCTCAACATTCATTTTTGGCAATTGCCAACTTGTTTCCTTGAGGCCATTTCCGCTACCGCACTTGAGCGCCCATGTCCTCTCCCCATACCTGATTATTCCAGCATGAAACACGAGAATCGCAGGGGCTAGAAGCTGCAGGTTGTGTCGACCTGTCGATTTCCAAAAGGCGTACAAGGCAAGGTAGACCTGGATGGACAAGTTCAAAAGGTGTCTCAACCACAAATTGTTGTCCTCGATGGAGAAAGCAGTCATGGTGTCCTGCCCACCAAGATGGATGAGGAGGAAAGGTACCCATAAGAATGCTAGTTGGTTGCTACTCTTACTGAACCCAACTGATGATATATTGGCACTCTGAAAGTTTCGGGAGATGAGACCAAGGGCGTATACTGCAACCATGTCTGCCCCCACATAAGCTAACCATGTGATAAGTCTGAGAAACATGTTGATGTTGTACCGTCTGATGCTGCCGGAGACGAAGAGGAAGATTTGCAAGATGAAGCTGAGGAGCACAACTAACTGGATTTCCCACTCATTCCATAATTGTACCAGGCCATCCGTTGGTGAAGCCATGTTCAATCCCCTGATTATAAGTTGTAACATGGATTTATGTGTCAGTTTGTCACTTGTCAATGCATGTGTGGGTACCCTTTTCCATTGTAATCATACCAGCAATGATAAGAATATTAAGAGATGGTGAAAAAGGAAACCATCATTATTTAATTTCCATTTTCCCGTGAAAGCTATTAATTTGGGCTTGTGCAACAGATAAGATACAAAGTTGTCTCCATTGTGTTCCTTTGATTATTGTTTGTCAGGTTTTTCCCCTTCTTATTACGCTTAGTATTGAGTATACTTTTTTTAGGGGGGCATTGAGTATACTGAACTTGGAATTTTATACATATGTCAATTGAATTTAGGAGTGCATCTATATTTTGCTTCCAATTTTGTATTGATGTTACCTAAACCAAAATCAGGGTGTACATGTGTACATTTATAGAGATGGATGTGTGCGCGTTGTGAGCATACTGTGTTTCTTAAAAACAAAAATGATTTTTTCTTGAAGTTTACAAAGTGTGCAATTAATCCATGCATTGAAGTAAAATTTTCAACACTAGCCCTGCGGTCTTGACATGCAAAAAAAGTTTTAAAATGTATGGAGAATAAATGTTGGCACCCGGGGATGAAATTCATGGGTACCTGGAGCATCCCATGATCAGTGGCTAGCACACGCATCCACAACACTGTTAGCACATACATACAATTTACATTACGCATAAGTAGATGCTTCGACTCGATATCCCAAAAAGTACTCATAATCAATAGTGTACGTATACATTTTGGTACATCTTCGTTCCGTATTTGTGCCCGACATTATCCGAGTTTATATCCGTATTCGGCACTATTCGTGTCCGACCTGATTCCGATTATAAAATACGGATTAGAATATGGGAAGGGTGATATCCGACCCAACCCGACCGGTTTTCACCCCTATGTGAAGCATCTTTAGCGATACATCGTTCTTTTAACTTATCAAATTAGTCCTTAAAACACATGTATCCATTGCAAAAGGTGGTTGAAAGATATAATTAAAATATATGAGATATAATATGAGAAGAGATATGGAACGAAATCTTTTTGATAACCATCCAAATAAAAATATGGAGGAGCAAATTTAGATGAGCTGCTGGACATGCTCTTAGGTCATAAGGAAAGAATCCTTTCTGAAATGTAAAGATTATCTTCTAGAATGTAAAGATTGACCATACCCTATTACCTTATCTCACTTTTTTACACAGATTTATGGTTGATTGCACCCTAGTGTAGATGTACATTGGCCTTATTTTTTTGATAGCATGTTCAGGTACTTGTTTAGATTGCATCATACAATCCTAGGATGCAAATAGCCAAGGACAAGGTGATGTTGACCATCAAACACACATGGAAAAATATGATTTTTGTGCATTCAGTGTAACAAACTAAAAATTGGTCCCAAAAATTAACATTTCAATACAAATGATACAGCATCAGGACAAGCTAGCATTAAAATACTGAAAACATGGTTAACAACTCTACAAGTAGAAACAGATAGTTTCAGCAAGAAACGACAGCTCGAAGGTTCTTTTCCCTTTTCCATTCGAAGAAACAGATCAGCTGCCAAGAAGCAGAACAGAACAGCACAGAGAGCAAACAGGCGACCAGATTACCTGACCAAGGAGAAGAGTGACCCAATCAGGAGCGGTGCGCCGACCTCCGCCGCGGCCGCCGGCGAGGAGGAAACCTGGTCGGCAGAGTCGGGACCGCTGCAGCACGCTCACGGTGCTCCTCCGGCGAGTGAATGTTTGTGTTGTGTTGTTTTGATGGACTGACTTCGCTTCCATTTTATTGAACCAAATGGACATCAAACTTTTACTTTTGGGAACCAAACTATTGGGATTCACATTAGGCATATGATTCTTATCTTGCATGATACCACTCCAAAATAGGGATAATCTCCTTTTACTTCAACTCCCATATAAATCGATAACTTTTTTGTATTCTGAACTGTTCCTAGGAGGCACAGGTGCGACGCAGGGCGCGACGCGACGCGGGAGATCCGAGCAGCGACAGGAGGGAGGGCGCAGGCAGTGGGCTCGATTGGTTTGACTCATAGATGGGCGCATGACTACGGGTTAATTTCACAAAAACTCAAAAATTTTCTGCCAAATAGTCGGGTGGGCAAAAATTTGCTTTATAAATAGTTATGGATGTTTTATTTTTAAAAAAATTACATAAAAAATATTTTAAAAATACACCATTTAACTATTAAAAAAGCATACTCACTGAAAACGGAAATCTGAGAAGCTAGCAAGAACGATACCCGATGAAAGATGGACCATTCACTTTAAGAAAATCCATCACTTTAGCCATGTTTGGCTGCCTTTTTGCTCTAGCTATAAGCCGGCGATAGTGGTTTAGCTGCAGCCGCAGCAACGCTGAAACCCGTCCTACCGAAGAGGCCCTTTATTTCTAACAAAGTGGACTTCCAACTTTTATTTTCTTTTAACCAAAGTAAAGGACGCTGCTTTGGCCATATGATTTCTGGCATGCTGCTTTCACTCGAAAAAGAAAATCTGGCATGGTACACCACTCCAAAACCTGTTAGAAATCTCTTTTGGCACATAAGATTTTTTTCCTAAGAAAAAGTCCATTTTACTCTCACACTATTTCAGCGGAGCACTCAACATCCTAAACAATTTATCGGCTCATTTTACACCCAGAATTTTTAAAAATGGTTGAACTTACACCCTAATAAAATTTCTCTTTTTCGTCTCTCATATTTTATGCTGAAATTTGCTAGAATTAATAGATGCATCATAACCTACATCTTGACTTCTTTACAATTTTGTTAATTTTGTTATGACTGTTTACATAGGTTGACACTTATTTAAATATCAAGGTTTCAAATTTCAATCAAATAGTCATGACAAATTTTAAAAATATTTTGTAACTTTGATAATACCGTCATTTTTTGCTTAAAAAGTTCCAGTTTAAAATATAATATGACAGGTATAAGGAGAAATAAAAGAGGGAAATGCTATTAAGCAGTGAACTATAAACAATAGTTTAGGGGTAAAATGAGCCAAAAATAGGTCAGGGGCTTAAGTGATTCAATGAAATAGCTTAGGATGTAAATAGAATTCTTTTTCTTTTTTTGACTAATATTTTGCTGGATTTTATAAAAACCACTTCAATCACATATAAATTGGAAATATGCGAGGTAAGTTGATGGTGAAAGAGGGGACTTTCACTTCAAGAAGATGTATCCTAGCTTGCATACAACCTGCTGCAGAAACAATTCTATTTATGTCATGAACTTATGGACGGACGAATGGAGGATAATCCGGATGATCTGCCTGCAAAGGTACATATATTCTGGTGTCAGGTGTCACATATATAAATTATCTATCAAGCAGAAACCGATTATAGATTTTTTAAAAACAGTATTTCTTCCTTCATTTTCTTCAGTACCAGTAGTACTTCTCATTTTAAGTTGATCTGAACCAATTAACTCAGGCGCTCATCCATCAGTTCTTGCTCGTTGTGCAGTAGGACTGCGGCAAAAACAGCTTCCTCAGAATGTTGAATTGAACCGATTTCTGAATACGAATTTCATTGTGAGATTTTCAAATGTGAAAAAATAAGAACAGTTGTTTACAGGATATATATGTGCAGTTGAATCCCCCATTGATCATAGTATATGCGTGTAGTTGCATCCACCATTCACCTCTTTTATCTGTCTACCTTGTTCCAACCACACGAGTTTCTGGAACTTTCTCTCACACCAATACATTGCTTACTGCACAGTAATAAGGCTTTCTAGAACAGTTGTATAAGAGAAAATTGCTTTGCTACTGGTTAGTCAGGAAAATGAATCATTCCCATTAATTTGATTCAGTAGGTTGCACCAAAATATATCAGCCCCAGTTCTTTGTATATACCAACCTCTGGTGCTGCTGCTAAAATATTCGACCCAGGTGCAGCAATATCAGGCTGTTTGGAATGTGTAAAAATAGCATTCAAGATGTTAATTACATTGACATATACTAAAGAAATGCAGTTCAACTACAATATTTTCACCCAAATTAAAAGTAAAATTAAACAAAAACACATTTACATTAGTTGTTGCTGGATGTTGAAAAATAGTATATAAGCATACTATGATTAGTAGATGCAACAAGGAAAAATTAGTGGTAGATCGAGCACCACATGTGCATAGCAATGATGAGGTTACTCTCGTGTTGAGTGCTTAGACAACATAGAACCAAAGGGAGCCAAGTAAACTTGTTATCTCTAATGGGAAAAGCAAGGGCCATGCTAGATCAATCTGGTCGCTTCATCGATCAGTGAACATAACTTGTCCAGCATGGGGGTGAACTAAAGCATGTTCCAGCATTATAGTCAAATATGGTATAGCCGTATAGCAGCGCACACTACTAGAGAAACCATCATTGGTTGAAATAGCAAAAATCACATTAGTACCGGTTTGAGTTGCACCCGGGACTAGAGATGATCAGTTTAAAAAGTCTACGGATTTCTAGAATCATTAGTCCCGGTTCGTGACACGAACCGGGACTAAAGATCATCTTTAGTCTCGGTTCAAATATTGTCAGAGGTTGTCATAACGCTGGACATCTTTAGTCCCGGTTGATAACACCAACCGGGACTAAAGATGTAATTTTTTGTCCCGGTTGGTGTTACCAACCGGGACTAAAGATGCCCAGCGCTCTGACAACCTCTAACAGCCTCTGACAGCCTCTTTAGTCCCGGTTGGTAACACCAACCGGGACTAAAGATGCTATTTAACTAAAGATAATTTTGATATTTAGTCTTCGGTTGGTAACACTTGTGAATGTGTTTATTTTTTAACTGAACCTAATAAAAATATACAAATTTTGCTGCATGATTCAAATGGTATAAAATTAATTTGAGAGGATTTGTAATTTTAAAGAGTGTGGTGTTGTTTGGGGGTGGGTGATTAAAGATAGAAGGAACATTTACGCACATTGTTCCCGTTTCGCCCTCTAACTCGGAGTCGGTTTTTAAAACGGCCATAACTTTCACATACGGACTCCGATCGAGACGTTCCATATATGAAAACCGATCGAGACGTTCATTCGCAGCTTTGCCACGTTCGGCGATTTTATTTTCCCCAAAAAGCCTCGAAGATTGCATTTTCGAGCCGGAAGCTTTTTCCGACGTGAGCGTGTCTTCGAATTTTCACGAGCCACGTCTTTTGCTTGTTTATGCTCATATTTTACGTGGTTACCTCTCGTGTGCTCCTAAGTCCATAAAAAATATAAAAAAATAAAACAAAAAAGTCGAATTTTTCCAAAAAAACAACAACTTCAGATGAATATGAAAAATAGAGAGAGGCAAAAGAGGAACACTATCTAGAAGGCACATTAATGTCTAGGATTATATATGTTTGATTAAATTTTAATATTATTGTTTTAAA
The DNA here is from genome assembly GCA_019925245.2 of Oryza australiensis. NCBI lineage: Eukaryota > Viridiplantae > Streptophyta > Magnoliopsida > Poales > Poaceae > Oryza > Oryza australiensis. Next base: position 1,145,990 of record JAIFGZ020000545.1, on the reverse strand, counting down.
CCTATATTTAATGAATTTAATTTGGCCCTATTTACTAATTATTTAATTGTTAACCCTAGCCAGGCAAATAAAATTAGAAAAATAGCTGGAAAATATCTTTAGTCCCAGTTGGTGGCACCAACCGGAACTAAAGATGAATTAGAAATAGCGGGAAATTATCTTTAGTCCCGGTTGGTGTCACCAACCGGGACTAAAGATGAATTAGAAATAGCGGAAAATTATCTTTAGTCCCGATTGGTGCCACCAACCGGGACTAAAAATCCAAGGCTATATATATCCCAGGCACGCATCGTCTTCTTCACCGATCCAACACTTAGTTATTTTCTTCTCTCCTCTCTCAGCTCTCTCTCTCCCTCAGCTCTCTCTCCCTCTCTCAGCTCTCTCTCGCTCCGGCGACGGCGGTGGGACGTGAGGAGGTAGGAGGGGATGTGGTAGCGGCTCGAAGATGACGGTGGCCCGGCGGCTCGGAGGTGGATGCGACGCGGCGGCTCGGGAGGTGGTGTTAGTGCCTCCTCCATTTCCTCCTCTTCCTCGTCCTCTCCAGGAGCGACGGATCTGTAGATTTTTAGAGATTTTTGTGATGTTCTAAATTTGATATATGTGTGTATCTGTGATGTTCATTACTCGATTTGTGATGTGAATCTGTGATGTGGATTTGTGTTGTGGATTTGTGATGTGGATTTGTGACGTGGATTTGTGACGTGAATTTGTGTTGCGAATTTGTGAAAAAAAATTGTGATGCGAATTTGTGATGTGATTTGAGGATGTTAATTTGATATGTGAATTTGATTTCGGCAACAAAAAACAACAAAAAAACAAACAAAAAACACATATAAATAAGCAACAGGAGAAAAAACAAAAAAAAATGCTTTAGTCCCGGTTGGAGCCACCAACCGGGACTAAAGATGACGGAGCCGGCCACGTGGATCCGCCATCTTTAGTTCCAGTTGGTGACTTCAACCGGGACTAAAGATGCATCTCTAGTCCCGGTTATTTAACCGGGATTAAAGGTCGCCCATCTCTAGTCCTGGATTCGTAGTCCTGGTTTGACAACCGGGACTATTGAGGGTTACCAACCAGGACTAATGTGACTTTTTCCAGTAGTGACATCCCTCTAATTATCTGTGTGTACCCCCACACCTACATAGGCCATAGCATGCATGGACATGTACATACTTATGGATCCAAAGCATTTGATGTGCAGTGATGTGATACCAAGGCCATCGGCTTTCTAAGTGGGTTAAGGACTTTGAGGTGGATGTTAGCCTTGGCTAATTGGTTACAGCCCCAGTGGCTCATGTGTATTGTGTATAAATGGAATTAGTCTCTTGTAGCTCGAGTTTAGGTGAATCTGGACAATATATATCAATCCAAGGAGCCAAGTTTACCAACTTCTAACTTATAAGGGGGCTGTAGGCATGTTTGGTATTTGGGCGCAGCAGTGCCAATAAATGTAATATTTGTACCATGTGAAAATCCTAACGTTACCCGTACCTGAAATATTGAAAAATCTTCTAGGCAACCTCTACATCAACAACAACAATTGGGATGGTCAAAGTGAAAAATTGCCAAGGAGCAAGGCGGTCACTACTTCGCTGTGTGAAAATAAATCCTTCCCCTCCACTTTTGATCACTGCTGTTTAGTGATGAAAACGGATCAGATAATATCCGATTTCCATCCAGAAATTCGGATTCGAATAGTGTAGGTTGAATAATTTTTGGATAACGTCAGATAAAAATAAAAACAAATAAGAAATCGATCGGAAAAATATAAAAAAATTACCGTATATTCGATCATCGGCTAAGGTCTAGCCCATGAGTACATGACCTAACCCTAACTCCCTAAGTACATCCTAGCCAGGCAGCCAGCCGCCATCGCGCACCATCGCACATTCGCACAGACAGCCACCGCCGCCGCTGCCGTCTTGCCCCTGCCGCTGCGCGCCGTCGCCGTCCTGCCCCTGCCATGGTCCCGCACCACCGTCGTTCCACCGCTGCCGGTCGCGCCGCCTCCCGCCCTTCCGTGGTCCCGTGTTGCCGCCGTTTCGAACGCTGCGGCTCGCGCCGCCTCTCGCCCCTGCCACGGTCCCGTCCCGCCGCTGCCGGTCGCGCCACCTCCTGCCCCTGCCATGGTCCCACGCCACCGCCGTCCCGCCGCTGTTGCTCGCGCTGCCACCATCCCATCCCAACCACGGTCCTGCACCGCCGCCGACCCATCCCTGCCGCGGTTCCTCACCACCACCGTCCCAGCCCTGCTGCCGCCGTCCTGCCCCTGCCGCCAAGCGTCGCCGCCGCCCCCCTGCCGTGGTCCCGCGCCACTGCCGTCCCATGTTCCGATCAACTTTTTCATTACCGTTTTTTCATTCGATTTGTATTCACGCCTTATTTGTTTTTAATAGTATTTAAAAAATATAAAAACAAATATTTGTATTCACGTCTTATTTGTTTTCAATAGTATTAAAAAAAATATAAAAACAAATATGATATAGCTAGTTTTCGACCATAACCGATCCATTTTCACCCCTACTGCTGTTGCTAACTCACCCAATTGTGTGGTAGTGAAAATGACTTCTCTCACCCAATTGTGTGGTAGTGAAAACGGCGTTGAGATTAAAGTTGTTCCCCTTCACATCTGTACTGTTTGCAATAGTCAAATTACACCTGCGAATTTAAGAACCATTTTGAGTAGAAAGTTATGCTGATAAAGTTCTTGCAGAAAAAAACGCTTGACGAACATAACTTCAAATTACCAAAACTAGGCAACACAGAATAGGTGATGCAGCTAGGCAATTTTAAGAACATATAGAGTATAAGCATACATGTCATTAAAGTAGAACTTGAGCTTATGAAACTGATTTGCCTTTCATGTTGCCACAAATAAGGATTGTCCCTGTAAGCATTAAGAAAGAGGAATAATGCCAACTGACAAGCATGCAGTATAACATGAAACTGAATTTAGTAATCTATATAAGCATATAAGTAATTACGAATTTAGAAACGCATACAAAAAGAGTGAGGGCACTGTTAGGAACTATTATAATTTATAATAATTGAAAGTATCATGGTACCCATGTATTACTTAAGAGCATCATAGACAAAATGGTTATTCTGAATTTAATTTCAATAGAACTGATAAATAGATGAGCCTGACTGCAAGTATGATTAAGTGATAGAGAATATAGAGTTGCTTGCTTGAGGTCATTAATTCGACCCCCGTGATCCTTAAAATCATGATATACGCAGGGTTCATCTATGTATTTTATACTAGGTTTTCAGTAGACGGAAGAAAATACCACAAGCGTCTGTCCATCTCCAAGAGTGACAACAGTAGGAAACAGCCGATCCATTGTCGATGCTGCAACTGTTAACAGCCATGGAGCAACACTGTTCACTGTCTGGGTATATGGCCCATAATTCCCAGCTGCATATATCACCGGCACGCCCTTCACCACCGCAATGAAATGCTGGAATGTGCCCTGTTAAGCTGAGTATGGAGAGTGACAGGATGTCAACTCCATCATGTATGGCATCATCTATTGCCTTCATAACAGCCGCCTCGCTGTGCAGCGACGCTCCAGCAAGCCTTGTATACAGCAATGCGAGCTTTCGGGGCACCACCCTGTGCAGCGCCAGATGCCAAACCATAGAAGCTGGCGTTGCGAACAACATTGCCAGCTGCTATCGAGGCCACATGGGTACCATGGCCATTGAAATCTCTGGGGGACAGAAATTCACCTTCAGCTTTAAGTTGGCTTTTGTTGACATCGTCAGCATACCATCTTGCACCAATGATCTTTCTGTTGCAGCTCCATGCCAGATTGGCAAATTCCCTTCCATTTTGCAGCAGGAGGAGCATATCCAGTGTCATCAAACTCGGTGACTCTTGCCAGATACCTAAAGGTGGGGAAAAAATGTCAATTTGTATCATGGACTGAAAACTTTCAACAGATAACTCAAGTAAGATATAGATAAAGATACCATTTCCTATGTGTACGTTTCTATACGATTTTGTGTTCTTGTTACATGATCATCTGAAGGTGGCTAAATATTCCTCATTTATAATGGGATTACATATAGATAAGCTCAAATTACTATTCAACATTGTTTCCAACTATCATATATATTTACCATCTTAAGCCAGACAAAGGACGAAATCATTGTAACTTCTACTGTAACTCGCCTTGTACAATACAACAGTGCATCTCAAAAAGAAAAAAAAACTTACCTTGGAAAATGACCTTTTCTTGGCTCATGAGTTTTACCAAAATTTGGTTTCGTGATGCTAAATACAGGGGAAAGCAGGCTGGGAATCTGGTACTATCACAAAGAGCTGGAAATATGAAATCACAATCACAAGTAGATGAAATCAGTACCATGATACTGTCACTACTTTTCGGAATATTTAACTATTTGGAAAATATCTATAAGGGGACTGAAAGGAAGAGTAGAGTGAGGCATGATCATGGCATACTCTGCCTGTCCTTTCTCACCCTTCCCTGCTCATGGCCTCTTCCACTTTCAATTCCCTTGACGTCTTCGCACCGCATCCATCTCTCTTTAGCTTGCCTCCACCAGGTCCAGGCTAACTCATGCCTGTGCCTCCTTCAGACAATTCGTCGAATACCTTGTGCGCACGCGGCAAGAGAGCACGAATCTCCGAGCGGGATTGGTTTCCATCTCTCCATCGAACCCCACACCAAGAAACCTGCCACGCCATTGGATGAGTGAGGAGGTCACCAGTGGCATCGGATGAGATATGTGAGTATGTACGACGACGAACCGTCAAAAGTCGCGCCTTCTTTTTTCATACCGTGAGCTCGAGGCTCTGGCGGCGGCGGCAGCGGCGCCAACCGTGCGCTGTGGATGTCTTTGTGTCCCTCGGGCTTGCGCCGACTGCGACCAGAAGCTCGCTGCTGCCATCGAGGTTCGATTTTTTTAAAAAAATATTATTATTTTAATGGAAAATTACAAAAGATAATGGTGGCTCGGATTATTCACCAAAATATAACTTCCGTACTTTCACATGCTCGTATCGAACGGCCGACGAACGAATGGGTAGGTCAATCAAACGGTTGATGCTTGACTGGGTCCTGTTGAACAACGTGGTTGTTTGACAGGTCCCCGCACGTCCCCAGCACGGGCCTATCGAATGCCGACTGTTTGACAAGCCTAGCAACACGTCAAAATAAGTTTTTTTAATATTTGATTGTCTTAATTTGGTTAGCAAATTAATTTTCATTCGATAAAAAATACATTGCATTTTTAATTAATTAATTTGAAAAATAAATTACATTTTTAAATGTTTAATTTATTTATTTATAGATTCTTTATTATTTTCATTGGCATTGTTGGTTTCATGTCTTTGCCGTAATTTCTTTGTCCTTGTGAAACAACACCGGTTGGTTGATGTCGCCTTAGGGGATGACGGAGAAAGAATGCTAGGAGGACGATGACATTGCAGCAGTAGCAGAAACCAACTTTATCGATGAAAAAAGAAATTAATCATTAGTTTTTGATTTGTGACGCACAAACCAACATAACCTATTCGTGACGCATACACCAACATAAGAGAGAGAAAAAGTTGCATAGATGAGCTATAAGAAATTGCCGACCGTGATGAATCAGGCTTGAGCTTGTCTACGAACCCCTTCTATGTCGTTCAGCGTGTAGTGCAACTTCGTGCTCCTTCATTCGTATATATTCTGTTTGCGTTTCAGCTTCAGTTACTCTTTCGCTATCATACGTTGGGTGACCATGTCGATTCACAAAGTGAATCCGCACATCCTTGGGTTGTCCTGAGGAATAAATCTAATTAGTGAATGGGCTCGGTATATTATAGAAACACGAGCAAAAATAAAAATAAGTAATTAAGCATGTCACATACAATAAAGTCACTGTCTATGTTGGGACATACGAAATATCGTCTTTCAAATGTCTCTTGTGAAAAGGATGTAGCTACCTAGGATTTTGGACGCTCAGACCATTCAGGTAGACCTAATGGATTGTTTCTCCAGTATAAGCTAGTAGACTGTGTCTGGTGCTCATATTCTATCCACGCTTGAATGAATTGTGTGGTCGTCTCAGGTTATGTTATCCTTGCACCGATGGAAGTTACTCTCGCCATATCGATCCACTTTACGAAGCCACATTTCCTTACGCCTTCCTTTTTGCACAAATTCATTAGGACCGATGACAGTAGTGATTGGTGGGAGTGAGAACTTAACGGTACTTACGATGAAATCGTCGTCGACAATGTTAGGACACATGGAGCATCTTTGTCCTATAGTTTCTTGTCTTACTTGTCTTACGGACCTTTTCACCTGGCAACGGTCTCCACAATCACACTCTGGACGCTCCCGCCATGTGGAGAGTCTCAGGGGATTTACTGTCCATTTTAAGGACTTTGCAACAATTCGTCGTTCATGTTCATCCCTCCTCCTTAGGTAGTTCGATATTGTTTCACTGCATGGATACGTGCATGTTCCGTCATATTGTGGATTTGTCGTATCTACCCACTCAATGAAGTCGCACAAACTACGGTAAGTCTGCGGAAGATTGTATGATTGTCCACAAACAGTTAGCGATGTATGTATTCAGTATAGGTAATTAAAGTAGATACAAATGATTGTTACCTGATAAATGTTTGGGCATTGGAAGAACCTACTACTACAGATTTCTGAAGTAAGGGATGTCATGAGTATACATCGATCACCACAAGCGCACAACGTACGGTCGCACCATGGTGAAAATAGACCAGTGAAAGGATCCCTTCGCTAGTCAAGATGCTCGCAAAATGGAGCTTCCATTCTCTCGAGATCAATGTGAATGTGAAAGAGAAATGTAGAACCGAAAGAACTTGCGGAAGTGTTTTGCTAAGGTTCATCCATATGTAGTGGTGTAGCAATTGGAGGAACTATAGGCGTCAAAAGTCGATTGTAACCAAGATAGGGTTTTATGTGAATAGACATGATGATGTGCCGAAAGGTGATCGTGACTAGTCGAGCTCGCACAGTGTCTGTGTCATAACTCGTCCCACGATAATTGTGATTGTGACAAATGAGCACTGTATTGTCAGTGTGTTAGATGTTAGGACAACGAAATGACATAGGCGCCGAAAGTAGATTGTAACCATGCACGACCACTATTAAGTTGATAGCGACTACTTTTGTAAATATTTTTAAAAAATATAAATATAAAAAAATCATAGAAACGTAGCTTATCAATAAATTTACCTCATGACTTAGTTCATAATATAATGTGACATAACTAGTAGGTAAAAAAGATACTAGTTTAGAATACAACTCACATAAAAATGTCGAGGGCGATCCCTCGCACGCTTGCTCGGCCCCCCTTTTTTTGTTGCCTGATCTGCTCAGTGGGATAAGTCAAATTATCTGGTGGTGCCTAAGTCGTGCCAGCTGCTGTGGAGTGGCATCCTCTGGCTGCACGGACTCCCTCTCCTGTGTTGGCTGTGTGACTGGAGGAGTAGCATACTTGTAGTCTATCTCAACTTGTGCATGGGGTGGTTGTGTCGCGAAGAAATCATCCACAAATTGAGTTCAAGGGAAGACAACAGGTATTGCAGAATGCGCTTGGGCAAAACCTTAGTCATCATCTATTGTAAAAAAGAGCGAAATCCAAACTAAGGTAGTTAGTAACGATGCATAAAAATGGAGAGAATGATGATGCTAAGTAAATTTTTAACATTACTTACGTATGTGCTGTGTGTGCACTGACTCCAGCGCGGATGGAGTCACATAAAGTCCCCATCCCAATGTGCGCGCCAGGTTTTCCCCTGTCAGCAGGTAAGGGAAGTTTGCCGCCGCAAACATTCCCGGGGCATGGTAAACTAGAGGTTGAGTATAGTATACCTGTTGCACCTGTGGACATGGTGGTGGCATGCTCAACGCCAATACCTCTAACTCAGATGACCTCTCATGGTAGACAGGTGGAAGGGTCCCCTGAAGCGAAGGACAGACATGTGATGGACCGACGGCATCGTAACTGCAACACGACGTGGAGGGACCCACGTGATCCACACTGGAACGTCATGGTAGTGGTGGTGATCTCGTTCATCTGGAGGGCTGCACAACATCAGCCGCGCTCCAACAGGAGACATGACAAAGTAGCGCCGCAGCACGGGAACAGAAAGTGCGAAGGACACTCGCCACTTCATTTGGCCTGACGACTTGAGGTCTCGTCTCTAGTCTCCTCAACAACGTGTCTGACTCGAGGTGAACGTGTTCAACGAACTCAGACTATTCAACAAATAGGGAAGGTTGTTAGAACAATTAAATTAGTTGCACATTTACTGACAATCAACAAAACTAACAACGTACCATTGAGTTGTATGCAGATCGAGGCTGTGGGGCAAACGTGTCCATGATCGTCGCCTGGTGGGGGATGGAAGTATCCCCTTGTGACAGGAAACACCTCCAGCACGTAACACTGTGGTACCAACGAAGGTACGCCGCGTACGAAGCGCCGTCGTTTGGAGGTGTTTGAAGCAGCAAGTTTTCAACTGCATGTTCCCACTCGACAACCCTCGGCTGAATCGTCCGAACAATGGTCACCTCGTACGAAAGACCGAGTCCCTTCAGGAGTACCTGCACACGATGAAATGGGAACATAAGAAAAACATATAATGAGACAGAACATAATAATTAAATATAACAATTCTCATGTATACTTACTTGTGGAGGCTAACACACAAAGATTGACCACCTCTAGGAGGGAAGTCTTGGTACATGCCAAGCTGTTTAAGTACCCTCTAGACATTGTATGGCTCGACGTGCACGTCCAGCACGAGGTGACAAGTAGTCCTCCATAGTTGTGCATCTCGCGTGCAAAGCTGGGAGAGACCGTGTGGTGCACGCTCAATGACATCGTGATGCATGTATGGGGTCCACCAAACACGGCCCGGCGTAAGCTGGTCGAAGTCAGCTACAAACTGTGTGTACACATGCTACGTCATGCAGCTTACCCACTTCGGCTGCAATACCAACAAATTTATTATTAGTATCCACAGAATGAGATAGTGCTATGACAAATGAATTAAAAACAAATTACCTCACCGTGTGTCCTCAAGGATCCCATGGTGGGACGATCGTTGTTGTCTTCAACACCAGGCTTATACATATTTTCGACACCATAGCTTGCGTATGACTGCAGTTGTGGCCTCCCAATGTTAAAGCGCTCGTGTGCTCATAACATTAGAAGCAAAGGACATCCCGTAAGAGAACTTTCCCCAACTGTACTATGAAATCTCTTCAACAGGTAACTCGGTGATCTGCTCCGTGAAGTGGATGAAGTGCTTGTCCACGGAGTCAGTGTGAGTCCTCGTGAACATCACCCATCCAAACAAACATAGTAGGTACGCGACTAAGCATCGACTCATGACCCAATTCTCCTAATCATCAGGGAAAACATCCTGATGAAACTGCTGCAACCAAGTTTTTGTAGGACAGTGCCCATCTATGAGATCCTCAATCGGAACAGCCAACACCCCACCAAAACTGGCCAAGAGATTGTCCTCCCATCCAACATGAACCAGTGTCGGGCCAACTGCTATGCCAGCTATCGACAGACGCAACAAAAAAGAAACATCCTGCAGAGTGGGTACCATCTCTCCAACTATCAGGTGGAAAGTTTGTGTCTTGGGCCTCCATCTATCCACCAAAGTACTCAGAAGGGCCGCATCAATGTTGAAACATGGTGACCTTCCACGTGAAGGCTCTACCAATCGTGCAAAGGTCAACAACCCAGCAGCTCTCAACCTACAACATGTCAAATTGAAATTATTAGTAAAGACAAAAATTGTAAATGATAGTGCTCATAACAATGTATTTTCATGTACCTTGGAACCCATCGTGGATCGATACGCCAATATTGATCTGGTCCTTGCATTTTCAAGAAATTGCAGAAAGTCCCTCGACCAAGAGGTCACGATCGATGGTGCTTATTGATCACTTCATTGATTAGTTGTACATCATCGTCCTCAGCCATACCTACAAATTGAAAGACGTATTAATATAATGAACATTACAACGGAAAAAATTACATACATCATAAATTGACATTGCGGAAATATTGCAGCGAAAAAGTATAATATTGTCACATACCCAAATTCTAGGGTCAAGGAATTTTTTTCAAAACCAAATGCCAATGATGTTTTTCAATTTTGTGAACCAAAATTTTTCATTTCTGACTTAGATGAAGTATTTCAACCTATTGCATGAATAAAATTTGAGAATAAATTAAAACTTTTCATTCCTAACCCTGAGCATAGATGCAATCATACATGTGTGCTTGTATGTGCATACAAGAAGTGTTTTGAAAATAAGTCTTTTGTGCTTTTGGGTTTTGAACTCGCATTCCATTATAGGTCTCATAAGCATAGCCTAAAAGATTTAAATTTACAAAACGAGCCTACAACTAACCTTTGATAATATGTGGACATGAAAATTAGATTCAAAGATCATCTCATGTGCCCAAGAAAATTTTAATATAACTCCTATAACTATATTAGGTGCATTTACAAAGAGAGAACACTTATACATAAAAAGGATACCCTAATTTTCTAAAATAATCCATACAAGACAAAATCATGGACAAATTCATGTAGATGCCAAACATTATATACAACTCAAAATAATTTTTGTGCAATTTAAAAACTAGGTTTGATGGCCCAAACAAATTAGACAAAACAGTCAAATATTAGGCTAATTAATATTCTTAATCGGCTAAAATGACAACTTGCCTAAAAGATCATCAAAATGCACATATGTATATATAGAAAATAATTTATTCAAATACTAGGTCAATCATCATGAATAAATATATTTTTTATATAATTTTTATCCTCAGTTTAGGTCTCCTAAAAATTGAAACTAGTTCCTAATTACCCAATATTTGTTTAATTTCTGAGAGCAATCTACAAAAGGTTTTTGCGTGCAATCAAAGAAGATGGAATCTAGGAATACTCGTCTACCTCCAGTAAAATTTTCAGCAATTTATCATGTCCACAAATTAAATTATGGAACTATAAAGTTAGGGGAGGAAATAATCCAAAAAATTAACTCAAAATCAAATACAACCCATGTTTCTACCCATCTCTCTCACTCCAGCCTTGATCTCTTTGCTCTGGGCCCACATGGCAGCCTCCACGGCTTGCTCTCCCTCTGTCCCTCGCTTGAACTGACCGAGAACAAGAGAGACCGAAGCTGGCTGCGCACGATGTGTGTTGAGGAGTTGCGACGCCGAGCTCCAGCTCACCCACCACCTCACCGCCCTATATTTCTTCTACAAGTTTGTTGATGAGAAATCTTTCCCACGCGCTGGCCTGGGAGATCTGCTTAACTCTAGTGCAGGTCCATCCTTGGCTACCTTTGATGACTTAGGCATGCCAGCTGGTTTGATCTGTTAACCAACAAGAAATAATAAACAGATACATGCGTTAAGGTTAAGGTTAGATCCTATCGGATCGGCTTAGGGAATCAATTTACATATACTTGCTATCCCAAAGCACATTTAAACAAAGTGATTGGGATAGATCGGCTATGCCGAGACAGTATAAATTACTTAGTCTAAATATACATCAGGGTAACGAATATATGCATTTAAAACCTAGCCAATGCTACAGATCTAACGTGGATCGGCTATTACTCCGATACATCTTATGAAAAATATTAATCTATCCTAAATGCGCTAAACCTAGATCAATCGGCTGTCGGCTGATGCCAATAGATTGGTACTGACTTAAAGCAATTAACCAGATTAATATCTTAATATAAGAGACAGCTTTAATATATCTAATAGTAAATAATGCTAAAATATAATTAAAACAGATAAGACCGGCTGAAACTCCGGCACTGTCTCTAAAGATAAACATCTAGTTGAATAGATCTTAATAATTCTAAGAGCGACTTAATAGGTCATGATGATGCAACATTAAGTACAAAAAGAAGCACTAGATCTACAAAAATCGATGTAAACCTCTCGAGACGGTGGATACAACATATAAACTAATTTAACATCTAGATCTAGCTTTATCGGCTACTATCTCCCGAGAGAAACGAGCCGATGGCAAGATATATCTAGATATTACCCTAGATTATATGTCGTATATGATAAATTACGCAGTCTATGACATTAAATCTAGAGTATCATGACGATGTAAGCACTAGATTTGACGATACAAACTGCTAATGACAAGCATTTAACTTATTCGGGGGTCGAGATCGATGCAGCCCGAAGCGGGATCAAGAACTCGTCTAAAAGAAAAGATTGGCGATGCACCGAGTTGGTATTGATGTGTGTGTTGTTTTTACAATAGGTCCCGGGTCCTATTTATACCCAAGTACAACAAAGTCCACGTGGAACACGGTTTCTATCTATCTACTATACACGGTACGACAATATCCCGGGAAGTAATCCCATGCCGTGACACAAAAGGAAAAACTATACAAATCCCTATTTTACAGATACAATTGCCGTTATAGGACTCTATCCATAGATGTCAATATCTTAACGAACATTTGGGAACCGAATCTTTCTTTCATCTTCAAGCTTCTTTATCGAAAACGGTTCCATCTTCTTCTTTGAATCGGAATCGGCTATCGGCTATCGGCTATCGGCCGTTTCCATCTAATTCGGCTCTGGCCGACTGGATTCCCAGCCGATTTGATCATGGCTGATGCGGCCTCTATTTCTCCACAGATCACTTTCCCGATCCGATTCTGCTTCAAATTCGACCTTGAACTTAGGGATTTGGTTACCAAATTTGGTCGTTAACACATGCCCCCAAGTCCGTGATAAGATAATATCGCGGATTTGGCGCTTTTTTGAATTCCCACGTGTCTCCCATCCTATTCTGTTTTGGCTGTTAAGAAAAAATCTTTAAATACTGCTCGCCCGGCACCGAAACAAGCCACGCCATCACTTTTACTCCTCAAGACCTAGCCAGAAAAACTCCCTTTCCTCCGTTGGCGATTTCGGCGAACCGAAGCGGAACCTCTCCGGCGTTCTCCCTGCAGCAGCAATCCTCTTCGCCAATGGCGTCCTCAAGCACCCACGCCGATGCACCTCAACAGGTGTACCCCGAGGTAAGTCTCGTCAGCCATAGCTCTTTTCCTTCCGTGATTTAATCTTTTCGCCTTTTGTAATTCCTTCGTTCTTTCCTACAACCTTGTAGCACCTTTCGCATCAAATCGCCATTCCAGATCTTGTTCATCCCGACCAATACCTATTAGGGTCGATCGGCAACCAAGACCCAAGTGAATTTATCAACGCCGAAACCGATCGGATCCCCTATAGGTTTTCAACCCTAGATCTGGCATATTGGACTAGTGCCTTTAAATCTTGGCCTTCAACGGATAAATCTTGGCCAGCATGGTACCTTAGGATGTCGGCTAGGATGCAAACCCACTGGATTGAGCTCAGCATAAGCCAATGCCTAGAACTGACAATAGCTGACATGCCTAAGGATGAACCCCTTCTATCGGCTGCAAGTTACTTTTGGGCCGACACTCTCAACGCCTTCCTGTTTAGGCAAGGACCAATGACCCCAACGCTCCTGGATGTAGCAATGATCACCGGACTAGATATAACATCCACAGTAGACCCAGCTGGCCTCAACATCAAATGCTCCCATAGTTTTAAGACCAAAAGCATAGGGGGTTGGAGCGGCTTTATAGCAATGAACATGAAGGATGGGCCGATCTTAGAAAGAGAACACACAACTTTTCTCCTGATGTGGCTAGAAAAGTTTGTCTTTTGCGGATCAAGCTGCGGGCCAACTAGCATTGGCAACATGTAGCCGAAGCCCTAGTGAGCAAGAAAAGGATCCCTCTGGGAAAGTATCTGCTCGGCTATGTGTATCAAATGTTGAGCAACATGTCGACCAGGCTGGCTTCAAAACAATTCATCAGCACAGGAGGGCCCTGGTGGCTACTACAGCTTTGGCTCAACCTTCACCTCTACCAAGTTGTCGAAAGACCACCCCAGTTGAAGCCGATTTCCCTTTGCGCGAGCCACGAGTCGAAGATGATGAAGAGAAAATGACTCGGCGATGCATGTCATATGGGGAGGCAGCTGCCACTTATCCCAGGTCCAAGTTAATAGCTGAACAGTTCAAGAACTGGTTTGACCACCTATACAGTGGTTTTCCAAACACTTTGAAGATCTGGTTTGCCTACGAAAACTTTGATAGATTTGAGTAACCAAATGATCTTCGGCTAGATGAGCTTAATTTTGAAAAGTATTTAAAGCCGAGGGAAACCTACGTAACAGCCATCACTCCCTGCATCCTCCCTGTCGGCATCCATCAAGGGCGCAATGTCACCAAGACTTATGAATTTTACCACCCAATGGTAGCTGCAAGGCAATTTGGACTGGGTCAACTGCTAATTGGTCTTTACTATGCCGACATGAAGATAGACCCCTGATCTGTTGTTATTGTCTGAGGGACGCCAAATCGGTATATAATGTGCTCTTTAACAAACTTGATTGCGTCCTTCGAATCAACCTTCTTTAAAGGAATTGCTTCCACCCACTTTGTGAAATAGTCTGTTGCCACCAATATGAATTTATGTCCCTTGCTCGAGGGTGGATTGATCTGGCCGATCATGTCGATTCCCCAACATCTGAACGACCAAGGCTTGATAATTGGGTTCATAGCCGACGCTGGTACCCTTTGTATAGCTCCGAACTTCTGACAATCCTTGTAGCCCTTATAGTACTTGAAACAATCATCCAACATCGTCAGCCAAAAATAACTTGCTCTCCGAAGTAGCCATTTCATCTTGTGAGCCGATTGATGTGTGCCGCAGATCCCTTCATGCACTTCTGTGATAGCTACCTTGGTTTGATCGACACTGAGGCACTTGAGCAGCACTCCATCAATCGTCCGATAGTATAAGTCTTCATCAAGCAAGACATATCTCAAAGCCTTGTAGCGCAACTTCCTTGAAGCAGACTGGGAGGGGTTTTGCAGATAGTTGTAAACTTCAAACCTCCAGTCGTCGGCTGTCCTATTTTTAATCTCTATCTCGACATCTTTTGTCATCGGCCTATAGCCCGATGCCCCTTGAGCTAAATCATTGGCTTCTGCATTTTCCTCTCTGGGGATGTGTTTTAATGTTACTAGCCAAAAACTGTCCGTCAATTCTCGGCATTGTTGATAGTAGACCATCAGCGCATCATTTTTGCACTCGTATTCCCCTGACAACTGGCTGATGACCAACAGTGAATCTCCCATTATTTCGATGGCGTCGGCCTCAACTTCCTTGAGAAGATGTAATCCCTTAAGCACTGCCTCATATTCGGCTTGATTGTTTGTGGCATGGGGGTTGATTGAGAAGGCAAATTCAAAGCTTGCCCCCCTTGGTGATATGATGACCAAGCCGATACCGCATCCATTCGTGCAAACCGAGCCATCAAACATCAAAGCCCAAGGCATGATCTCCACCGAGCCGATTGAACCATCTCTGTGTTCTACGATGAAATCGGCTATGGCTTGTCTGCCCTGGGTGCCTGATATCTTAAGTCAAATTCCGTTAAAGCGAAAATCCACTTCCCAACTCGTCCTTTGAGTACTGGAGCCGATAACATGTACTTGACTACATCGCCTTTGCATACCACTATGCACTCGTTGGATAATAAATAATGCCTCAACTTTGTACATGAAAAATATAGGCAAAGACATAATTTCTCCACTGGTGAATACTTGTCTCTACGTCCAGCAGCCATCGGCTGAGATAAAAGATACCTTTTTCTTTTGTTTCGATCTCTTGAATCAGGACTGAGCCGATGAACTTGTCGTCGGCTGATAGGTACAGTTTGAATGGTACCCCTTTTGCGAAGAAATTAAGACTGGGGGTGAGCTCAAGTAATCCTTGATACTGTCCAATGCTTTCTGCTGCTCTGCCCCCCAAGTGAATGCTTGATCGGCCTTTAGCCGAAGCAATGGTGTGAACGGCTCCATCTTTTCTGAAAGATTGGCTATGAATCACCTTATGAAATTGATTTTGCCGATCAAGGATTGCAGTTGCTTCTTGTCCTTTGGAGGCTGTATCATTTTGATGGCATTAATACTCCTTGGTGTAACTTCAATCCCTCTCTCATGAACAAGAAATCCTAAAAATTGCCTGGCCGACACGCCGAACGTGCATTTCAGTGGATTCATCTTCAGGCCATATATCCTTATCCGCTCCAGAACCTGTCTAAGATTGGCTATATGGTTTTCCATTTCCCTGGATTTGACAACGACATCATTAATGTAAATCTCGACCAGGGAGCCGATCGTATCATGGAAAATATAATTCATGGCCCTTTGATAAGTTTCTCCAGCATTCTTCAAGCCAAATGTCATGACGACCCATTCATACAAGCCGATCACTCCTGGGCATCTGAAAGCAGTCTTGTGGATGTCTTCTTCGACCATAAAAATCTGATTATAACTTGCATTACCATCCATAAAATTGATGATCTTGTGACCAGAAGCAGCATCTACGAGCAAATCGGCTATGAGCATTGGGTATTCATCCTTAGGGGTAGCTTTGTTGAGGTGTCTGAAATCAATACACACCCTAAGTTTATCGTTCTTCTTCATTACTGGAACAATATTCGAGACCCACTCTGCATATCGGCAAGGCCGAATGAATCCAGCATCGTATAGTCGAGTGATTTTGGCTTTGATTGCGTCATACATGTCGGCTTTAAACCTCCTAGGAGGCTGTTTGTATGGCCGATACCCCGGCTTGATAAGCAGCCGATGCACAACAATAGACGGGCTAAGACCAAGCATCTCGAAATACTCTCAAGCAAAACAATCTTTATATTCCTTTAATAATTCAATAAGCTGGGATCTACAACGAGAGGACAAATTTTTACTAATGTATGTCGGCCTAGACCTATCTCCAGGACCTATATCGATTTCTTCTAGCTCGTCGGCTGACATAAAACCTTGCCCAAGCTTGCCATCGTCGTCGTCCACGGTGTCCTTTCCGTTGACGTTCGTGCCCTCCACACGCCTTCAAAGTAATAATTGAGGCTCTTCGTCTCCAATAGGCTGTATGGCAGAATCAGACACCTTTAGAAAATTAGCTTGCCAGATTTTGCCGAACAGACAGTCAATACCATCGTTTTCCCAAAGTGGCAAATCGGCGTTAGCAATGCTCACTGACCTGTCGGCTGGCACGATTTCAATCTTGTCGCCTTGCCATTGGATCAGACTTTGATGCATTATGGAAGGGACGCAGCAGCTTGCATGGATCCAGTCCCTCCCAAGTAGCAGGCTATAAGATCCCTTCCTGTCGATGACAAAGAAAGTTGTGGGAACGGTTTTGCTGCCGACGGTCAGCTCGACGTTCAGCACACCCTTGGCCTTCGATGGATGGCCGCCGAAGTCTTTGAGCACCATGTTCGTCTTGATTAGATCTTCGGCTCCGTTGCCCAGCTTCTGAAAAGTGGCATAGGGCATGAGATTGACTGCTGCCCCTCCATCGACTAGCATCTTTGACATCGTCTTCTAGTTGATAAATCCTTTCACGTACAGTGGTTTGAGGTGCCGATTTTCATTTCCCTCTGGTTTTTCAAAAACGGCTTGTTCTGGGGAAAGTGCTAGTTTAGCCAAGGCGTCTTGCACGCTATCTGCATCGGCCGCTGTGGCACTGCATTCGGCTGGTAGTATAAAGACCATATTAACCGATGTAGTAGCTTTTCCTTTTCCTTTTGCCACCCTCCTAGCTTGGTCGGCTAGGCTCTCATCAGATGGGTTCTCGTCGGCAGTCGGCGCTTGTCTCTTGATGCACCATTGTTTTGCGCCTTGCCGACGTTGTTGCTGTCGGATCATCCGTCGTACTTCTTCCTCTCGCCCTTCGCTCTTGAGCCGTTGGATGCTCCTCTTTTGTGTTTTAGTGAAGAGGTTCGAAGGGCACCATTGGGGGTTAGCCGATTGCTCATCTTCGGCTTCTTCTTCGTAGTATTCGTCTTCGTATTCGTCTTCGAAGAAGTCTTGGTGGATCGGCCCAAGCCGATCATGTATCGATTGTCGCCTCTGGTTAAGCTGCACGGCCCTGGGGACGAATTGGGCAGGGCTTTGCATCGGCGGATCCATGTATTCGTCTTCACGATATTCGGCTGCAGGCGGGCGTTGTCTATCGTCGGCGGCTTCATCCCGATTCCCGCGAATTGGAAAAACTCACAGCGCCAGTGCGGGTCGTAACCACTGTGGTTTCTGATGAATTGGAGTCCCCTGACCTCAGGCTCCCTGATGTAAGGCTTGCCGCGCCGGGCCTCCTCTTCGTCACGTAAGCGTTGTTGAAAACGGGGCATGGGGTCCATGCGCCTGGGTGGCGGATCGGCCGATCGGCCGGTGGAATGCACCATATTGACTAGTGCAGCTTGATCTCCAGCCGATTTCTTTTCGGCCTTAACCCCTTTGAGAGTTTCGACTAAGCCGTACGTCACTATGAAGGGTTACGCGGAGGCTACGCTAGCCGAAAACAAAAACTTTTTACCGCGCAAACCAGGAACACTTGCAAGTAAGGGCCGATAGATCGTTACCGATTGGAGTAGAGTGCAGCGGAATAGCCAATCAGGGCAATCCGATCCGGAACAGTGTAGCCGATTCCCGGAGACAGCCGATTCGTCAATCAGCCGATTCGAGTCGTCCGGCCGCGTTCTCACGCCTCGTTCCGATGCGCCCGACCGCAGCCGATTCCTCCACAGCCAATGAACAGCGTGCAACGTAGCAGCGCCTCTACCGGTATCCACACGTCCGGGGACAGAACGCCGTACACCCGTGTGCTAGCACGCGATGCAAGGCTAGGGTTTGGCTCGAAAGTGGGAAGGGTTTCCGTGGAGATTGATCTCGGCGACTTCTGTTGCACGCGATGCAATTGACGTGCCGCAGCTCTCCACCCCTCCCTCCTTTATATAGAGTTGGCCGATGGGACTAGTGGCCGATTAGGACTCTATTTTGAATTGGATCTCATCCGTATCTCATAGAGTTGGCCGCCCACACGTCGTAAGCCCATAGGACTCTATCCGATCGGATCCCTATCCGATCGAGCCGTATCCGAGTCCAACTCGAATGCCTGTTCTTATCCCCTTAAGCGTGCGACCCTGTAGGTTCACGTATACTCGTTTCGGCTATAGTCTAACTTAGCCGATCATCGGCTCGAGTCTAACTCAGGCCGACCATCACGACGGCGCCTAGCAGGCACATATTGACACCATAGTATACAAGAATAATATCGGCTCGAACTGTAATGTGTACACAAATCCCTTTGCCTCACGATACCGCTAAGCTATAGGCAAGATGTGTGCCATCCCTTCAATAGCTTAACCATTCACTCGAACCGTATTGGATTATCCGTCGTTGATTGACTCCTCAATCAACTTAGCATGGCCATGCATTTCCATAATCCATTACCTCGAGGGCCCGAGATATCTCTCCAAAGGAGGGGCAAATTCCATCTTGATCACTCACATCCCACTCCATGTTTCATAGCAAACCCGAAAACTACCTTTATAACTACCCGATTACGGAATAGCGTTTGGTAGTCCCAAAGTAGGCTACTACACATGTTGGAATCCATGGTGATCTCGGGTCTAAGGACTTTGTACCAACACTACCCGAGACCAACTAATGGCACATTAATTCTGTAGTGTCTCATGGTGGGTCTATCCAACAATGTGTTCTCTAACACATGTGTCCATGTTTATTGATTTGGTATCTCCATACCCATGATCTATGAGACATGATCATCAATCAATAAACATGCCGATCTTAGAATCATATTTGTTCCAACAATATGACATATGATCGAGGATCGTTTAGAAATATATTCATACATAAAGAGTCTCATAAATAAGTCACGTACTTATTGATCAATACAAGATGTCTATTTCATGGAACCGAATAACACTTTATTCATAAATACGTAAACATTGACGTTATATCCAACATGTCCATGTTGCCTCTAGGGCATATCACTAACAATCTCCCACTTGCACTAGAGTCAATCATGTAAGTATCTAATACCCATTGCTCTTGTGTGCGCCTCATGCTTCGGCGAGGGAGAGGTTTTGTCGGCGGATCGGCTATGTTGAGATCCGTGTGCACTTTGCATATCTTGACATCACCTCTGTCCACTATCTCGCGGATTAGATGATATCGCCGTAGTATGTGTTTGGACTTCGATGTGACCTCGGCTCCTTGGCTTGCGCAATGGCTCCACTATTATCACAATAGAGAGACATTGGACCAGTCGTACTAGTCATCACACCAAGCTCGAAACGAATTTCTTGATCCAAACAGCCTCCTTTGCAGCTTTTGAAGCGGCAATGTACTCGGCCTCCGTTATAGAGTCAAACAATATTCGCTTGGAATTCTTCCAGTGCTGCGCCTCCGTTCGGCGAACACGAACCCAGATTGCGATCTATAATCATCCTTGTCCGTTTGGAAGCTAGCATCGGTGTAACCACTTACAACGAGCTCTTCTTCACCTCCATAGACTAGGAACATATCCTTAGTTCTTCTTAAGTACTTAAGGATATTCTTTACTGCATCCGGTGACCTTCACTGGATCGGCGGTATCTGCTCGTAGCACTCAAAGCGTACGAGACATGCGGCGTGTACAAAGCATGACATACATGATGGATCCAATCGCCGAAGCATATGGAACCATACCCATCTTATTCCGCTCATCATGTGTGCGGGACACGATTCTTGCTAAGATTAATGCCATGTGACATGGGCAAGAAACCTTTCTTGGAATCATGCATGTTGAACCTTTTCAACACCTTGTCAATGTATGTACTTTGGCTTAATCCAATTAGCCTCTTGGATCGATCTCTATAGATCCGAATGCCCAATATGTATGTTGCCCCTAAGTCTTTCATGGAAAAACTATTTTTCAATGAAGACTTGACGGATTCTAGCATAGGGATATCATTTCCAATCAGCAATATGTCATCTACATATAAGATTAGAAATACAATTGCACTCCCACTGGCCTTTTTGTAAACACAGGCCTCTTCTTCGTTTTTGATGAAACCAAACCCTTTGATTACTTCATCAAAACGAATATTCCAACTCCGAGATGCTTGCTTCAATCCATAAATGGATTTCTATAGCTTGCATATCTTTCCGAGCGATTCTGGATTGACAAAACCCCGAGGTTGTATCATGTATACATCCTCGCTTAGGTTTCCATTCGGGAAAGCCGTTTTGACATCCATCGCCATATCTCATAGTCGAAATATGCAGCAATCGCTAGGATAATCCGAATAGATTTAAGAATTGCGACGGGCGAGAAGGTTTCATCATAATCAACTCCTTGAATCTGTTTAAAACCTTTCGCCACCAATCGCGCCTTATAGATGTGAACATTTCCATCCATATCGGCCTTTTCTTAAAAACCCATTTGCACTCAATGGTTTTGACACCATCGAGTGGATCAACCAAGTTCCAAACTTGATTGTCGTACATGGATTCTATTTCGGATTTCATGGCTCCAAGCCACTTGTTGGAATCGGGTCCCACCATCGCTTCCTCATAGGTCTTAGGTTTATCGTTGTCCAACAACAATATATCACGTTGTTCCGCACTTTTGTGTCACGGGTGCACGACGTGATCTTTCGACCTCAGTGGGTGGTGTATCTACAACCGGTGGCGCAACACTTTGCTCCTCTGTTGTGGTTACGTGGTTGCTTGAAACGTTTTCGGTGTTTCTTGAACTTCTTCAAGATGCACTCTGCTCCCACTAACCCTTCTTGAAAGAAACTCTTTCTCCAAGAAGACACCGTGTCGGGCGACAAACACTTTGCCTTGTTCCCGATTATAAAAGTAATATCCCTTAGTTTCCTAAGGATATCCCACAAAGAAGCACTTGTCGATTTGGGTGTGAGCTTGTTAGACAAAACGTTTTACATAAGCTTCGCATCCCTAAATTTTGAGAAAAGACAAACTAGGGGTTGCCCTGTCCATATCTCATATGGTGTCTTTTTAACTAACTTAGATGGAACTCTATTTAGTGTGAGCGCAATGTTTTCAAGAGCATATCCCCAAAAGGATAACGGAAGATCACTTTGGCTCATCATGGACCGCACCATGTCCAACAAGGTACGATTTTTCCGTTCGGACACCCCATTCCATTGTGGAGTTCTGGCGGAGTCAGCGTGGAACAATTCCACAATCTTTCGGATGATTACCAAACACTTGGCTCAAGTATTCCCCCACGATCGATCGTAGATACTTGATTGTTTTCCCTAAATGATTACGTACTTCATTCGGAATTCTTTGAACTTTTCAAACGATTCGGACTTATGCCTCATTAAGTATATATAACCATATCTACTAAAGTCATCGGTAAAGGTAATAAAGTACGATAACCACCTCGGCCGTTGAGCTCATTGGTCCACATACATCGGTATGTACGAGTGCCAACAAGTCACTTGCTCTCTCACTGTGTCCCGTGAAAGGTGTCTTTGTCATCTTACCAAGTAAACAAGACTCACATGTCTCAAATGATTCAAAATCAAAAGAGTGAAGCAATCCATCCTTATGGAACTTCTCCATGCGTTTCTTATTTATATGGCCTAAGCGACAATGCCGGATAAACGTGGGGTTTATATCATTAGAGAGTTGCCTTTCTGTATTAATGTTATAGATGGGAGACGCTTCAAGATTCAAAACGTATAATCCATTCACCAATGGAGCATGAAAATAGAACATATCTCTAAGATATATTGAACAACCATTGTCCATTGATCTAAAATCATATCCTTCCGCTTGCAAACATGAAGCGGAAATAACGTTTTGACATAGTGTTGGAACACAATAACAATTATTCAATTCCAAAACTAATCCGAAGGTAGATGAAGTGGTACTGCGTGCCGACAGAAGCGTAGCAACGCTTGCTCCATTGCCGACGCGCAGGTTCATCTCGCCCCTTCTCAATCCTCTACTTCTTCTCATTCCTGCAACGATTTGCAAATATGAGCTACGATCCGGTATCAAATACCCAAGAGTCCGTAGGTGAAGTAGCAAGATTAATGTCTATAACATTAATACCTGAGCGAAGTCATACTTTGCTTCTTTTTGAGATCCTCCATGTACTTCTTGCGTTCCTCTTCCAGGGCTGTCTCCTTGCAATAGAAGCAAACGACATCGATGCCGCCGACCCTTCTTGCCCTTCTTTGCATTGGAGGCACTCGCGATCTCATCGGGAGTTAACTTCCTCTTGGTGCAAAGTTTCTTGACAGTGGTTTGCGCTTAGCCTTCGCATCATCATCACATGATGACCATTCTTCGGATACTCTCCTCAGTTGTGTTTAGCATCCCATGCAATTCAACCAAGGTTCTATCCATATTGTTCATGTGATAATTCAATATGAATGGCTCGAAGCTCGGAGGGAGCGGCGGAGAATCACATCGGTAGCCAACTCTTGGCTAAGGGAAAACCTAGTTTTCCGGACTCTCAATGTAGCCAATCATTTTTATCACATGCGGACGACGGGATTCCCCTCAACAAGCACACACGCAAACAAGGACTTCGAGGTGTTGAACCTCTCGGCCCGTGCTTGGTTCTCAAACATGCCACGCAGTCCCCGAATAATAGTGTGAGCATCGCTGCTCTCATATTGCTTCGAAGCTCGGGGGACATTGTAGCAAGCATGAGACGGCTTATATCTAGGGCATCATTAGTGTGCTTCTCATAAGCCCTCCGTGCGATTGCGGTGGCATTATTTGGCAAATCCTCGGGATAGGGTACTTCAAGAACGTACTCCTTACGCTCTTGCTTGAGAACAATTCTCAAGTTGCGATACCAATCCATAAAGTTTGTTCCATTTAATATTTCCTTTTCGAGAATAGATCGCAAATTAAAGGTACTGGGTGTAGTATTAGCCGCCATTTATTCTACAACGAAAAAGCAAAGTTTAGCACAATGTTTATGCTATGTCTTTTGTTAAACAATTTAACATAAGACTCCCATTACGTATTTTCCACCTTCCTCTAGGTTACGTATTGGGTCAAGATCCACATGTTAGTTAATTTTCTAGTGAGCTTTGGCATCACTGCTAGAAAATTAGTAACATCGGTAAGCAACTCCTTGCTAATCACATCTCTATGTGACTCTTGTTGTTGATGTGGCATCTCCATGCCCCGACGCCAACCTATGCCCCAAGGCCCAAAACTGTTTTGATAGCCTTGTTAAGTAAACCAAATGCTCCTGCATGTATATGTCGACATATACCCCTCGTGTTATGATAGAGAATGACACTCTGCTTTGGCAGACCCACCATTGACGAGCATAACGGTGACGGGTCCAACATTTGGAAGGGCATCATTACTACTTAATTTTGAGAGGGATGCTATCCTATCAAACAAACATATCACATATGAAAGCAAGAAGAATAGCATATAATGAAATAGTATGGCCCCCTTCACATGGTGATCTCCATCTCCATGTCGG
This sequence comes from Oryza australiensis, assembly GCA_019925245.2. NCBI lineage: Eukaryota > Viridiplantae > Streptophyta > Magnoliopsida > Poales > Poaceae > Oryza > Oryza australiensis. The sequence continues at coordinate 1,121,508 of JAIFGZ020000545.1, read as the reverse complement.
CGCCGAGGATCTCCATCTTCGGCACCATCTTCCAAGTGCCAAATGCTTGATATCTTCAAACTAAGCTACTACTATAGAAGCTCTAATTGAAGATTACATCGACTCGCAGGTCGTGAAAGAATATTACAAGCATTGCACATATGAAAGAATATTACATGCATCACATGCATCTCATACATCTCATATATACAATAGGGCCATACCATCTCAAAGCATTCTCTGCAAAAACAAGTTAGGCGTAGAAACATTTTCTACCTATCGCGAGATACGACATCGAGACGACCTATAAGGGGTACGCACACGGCGGTCCCGCTAGCCGGTTAGCGGGCGGGGGTCGAGGAGATGGGCTTCGGGCAGCGCCGAACACCACACGAAATTCATAGATCCAATCTATGAAATCGCTTACGGAAACCATGTCGGCATAATCATATTATGCCGTCCCGATACACTATCAAGGGAGATGGTTTGTGTAGGCGCAAGGCAACTAATAAGATCGCACTACGAGATAGCTTCGGCATAATCACATTATACCGTTCCGATACACTATCAAGGAACGCTATCTCGAACTCCAACTCAAACTGAGTTATATGGAAATTGCTTCGACGTAATCACATTACGCCGTTCCGATACACTATCAAGGAACACAATTACCATGAACTCTCCTCAACAAATCCCGTAAAACCGATTGATCTAATCAACCCGTGCGCAAAACTTGTTCCGGATCCAATCTAAAACCCGAACTAAGCAAGATTAGCTCGATACCACTTGGGTTACGCGGAGGTTACACTAGCCGAAAACAAAAACTTTTTACCGCACAAACTAGGAACACTTGCAAGTAAGGGCCGATAGATCATTACCGATTGGAGTAGAGTGCGGCGGAATAGCCAATCGGGCAATCGATCCGGAACGTGTAGCCGATTCCCGGAGATAGCCGATTCGTCAATCGCCCGATTCGAGTCGTCCGGCCGCGTTCTCACGCCTCGCCCGATGCGCCCGACCGCGCCGATTCCTCCACAGCCGATGAACAGGCGTGCAACGTAGCGCGCCTCTACCGGTATCCACACGTCCGGGGACGAACGCCGTACACCCGTGTGCTAGCACGCGATGCAAGGCTAGGGTTTGGCTCGAAAGTGGGAGGGTTTCCGTGGAGATTGATCTCGGCGACTTCGTTGCATGCGATGCAATTGATGTGCCGCAGCTCTCCACCCCTCCCTCCTTTATATAGAGTTGGCGGACTGGGACTAGTGGCCGATTAGGACTCTATTTTGAATCGGATCTCATCCGTATCTCATAGAGTTGGCCGCCCACACGTCGTAAGCCCATAGGACTCTATCCGATCGGATCCCTATCCGATCGAGCCGTATCCGAGTCCAACTCGAATGCCTGTTCTTATCCCCTTAAGCGTGCGACCCGTAGGTTCAGGTATACTCGGTTTCGGCTATAGTCTAACTTAGCCGATCGTCGGCTAGAGTCTAACTCAGCCGACTACATCAACAGCGGCGCCTAGCAGCACATAGTGACACCATAGTATACAAGAATAATATCGGCTCGAACTGTAATGTGTACACAAATCCCTTTGCCTCACGATACCAGCTAAGCTATAGGCAAGATGTGTGCCATCCCTTCAATAGCTTAACCATTCACTCGAACCGTATTGGATTATCCGTCATTGATTGACTCCTCAATCAACTTAGCATGGCCATGCATTTCCATAATCCATTACCTCGAGGGGCCCAGAGATATCTCTCCAAAGGAGGGGCAAATTCCATCTTGATCACTCACATCCCACTCCATGTTTCATAGCAAACCCGAAAACTACCTTTATAACTACCCGATTACGGAATAGCGTTTGGTAGTCCCAAAGTAGGCTACTACACATGTTGGAATCCATGGTGATCTCGGGTCTAAGGACTTTGTACCAACACTACCCGAGACCAACTAATGGTACATTGATTCTGTAGTGTCTCATGGTGGGTCTATCCAACAATGTGTTCTCTAACACATATGTCCATGTTTATTGATTTGGTATCACTAACACACTATGTTCTGCCGATCACTAACACACTATGTTCTGCCGATCAGCTTGCCTAGGGCCAGCCTGAACCATGTTGACCGGGAAGGGATTGCCATCGACTTTCATTGGCCGAGGTGAATCGGCGAACTTCAACTTTCCGGCCTCAATGGCCGACTGGATTTGTTGTCTGAAGACTTTACAGTCGTTGGTGCTATGGAAGGTGGAGTTGTGCCACTTGCAGTACTTCTTCTTCTTGAGTTCTTAAGCCGATGTGATCGTGTGGTTGGGAGGAAGCTGAATTTGCTTCTTCTTAAGCAATAAGTCAAAGATCCTATCGGCTTTGGTGATGTCGAAGTCATACTTTTCCTCCTTAGCCGTTTTCAGCAGCCATTGGCAAACGATGACCTTTTTATTTTTGGTCCATTCGGCTGCAACAACTTCTGCATCATTGTCACTTGTTTCTGAATCAGTCTCGACGATGACGTGGGCAACCTTCTTGACGGCCTTCCTTGATTCCTGAAATCTTTGCTCGTGGGCTGTCACCCTCTGCGCTAGATGGGCCAAACTGTCGAAGTATTGAGCCGAAAACCTTTCACGGATCGGCAGCAACAGTCCATGAAAAGCCAAATCGGCTTACTGGGAATCGGACAGCACCATGCTATAACAGTGGTTCCTCATCTCCTTAATCTTTTAATGTAATCCTGAACCGATTCCTTATGTTTCTGCCTAATGCTTGTCAAGTCCGACAGCTTCATCTCATGGTTGCTGCCTGGCGATGGGTGTGGGCAAAAGTGTGGTATGTCGGAGCGGCTATTAGTACTTTACTGGCTTGGGTGCTATACCCACTGGTTTTTGTTTGGAGGCTGTGGCAGGATGCGACAGAGGATGGTTACCAGGATTTCCTTTGTGAGGCGGTTTGTCTTCTCGTCGTGTTGGCACCCATTGTTTCTCTCTTTTCTGGGGTTACTAATAGATTAGGTAGTCAATGGATGGTTCCTACAATTTGTCCCCTTATGTATGGATCTGGTGGCCACTGCCTGAATCTCTCTTTTGTCTTTATATCAGGAGCACATTGGATGTTTTGTCTAAACTGGTGCTCAGGTGGTTTAGGTTGTTGTTGGGTTTTGCTTGTCAGAAGAGTGGTTGGATGACATTGATTGCTAGGATTGCTACTAGCGTTCCAACTAGTTTCCTATGTAAAGTATATGAATCTAATTATGTTTTGAGGGGGCTTAGATCCATCTAAACCTTGTTCTGCTAAGAATAGGCGTAATGTCCAATTGACTAACAGATGGTGGCGGTGTCTGTCTAAAGAACGATCTTTCAAACATACAATATTTAGTATGTCTATTGCTAAGCTTTTCTTAAGTTGTATAATAGACTTGCTACTCCAAAATTTTAGAGACCTTTATTGCATAGATGGGTAGTGACCTTATATGGTATGATTGTGATCCCGGGTATGGTTGACAGAAGACTATCTGAAGAAGGTTTGGTTTCATCTAGCTACAACATGGGGCACCATTTAAAGATCCATGGTCATGTCACTCTACCCCCCTTAAAATAAATTTTAAGCTTTGCTTTAGGCATAATCAACAAATCCTTAGGAAATATGTCCGGGTAATCCTGATCTTACCGGCCTACCGATGGTGGTAGTAGGGTAAATAATCCCGTGGCGCGCTCACGCAACATCGAGTTTCGGTCCATGGTTATACTTGTCGGTGAAGTCCATCGGGTGGACATGGTGACTGTCTCTTGGTCACAGTTTATAACTCTCTTGTTCTCAGTTAACTGGTCCATGTTAGAATGATACTGAGGATTTGGGGTGGTATCATGATATTTGAAGAAAACACCATGCCTCTACTTCCAATGGGCATATTAATGTTGGCACGGGGTATGGCTATGTCTCTCCTAAGTGAAGGTATCATTATGGGTCTCTTATGGTCTATCTGACATAGGTTACGTTCTGTGCTTGTCCTCGAGGTTAAGAAAGATTGCGAAGTTTTGAAACCAAACAAAACTTTAATTTAGTGCAGAATGGATGGAGAACGTACCCATTAGCACGATCTGGTCCTCCTGGGCCTCTTCAGCATGCACATGGTTCACTTGGCTATGGCGGATTCCGGTGGTGGCCTCCTTCGGGTGGGGTGTCCCGAACAGTCTGCGTCCGTGCCGGGCGGGGTCCCTCTTACGGCAATGGCGTTGGCTCCGGTACGGACGGGGTGTTACGCGGCTTAGGGCGGTGATTTGCGAAGTGTCCAAACTCCCCACGGTTGAAGCGGTTCACATTCTTAAGTCTTGGGGTCGCCAAGGTAGGTGCCGGGGAGCGGGAAGGGGTGGCAGGTGGCTGGCTTGGCGTTGCGGGTGCAACGGGCGATTGGTCATTGTGACGGTTGGCTTCCAACTTGTTGGTGTTGCTCCTCTGGGTCGCTGGGGCATTCCTTGAATCGGGCGGGCTAAAGCAAGTTTTCTCTTTCGGTTGTTTTCCACCGTCCTTTGGTCATGCTCAAGCCTTACGACCTTGTTGATGAGGCTCTGAAAGCTAGCGTGGTCCTGACCGATCATCGGTCCTCTTAACTCATCGTTCAGTCCTTCAATACACTTGTCCATCTTTTCCTCTTCATCTGCCAGATCGCTTGTGGCGTAAGGGGAAAGCTGCGTGAACTTGTTGAGGTACTCTTGCACCGAGGTGTTGCCTTGGCGCAGCCTACGGAACTCATTCTTCTTCATCCTCATGACCGCGGCGGGTACGAAATTTTCACGGAAGGCGGCTGTGAACTCCTCCCAGGTTGGCTCTCCGGCGTCTTCTGCCCGTGTCTCTTTGTAGGTGTCCCACCAGTCACTTGCGGGACCTTCCAATTGATTGGTGGCGAAAACGACTCTGTCGGCTTCTTGTACCCGGACGAGGGTCAACTTCTTCTCTATTACTCCCAGCCAATCTTCAGCATCCATAGGTTTTTCTGCCATAACGAAGGTGGGTGGCTTGGCTCTCATAAACTCGCCTATGCTTGATCCTCCGCGTTGTCCTTGGTTGTTGGCAATGGCTTGAAGTAGTTGGGTCTGTAAGGTCATGACTTCTGCTAGGGTGGAGGGGTTAGGCTCCGGTGGGTTCTCAGTAGCTGCTGAGGCTCTGCGACGGTGCGCCATCTGAGGAGTATAGATGAGGCAAGAATATAGTGATCCTCGAGTTGTTTTTAAGTGATCTTTTGTACACAACAAGCATGGTGGAATAAACTCATTTAAGACATAACATGGGACTTCATATTAGTTCGTAGATGTTACATCAGGGGGGATACATTGGACATGTGTAGTCCATACAACACAATATAACAACACTAATATCGATCTAGGGTCTTCATCCATAAAGGGGAAGGGGCACGGTCATTGCTGTCTTAATTCCCTCCAAAGCAAGACCAGAGTTGATGCAGACTTCTTGTCTAGTTGTTTGGGCTGCCGCCTGATCTGGGGTTGCCACTTACGGATGTTGCATTGGCATCGGTAAGAGGAGGGATGCTGTGTGACTTGGGGCATTGGTTGGCATAGTGTCCAAATTCCTCACAGTTGAAGCAAGTCACATTCCTTTTCCTTGGGGCTGCCAGGATAGGTGTTGGAGTGCGAAACGGTGCGGTAGTTGTCCTAGGGCAGTCATTGGCATAGTGCCCTAACTCTCCACAGTTGAAGCAGTGCACATTCCTCTTTAGATGTCGGGGAATCTCCTCAGCATCTTCAAAGGTACACACTGTGCTCGTGATGATCATCCTGCTAGTACCACCTGTGGTCCATTTTGGTGACTTCCTCTTCCTGGAGTTGGATGGCGAACTGAGCCCTTGGCCGGTCGTTGGATTGAATTCCTTGTCCTTCCTTTCGCACTGTATCTCTCCCTCGATCGGGGTTCCGGTGTGTTTTTCCCCTGCACTGTTCCTTATTCTATATCCTTGTTCCATGAAGCCGTAGCGGGGGCCAAGTGTTTCCTTCCCTCCTAATGGTGGGTTTGGCGCTACTGCTCTCTGTGGGCTTGACAGTATATTCAAAGGAGTCATCAGGGTTTGAATCGGAACATGCTGATGTTGCTCTGGACATGAACCCAAAACTTGAAGGTGTTGTTGCATTTGCTGCACCATCATGATCATCAATTGTGTCTGGCTAGCCATTATCTAGGCTAAGGTCGGATTCATAGGGAAAGAGGGTGGAATGTCCATAGGGTCGCTCTGGGTTGATCCATGAGATTGCTGAGATCTTGATTTCCTGCCCTTGTTCTTTCCCATCTATTGTCAGAGAAAGAAAGAAATCAGAAGAAAGGTTAAGCTCTGGTTGGGACCTTGTTCCTGTGTACTCTTATTGCTTTAGCGGGTGGAATAAACAATCTCTCAAGCTTTAACAGGGTCACAGTCCTATATCTATTTTTGAAGATAGTTTAGGGTTTAGAGAAAGGTAAAATCAAATGTTGGTAGAGAAATTGGGGGGTGAGAGAGAAAATATGTTTGCCTTGTGAAAATAGTTTGTATTTCCAAAATAATCCTATGTAGGGATATTTCCCTTTGACCAGCTATAAAGGGGGGGGCGCCGGTTGGTCTTATCCTACGGTCGCACTACTCGATACCGGCTACGTAGACTCCGTTTTGAGGACGGGAATCATTCGTGTTCATAGTACCTTATCCCTGGATCGAGTAGTGGTACCCACGAATACAGTTCTGAATTACTAGGTGCAAAGTGCACGAATAGTCTTACACCAAAATTATTACAATAATAGGCCTGAAGGCAATATCCAATACATATAGGATCTACCGGTCCGGATACAACCGAAAACAAATTAGATGAGATAGCGGACGGAAGAAGCGCCGATTGCCACAGGCAACGACCGGGGACTAAGACCTATTGCGCTCCATTGTCTTCATTCCTCCTGGTAGTAGGCGTAGGGGCCTCCAGTTCTTCGTTTCCTTCATCTGAAGTTTGTGCGTATAGCAAGGGTGAGTACCCAACGTACTCAGCAAGCCAACACGGAATGATGCACATGATAGGGTTATTCAAAGGTTGACTATGGTTTATTTGCGCAAAGCCAATTTTCACAAATCATTTCGCAAACCTAACATCTAGCCAGGTCATGTTTTAGGTTCATAGTATATTAAGTCGGCGACGGTTCTGTCCACCATCCGTTGTGATCCCAAGGATAGCTTCCCGCCTCCGATTCGTCATGGTCTTCTGGGGGTGTCTTCCCCCTTCTCCCAGATAGAGAAGTTGGTTTCCCAGCACTTAAAATCATTATGCAATCCCACCCATCATCTGAACATTTATGAGTCTAGCCACGGGAGAAACCTGTCACGTCGCTCATTAACCGCGAGCACGGCTATTCGAATAGATTGATTCATTCACACTGCAGTGGATGTACACTTTACCCGTACTCCGCAACTACTCATTGAATGAGCTTACATCCCTCTATATGGGACGGTCACGGCAAAGCCTTTCGATAACCTCACTTTGGCAGTACCCGCTCCATGAACTTAAGCCCTCATGCACTCTAGCCGTCATTTCCTAGCAGTGAGAGGAGTTCTGGCGTTCCCGGGGTAAGAGAAAGAATTGCTCTATCCTTGAACTTTCCATCTTCGTGTCCTTATCTTCATGTCTTCATTTCTTCATGTCGATCGCATGCCCGATCTCTCGCCTGTACCAACCAGCGGTACACCCCGCCGGTAGGCCCTTAACTTTCGTCCGTGCACCCACCGGTGGTGCACCCCCACCGGCAAGCCCTTACCTCAACGCCAACACTGGACCTACTACGCAGGGGATACGCCTCCGCTCGGATATTTAATCGCTAGGTCTATACCCATTCGAGAAGTACAGTTGTACTGGCTCGTTCTAAGTTGTAGTCTCATGGCTCGGTCCTTAATTGACCAGGGACGGTACTAGCCTCTCCCGGAATCCACCCAAATCCATCCATCCGCCCCAGTCTAAAAACATTGGTTTGTATTTTCATTTTTCATCAAAGCTATTTCCAACATGATCAAGGCAACGTGGCGCTCATGTCTCCACTTGCCGTGTCTCAACCATCTTCCCAAGATAGTTGCCCAAGCACGAGGCTTATTTGTAAAATCATGAGTATGCAAGAATCTAGTATAAGCATGTCTAAGCGTTTTACCGAAGATAACCTCCGGTTGTATCACATCGAAGGTTACAAAGAATATTTCTAAGGGTATTCAATATCAAGGTAGGATATATCAAGAATAGGTACTCATTTGTGTATAGCATGCAATTTGTAATTGAAAACAACATCATTTCACAAAGTAGGATCAATATGTTCAAAGGGATGTGTTGACTTGCCTTGCTCGCACGCTTGTTGAACGGGGTCTTCTACGTAGTCAGCGTTTGCTTCTTCGGATGCTAACCATACGTGCGAAAAGAAAGGATTGAATTCATTTAGAATTCAATAAAATCCAATTTAAAAGCTAAATAAATTGCAAAAGCGGCTCCTAAGACGAATCTATGGTGTTAAATGAATTTAGGTTCGAGTTTGGCTAGAATCCGAGTTAGAATGAGCGAGTTGTAATAGTTTGAAGTTTTACGATTTTAATGATTTAATTTATTATGTGGTGACAAGGTTCCAATTTAATTTACTTTAAACTCTCGATATTTTGATCGATGATTCAAGAATATTAGGCGAAAAGAAATGGTTAACTCCATTGTATTTCCAAATTTTTTTGGACCGATAATCTCTAGAATTTAATAATCGGATCCGCGAATAATTAATCCTAAAGTTCGACACTATTTAAATAATTCGAAGTTTGAATTTTTGAAAGAAATTCGTATAATAGAATTTTATTAACATTTAGACTATAATAAATTTCTACTTCAATTCATGCGATAATTACTCTCTTAAGATTATTGAATTTTTAGCCTTTAATTAACCCAAATTTTATTTTAGAAAAGTATATTATTGCTTCAAAGTTTCCTGAATACTTCCCCAAAATAAATTTTTCCTATTTTATTTTATTTTCTTTTCTTTTCTCTTTTTTTCCTCCTCTTCCCCTGCTTTGTTTCTTCACCTCCTTCGGCTCAAGTGAGCCGACGTAGAAGCAGAGGCATGGGGGAGGTTGGCCATCGGGGAAGGGGAGAAGAGGAGAGGGGGCTCACCGGCGGCGAGGTTGGCGCAAGGCGGTGACGCGGGAGCGGCGACGACGAGGGGAACGGCGGTGCGCTCGGGTGGCACGCGACAATGGCGCGGCGGTGGCTGCACGACAAGGGGGCGACGGGGAGAAAAGGAGGAGCGGGGAAAAGATGTGGTGGGGAAGAAGGAGCTCGGGCCCTCATTTTATTGCGCACGGCGCGGCAAGAGGAAGGGGGGTCCGGGTGGCGGGTGCGACGCGCGGCGTGGCGCGCGCAAGCTCGGGGGAGGGGGTCGGGCGCGGCACGCAGCGGCGGCGTGGGCAACGCGGGTAGCGTGGCATGCGGTCGGGGCACGGGGCACGAGGCGTGGTTGCAAAGCGTGAGGGCGGCCCGGCAGCGGCGCAAGCGCAGAGGGCCGGGCGGCACGCGCACGTGAGGGGAGGGGCGGCAGCGCGCGGCGCGCGGCGTAGGTCGGGTCGACGCACGGCGCGGCGCTGTTTGGCTCGGGCGACGCGTGCGGGGTGCGGCGGCGCACGCGCGCGAGCACGCGCGAGAGGGGGCATGGGCGCGGGGCGCGGGGCGGCGGTGGCGCGCGCGGCACGGCGGCTGCGGCGACGCGGTGCGTGGGCGACACGCGCGCGGGGTGGTCGGGCCGACGTGGCGTGCGTGCGGGGCGGGGACGGGCGTGGCGCGGCGCACGGGTGCGACGCGCGTCGCTCGCGGCTAGGTGGTCCGGGTCGAACACGTGGCCGACAATGAACATTGCTCTTTTCTATTTTCCCGAATTACTTTCCTATTTTCCTAATTCTTTTTCCTTTCCTTCTAAAAATTCAAAATAAATTCTAATATTCCCAAAATTAATTTAAAAATACATTTTCAAATTTTTCTCCCACTTTCCAATATTCAAAATATATTTTCATCCCTAATTTATTCCTTTCTTTTAAATTTAAAAGTTAGGATTTTTGATTAAAATTACTTTCCCAACTTCATATTTTCTTTTCTAAATATTTTTATTATTCATATTTGGATATTAATTACTTTTCAATCACTATTTTAGGGTTTAGACCAAAATTATATACTTTTCAAATATTTTTTATAGATTCCCAAGCCTTACATATTATTCCCTCAAATCTCTATTTTAACTTTTCCCAAATATGATTTTTGATTCAAAATCAACCCTAGACTTCCCTATATATCTTTTTATAATTAATTAATTTTATTTTGTTTATTTTGGATCTTTATTTTTAAATTTCCTTTCTTTTAGGATTTCGAAACTCCCTCGGCTTTTCATTCTTTAAATTTTTTTATTATTTTATCTATATCACGCGACAAAACTTATAGATAAGTGGCGATAAACATGACGAGATGCAATAATACCAAAAGGTTTTTGTATGTCCCAAATTTTAGATTTTGATTTTTTTAAAAAAATCTCCGATTCTCAGGGTGTTACAGAAGACATCGGCTAGGGTTGGGGTCATTGGGCCTTGCTGGAAAAGGAAGGCGTTAGGGTGTTGTTCCAAAAATAAGTGGCAGCCAACACTAATGGTTCGTCCTTGGGCATGTCGGCTATTGAAAGGGCTAGGCACTGTGCTATCCCAATTTCCTCCCAATGGCTCTGCTTGCTAGGCTGCATCCTTTTGTACCATGTCAGCCAGGATTTATCAGTTGAAGGCCAGGATTTGAAGGTGGCGTTTCAATGGCCTAAGTTTGGGTTCCTCATCCTATAGGGCACCCTATCGATTTCGGCTTTTATGAACTGAGTAGGGTCCTTGTTGTCGATAGGCCCTAAGAAATATCTCTGGTCGTTGATTAAGCTGGGAATTACTATCTGGTGCGCAAGATGCTACAATCGGGAAAAGAAGCAAATTCAAGATTCAGAAAACCTAGAATTCAGATTTACGGCTAAGAGCGAAAGAAGAAAGGGTTTGGCCGATTGGGTGTACCTCGAGGAATTCGGCGGGAGCAAAGTCTGATGGAGCAACGGGGGCCGCCATTGCCACGATTGAGGTCGCCGGAGAGGGGGAATCGCCGCGCTTGATGTCGGGGAAGCCGAGAGAATCGCTGGAGAGCTCGAGGATGTGTGCTGGTGTTGTGGATTGTGTTAACGGCATGAGTTGTTCAGCGCGAAAGGGGCGTTATTTAAAGAGTTTTGTAACAGCCAAAACAGACTCGACCTAGGGTTGTGTTGGAGATAAGATTGCATAAAATCCACAACATTATCAATATCACGGACTTGGGGGGGCATGTGTTCACGATCGAATTTGGTAAATAAATCCCCAAGTTTGAAGCAGAGGTTGAAGCGGGATCGGAGGAACGCGTGAACTTTGGAAATAGAGGTCGCATCGGCTAAGTCCGAATCGGCTACGGAGCCAGTCGGCTGAGTCCGAGTCGAACCAGTATAGCCGATATCCGATTCCGATCGGGAGCAGAAGGAGGAACCAATTCCGGAAGGAAAGCTTAAGAGATAATGTTGACGAGAAATGTCTCTCACGCTCTGGCCTGGGAGATCAGCTTAACTCCAGTGCAGGTCCCTCTCGGCTACCTATGCTGTTTAAGGCGTGCCAGTTGGTTTGATCTGTTAACCAACAAGAAAAATAGAGATATATGCGTTAAGTATTAAGTTAGATCCTATTAGATCGGCTGCTGATGTCAATTTACATATATATGCTATTCCGAGGTGTATTTAAACCAAGTGACTAGAATAGATCGGCTACACCGAGACAGTATTAGCCACTTAACCCAAATAAACCATAGAATAATAGATATATGCTTTAACAATCTTAGCCAATGTCATAAGTCCAACTGTGAATCGGCTAATACTCCGATCTTATCTTATGAAAAGATATTGATTTGAGCTAAATGCGCTAAACCTAGATCAGTCGGCTATCGGCTATAGCCGATAAACTGAGTCTGGCTTAGGGCGTTTAATCAGAGCAAGATCTTAATATAAGAGGCAGTCTTAATAATCTTGATGACAAATATATCAAAAGAATATTAAAACAGATAAGGCCGGCTGAAACCCCAGCACTGTCTCTAAGCAAAATACATCTAGTCGAACAGATCATGAAAGCTCTAAAAACGACTTAATAGTTCAACACTGATGCAACATTAAGTATACAAAGAATAGTCTGATCTACTGTAGCTGATGTAAATACCTCGAGACGGTGGATATCGCATACAATTCAAGCCAACCTTTAGATCTAGCTCTATCGGCTACCGATTCTTGATAGAAACGAGCTGATGTCGAGATAGATCTAAACATTATTCTACATTATATGTGATATATGATAACTAGCGCAGCATAAATAATCGAATTTAGAGTGTCATGAAGATGGAAGCACTAAATTTGACGAGATACACCACTAATGACAAACATTTACCTGAACTTGGGGATCGAAATGATGCACCCCAAAGCCGGATCAGTTGTTCGTCTGAAGAAAAAGGAGGCGATGCGCCAAAGGTTGTATTGATTGTGAGAGAATGTCTCATTACAGGGATCTCGGGTCCTATTTATACACAAGAATAACATTATTTGTACAAACCCTAGACTCTATCTAAACTACTATTTAAAATACGACAATATCCCGGGAAGGACCCATGCCGCATTACAATAAACAATTTAAACAAATCCCTTATTTACAGATACAATTGCCGTTACATACAATTGTCGTTACATGACTCTATCCATAGATGGCAATATCTTTTAACGCACAATTTGGAAACCGAACCTTCTATTTATCTTCAACCATTTTCACCGAAAATGGTTTTACCCTCTCCTCTGACTCAGCATCGGCTATTGGCTATTCTTGTTCGATCCAACCTCAGCCGACTGACCTCGTAGTCGATCGTTACTCAGCTGATTTGAGCATAGCCGATGCAGCCTCTGCTTCTCCGCAGATTATTCAGCCAATCCAATTCCGCTTCAAATTCGACCTTGAACTTAGCGATTTGGTTACCAAGTTTGGTCGTTAACACATGCCTCCCAAGTCCGTGATAAGATAATATCATGGATTGCTGCCTTTCCAAATTCCCGCTTTCTCCGACCGAAACCGTTTTGGCTGCCCAAAAATATCCTTCAAATACCGCCTTCGCGGCCATCGCACGTGTCACATTACCGCAAACCAAAAGCCACCTCAGCAACCCTTAAGCTCTCTGGCGACCTCCTCGGCGAACTCAGCGACCTCGGCGATCTCGTCCTCCCCCGCGAAGCCCAAGAAGCGGCAATCACCAGCAATGGCTTCTTCGAGCGCCCACTCCGAGGCACCTCAAACGGAATACCCAGAGGTAAGTCCCATCGGCTACCATCTTTTATTCTGCGCAATTTGGCTTTCAACTTTCGTAACCTCGTCTTTCCATCCTTTAAACCACAACATCTTGGTCACCAAATTGCAATCCCAGACCTCACTAGCTCCAACCAGTTTTTATTAGGGCCAATCGGCAACACAGACCCCAGCGAGCTCATCAATGCCGAAACAAACAGAGTCCCTTTCAGATCCTTTATCCCCAACCTAGCTTATTGGTCTAGCGCTTTCAAATCCTGGCCTTCAACGGATAAGACCTGGCCAGCTTGGTACTCACGGATGTCGGCTAGGCTACAGACCCACTGGACTAAGATAGGGATAAACCAATGCCTAGCCCTGACAATAGCCAATATTTCAAAGGATGAACCTCTCCTATCGGCTGCCACCTGATACGCTAAATGCGTTCCTTTTTAGGCAGGGGCCGATGACACCAACTGTAACATCCTGAAAATCGAAGAAACTGAAATCGAAACGTAAAAATCGGAACTTTCAAAAACCTTCGCTTGTTGCTTCTTCCTCGGGTTTGTTGCTTCTTATTTGCCAGCTCAGTTGCATAAATCTTGTTGTGATCAATTCCCTTCGGTGTTTTTGGATGATTTGGGTTTGTCGAAAAGAAAAATGCGAAAGTCTGTATTAGGGATTTTTTTAAAAGAAATCGGAGAACGAAGTGCGGATTTATAAAAATGCGAATTTGAAAGAAATAGAATAGCAATTGTGGTTGGGGAAAGATAAATTAGGACACAAAATAAAAAAATAAAATATTTGGGAGTCGTACTCGAAATCTCGGAAATTTTTGGAAAATAAATAGGTAAAGTATGAAAATTAGAAAAAGGAATTTAAATAAATAAATATGAAAAATAAATGTGGGAAAATAAAAGTGGAGAAAAAGTTGAAAATATAATATTAAAAATTATTTTTGGGATATGGGAATTTAATTTGGAATTTTTAGAGGGGAGAAAAATTGAAATAGGAATTAAAAATCAAAAACGGGAAAATAGAAAATAGCACTGTTCATATGGCGCCATGTGTTCGACGCCGTATCTTGCGCCCAGTACCGCGCCCGCCGCGCGCGCGACACGCGTCGCGCGCCGCGCTCCCGCGCCCGGCCCCGCCTCGCACCGCCCGCGCACGCGCCAGCCCCTACCCGCGGCGCCACGTGTCGCGCGCACGCACGCCCGCGCTCGGCCCCGCCCGCCGCGCGCCTCGCCGCACGCGCTCGCCGCGCCGACGACCCCCGCCGTGCGCGCATCGTGCCCGGACCTCGCCGCGCCGCGCGCTCCGCCGCCGCCGCGCGCGCCCGCCCGTTCCGCGCCTCGCCACATGTCGCCACCGTGCGCACCACGCCGGCCCCTCCCTTCTCCACGCCCGCGCCGACGCGCCTATAAAAGGGAGGCCGCACCCCCACCCTCTCCCACACCGTCGCCGCCCCTTTCTCGCACCGCCGCCGCCTCTCCTCCTTTTCCCAGCGCCAACGCCATCGCCGCCGTGCGCCAAAGTCGCCCGGGCCTCGCCGTGCCTCCCCAGGGCCTCCGTCGCCGTAAGCCCCGCCGCCGCCCTCTTTTCCCTTGCGCGCTAGCGCCACCTCTGTTTTGTGCCGAGCCCCGGTCGAACGGTTGGCGGGCATTGAAAAGTGGCGCTGTGAAAATTAAAAAATAAAATAAAATAAAACAGGAAAAATTTGGAAAAATTTTAGGAAATTAGGAAAAATATTTTGGGAAGATTTGAGTAAAATTTTGGGCAAAATTAAAGTATATTTTTGTATGTTTTCTCGGTGCGAAAATTTGAAAATCAAATCCGGACTTTTCCGAAATTCCGTTTTGCGTCGTTTTTGAATCCGAGTTTCGTTTAATGCATTCTCGCCATTTAAATGTGTTGTTCTTTTGTACTCAAATCTTCAAAACCTCGAGCACCAATCCCTCTGCGGATATTTTCAAATCCATTTTCTCAAACGAATCGCGATCGTCGCTTTGCGAAAACCCTAAGTCATCGACCCGACATCAAAACTTGGAGTTTTCCCGGGCGATCGTAGTACAAACTTAAGCAGAAATTTGGGCTTAGCACTTGGAATCATTTCTGAGACTTTTTCGGATCTTTTCGACCTTTTGGTGTTATATGGGATTCTAATCGGAGTCGATTGATTTTTCGCACGTACGGGTAGCACCTGAAGAGACCGGTATCGACCCCGTTGAAGACACCACCCCACAAGCGTGCGAGCAAGGCAAGCCATCACACTCTTTGAACATATTGATCCTACTTTGATGAGGACATCAATACTACCGATACATCCACGCCTCCACACGTACAACTTCATGGCCCAATAACCCACGCTCGTGCACGTCCAACTCAACCATCGGTGAGTTCATTCTTAAGTTTATGTTCCATTTCTTTATACCCTAGAGGCGCGTGCACTTTTGTTTTACTCAGAACGATGGAGAGGATCCAACGGGAAGAGGATTCGCACGGGGTGGATTCGGACTGCAGCAAGGTGCCAAGTTCTAACGGCCGCCACGACTTCATGCAAACTCCGATTTGGGTGTGCAAGTACTTGATGGAAAGGTTATCAAGTCTACTTTCAAATGGATCCAGCCCCATGTCAATTGTTCTTTTTCTACCGAGTGTTTTCTATCTTTGGTGCTGCGTCACCTCTTTTGGCCCAATGGGCCGTGTATCAAGTTGCGCCCATTAGGGCGCGTCCTAGGGTTTAGCACGACTCCGGCACCCCGTGGTCGTCTCTCCCTCTACTTAATCCTTCAGCCGCCACCAAGAAGGGCGGGTTTTGTTGATTAGAGTTAGCCTTTTGCTACTTGCACACGCGCGCGTGTCGGCTAGACCGTCCGTCTGTTTGTCTTCGAAACTCCACCATATCGTGTATTCAGATTGAATCTTTCATCTTAATATATAGCAATTTCAGTGCTTGTTTTACTTGTTCTTGCTTGTTCTTCGATTGCTTGCGGGACGAGTGCCCTAGTGGCCGGGTTGTCGCGCACCGCAAGATCGCGTCAACCATCGGAGACGGTGTATCGGTTGCTAAGGCGCATCGTCCTTGGACGGTTGTAGTCGGGCCGTGAACGTCGCCTCTATTCCCCAATAGAGTTATCCTCCACCTCTCATCGAAAGATCGGGACTAAACCTAGCGGGATCGCATCAGTTGGTATCAGAGCGCGGTTGATCGGTGAGAGATTTCTTTTTTTGCCCTTCGTTGTTTAATTTTGTTTCCTATAGTCCAGAAAAAGCCAAAAAAAATAGTAGATTAGCTCAATCCTAAAAACCCTTTGAGCCTTTTTTACTAGGACTCGCTTAGTTAGGGCTTGTTGAGTCTTCGATTGCATGGTTGTGTCAATGTGCTGGTCTTAGTGTTTAGGCGATTAGAGTTCGAGTTCTTGCCACCACATACCGCCACCTTCACCATCGCCGCCATCACCTTTGTTTTAGTCGTCATCACCACCATCGCTGTCACCCATCAATTACTTTCCTTCCATAGTTTGATCTGTTTCCGTCTGTAATCTGTCTTGCCTTTGATCCAGCCATCACAAGAAAGGAAATAGAACCCTGATTCGAGTTGCCTGCCTTAAAACAGTGATATCTTTCTCATACGGGCTCGAAATTAGGCAAAAAAGACATCTACGGACATCTACAGCTTTGCCGGGTTCGGCAATCTTAAAATCGCCAAATTCCGCTTGCAAAATTCTGTTTTCGTGGCGAGAAGCTTCGGAACCCCTTTCGGTAAAACTTTGAAAAATTCCACGTGCCTCATTTTTTGTCCGTTTGAGCTAAGAATTTTTGCGGTTGGTTCTAGTGTGCCCTGGTTGTGAAAAAAATATCAAAAAATAAAAAATAAAAAAAAGTCGCATCTCTCTCCTCAGCACTAGAGAGAGAACAGCACAAAAAAAGAGAAAAAAAAGAAAAAAAAGAAAGAAAGGGGCCGACTCGTGAGAACCTTTCCTTTGTCTCCTTTGTCTCCTTCCCCTTAGTCCCCTTTGTCTCCACCTTCCCGTGATCGTGTCTGTTTGGGTTTGTATCTTGTAGCGTCCTTTGTGGTTAGGCTCGCGTCTCTATTTCGTCTAGCCTAGGACCAGCACGGTACCGACCTTGAGCGTTTACTCAATTTGCTTTGACTAACGTGGTTGCTAGTACTTCCTTGTGCATTACTTTCAGCCCTCCTATAGCTCCACACATACGACTACGGCTTGACAACAGCCTTGTTGCTACGGCGCCGATACACCTCGTTCCACGGTTGCGAGACTTGTCGGTTGTCGTAACCCCTCCCGTGAGCATGGTAAGAACTGGTAAGAACTTGTGAGATAAGCGAGAGCGAGCGCCTTTCGGTAGCCACACCCCAATAGTTGTAGGGATTAATTCTTGTCAATTGTTTTCGTTTTTGTTTTGTTATATTAACCATGGCAGGCTCGGAGGAAGAAGAAGGTGCATCCCATTCTCCACACACCAGATGCATCATACAACATTTTGCAAGGGAAGTGAAGCGGCACACAGAAGGACTTGATGCAGATCTGCAGGTGACGAATGACAAGATCGGGCAATTGGAGGCCACACAAATCGATGCCACAACCAGGCTCGCCGGGTTGGAGGCATCGGTCGCGCGTATTGACACCAGCCTTGCTACACTTGTGAGGCATTTTGATAACCTCAATGCTCGGGGCCATGATCGGCGTGATGAAGACGACGTTGATGGTGAGTACGGTGAACAACTTCGATGGTGACTATACCGCTGACACTGAACATGATGACCGCAACGCTCGTGATCGTCGTCGGCTACGTAACAACCGTAGAGGCATGGGAGAACACCGCCGACGAGAGGTACGCAATGAAGATGCTTTTTCTAAAGTCAAATTTAAGATACCTCCTTTTGATGGAAAATATGATCCTAATGCATACATTACATGGGAGATTACTGTTGATCAAAAATTTGCATGCCATGAATTCCCGAGAACTCTAGAGTTAGAGTGCTACTAGTGAGTTCATCGCTTTCGCCTCTATGTGGTGGATAGAACATGGCAAGAAAAATCCTAACAACATGCCACGACTTGGGATGCTTTGAAACGGGTCATGCGGGCTAGATTTGTTCCTTCTTACTATGCACGTGATTTGTTAAATAAATTGCAACAATTGAGGTAGGGTGCTAAAAGTGTAGAGGAATATTATCAGGAATTACAAATGGGCATGCTTCGCTGTAATTTAGACGAGTCCGAGGATGCTGCTATGGCTAGATTTTTGGGTGGTCTAAACCGTGAGATCTATGACATTGTGGACTACAAAGATTACACTAATATGACTCGATTGTTTCATCTTGCTTGCAAAGCTGAAAGGGAAGTGCAGGGACGACGTGCTAGTGCCAAGACTAATGTTTCTGCAGGAAAATCGACATCATGGCTGCCACGCACGCCTTCTACTCCTTCACCATCTTCCACACCCCGGCGGTCGGCACCTTCTCCATCCAGCGACAAGCCACTTGTCCCCTGTTAGTGCACCGACTAAGACAGCCCAGCCCCCGCGAGTGCTTCTTACATTGCATCCACTGGAAGAACAAGAGATGTCCAATGTCACCGTTGCAAGGGCTATGGGCATGTCCAGCGTGGTCGCCCAGCAAGCGTGTTTTGGTAGTAAAAGATGATGGTGAGTATTCCTCGGCTAGTGATTTCGATGAAGATACACTTGCTTTGCTTGCGGCTGACCATGCGAGATAAAGAGGAGGGAACAGAAGAACATATTGGTGCTGATGCTTGCGGAACGCTATGATAGCCTCATTGTGCAGCGTGTGCTCAGCACACAAATGGAGAAGGCCGAGCAAAATCAGCGGCACACCTTGTTCCAAACAAAGTGCGTCATTAAAGAGCGTTCTTGCCGCTTGATCATCGATGGAGGAAGCTGCAACAACTTGGCTAGCAGCGAAATGGTGGAGAAGCTTGCACTCAGCACCAAACCACATCCCCACCCATATCACATTCAATGGCTAAACAACAGTGGTAAGGCAAAGGTAACCAAGCCGGTGCGTATTAATTTTGCAATTGGGGCATATCGTGATGTTGTTGAGTGTGATGTTGTACCTATGCAAGCTTGTCATATTCTGTTAGGTAGGCCATGGCAATTTGATATGGATTCTATGCATCATGGTAGATCAAATCGATATTCTTTTATGTACCATGATAAGAAAATTGTGTTGCATCCCATGACCCCGAAGCTGTTTTTGAGGATGATGTTGCTAGAGCTAAGAAAGAGAAGAATCGGGTCCATGCTATAAGTGAAAATCAGATTGTAGCCAAAGAACATGTGCAACATAACAAGAGAGAATCTAAATCGACAATAAAAATGTGATTCAATTGAAAGGTTCTTGCATGCTTGTTTAAATCTGATGTTGCCAATTTGGATACAACTGAAACCGTATGCTATGCTTTTGTATGCAAGGATGCTTTGTTTTCCTTTGAGGATATACTGCTTTCTTTTCCACTGCGGTCACTAATCTTTTGCAGGAGTATGAGGATGTTTTTCCCAGATATACCGCCGGCTGCCACCGGTGCGTGGAATTGAGCATCAAATCGATCCGATTCCGGGGCTTCACTACCCAACCGCGCGCCATACGAGAACCAACCCCGACGAGACCAAGGAAATTCAGCGTCAAGTTCAGGAGTTGCTTGATAAAGGGTACGTACGAGAGTCTCTTAGTCCATGTGTTGTGCCGGTGATTTTGGTGCCTAAGAAAGATGGATCTTGGCGTATGTGTGTTGATTGTAGAGCTATTAATAACATTACCATTAGATATCGTCATCCAATTCCTAGGTTAGACGATATGCTTGATGAATTGAGTGGCTCTACTTGTCTTATCTAAAGTTGATTTGCGTAGTGGATACCACCGATTCGTATGAAGTTGGGAGATGAGTGGAAAACAGCTTTCAAAACTAAGTTTGGATTATATGAGAGGTTAGTGATGCCTTTTGGTTTAACTAATGCACCTAGCACTTTCATGAGGTTGATGAATGAGGTTTTGCGTGCTTTCATTGGCAAATTTGTGGTGGTATACTTTGATGATATTCTGATTTATAGCAAATCTTTAGAGGAACACCTTGATCATTTACGTGCTGTTTTTAATGCTTTGCGCGATGCACGTTTGTTTGGTAACCTTGCGAAGTGCAGTTTTTGCACCGATCGTGTATCGTTTCTTGGCTATGTTGTTACTCCGCAGGGAATTAAGGTTGATCAAGCCAAGGTCGAGGCAATTCGAGTTGGCCGCCTCCTAAAACGGTCACACAGGTTCGAAGCTTTTTAGGACTTGCAGGATTCTATCGGCGCTTCGTGCGGGATTTCAGCACCATTGCCGCACCGCTGAATGAGCTTACAAAGAAGGGAGCGCCTTTCACGTGGGGCACCGCACAAGTGAACGCCTTCAACATGTTAAAAGATAAGTTGACACATGCACCTCTCCTCCAACTTCCAAATTTTAATAAGACTTTTGAACTCGAATGTGATGCTAGTGGGATTGGATTGGGTGGTGTTTTGCTACAAGAGGGAAAACCCGTTGCATATTTCAGTGAAAAATTGAGTGGGCCTGTTCTGAACTATTCTACTTATGATAAAGAATTGTATGCTCTTGTGAGAACTCTGGAAACATGGCAACATTATTTATGGCCCAAGGAATTTGTCATACATTCTGATCATGAATCTTTAAAACATATCCGTAGTCAAGGCAAACTGAATCGTAGGCATGCTAAATGGGTTGAATTTATTGAATCTTTTCCTTATGTCATTAAACACAAGAAGGGAAAGGAGAATATCATTGCTGATGCTTTGTCTAGGAGATATACTTTGTTGACACAACTTGACTACAAAATCTTTGGCCTCGAAACAATCAAAGCCCAATATGTGAATGATGATGATTTTAAAGACGTGTTGTCACACTGTAAGGATGGAAGGACATGGAACAGATTTGTCTTCAATGATGGGTTTATTTTTAGATCTAACAAGCTATGCATTCCAGCTAGCTCGTTCGTTTGTTGTTGCTTGCAGAAGCGCATGGCGGTGGGTTGATGGGGCATTTTGGTGCCAAGAAGACGGAGGACATCCTTGCTAGCCATTTCTTTTGGCCGAGGATGAGAAGAGATGTGGAGCGATTTGTGGCTCGCTGCACGACATGTCAAAAGGCTAAGTCACGCTTAAACCCCCATGGTTTATATATGCCTCTACCTGTTCCTAGTGTTCCTTGGGAAGATATTTCAATGGATTTTGTGTTGGGCTTACCTAGGACCAAGAGGGGCGAGATAGCATTTTTGTGGTTGTGGATAGGTTTTCTAAAATGGCACATTTCATACCATGTCATAAACCGATGATGCTACTCATATTGCCGACTTGTTCTTTCGGGAGGTTGTTCGCTTGCATGGTGTGCCAAACACCATTGTTTCGCACCGTGACACTAAATTTCTCAGCCATTTTTGGAGAACTTTGTGGGCTAAATTGGGGACTAAGCTTTTGTTTTCTACTACTTGTCATCCCCAAACCGATGGGCAACCGAAGTTGTGAATAGGACTTTGTCTACTATGTTAAGGGCTGTTTAAAAGACAAATATTAAGATGTGGGAAGAATGTTTGCCTCATATTGAATTTGCATACAATCGTTCGTTGCATTCCACTACAAAGATGTGCCCTTTTGAGATTGTTTATGGATTTTTGTCTCGTGCTCCTATTGATTTAATGCCTTTGCCATCTTCCGAAAAACTGAATTTTGATGCTAAACAACGTGCTTGAGTTGATGTTAAAACTCCATGAAACAACTAAAGAAAACATAGAGCGCACGAATGCTAACTATAAGCTTGCCGGTGACAAAGGTAGACGTCAATTGAATTTTGAACCTGGTGATTTGGTTTGGTTACATTTGCGAAAGGAACGGTTTCCGATTTGCGAAAGTCTAAGTTGATGCCTAGAGCTGATGGACCTTTTAAAGTGCTTGAAAAAATTAATGAAAATGCATACAAGCTAGATCTCCCTGCGGATTTTGGAGTTAGTCTCACTTTTAACGTTGCAGATTTAAAGCCATATTTGGGAGACGAAGATGAGCTTGAGTCGAGGACGACTCCAATGCAAGAAGGGGAGGATGATGAGGACATCAATACTACCGATACATCCACGCCTCCACACGTACAACTTCATGGCCCAATAACCCGCGCTCGTGCACGTCAACTCAACCATCAGGTGAGTTCATTCTTAAGTTTATGTTCCTCTTCTTTATACCCTGGAGGCGCGTGCCTTATCTCTATCGGCAACCGTAACACCCAAGTCAAGTTCGGCTTACAGATATAGCGGGCGCAATCTATCCCTACCTCCAATCGGATAAGCTTGCCATGTAGATACCCGATTGCCACAATCTCCACAGTAGCCCCCGAGTCCTTTTCAGTCGACGAGACAACTCAGCTTCAGACCAAAGCAGCTCTCAACCAAAAAATCTCTTTGACCGAGTGCTGTTGGCGCCGAGTGATTCCTTCATCTCTGCCTGAATCTTCCCGAGTGGCTCCAAAGACTGTGAAGGGCTGGAAAAAATATACATAAAAATTTCTCAAAAAATAAATATCTAAGTGCATCTCCTGATGCACCTAATTATAGGTGTAGCCCCCGACTATGTGGTTAGTTAAAAATAGACTAAGCATATAGTCAAGAACTATAAAAAATTATTCTCATGTAGATGCTTAGCTCACACTAAAGCAATCACTGAAATCTTGTTACTCGGCAAGTTCATACTCATCCGAGTGAATTTGTCCAAGTCATCTCAGAACAAACAATCCAATCAACCCTCATGGGAAAAAGGCACTCTGCAAGCTCTTGCTTATCCGAGTGGATTTGCCCGAGTAATTTCGGAATAAATATTTTAATCATCCCTCATGGGAAAACAAGTTCTTTCAATCGTATGAAAAATATGACCAAGTTATTAAATAGCTTTTGCCATAATACTGGTCTCAATCTTATAAAGATCTTCACCAAGGTGGAAAATAAACAAGATCGGTAAGATTACCCAACCAAATGCCGAAAAACCAAACAGCCCTTGTTCACCAAGGCAACTATAAAAACTCAATCGTTGGTCACCTTCCAAATTGCATCGTGCCGCCTCTCATGAAGTCGCAAACCGCGGTATGGAAGGATCTTTTAAGGTATAGGGCACTCGGACACGCGCATATTGCCGTGGCAAATCTGCTTAAGCTCATCCGCTTAAGTCCCTAAGGACACGTATCGACCACACCTTAGCCGGGCCGTAGATTTCCTTATGGGCTCGGCCCACTCACCAAAAAACCTAGCGCAACCCTCAAATCTTTCTTATAAAGATACGAGGTCGTCCCCGCCTCTTCGTCTTCCAAACGATTCCCCTTCTCACGGCACTGCTCAACAGCTTCACCGCGGAGAACCCTAGACTCGCGCGCTCCCAAATCCGTCCATCTAAGAGCTCGATCTTCGCAACAACCAGCCTCCACAGCCAACTCTCCCACATTCCATCGCCAAAGACCCAACTTTCCTCAGCCAGATCCACTTCCCATCAACCCATTCTCATGGCGGACGAAAAAAGGATTCCGTTCGACCAATGGGCCACCTCGGATGTGAGGGAATACACCCTCAAGGAGATGGTGAAGCACGGCGTGCTTCCGCCCAAGGAACTTGTGGGATGGCGCCCGGCGGCGGGGAGGACTTCCCAACCCCAAACATCGGTGAGCTCGTTGTCTTTACTTCCTTTTTCTATTGCGGGTTCAGTCTTCCCACCTCCGAGTTCTTTCGGGGCTCTTGGACTACTATGGTCTTCACATCTACCATCTCGAACCCCAACTCGATGCTCCACATAGCACTCTTTATTCATGTGTGTGAAGCTTTTCTCGGCATTCTTCCTCACTTCAATCTGTTCCGTCGTATGTTCTACCTGAAACCCCATCCGAACAAGGATCAACCTTGCGTCGTTGGAGAGGCAGCTTTAAGCTTCGCGGATCTCTCCGCAAAGACTACTTTTCTCTCCCTTTGAAATCTTCCAACAAAGGCCGGCACGCGGGCTGGTTCTACATCAATAATCTCGAACCCGCTCGCCCGCCTTTGTTGGTCTTCCTCCTGTCCCTAAGCCATCTTGGAGCATCGTCCCGGCCGCCCAAGATTGGGACGGCCAATGATCTGCTCGCGAAGATCCTGGCGATGAAGAAGAGGAATCTTCGCGGGAAACAAATCACTCGGCACTTCATCAGGTGCCGACTGGCGCCGATCAAGGAGCGGTCGAAGCCGGCCTTCGAATATGAAGGCGGAACGGACCCCAATCGGGAGGACCCGGATCCACTCACATACGAGATCCTGAAGATCCGGATGTATAAGCTCTTTTCATCCGGGATTGCAGTCGAGCGGGCCCTCATTCTGCCTGTCCTTCCATTCAGCATCCACCGACCCCCTCCTCCGGTAAGCCGATTGGTTGCTTCATAGTATCTTTCAATCTTGACGTCTTGTCGCTTAATGTTGTACCTTCCCTCTTCTGCAGGAAAATGCCTCTATCACCTCCAGGCCATACAAGATGGCTCATGATGACGCGCCGCGTCGCCCCGCCAAGAAGCCGACTGGCGGGATCAAAATCCAAGCTGATCCAGTCGGGAAGCGGGCAACGCCGAGTGAGGACTCGAACAAGCGCGCAAGCAAAAGGCGGCTGATCATCGAGGATTCGGATGACGATGTCCCGGCTCCTCCAGTCGAGACCCCGCCCTTAAGGCGATCACCGCGGACGGTGCCGAAGATTCGCCGATCCTCCAGGTATGCTCTGAAACCAAAGTCTTGAACTCTTTCGCGGATAACATTTCTTTATCTCCGCTGTATTCACTTTCGCAGAAGACCCCAGGACATAGATCCTGCCGGAGGGGGTGAAGGGCCGACTCGGGCCACTGCTCCTGAAGTGCCAAGGCTATCAGAGCCAAAACCCCGGAGCCCGCAACCGAGTGCGAGCATTCCGGAGAAACAGCCTTCGCCTCCAAAGGAAGACGCCCCTAGGGAGGAGCCCCGATCGCAATGGGCCATATCCCAACCGGAAACCGCCACGCGGGGAACCCACAATGCGGCCCAAGCGCCCGATCGGGGGTCACTCGCTTATATCCGAATTTGAAGCTGAGGCCGAATTTGAAGGTAACCTTCTTTGAAGTTGAATTCAGTGTGCTGCCTTATATCCGAGTGCTTTGACTGATCTGGGATTTTTGCAGCTTATAAGATGAAGACCCGAGCCCAATATGACGTCTTACTTGGGCGGATCAAGTCCAGCGACGAGATACGGGAAGAGGTCGCCAACGCCGCCACGCCGATCTTGGCATCCTTGTTTGATCAAGGAGTTGGGGCGCCGCTCGCTGGAGCCAATCGAGATCTTCGACAAGCTTCGGGCGTCCCGAACAGATTCGAAGAACATCACCGCGGCCAATATGGGGGCTGGTCTGGCTCTTGCACAGGCCAAGTCCCTCTACCCCCGAGTGGATATCCATTCAGTCGGGGAGGGCTTCGCTGAGGGAACAACAGACGAGCAAGCCTTAGATATGCTAAGCGAGGCGCAAGAGGCGCGAAGAAGATATCGTTGGATGTAGTGAACAATTTTAAGCTCGAGCTGTACTCGACTTTGCTTTGTAGATATCATGTAATTGTAACACTCGACGTGGAAACTTTGTGACTATTTTTAGTTTATTTATGTCAATGCCTTGATTCGAGCCTTTGCGTGAAATTTCTTAAGTAGTTTTCGTCCGGCGTCATCAAGCCTAGGCTCGACTAGGTCGTCGGAAAACTCTCGCCCTTAGACACCGAGCTCGAGTCGAAGGGCATTAAACAATGATAAACCAAATTGTGCACAAAAATTTGATGAGGAAAATTTGAGCTTTATTGATATGTATATCACTTCGATGCTAGCTCAAGAAGTCATCTTGCTTGAGGTTGGCGGTCAAAGAAAACATGAGGCCTTAGCCAAATTAGGCGTAAAACCGTCGAAGATGCTCGATGTTCCAGGAGTTCTCCACCATGGACCCGTCTTCGCGCTTTAGCCGTAAGCACCGGCCGAGTCACTTCGGCGATTATATACGGTCCTTCCCATAAGGGAGATAACTTGTGTCGGTCTTTGGTGGTCTGGATCTTGCGTAGGACCAGGTCGCCAACAATGAAAGCTCGTGCTCTCACGTTGCGACTGTGGTATCTTCTGAGCCCTTGAAGGTATTTGGCCGATCGGATGAGGGCCGCCGCGGGCCTCTTCCAATCGGGTGAGGTCATCCACTCGGTCGATGTCGTAGCGTTCATCGTTGAAGCCGCGGACCCGGAGGGACTCATATTCCATCTCGTTTGGCAACATGGCTTCGCGCCATAGACCAAAAAGAAAGGAGTTTGGCCGGTGGCCCGACTGGGTGTGGTTCGCAGCGACCATAGAACCGAGGGAAGTTCCTGGACCCACTTGCCGGCGTAAGGGCTTAGCCGGTCAAAAACGCGAGCCTTGATGCCTTGAAGGACCATGCCGTTTGCTCGCTCGACTTGCCCATTGCTTTTAGGGTGAGCTACTGATGCATAGCAGATCTTGATTCCGAAGTCTTCGCAGAATTCCTTGAAGATGCCTCCCGTGAATTGAGTCCCATTATCAGTTATGATTCTGTTTGGGACGCCGAAGCGGTGCACAATGTTGAGGAAGAAGTCTCGTGCTTTGTCAGCAGTGATTGTGGCGACTGGTTTGGCCTCAATCCACTTGGAGAACTTGTCGATTGCGACGAAGAGGTGTGTGAAACCTCCTGGAGCTTTCTTGAAAGGGCCAACCATGTCCAGCCCCCATACCGCGAACGGCCAGGAAAGCGGGATTGTTTGGAGCTCCCGGGCCGGACATGGCTTTGTCGGCGAAGAATCGCAGCCTTCGCAGTTCTTACGACTTTTTCCGCGTCGGAGACCGCGGTAAGCCGAAGAATCCTTGCCCGTAAGCTTTTCCGACTGAGTGCGTGCCGCGCGTGGCTTCCGCATATGCCCGAGTGGATATCTTGGAGTAATTGTTTCCCTTCTTCGGGTGTGATGCACCTCATTAGAATTCCGAGGGGCTTCTCTTGTATAGATCGGAGTCGACCATGACGTACGCTTGGCAACGACGCCGGACACGTTCGCTTCATCCCGGCCATCCGACGCTCTTGCCGAGTTAAAAATTTGATGAGCGGCGTCCCGCAATGGTATCGATCATGGTGACTTCGTTCGTGGTTTGTTCGTTGGGAGTCAGTCTTTGCCATGACGGTTGGCTCGTAAAGATGTTCGACAAAGACATCGTTGGAGCAGCTTCGCGCTTGATCCGAACCGTGCTAGCTCGTCGGCTTTCGTTGTTATGTCTCGGACATGTGAGAGTTCTAGCCCATCAAACTTGTCCTCAAGCTTGCGGACCTCTTGTCGGTAGGCCTCCATAGTGTCGTTTAGCAGGGACCGCCTCTTTCATCACTTGATTGACGACCACTGGGAGTCGCCACAATAAGCCGACGAATCTCGAGTGAGATCGCGAGGCGCAGCCATGTAAAAGAGCTTCGTATTCGGCGACGTTGTGTGATGCGGAGAAGTGGAGGTGAAGGGCATATCTTAGCCTTTCCCGGCGGGGGAGATCGCACGACTCCCGCTCCCAAGCCGGTGATCCTCTTGGATCCGTCGAAGTGCATGGTCCAAGTGTTGGAGGTCTTCCCGAGGCACATGTTCTTGCTGTTCGCCCACTCGGCCAGAAGTCCGCTAAGGCTTGTGACTTAATGGACGTCCCGGGCTTAAAAGTCAAGTCCAATGCGGATCGGTTCTAGGGCCCACTTGGCGATGCGCCGGTTGCCTCGCGGTTGTGGATGACGTCGCCGAGTGGAAAGAGGTGATGACGGTGACCGAGTGCCCCGAAAGTAGTGTGCCAATTTCCTCGCGGTTATTAGAACACCATAAAGTAATTTTTGTACCTGGGGGTATCGGATTTTGGCTCCTGCCAATACTTCGCCGACAAAGTAAATTGGCCTTTGAATCTTCGGGCTCTCCTTCTTCTTCTCGTTCAACCACAAGGACCGCATCGACCACTTGGTGAGTGGCTGAAACGTCACAACAGGGGTTCCTGGGGTTGAGGCGAAGCCGGACGGTGGCGTGGTAAGAAATTCTTTGAACTCTTCAAAGGCCTTGTCGGCTTCGTGGTCCACTGGAAGTCGTCTCGTCTTCTTTAGCGCTTGAAGAAGGGCATGCCTCGTTCGCCGAGTCGGGATATGAAACGGCTTAGTGCCGCCATGCAGCCAGTGAGCTTTTGGACGTCTTTCTGATTACTCGGGGGCTTCATGTTTAAGATAGCGTTGATCTTCTCTCGGGTTTGCTTCAATGCCGCGATGTGATACCATGAAGCCGAGCGGTTTGCCCGATGGGACGCCGAAGGTGCACTTCTCCGGGTTCAACTTCATTCGAAGGCCTGATGTTTGCAAAGGTTTCTTCTAAGTCGGCGATCGTCTTCTTTTCGCTTGGTCTTGATGACAACATCGTCGACATAAGCTTCAACGTTTTTGCCGATCCGTGTCCGGAAACATCTTTGGATCATGCGCCGGTATGTGGCTCCGGCGTTCTTGAGGCCAAAAGGCATGGTGATGTAGCAGTAAGCCCCAAATGGCGTGATGAACGATGTTTTCAAGCAGTCAGATTCTTTCAAGCTGATTTGGTGATAGCCCAAGTAACAATCCAAGAAACTCCGGAGTTCGCAGCTGGCCGTTGAGTCGACGACTTGGTCGATGCGAGGCAGCCCGAACGGATCTTCGGGGCAGGCTTTGTTGAGGTTGGTGTAGTCGACACACATGCGCCATTGCCCCGTCTTTTTGCGGACCAGACCGGGTTGGCTAACCGGTCGGGATGAAGGACTTCTTTAATGAAGCCGAGCCAAGAGCTTTGCAAGTTCTTCTTTGATCGCGTCTTTTCGATCCCGTGCGAACCCGCGTAATCGTTGTTTTATTGGTTTGGCGTCATCTTTGACGTTCAAAGAGTGCTCGATCACCTCCCTAGGAATTCCAGCATATCGATGGTTTCCAAGCAAAAACATCTTTATTATTTTGGAGGAAGGTGACGAGCGCGCTTTCCTATTTAGGATCTAGGTCGGCGCCGATTACGCAGCTTTGGAGGGATCGACGAATCAAGGGAGATCTTCTTGGTCTTGGCGTCGCCGGATCCCGATTTGGCTATCTTCTTCGCGGGACTTCGCCCTCTCAAAGTTGATGCAGCCAATCGGACTTCTTGTTGGCCACGTAATCTCTCACGAGATTGGGCCATGTCGCAGCTTTCCTTGTCGCAGGTGAAGGCTTGCTTCACGTCGCCGCGAAGAGTGATGACGCCGTTGGGGCCCGGCATCTTCATGCAGAGGTAAGTGTAGTGAGGGATCGCCATGAACTTAGCAAGCGCAGCCTTCCGATGATGGTGTGATATGCTTGTTTGAGTCGGCCACCTCGAAGGTGACGTTCTCCGTTCGGAAGTTCTCTCGGGCCCGAAGGTGACCGGGAGGGAGATATGCCCGAGTGGAGTTGAAGATAGCCCCGGGATAACTCCGTGGAAGGGGCTGAGCTTGCTTTGAGTTCGGACCTCGGGATCTGCATTTCATCCATGGTCTTGGCAAACAGATGTTGAGGGCGCCGCCCCCATCGATGAGGACGCGCTTAAGCTCGATGTTGCGGACCACGGGGTCCAGGACGAGTGGATATCGTCCCGGTGGACCACTCGGTCGGGATGATCCGAGCGGTCAAAGGTGATGGCCACCTCCGACCATCGCAGATATTGAGGGACTTCAGTTGAGCCGCGTTGACCTCCTGGTCGGTTAGCTTCGTTTCCTCTTGGATTCATAAGCTAGCGGACCCCCTTCCGCGCGCCCGCTTCCCGACCGGATCGCTTGGATTTTGATCCCGCCGCCGGCTTACGGGCGACGGCGCGTCATCATGAGCCATCTTGTATGGCCTGGAGGTGATAGAGGCATTTTCCTGCAGAAGAGGGAAGGTACAACATTAAGCGACAAGACGTTAAGATTGAAAGATACTATGAAGCAACCAATCGGCTTACCGGAGGAGGGGGTCGGTGGATGCTGAATGGAAGGACAGGCAGAATGAGGGCCCGCTCGACTGCAATCCCGGATGAAAAGAGCTTATACATCCGGATCTTCAGGATCTCGTATGTGAGTGGATCCGGGTCCTCCCGATTGGGGTCCGTTCCGCCTTCATATTCGAAGTCGTGCACCGCAAGATCGCGTCAACCATCGGAGACGGTGTATCGGTTGCTAAGGCGCATCGTCCTTGGACGGTTGTAGTCGGGCCGTGAACGTCGCCTCTATTCCCCAATAGAGTTATCCTCCACCTCTCATCGAAAGATCGGGACTAAACCCTAGCGGGATCGCATCATACTTTGCGAAATGATGTTGATTTTAATTGCAAATTGCATGCTATACACAGATATGTACCTATGCTTGATATACCCTGCTTTGATGTTGATCACCATTAGAATTATTCTTTGTAACCTTCGATGTGATATGACCGGAGGCTAACTTCGGTAAAAATGCTTAGCCCTGCTTATACTAGATCCTTGCATACTCATGATTTTATAAAGAGGCTTTGTGCTTGGGCAACTACCTTAGGGAATGTAGTTGAGATGCGGCCTGTGGAGACATGAGCGCCACATGGCCATGAGAATGATGAACTAAGTTTGATGAAAGTTGAAAATACTATACAAATGTTTTAGACTGGGGCGGTCGGATGATTTGGGTGGATTCCGGAAAAGGCAAGTGCCGACCCTGGTCAATTAAGGACCGAGTCATGAGATAGCTAGGAAACGAGCCAGTACAACCGTACTTCTCGAATGGTTATAGACCTAGCCGACTAGATAGCCGAGCGGAGGCGTATCCTTGCATAGATGGTTCTTTATGATGTGGTTTGTGTGATGAGGATGAGGCTGCGGCCTATGTTGTGAATGGTGGAATTAAATCGACATTAATTGAACTTCAATATTGAGGAAATCTTCCCTTACCCCGGGTGCGCCAGAACTCCTCTCACTGCTAGAAAATGACGGCTAGAGTGCATGAGGGCTTAAGTTCATGGGGCGGGTACTGCCAAAGTGAGGTTATCGAAAGGCTTTGCCGTGACCGTCTCATGTGTTGGGACGTAGGCTCATTTGTTGGGCAGTCGCGGAGTACGGTAAAGTGTACATCCACCGCAAAGGTGAATGAATCAATCTAATCGAATAGCCGTGCTCGCGGATATCGAGTATCGTGACAAGACTTTCACTTGGCTAGACTTTAAACTTAAAACTGCTGGGATGGGTTTGCATGATGATTTCATTCGCTGGTGGATCGACTTCTCGAGATGCGAGAAGGGGTGGATTCCCCAGAAAACCATGACGAATCGGAGGCGGGAAGCCATCCTTGGAATCACCATGAACTATGGAACTAAAACTTCACTTGGCTAGTTGTTAGGCTTGTGAAAAGATTTGTGAAAATTGGCTTTATGCAAAAGAGCTCCAGCCATTCCTTGAATAACCCTATCATATGCATCACTTCCGTGTTGGCTTGGTGAGTACGGTTGGTACTCACCCTTGCTATACGCACAAACCTTCAGATGGTGGGAATGAAGAATCGGAGGATCCTTACGCTTACTACCAGGAGGGCGAAGAAGCTGATGGCGCTTACTAGGTCTTAGCCCCGGTCGTTGCCTGTGGCAACTGACATGCCGCTGCCTCTATTCCGCTGATGTATCTAATTTCTGCTTTTGTGTTGTATCCGGACCATGAGGTCCTGTGTGATGAACATTGCCTTCGGGCCTATCGTTGTAATAATTTTGTTGTAAGACTATTCGTGCATGTGTACCTGATTATTCAGTACTGTATTTCGTGGGTACCAACTACTCGATCCAGGGAAATGGTACTAAGAACACGAAAGATTCCCGTTCCAAAAACGGGGGTCCACAGAGCTGGTATCAGAGCCATGCGACCGTAGGATAAGACCAATTGGCGCCCTACCCCTGACTAGTTGGCTAAAGGGAAGTATCCCTACGTAGGACCATTTCCAAACTATTATTTCTGAAAATACAAATATACCTTTTTTATATCTATATTTCCTTTTCTTTACCAAATGGTTTTGATGATAGCTCTCTCCCTCTAACCCTAAGTTGCCTTCAAAAGCAGATGTCGAACCATGTCGGAGCCTGGGAAATCACCGTCCCACGAGACGAGGGATTCGTGGCACGCTTCTCATTGTTGTGGTGTTTAAGATATCCGAACCACCTACTTACCAAATCAAGAGGCATGGCCCCGAAGGATATCCAGCATGGGAGGCGGCAGTTTCCGTGGAAGCCCGCATGGGAAGTGAAACACCTTTTTGCTTCCACACCCGCTATCACCGAGATTTAGCGGAAGCAGCCATTCAAGACGCGGCCGGCGAAGCATTTCTTCGCCTTAATGCGATACACCGTGCTAAACTTACAAGGTGACAGAGTTTGTGCACCACCCCTATCGCGAGGAAGGCAACCCGCTTGCACCGTGGAAGCCACCCCGCTGCTACAACCCTATGGTCACACGTCTATCACGCTGGGCGGAGATGGCGGATGATCGCTACGAAGAAGCTTTGCTCGAGATCAACGACCAGCAGCAACGCCTCAATGATCTCGGTCGAGAGCCACCAGGCCGTGGGGATCGGATCAACATGCCGCAGACTCACCCGCAGCCAACGGCGCCCAATATGAGCAGCTCTCGGACCGTTACATGGCCCGTGGGAAGCCCCGGTAGAGCTGGAGGAGCAGCTCAGAAGAGCAAGCGCAAGTTAACTAGCCGGAGGAACAGCGCGCTCCCGCCCCGTCCATGCCGCAGTACTTCCACCGGAGTTGTACCAACACCTCCCGCTCCCGTGCCCGACCACTACTACCTTATGACTCCAGCATGCTTGGACACCTTTCAAGCCATGATGGAGCAAGCTTTTATGTTGAGCACGAGTCGGCGCCGTACCTGATAGACCCCACTGCTGCCACGTCCATGGGGCCCACCTCGAACTCCGTAGCAGTGCCATCCGAGCCTGGATCGGGAGAGGAGAACCCCATCCAGATCCACACCGACTCTAAGTCTGAGACGGAACCTATGGAGAACAAATGGGAGTCCAGCGACACAGATCCAATGGAGGAGGAAGCTCCCACTCGTCGCCTGACTCACACCGGAGGTCCCTTCACCCGCAAGACCGCTCGCAAGAGTACACGGCCACCGAGCAGGAAGATCCGGCATGACTCCGAGGCCACCACCTCTGAGCCATGGGGACTCCGATTTGCTTCAGCAGAGGATTACCCCCTTCCTGCACCTGGCTCCTACGGATGGTTGGATGATTAGGCGGGAGGACCACCCCAGCTTGATCTCGCTTTGGACGGTTCGGCAGCAAGGACCACACTCTATCCCCCCCCTTAATACTTAAGGTAGTAGGACGATGTAGTTGTTGTATCTTGGCATGTGGGACTGTGCATGTACAGTCCATTGTACCCCTTTGATGTAATATTATGGACCTAAGCATCGCTTTGTGGTATCCTATTAATGAGCTTATTTTACCATGCTTGTTGGTTGAAGATCATTTAAAAACAACTTGAAGAGAAATCACCTAGGAACCATGACCTTAACAGGTCCGGTCTCTTAATTCATCTATCTTCTTCAGATGGCGCATCGCCGTAGAGCCGCAGCAACCAACGAGAACCCGCCGGAGCCTAACCCCTCCACTCGGCGGAGGTTATGGCTTTACAAACCCACTGCTCCAAGCAATTGCCAACAACCGGGGAAG
Organism: Oryza australiensis; assembly: GCA_019925245.2. NCBI lineage: Eukaryota > Viridiplantae > Streptophyta > Magnoliopsida > Poales > Poaceae > Oryza > Oryza australiensis. Next base: position 1,087,329 of record JAIFGZ020000545.1, on the reverse strand, counting down.
TCGAGGAGGACCAAGTTTAGGAGAGTTCATGCGAGCTAAGCCACCAACCTTCTCCACACCGAAGAACCCATGGATGCCGAGGATTGGTTGAGGGTGATCGAGAAAAAGCTAACTCTCGTCCGAGTTCGAGAAGCAGGTAGAGTTATCTTCGCCACTAGCCAACTAGAGGGTCCCGCAAGTGACTGGTGGGACACCTACAAGGAGACTCGAGCTGAAGATGCCGGAGAACCGACATGGGAAGAATTCACGGCCGCTTTCCGTGAAAATTTCGTACTCACTGCGGTTATGAGGATGAAGAAAAATGAGTTCCGCAGCTGCGCCAAGGAAACACCTCGACAAGAGTACCTCGAACAAGTTTACCCAGCTTGCCCGTTACGCCACAAGTGACTCGGCACGAAGAAGAGAAGATGTTTAAATTTATCGAGGGACTAAACGATGAGCCGAGAGGACCGATGATCGGACAGACCACACCAGCTTCCAAAGCCTCATCAACAAGGTCGTACGGCTTGAACATGACCAAAAGATGGTAGAAAATAACCGCAAAAGGAGGCTTGCTATGGCCCGCCCATTTCGGGGAGCGCCTCAACGTCCCAAAGGAGCCACCCCGTCCGGATGGAAGCCAAACGTTCCGGCAGCCGGTCCGTTCCCCGCACCCGACCATGTCAACAGCCGCTACACCTCGCCGTACACCGACGCCAACCCTAGCCGCTCCAGAAGAAGGAATGTGAACGCTTCAATTGTGGAAAATTCGGGCACTACTCCAACAGCTGCCCCAAACCACGCAACACTCCCGTGCGCACCGGCGCCAATGCAACGGCCATCCGAGGAACCCCCACTCCCGCCGCGGACGCGGTCGCTCAGACCCCGCAACCCAATGAGGCCTCACCGGGTTTTGACGTGGCTGGTGAATCATGTGCGTGCTGAAGAAGCTCAGGAGGATCAGAACGTGCTGATGGGTATGTTCTCTATCAACTCTACCCTAGTTAAAGTCTTATTTGACTCTGGAGCCTCGCATTCATTCATATCTTACCAAGTAAGCAAACAACACCACCTACACCAAGTAGAACTTAAGAGACCTATGTTGGTACACTCACCTGGGGGAAACATAACCATACCCCATGCTTGCATAAATGTGCCCATACGGATTAGGGACTTGGTGTTTCTTTCAAACCTCATGGTGCTATCACCCCAAACCATTGATGTCATACTCGGGATGGATTGGTTGACCAAGAATAATGGAATCATAGACTGCAATGAAGGGAAGTCACTGTATCCACCCCATGGGGATCACCAATGAGCATAACTATGGACCAAAACCCGAAGCTATGCGAGCAAGCTGCGGGAGTATTCACCATGCTACCTCTAAGCGGGATGCCGTAGTACAATAATACCCGGACGTATTCCCCGAGGAATTGGCCGGAATGCCCCCGGATCGCGACATAGAGTTTATCATCGACCTAATGCCTGGTACTGCCCCCATATCCAAGAGACCTTACCGAATGCCGGCCAACGAGTTATAAGAACTCAAGAAGCAAATCCGAGAACTACAAGAGAAAGGATTTGTACGCCCCAGTTCTTCTCCCTGGGGAGCTCCAGTACTCTTCGTCAAGAAGAAGGATGGGAGTATGAGGATGTGTGTGGACTACCGATCGTTGAATGAAGTGACTATTAAAAACAAGTACCCACTACCTCGAATCGATGACCTATTCGATCAACTTAAGGGTGCGCAAGTGTTCCCAAAGATTGATCTTCGATCGGGATATCATCAGTTGAAGATTAGAGCCGGAGATATTCCCAAAACGGCGTTCTACACGTTACGGCTTATACGAGTTCACAGTAATGTCCTTTGGATTGACCAATGCTCCGGCATATTTTATGAATCTGATGAACAAGGTATTCATGGAATACCTGGACAAATTCGTGGTGGTATTTATCGACGATATACTTATCTACTCCAAGAACGAAGAGGAGCATGCGGATCATCTACGACTGTACTGGAAAAACTACGAGAGCACCATGTATGCAAAATTTAGCAAATGCGAGTTCGGCTCAAGGAAGTCGCTTTTCTTGGCCACGTGGTCTCACTGGAGGAGTAGCAGAGACCCCGCCAAGGTCGAAGCCGTCACGGAATGGAAGGCACCCAAGTCGCTGACGGAAGTTCGGAGTTTCTTGGGCTTGGCCGGGTATTACCGAAGGTTCATCGAAGGGTTTTCCACCGTAGCCCGACCTATGACTCAACTTCGAAGAAGGAAAAGAAGTTTGAATGGAACGAGAAGTGTCAAGAAGCCTTTGACCAACTAAAAGAAAAGTTAACCACCGCCCGATCTTAACTTTACTTGACAACCAAGGATTTCGTGATGTACCGTGTGATGCGTCTCGGCAAGGACTAGGAGGCGTGTTAATGCAGGATGGGAAGGTCGTAGCATATGCCTCGCGACGCTACGACACCACGAGGAGAATTATCCCACATACGACCCGGAATTAGCCGCGGTTGTTCACGCATTAAAGATCCGGAGACACTACCGATCGGGAACCACCGTGATGTATATACCGATCACAAGAGCTTGAAATACTTCTTTACTCGCCCGATCTCAACCTACGACGAGAGACGATGGTTGGAGTTGATCAAAGATTACGATCTAGGAATCCATTACCATCCCTAGAAGGCAAATGTAGTGGCCGATGCGCTAAGCCGCAAAGCCCAAAGTGCAACCATATAGGAATGGAAGGTATGGCCAAGTGAGCTCCGAGAAGAAATGGCTCGACTTAATCTGCACCCGATTCCTCACTGAGAAGTAAACTCGCTGGAAATCCAACCCCTTCGAGGACTCAAATAGAAGAAGCCCAAAAGGGAAATGAGGAAACCCGAAAATCAAAGAACGCATGGCGGGACGCGCTAAGGAATTTTCGGTAGACGACAAGGGAATCTGTGGCACAAGAAAAGAATCTGCGTGCTCGAACAAGGTGGTTTGAGAGGGTTGATCTTAAAAGAAGCACACGAATCGGCATATTCGTTACATCCGTAAAAGCATGAAAATGTACCAGGATTTGAAGGGAGAATACTGGTGGCCCAATATGAAGAGAGATGTAGCCGAATACGTAGCCGTGTGCGATGTATGCCAAAGGGTAAAAGCGAGCATCAACGACAAGCGGAGCTTACGCAGCCGCTCAAGATTCCCGAATGGAAATGGGACGAGATAGGCATGGATTTCATAGTTGGACTACCCAAAACTGCGACTGGTTACGATTCCATTTGGGTAATAGTAGATCGGCTCACCAAGACCGCCGATTTATTCCCGTAAAGACTAACTACAACAAGTGCCAAGCGGCGGAACTATACATGAGTAGGATTGTATGTCTCCATGGTGTGCCAAAAAGGATTATATCGGATTGTGGTACCCAATTCACGTCTCATTTCTGGAGCAAAGTTCACGAGGCACTCGGAAGTCACCTTGCCTTCGCACCGCCTACCACCCACGCACCGACTGGCATCGAAAGGACAAATCAAGTGCCGGAAGATATGCCGAGAGCCTCGTGCGTTGGATTTCACCAAGGATTGGGAGAAATGTTTACCGTACGCCGAGTTCTCCTACAACAATAGCTACCAAGCCGCCCAAGATGTCACCAAACGAAGCCCTATTTGGTCGCCGATGCCGAACCCCATTGATGTGGTCAGAAACCGGTGAACGAGCCGTATTCGGGCCTGACATAATCAAAGAGGCCGAGGAAAAGGTTCGCCTGATCTAGGACCAATTACAAGCTGCCCAATCACGATAAAAGAGCTACGCGGATACCCGTCGAAGAGAGTTAGAATTCAAAGAGGGTGACTATGTGTATCTAAAGGTCTCACCACTACGGGGAACTCAGAGGTTCAAGGTCAAAGGGAAACTCGCACCAAGATACGTGGGCCCATTCTTGATAAACGCTAGAAGAGGTGAAGTGGCTAACCAGCTGGAGCTGCCCGAGAACATCTCCGATGTCCACCCAGTATTCCACGTGTCGCAGTTGAAGAAATGCCTGCGGGTGCCAGAAGAGCAAGCTCCTTTGGAAACCATCCATGTCAGCAGTGATCTTACCTACCCAGAGCATCAAATCAAGATACCGAACGAGGCGTAAAAGAAGACACGGACCAAGTCATGGCGCATGTACAAAGTACAATGGAGCAACCACACGAAGAGGAGGCTACTCGGGAGAGCGAGGATTTCCAAACGAAATACCCACACCTACTCAAGAATGTAAGAAATCTCGGGACGAGATTTATTGTTAGGGGGTAGGTTTGTAACATCCCGAAAATCGAAGAAACGAAATCGAACGTAAAATCGAAACTTTCAAAAACCTTCGCTTGTTGCTTCTTCCTTGGGTTTGTTACTTCTTATTTGCCGCTCGTTGCATAAATCTTGTTGTGATCAATTCCCTTCTGTTTTTGGATGATTTGGGTTTGTCGGAAAGAAAATGCGAAAGTCCGTATTAGGGATTTTTTAAAAAGAAATCGGAGAACGAAGTGCGGATTTATGAAAATGCAAATTTGAAAGAAATAGAATAGCAATTGTGGTTGGGGAAACATAAATTAGGACACAAAATAAATAATAAAATATTTGGGAGTCATACTCGAAATGGGAAATTTTTGGAAAATAAATAGGTAAAGTATGAAAATTAGAAAAAGGAATTTAAATAAATAAATATGAAAAATAAATGTGGAAAAATAAAAGTGGAGAAAAAGTTGAAAATATAATATTAAAAATTATTTTTGGGATATGGGAATTTAATTTGGAATTTTTAGAGGGGAGAAAAATTGAAATAGGAATTAAAAATCGAAAATCGGGAAAATAGAAAATAGCACTGTTCATATGGCGCCGTGTGTTCGACGCCGTACCGTGCCGCACCGCGCTCGCCCGCGCCCGGCCCCGACCTCACACCGCCGCGCGCGCCCGGCCCTACCCCACGCGCGCCCGCGCGCCACGCACCGCGCGCACGCACGCCCGCGCGCTTGGCCCCGCCCGCGCCGCGCGCCCTCGCCGCCACGCGCCCGTGCCCGCGCCGCCCCGCCCGCGCCGCACGCCTCGCCGCCACGCGCTCACCGCGCCCGGACCCCCACGCCGCGCGCGCATCGTGCCGGACCCCGCCGCGCCGCGCTCCGCTCCGCCGCGCCGTCGCCCGCCCGGACCCGGCCCGTTCCGCGCCTCGCCGCGTGTCACCACCGTGCGCGCCACGCCGGCCCCTCCCTTCTCCACGCCGCGCCGACGCGCCTATAAAAGGGAGGCCGCACCCCCACCCTCTCCCACACCGTCGCCGCCCCTTTCCCGCACCGCCGCCTCTCCCTCCTTTTCCCCGAGCGCCAACGTCGTCGCCGCCGTGCGCCAAAGTCGCTCGGGCCTCGCCGTGCCTCCCCGAGCCGCCGTCGCCGGTAAGCCCCGCCGCCCTCTTTTTCCCTCATGCGCTAAGCGCCGCGCCCGCCTCGTTTTGGGCCGAGCCTCGGCCGAACAGTTGGCGGGCATTGAATAGTGGCGCCGTGCAAATTAAAAAAATAAATAAATAAAATAAAATAAAATAGGAAAAATTTGGAAAAATTTTAGGAAATTGGGAAAAATATTTTGGGAAGATTTGAGTAAAATTTTGGGAAAAATTAAAGTATATTTTTGTATGTTTTCTCGGTGCGAAAATTTGAAAATCAAATCCGGACTTTTCCGAAATTCTTTTTGCGTCGTTTTTGAATCCGAGTTTCGTTTAATGCATTCTCGCCATTTAAATGTGCTGTTCTTTTGTACTCAAATCTTCAAAACCTCGAGCACCAATCCCTCCGCGGATATTTTCAAATCCATTTTCTCGAACGAATCGCGATCGTCGCTTTGCGAAAACCCTAAGTCATCGACCCGACGTCAAAACTTGGAGTTTTCCCGGGCGATCGTAGTACAAACTTAAGCAGGAATTTGGCCTTAGCACTTGGAATCGTTTCTGAGACTTTTTCGGATCTTTTCGACCTTTTGGTGTTATATGGGATTCTAATCGGAGTCGATTGATTTTTCGCACGTACGGGTAGAACCTGAAGAGACTGGTATCGACCCCGTTGAAGACACCACCCCACAAGCGTGCGAGCAAGGCAAGTCATCACACTCTTTGAACATATTGATCCTACTTTGTGAAATGATGTTGATTTTAATTGCAAATTGCATGTAATACACAGATATGTACCTATGCTTGATATACCCTGCTTTGATGTTGATCACCATTAGAATTATTCTTTGTAACCTTCGATGTGATATGACCGGAGGCTAACTTCGGTAAAAATGCTTAGCCCTGCTTATACTAGATCCTTGCATACTCATGATTTTATAAAGAGGCTTTGTGCTTGGGCAACTACCTTAGGGAAGGTAGTTGAGATGCGGCTGTGGAGACATGAGCGCCACATGGCCATGAGAATGATGAACTAAGTTTGATGAAAGTTGAAAATACTATACAAATGTTTTAGACTCGCGGCCGGATGATTTGGGTGGATTCCGGAAAAGGCAAGTGCCGACTCCTGGTCAATTAAGGACCGAGCCATGAAATAGCCGGAAACGAGCCGATCAACCGTATTTCGAATGGGTATAGACCTAGCCGACTAGATAGCCGAGAGGAGGCAGTATCCTTGCATAGATGGTTCTTTATGATGTGGTTTGTGTGATGAGGATGAGGCTGCGGCCTATGTTGTGAATGGTGGAATTAAATTGACATTAATTGAACTTCAATATTGAGGAAATCTTCCCTTACCCCGGGTGCGCCAGAACTCCTCTCACTGCTAGAAAATGACGGCTAGAGTGCATGAGGGCTTAAGTTCATGGGGCGGGTACTGCCAAAGTGAGGTTATCGAAAGGCTTTGCCGTGACCATCTCATGTGTTGGGACGTAGGCTCATTTGTTGGGCAGTCGCGGAGTACGGGTAAAGTGTACATCCACTGCAGTGTGAATGAATCAATCTATTCGAATAGCCGTGCTCGCGGATATCGAGCATCGTGACAAGACTTTCGCTTGGCTAGACTTTAAACTTAAAACTACTGGGATGGGTTTGCATGATGATTTCATTCGCTGGTGGATCAACTTCTCGAGATGCGAGAAGGGGTGGATTCCCGTAAAACCATGACGAATCGAAGGCGGGAAGCCATCCTTGGAATCACGATGGATGGTAGACGAACCGTCGCCGAATTAATGAACTATGGAACTAAAACTTCACTTGGCTAGTTGTTAGGCTTGTGAAAAGATTTGTGAAAATTGGCTTTATGCAAAAGAGCTCCAGCCATTCCTTGAATAACCCTATCATATGCATCACTTCCGTGTTGGCTTGGTGAGTACGGTTGGTACTCACCCTTGCTATACGCACAAACCTTCGATGGTGGGAATGAAGAATCGGAGGATCCTTACGCTTACTACCGAGGGCGAAGAAGCCGATGGCGCTTACTAGGTCTTAGCCCCGGTGCGTTGCCCGTGGCAACCGACATGACGCCGCCTCATTCCGCCGCCGTATCTAATTTCTGCTTTTGTGTTGTATCCGGACCATGAGGTCATGTGTGATGAACATTGCCTTCGGGCCTATCGTTGTAATAATTTCATTGTAAGACTATTCGTGCATGTGCACCTGATTATTCAGTACTGTATTTCGTGGGTACCAACTACTCGATCCAGGGAAATGGTACTAAGAACACGAAAGATTCCCGTTCCAAAAACGGGGGTCCACACCAACCCTCATGGACATAGTCACAGGGTTGGACATAACATCCACAGTTGACCCAATCGTCCTCAATATCAAGTGCTATCATAACTTCAAGACCAAAAGCATAGGGGGTTGGAGTGGATTTATTTCCATGAATATGAAGGATGGCCCAATCACCGAGAGAGAGCACACTGCCTTTTTGTTAATGTGGCTAGAAAAGTATGTCTTCTGTGAGTCGAGCTGTGGGCCGACGAGCAATTGGCAACACGTAGCCAAAGCCCTAGTTAGCAAGAAGCAAGTACCTCTGGGGAAATATTTGCTCGACTACCTATTGAAGGGTTACGCGGAAGCTACGCTAGCCGAAAACAAAAATTTTCTACTGTGCAAACCAGGAACACTTGCAAGTAAGGGCCGATAGATCGTTACCGATTGGAGTATGCAGCGAAAATAGCCAATCAGGGCTATCCGATCTGGAACTGTGTAGCCGATTCCCGCAAGACGACAGCCGATTCGCCAATCAGCCGATTCGCGGAGTCGTCCGGTCACGTTCTTGCGTCTTGCTCCGATGCGCCCGACCGCAGCCGATCCGAAGCCGATCAACAGCGCGCAACGTAGCAGCACCTCTACCGGTATCCACACGTCCGGGGACAAAACACCGTACACCCGTGTGCTAGCACGCGATGCAAGGCAAGGGTTTGGCTAGAAAGTGGGGAGGGTTTCCGTGGAGATTGATCTCGGCGACTTTTGTTGCGGATTCGGTTCAACGCGATACAGAAACTCTCCACCCCTCACCCCTTTATATAGAGTTGGCCGACTGGGACTAGTGGCCAATCAGGACTCTATTTTGAATCGGATCTCATCCGTATCTCATAGAGTTGGCCGCCCACACGTCGTAAGCCCATAGGACTCTATCCGATCGGATCCCTATCCGATCGAGCCGTATCCGAGTCCAACTCGAATATCTATTCTATCCCCTTAAGCGTGCGACCACAGTAGGTTCAGGTATACTCGGTTTCGGCTATAGTCTAACTTAGCCGATCGTCGGCTCGAGTCCAACTCACCACCCGTCAACAGCGGCGCCTAGCAGCACATATTGACACCATAGTATACAAGAATAATATCGGCTCAAGCTGTAATGTGTACACAAATCCATTTGCCTCACGATACCGCTAAGCTATAGGCAAGATGTGTGCCATCCCTTCAATAGCTTAACCATTCACTCGAACCGTATTGGATTATCCGTCCGTTGATTGACTCCTCAATCAACTTAGCATGGTCATGCATTTTCATAATCCATTACCTCGAGGGGCCCAGAGATATCTCTCCAAAGAAGGGGCAAATTCCATCTTGATCACTCACATCCCACTCCATGTTTCATAGCAAACCCGAAAATACCTTTATAACTACCCAGTTACGGAATAGCGTTTGGTAGTCCCAAAGTAGGCTACTACACATGTTGGAATCCATGGTGATCTCAGGTCTAAGGACTTTGTACCAACACTACCTGAGACCAACTAATGGCACATTAATTCCTGTAGTGTCTCATGGTGGGTCTATCCAACAATGTGTTCTCCAACACATGTGTCCATGTTTATTGATTTGGTATCTCTATACCCGTGATCTATGAGACATGATCATCAATCAATAAACATGCCGATCTTAGAATCATATTTGTTCCACCAATATGACATATGATCAGGGATCGTTTAGAAATAGATTCATACATAAAGAGTCTCATAAATAAGTCACGTACTTATTGATTAATACAAGATGTCTATTTCATGGAACTGAATAACACTTTATTCATTTATACATAAACATTGACGTGATATCAAACATCTCCATGTTGCCTCTAGGGCATATCACTAACACCTATACCAAATGTTGAGCAGTGCATCGGCTCGGTTAGCCTCTCAACAAGCCGGCAATACAGGAGGGCCCTGGTGGCTATTACAACTGTGGTTAAACCTTCATCTCCATCTGGTCGCAGAAAAACCATCCCCACTAGAGGCCGATTTCCCCTTGATCGAGCCGAGGTTCGAAGATGATGAAGAAGTAACAACCCGCCGATGCTTATCATATGGGGAGGCAGTGGCAACCTATCCCAGATCCAAACTGACAGCCGATCAGTTCAAAGATTGGTTTGGCAACTTGTATGGCGGCTTTCCAAGCACCTCAAGGATATGGTTTGCCTATACTGACTTTGGAAGATTTGAACTCCCCGATGATCTTCGGCTGGATGAACTTAATTCTGAAACTTATGACAAGCCGAGGGAAATCTATACATCGGCTATCACACCCTGCATACTTCCAGTCGGCATCCACCAAGGACGCAATGTTCAAAAGTCCTACGAATTTTATCATCCGATCGTGGCCGCAAGGCAACTGGGAATGGGTCAGCTGCCGATCGGCCTGTATTACACAGACAAGATCCAGACCAGAGGCAAGATTGAGGGTGACATCATGATGAATCGGCTGCTCAATATACCTGGCCCCCTCTAGGCACTATTGAGAACATTGATCTGGCAATACGAAGAACGTCGATCTTCAACCGATGGTGGAATGAATGGAAGCAGCACTTGTTCCACCAATTGGCCTCTATCTACTTGACCATCATCGATCCAGAAACGACCCCATCGGTAAGTATCCTTTTCCTTATCTTAATCCCTGTTCTTTCAATCCCTCTCTATATTATCGGCTGATTATGCTTCATTTCTTTTGCAGACAACCGACTCCTTTCCCCCGCACACAAGCAATACAGGGGTGGCAATCCAATACGCTCCTGGGCTGTTATCTAGCGGTGGGCTGGCCCCATCCATCATCGGCTACCAAGCGCCCAAAGTGGGTACTTTGCTCCACGGCCAGACCCACGCGCAGCTGCATCGGCCAAAAAGGGCGACACCATCGGCTACAGCTACTCTAGCTGCAGAGAAAAAGAAACGCGCTTCAAAGAAGCCAAGGACAGCCCCAGCCGATGACTTGCCCCCAATCGATCCGGACGTGGATGCGGCCCTCGAAGAAGAAGTCAGGGATGAGGAAATGGAGGAGGCCGTCAACGCTGCCGCAGCCGAATCAAGTTCTTCCGATAGGCAGGCCCAAACTCCATCAGCCGAGCAAACTACTGAGGGAACTCCAAGCCCTTCAAGACGCATCCCACGTCCTCCACCGGTAAGTGTTTTTATTGCTCAATCCAATCATCTTTCACTTTTTCACATTGCAACTTATCGGCTTTTGGCGTCCATAGGTCAAGAAGTTAGCCACAAGGAAGAAAACGGCTCCCCTCCCTCGATAAGCTCAATCCTCATTTCTTTCTCACTAGCATGGCCGAATTTTAACTCACATCTTCCTTTTACAGCCCCCTCGCGCTCCAACATCCGCCCCCCATGCATCGAGGGAGCCGACGCCGATGGCCGCGCACGCCAATGATGCTGAGGACGTGGCTACGTCAGTTCCAGCTGTCCGAGTAAGCCTCACTCAACTTTACAGATTGGCTTGTTAGTTATATCGGCTCTCCATCCAATTTCCAATCTTGTAGTCTGTAGCCGATCTCCTGGACTTCGACTTATCAGAATTTCTTGATCCCGACGAGAGCGTCGACAAGACCGTGGTCGTATCAGACGATGAGCTACAAGCCACCATGGTGGACATAGTCAAACGGCTGGAGTGCTCTCTGGACTTCTTGGTCACTGATTGCGGTTCCATCCATAGTCGGTTCGAGGATATCCAAGATCGGCTACGAGACTAGCCGGCCGACACCATCGCGCCGCTACCTTTTTGGAGGCGCACCGGCACAAGCTTGAACGAGCCATAAAAAGGATAGCCGATCACCGCGAGAACAAGGCCTTATAAGCCACTATCAAGGCCAGCCGACAAGACATCATCGCCGAAAAGGCCAAATTTGACGCCTTGAAGACTGAGCCGATTGCGAAACTCGATCGGCTTCGCAAACGTCGGGAAGAGCTGATAGCCGAGCTTGCCACCATCGATGCTGACATCGCGGCCAAAGAATAAAGTGTGGCTGGCCTGCCGAAAGAGATAGAGGACCAGCGAGCAAAGATTAAGGCAGCCGTGTCAAACCTGTCGGACATGGCCAGGGCGATGAAGCCGATCCCAGGGAGCGATGCAGCCGATGCAAGGGCCATAGAAGAAATAGACATGATATGCCGCAGGGCAATATCGGCCATCAAGAACTTCCTTAAGCGCTGAGCTGGTTGTAATAGTGTGGACCCCCATTTTTGGAACGGGAAACATTCGTGTTCATAGTACCATTTCCCTGGATCGAGTAGTTTGGTACCCACGAATACAGTACTGAATTATCAGGTGCAAAGTGCACAAATAGTCTTACACCAAAAGTATTACAATATTAGGCCCGAAGGCAAATCCAATACATATAGGACCTACCGGTCCGGATACAACCAAAAACAGAAATTAGATAAGATAACAGACGGAAGGCAGCGGCATGTCGATCGCCTACAGGCAACGACTAGGGACTAAGACCTATTGCGCTCCATTGTCTTCATTCATCCTGGTAGTATGCGTATGGGTCCTCCAGGTCTTCCAGGCCTACATCTGTAGGTTTGTGTGTATAGCAAGGATGAGTACCCAACGTACTCAGCAAGCCAACACGGAATGATGCACATGATAGGGTCATTCAAAGGGTGGCTGTGGTTTATTTGCACAAAGCCAATTTTCGCAAATCTTTTCACAAACCTAACATCTAGCCGCAAGTTTTAGTTTAAGAGTATATTAAATCGGTGACGTTTCGTCGCCATCCATCGTGATACCAAGGATGGTTTCCGTCTCCGGATCGTCATGGTTTTCTGGGGAGTCTATCCCTTCTCGCAGATCGAGAAGTTGAGTCCACCAGCTCACAAAATCATTATGCATACCAACCCATCATTTTAAAACTTATGAGTCTAGCCACGGGAGAAACTTGTCACGTCGCTCATTAACCGCGAGCACGGCTATTCGAATAGATTGATTTACTCACACTGCAGCGGATGTACACTTTACCCGTACTCCGCAACTGCTCATTGAATGAGCCATCATCCCTCCATATGGGACGGTCACGGCAAAGCTTTTCGATAACCTCACTTTGGCAGTACCCGCTCTATGAACTTAAGTCCTCATGCACTCTATCCGTCATTTCCTAGCAGTGAGAGGAGTTCTGGCGTTCCCGGGGTAAGAGAGAAAACTCACTTAATACTTAAGTCATCATTAATTTTGGTTTATTATTCACATAAAGGCCTTTTGTCTTATCACAATTACGGGCACTCTACCATTGGTAGGCCCAGGACACTCTACCTATTGGTAGATCCTTAACTCAACACCTACACCTGAACCACTATGCAGGGATACTGTCTCCGCTCGGCTATCTACTCCGCTAGGTCTACACCCATTCGAGAAGTACGATTGTACTGGCTCGTTCTAAGTTGTAAGTCCTATGGTTCGGTCCTTAATTGACCAGGGACGGTACTAGCCTTTTCCGAAATCCACCCAAATCCATCCACCCGCCCAAGTCTAAAAACATTGGTTTTTCATTTTTGGTTTTCATAAAAACTCATTTCATCATGTTCTAGGCAATGTGGCGCTCATGTCTCCACATGCCGTGTTCCAACTACCTTCCCTAAGGTAGTTGCCCAAGCATATAGCTCTTTGTAAAAGTATGAGTATGCAAGATTCTAGTATAAGCATGGCTAAGCATTTTACCAAAGATATCCTCCGGATATATCACATCGAGGGTTACAAAGAATATATCTAAAGGTAAGCAATATCAAGGCAGGGAATATCAAGCTTAGGTATTTTGTGTATAGCATGCATGTTTGAAGTTTAAATCAACATCATTTCGCAAAATAGGATTAATATGTTCAAAGGGGAGTGTTGACTTGCCTTGCTCGCACGCTTGTTGGACAGGATCTTCACTTTATTCAGTGCCTTCTTCCTCGGTTTCTATCCGTACGTGCGAAAAAACAATTGAATTCGATCAGAATTCAATAAAATTACCAAGAGATTGAAAAGAACCATAAAAATGACTCTAAATATTTAGCCTAAAATTTTAATCGAGTTTGGGTGAGAGTTTAGGGATGAATCCGATTTTAAAAAAAGCGAGTTTGGAATTTTTAGGGTTTTTGCAAAATACCGATCTAATTGATTAAGGTGATAAACTTAAAAGGCGTTGTTCAAAAAGATTTGGTATTCAAAGTTTTGAAGGTCTGAATACCAAAAGAACATATTTTAATGGCAAAAACAAAATAGATAAACTCTGAGTAAAAACGATGCGAGAATGAGATCTCCGAAATTCCTATTTTTGAATTCCGAATTTGCTCAGAGAAAATATATGAGAAAACTATATATTTTTGCCCAAATATTTCCCAAAAGTTTTTCCTAATTTTTCTGGATTTTTCCTAATTTTTTTTCCCTTTTTCTTTTTTTCTTTTTCTTTTTATTTCTTTCACTTCCTTTCCTGTTCTTTTTCTTTTCTCTTTTTTTCCCTTCCTTCCTTCTGTTCACTCTCTCTCCTCTACCCCTCCAACCGTCTACCCCCCTCCTTCTCCCTTGCGTCCGGCTACGGTCGGACGGCGGCGAGGCGATAGGGCGGCGGCGGCGACGGCGCGGTGGCGAGGCGGCAGGCGGCGACGACGACGGCGCGGTGGCGCGTGAAGGGAAAAACGGTGAGGCGACGGCATATCGAGTGGCGGCGGCGGTCGGCACGGTAACGGCGCGGCGGCGCCGCGCGCAACGGCGCGGCGGTCGGCGACGAACTCGGTGAGTGAGAGAGAGAACGAGAGAGGCGAGCGGTGAGGTGGGGAAAGCGGGAGAGACTCGTGCCCCTTTTATAGGGCTCCGGCGAGGAGAGAGAGAGGGGGCCGGGGCCGGGCGGTGCGGCGAGCCACGTGGCAGCGCGAGGTGGCGGGGCCGGGCGTGGCGAGCACGGAGCGGGCAGCGACGTGCGCGCGGAGCGTGAGGCACGGGCGCGACGTGCGGGAGGGGTCGGGCGGCGAGGGCGACGCATGGCGACACTCGGGAGCGGGGTCCGGCGCGCCATGGCGCGTGCGCGCGAGGGCGCGGGTCCGGCGCGGGCGCGGTGCGTGTCGCGAGGCTGCGGCGCGAGGATGGGGGACCGGGCGCGGTGCGACGCGTGTTGCACGCGAGGGCGGGCGTGCGTACGCCATCGAACACCTTTGTACGATGAACAAGGCAATTTTCTAATTTCCGAATTAAAATCCTATTTTCCCATTTTTTCCTTTCACCTCTAAAATTTAAAATAAAATCTAGCACACCCAAAATTAAGTTGTAAAATATGTTTCAACCTTTTCACCCACTTTTTATTATTTTAAAAATATATTTTACATATTTAATTTAATTCTTTTTCTAAATTCAAGAAAATGTGACTTTGATTCAAAATAATCTTCTAGACTTCGTATATATCCTTCAAAAATATTTTATCACCCATATTGCCCACTAATTAATATTACTCAACCACAAAATAGGGTTTTGAACCAAAGTATATTTTTACAGTATATTTTTATAAATCCACAACCCTTTTCTATTTTGTATTAAAATTTCCAACTCTATACTTTGAAATTTTTCTCCCTTTTGGGATTTCAAATCATTTGGTTTTTCTTAAACATCAAAATGAATCACTGCTAATATAAATTTTATGCAATAAAGTGGCAAATAAGAAGCAATAAATACGACGAGAAGCAATAAACCAAAAGTTTTTGTAAGTTCTGATTTTTAATTTCCAGTTTTAAATTCTTTAATTTTCAGGGTGTTACAAATAGTTAGGGCCGAATTTTTAAACCTTGTAACCTATCACTTGTAATCGGCTTACATTGTTTCTTGCTTTTGTAATTGGCTAACATTGTTCCTTGCTTTACTTGATTCCTGCTTAATGCATGTTTGCCAATCACATTAAACTCTTGAAGATGTGAAAAATTTTGAAAAATTTGCTTCATTTCTCGATATCATGTTATTTTGTATATGCATATGCCCCCTAATTTCGTTGATGTCTTTGATGTCAACGAAATTATGAGCTTAATACACTTGTGTCTTGTTGTCATAACCATCGGCCACCGCCAGTCGATTGCGGGTAACTTGGGGAAAAACATGACTTGAAAATCACCTAAAGGCGATGCATGCGTCACAGCGCATCGGCTAACACGAATCGGCTGGACAAATAGAGCCGAATCATGAATTGATCCATACACTTGGGTAGTATTTTTTCAAAAACTTTCCATTCAGAGCCCTTCCAAATACTTCTCCATCCAACCCTTCTAACATGTAGGCCCCTTTAGAGACGCATTTGTGGATCTTGAAAGGCTCTTTCCAATTTGACAACCACTTGCAGAATTTATTGTCTCTCGATCCAATCGGCAGTATCAATTTCCAAATGAATTCGCCCTCTTCAAAAGATTTAGGCACAACTTTTTTATTATAATGTCTGGCTACTCGTTCTTTATCTCTTGTAACTTTTTCCAGGGCCCTCATCCTGGATAAAACTAAGTCTTCTGATTCGTCCACCATCAAGTGATAATAATCATCGGCTACGAGTTGATCCTGTAGTTGAATGCGCCTTGAGCCGATGACGCTTTCCCATGGTAGCACTGCCTCATGTTCGTAGACTAGCTTGTATGTAGGGACTTGAATTGATCCATGGCATGCTATCCGATATGCCCACAGTGATTCGGCTAATCGGCTGTGCCATTGCTTGGGGTACTCAGAGATCTTTCTTTTAATCAATTTGATCAAACTTTTGTTCGAAGCTTCGGCTTGCCTGTTGGCCTATGCGTAGTACGGCGAAGAATTGAGTAGCCTGATCCCCATGCTGTCGGTGAACTGAACAAATTCGTCTGATATGAATATAGATCCCTGGTCCGTTGTAATTGTTTATGGGACGCCAAATCGGTAGATAATATGTTCTTTAATAAACTCAACTGCGTCTTTAGAATCAACTTTCTTTAAGGGAACTGATTCTACCCAGTTCGTAAAATAGTCTATTGCCACCAGAATAAACTTATGCCCTTTGCTTGAGGGTGAATTGATCTGGCCGATCATGTCAATGCCCCATCCCCTGAACGGCCAAGGCTTGATGATTGGATTCATAGCCGACGCTGGTGCTGTTTGTATGGCGCCGAATTTCTGACAATCCTGACAACCCTTATAATACTTGAAACAATCCTCCAGCATTGTCGGCCGAAAATATCCTGCTCGCCGAAGTAGCCACTTCATCTTATGGGCCGATTGATGCGTGCCGCAAATCGCTTCATGCACCTCTCCGATAGCCACTTTGGCTTGATCGGCTCCCAAACACTTAAGCAGCACACCATCAATCGTCCGATAATACAGATCTGTATCGAGCAAAACATACCTTAGTGCCTTGTATCGCAGCTTCCTTGTAGCCGATTGAGAGGGGTTCTGGAGATAGTTGTAGACTTCAAACCTCCAATCATCGGCTGTAATGGCAACAACTTCGATTTCAATATCTTTTATCATCGGCCTGTAGCCGGATGCCCCTTGAGCCAAATCATTGTCCTCAATATTCTGCTCTCTGAGGATATGCTTCAAAGTGACTAGTCGAAAACCTTCCATCAATTCCCGACATTGCTGATAGTAGATCATCAGCGCATCATTCTTGCATTCGTACTCTCCTAACAACTGGCTAATGACCAACAGTGAATCTCCCATTATTTCGATGGTGTCGGCTTCAGCTTCCTTGAGTAGATACAACCCTTTAAGTACGACTTCGTATTCGGCTTGGTTGTTTGTAGCATGGGGCTTGATAGCGAAAGCGAATTGAAAACTTGCCCCCCTAGGCGAAATGATGACCAAGTCGATGCCGCAGCCATTGGTGCAAACCGAGCCATCAAATGTCAATGTCCAAGGCATGATCTCTACTAAGCCGATTGAGTCATTCCTGTGCTCCACAATAAAATCGGCTATGGCTTGTCCCTTGACTGCCCTGGGTGCTTGATACCTCAAATCAAACTCTCTTAGAGCAAAAATCCACTTCTCAATTCTTCCTTTTAATACTAGAGCCGATAGCATGTACCTAACTACATCGGCTTTACAGATTATTATGCACTCGTTGGATAGCAGATAATGCCTTAACTTGGTACATGAAAAATATAGGCATAGGCATAGCTTCTCCACTGGTGAATACCTTGTTTCTACATCTAGTAGCCATCGGCTGAGATAGAAGATAGCCTTTTCCTTGCCCTCAACCTCTTGGATTAAAACTGAGCCGATTGACTTGTCATCGGCTGATAGGTACATCTTGAATGGTATCCCTTTTTGTGGAGGCATTAAAACTGGAGGGGAGCTTAGATAATCCTTGATATTGTCCAAAGCCTTTTGTTGCTCTGCCCCCCATGTGAATGTCTGATCGGCCTTCAGCCGAAGCAGTGGTGTGAACGGCTCCATCTTTTCTGAAAGATTGGCTATGAACCGCCTAATGAAGTTGATTTTGCCGATCAATGATTGAAGCTGCTTCTTGTCCTTCGGAGGTTGTATCATTTTAATAGCATGGATGCTTCTTGGTGTAACCTCGATTCCTCTTTCATGAACAAGAAATCCCAGGAACTGCCTGGCTGATACGCCGAACGCACACTTTAACAAATTCATCTTCAGGCCATATTTTTTTGTCGCTCCAAAACCTGCCTGAGATCAGCCAGATGGTCCTCTATCTCCCGGACTTGACAATGACATCGTTGATGTAGATCTCCACCGAGAGCCGATCATATCATGAAAATGTAGTTCATGGCCCGTTGATATGTTGCCCCAGCATTTTTTAGCCCGAACGTCATAACGACCCATTCATACAAGCTGATCGCCCCAGGACATCGAAAGGCAGGTTTATGAATGTCCTCTTCGGCCATGAAGATTTGATTGTAGCCTGCATTGCCATCCATAAAGCTGATAATTTTATGGCCTGACGCAACGTCTACGAGCAAATCGGCTATGGGCATTGGGTATTCATCTTTGGGGGTAGCCTTATTTAGGTCTCTGAAGTCGATGCATACCCTGAGTTTGCCGTTCTTTTTCAACACTAGGACAATGTTTGAGACCCACTCGGCGTATCGGCAAGGCCGAATGAATCCAGCATCGTATAGCCGAGTTATTTTGGCTTTAATCACATCGTACATGTCGGCTTTGAACCTCCTGGGAGGTTGTTTGAACGGCCGATAGCCTGCCTTGATTGGCAGTTGATGAACGACAATAGATCGGTTGAGACCAGGCATCTCGAAGTACTCCCAAGCAAAACAATCTTTATATTCTTTTAACAAATTAATGAGCTGAGATCTACAATGAGAAGGTAGATTTTGGCTAATATACGTCGGCATCGGCTTGTCACCAGAGCCGATATCAATTTCTTCTAACTCGTCGGCTGACGTAAAACCTTGCCCGAGCTTGCCATCGTCTTCGTCTGTGGTGTCCATGCCGAAGACGCTTGAGCCCTCCACCATGTCTTGTTCAAAGTAGCAGCTGCGGCTCGTCATCTCCAATTGGCTGTATTGTGGAATCGAACACATTTAGAAAATCGGCTTGCCAGATTTTCCCAGACAAACAATCAATGCCTTCGATTTCCCAAAGCGGCAAATCGGCACTGACGATGCTAACTGACCTGTCGGCTGGTACGATCTCGATCTTGTCGCCGTCCCATTGGATCAGGCTCTGATGCATCGTGGAAGGAACGCAACAATTGACGTGTATCCAATCCCTTCCGAGCAGCAGGCTGTAAGACCCCTTTTCGTCGATGACAAACAATGTTGTGGGCACGGTCTTATTGTCGATGGTCAGTTCGACGTTCAGGACGCCCTTGGTTTCTGACGGGTTGCCACCGAAGTCCTTGAGCACCATATTGGTCTTGATCAGATCTTTGGCCCCTTTGCCTAGTTTTCTGAATGTTGCGTAGGGCATTAGGTTGACTGCGGCTCCCCCATCAACTAGCATCTTGGACATCGGCTTGTTGTTGACGAGTCCTTTAACATACAACGGCTTCAGGTGTCGATTTTCGGTCCCCTCGGGTTTGTTGAAAATAGCTTGGTCTGGGGAGAGCGCTAGTTTCACCAAGTAGTCTTCGATAGTGTCTGCATCGGCTTCAGGAGTACTGAATTCGGTTGGCAATATGAATACCATGTTGACCCATGTAGAAACTTTGCCTTTCCCTTTGGCTGCCCTCCTGGCTTGATCGGCTGAACTCTCCTTGGATTGCTCCTCGTCAGCTGCGGTGGTTTTCTCTTTGGGAACCCATCGCCTTTTGATCTTACCCAGCTGACGGTGCTGTTCTTGGATCATTTGTCGAACTTCTTCTTCCCTTCCTTCATGCTTTAGCCTTTGAATTCTTCGTTCTGTGTTTTGGTGAAGAGGTCAGAGGGGCACCATTGGGGGTTGGCCGATTCTTCATCATCGGCCTCTACTTCGTCGTAGTAGTTGTCGTTCTCATTTTCGATGAAGAAGTCTTGATGGATCGGCCCTAGCCGATCATGAACGGACTGCCGGTGCCGGTTGAGCTGAACAGGCCTTGGGACGAACCGAGTTGTACTGGTGATCGGTCGGCTTCTGTGTTCGTCCTCGGAGCACTCGCTGCAAGCCGGCCAGTTTTCTAGTGTTGGCAACCTCATCTCGGTCTCCAAGCAGTGCCTGAAAAATTTGCAATGCCAATGGGGATCGGCAACGCTGTGATTCCCGTCGTACCAGCGGCCTCGTGTTTCTGGCTCCTGCCGATAAAACCTTTCAAACCGGGCCGCCTCCCGCCACGATTGCTTGTTGGGGGCGGCGTCGACTGTTCGTGTTGATCGGTCGTCGATCGCCGACGGCAACGGACACACCATGTTGATTGGCGCGGCTTGGCTTCCGGCGGCTTACCTTCCGCATTGACCCCTTTCAATGTTTTGGCTAAGTTGTATGTCATTGTGCTGTTGTCGATCGCTTGCCTAGGGCAGCCTTGAACCATATTGATTGGGAAGGGGTGGCCATCTACCTTCATTGGCCGATTGGAATCGGCGAACTTGAGTTTCCCGGCTTCTATTGCCGACTGGATATGCTGCTTGAAGACTTTACAATCGTTAGTGGCATGGGATGTAGAGTTGTGCCACTTGCATGTCACATCCCGGGTTTTCCCTAAATTCTTTTAAAAATAATTTACCCTAAATAATCGGAATTTCGAAATTAACTCGGAGTCAACCTATAATTTTAAAATACAATTAATAAATGGAAATGACATGATAGGATTTTTCTTGAATTCTTCATGTCAAAATACGCTAACAGATTTTTACTGGAATTTTTAGAGCACTCTAAGTATTTTTAATCAATTAAATAAGAAAACAGAATTTAATTAAGTCCCTTTTTCCTTTTTCTTTTTCTTTTTCTTTTTCTCCTTTTTCCGTACGCCGTACGGCCTCCCCTTTCCCGCCCATCGCCCTAACGGCCGTCGCCCGCCTCCCCGCGCGCCGTCCTTCCCGCACGTGGGCCGAAGCCCACGGCCCCGCCGCGCCGCGCAAGTCCGGCTCGCGTCCTCGCGCCGCGCGGCCACCGACAGTGGGCCCCACCTGCGGGCCGCTTCCCCGCGCCCGGCCGGCCCAACCACCGCCGCGCCATAGCCGCGCGCCCGCCGCTTACCCGGCCGCTTCCGCCTCTCGCGCCGCGGTGCCCCACGCCGGCTCCGCCCGTGCCGCGCACCCGTGCCCGCACTTCGCGCACCGCACGCCGCCGCGCCCGAAACGGCCGCCGTATCTTCCTCTCTCTCTCCGAGTCCGAGTTTTCCGGCGACCTTATCCCCGTCGTTTCGTGCCCGTTTCGGTCTCCTCTCTCCCCTATAAAACCCCGAGCTCCGCCTCGTTTCCCTTTGATCGCCGGTTTTTAGCCCGTGTCGCCGCCGTTCTCCGTCGATTCCTCCGCCGGTGAGCTCGCCGCCGTCCTCGGGTTCCATTTTGTTTCGTTTGCGTCCTTTTTTTCCTTTCGCGCGCACGCCGCCGCTAGTCGGGTTGTCGCCGCCGGTCCGCGCCGTCCGTCGAGTCGTCGCCGCGCCCCCGCCGCCGGATGGTCGCCGCGCGCCGCAACGGCCGCCGCCGCCGCGTCCAAACCCTAACCCTAACCCTAACCCTAGCGCCGCCCGTGCCGTCCGATCTTGCGGATCGGACGGATCGCGCCGTCCGATCGTGATGGATTTGCGCCGTCCGATCGTCGCCATCCGGCCGCCGCAGATCACGCCACGTCGCCGCCAATCCGACCGCTCGGATTGCGCCACGTGGCAGCAATCCGCCGCCGCGCCGTCGCCGCTGCAGCTGAGCGCCGACGTCGCCCTAGGGCGACGCGCCGCCGACGCATGCGACGCCACCCCGTGCCGCGCAAGGGTGACGTCACCGGACTTAATTGCGCAATAAATAATTTAATCTTTTCTGTTTAGTTTAAAAATCGCAATTAAACTTCTAAAATTCATATCTTTTGAATCCGAGCTCCGTTTTAGTCCATTCAAATTTCATTAAATCCAGAAAAATGTCAAGAATCCATTAAAAATACTTTTCAGTGCTGTTTCAGTAGACTTTTTAGGGTGTTTGTTGAGTGCTTTGTTTGTCGTATAGATCCCGAGTTTTCCGGCGAGCCCGTTCTCTTCAAGTAGTCGCCGGTTCCTCGCCTCCGAGCAAGGCAAGTCATACCTTACATTGACCATATTGTACCTATTTTATGTAAATACCTCTATTTCATTCAAATACTGCATATGTTTTAGAATGTCATTTCATGGGATGTTTTATACCTATTGTACTCAACCATAGGATTGTTTACCTTATACCATTGATAACCGGGATCCAATGTGACTAGATGATAGTTTAAGGTTGCTTAGTCATGCTTAGCGCAACTAGCTCACTTAAGGGAATCACACTAAGTTTAATGCCAAAGTTGACCTCCTAGGTGATATTAAGATATGACCTTGTCCTTAATAACATTGAATTATCGAAAGGTGGGTCGTGAGCACATGGTTGGATTTTGGTTAGCGTGCTCATGACGATTAAGGACCGGTTCTCGAAACCCCGGAAGAAATGCCGTGCATACCACAAGCCGCATGGGTAATGGTGGGCCCGTAGCATGGCCGTCTCTAGTTAACGTATCCCGAGAGAGGGTGAGCGTGATGGAGTTGGGTCGGCCCGGTTTTAAGGGTTGATCAGCTTCCGGATTCACCGCGGCACTAGAGGGGCTGCCCATTGCCCGATGGGGATGGGGGCGAAACCTTGGTGTGGTACGATTGATTAGAGGGGTTGTGTGAAGGGTCGTCACAATTCCTTTCCGGCACCGTGGTGGTGCACCGGCGCACGGTAACGTGTTGTGGGGTTGTGTCTTGTGGGTACAGCTTGTACACCTCGA
Organism: Oryza australiensis; assembly: GCA_019925245.2. Lineage (NCBI taxonomy): Eukaryota > Viridiplantae > Streptophyta > Magnoliopsida > Poales > Poaceae > Oryza > Oryza australiensis. The sequence continues at coordinate 1,064,286 of JAIFGZ020000545.1, read as the reverse complement.
TCGAGTAAAAACTATTCGAATAGCCGTGCCCACGGTTACGGGCGATCGACCGATTCACCTTGATTAGTCTCATTTTATTTTATTCGCATGAAATGTTGGATTATGACTAGTGCAGGTGGATGGATGGGCCTGTTGCAACGTGGTTTGAGCGTTGGACAGTGTTTATTTAATACGCTTAAATGTTACTACGGTTTTACTGTCTTCAAATATCATTACGTATTCTCGCAAATGTTGTTTATGCAAATTGAGCCCTTGACCTTTCCTTGTTATTTATCTTGCATCATGTCCCCTTTTCCGGTGTGACTTGTTGAGTACGGTGGTTGTACTCGGTCTTGCTTCTTTTCCCCCTTCAGTGCCGAGGTTGAGAGCGAGGTCTCCGAGGAGGTGTAGGCTTGTTCTCGTCAAGGTTTAGCCGTGGAGTTGGTGTTCCGCTTCGCTCGTGTCAAAGTTTAGCTTAAGTCGCTTTTATTTTCTTTTCCGCTGCATTTATGTAACTCTTTTATATTGTTTCTAAGACGAGGATTCTCAGTATTATCAATAACGTCGATTTGTGTACCTCGGCGATTCCCGGACGAGGATGTAATGCACAAATTAGGCGCGAAATTCGGTGTGAATTTCGGGCGTGACAAGTTGGTATCGAGCCTTCCCGTGACTCGTAGGACAAGCCAACCGGAAACCTTAAGAGCCCTCTAATTCCTTTCATGTGCATATGTTTTGAAAGAAAAAGGGGTGTTTTGAAAAGTGGAGTCGCCTAGGGTTTAGGAATTGCGAAACGGGATGTGGTCGTGGGTTTTGAGCATGTTTTGATTTTTCCCACTCCTTTGTTTCTATAGATGGCGGGTTCCCAAATGACGCACGCGGAAAAGGGATGACAGGTTTCGTGGCGAGCCGGCGCGTATGGCCCTTGCGGTTGGGGTTAGACTCCGCACTACGCCTCGGAAGACCACTACCGCGCCGTCCGTATCCGGCTAGCCCCTCGGATTCCCGCCTTCTCCGGCTCCACCCGCTCCGGTTCGGCGCCGGTCCCGTTCCTCTGCTGCGAGTCCCCTCACCTTTGCTCCGGCTTCGGCGAATCCAGGCGGAGGTGGCGTGGTTGGATCTCCGTCTCCGGTGACTCAAGCTCGATAATTCGGCTGAAGACATGGACTCCGAAGAGACTCAAGATTCCTCGGAGGGAAGAGGCGGGATCGGTTGGGCTACGGCAACCGATTCGAAGATTCCAAGTCGAGGTGACGCCCGAGGACTCCAGAGCCGTTCGGAAGAATGGGGATCTTCGAAGGAAGCGGTTCGATTCCTCGTCTCGTGGATCGTTCTAGTTGCCCTCCTTAGTTTTACCGTTTTTCTTAGTTTGTCTCCTTGGTAGTTGCTTGTGTGTTAGGCTGCGTGTGTGTGGGATAGCGGCGATCGATATCAAGTGTGATATGACCGACCAATTAAGGATGTTTGGTGCTTTTCCTTGTTTTTAGTCAAGATCGAACAATGCATTTGAATTCAAATAATAAAGATTAGTGCTAAGTCTGCTCTGCTTTTCCTCTTTTCTCTCTCGGTCGGTCGTCTCCTTCGGATGGTGAACACCGGACCGGCGAGCGAAGCAACAATGGGCGAACAGTGCCGACAACCACGAGGCTCACGACGCCAATGGCAATGCTCCTCCACCGCCACCCGAGAATCCCACCATTGCTCAAGTGCTCGCTTCACGACACGGATGATGGCTGCAATGATGCAGCAAATGCAACAACAACACCACCGAGATGCAACGCATGCTTGCAACAAATGCAGCAACAGCGGAGAATAATCGCTTGCCGCCCCACCACTCCACCAAGCCGCCGAGTTCCTTCGTGTCCGACCGCCAACCTTCTCCAAGCACCACCAATCCCATGGAGGCTAATGATTGGCTTCATGCCATAGAGAAGAAGTTGGATCGCTTCGGTGCACGGATCGAGAAAGTCTCTTTTGCCACTCATCGCATGTGGTCCCGCTTCGCTTGGTGGGACAACTATTTGGTTACTCGCCACGGGAGCAAGTGCTACTTGGGAAGAGTTTCGTCGCAGCTTCGGGACCGCACATATTCCCGCGGGAATAGTTGCACGTAAAAACGTGAGTTCCGTTCCCTTGAGCAGGTAACGATCGCTTCGAGTATCCGCACGAGTTCAATCGTCTTGCCCGTTATGCCCCGAAGATGTGCGCACCGATGCGAAAGGCAGAAAAGTTTTTGGTTGGTTTGGATGATGAACTCACGGACAAGCTTATCTCCGGAGAGTATGCTAACTTTGAGAAGCTGGTCGACAAGGCCATTCGACAGAAGATCAGCGCAACAAGATGATCAAGAAGAGAAAAGTATTCCGACACGACCTCCTCAACGGCGGGAAATCAGCAGAGGCCGCGTTTCATGCCCGGAAGTCGAATGGACCTACCACCATGATTGTTCGTCGGCATCGACCTTATCACCTGTGGAATTTCCAACCGCGTAGTGGCGGCGGTCGGCAACGCAGTACTCCAGCCCGCGCCCTCAACGGCGCCATCCCAAAGAATCCATCCACCACCTCCAAGGAAGGACTCGGGAGGAAAGCCGAGTCTGTTTCAACCGTGGTGACCCGGGCATTTTGCGGACAAGTGTCCGGCCAAGACGCATGGGCCAAGGTTCATCCAGGCTCGAGTCAATCATGCGTCCGCCGAGGAAGCACTGCACCGCTCCCGAAGTTATACTGGGTATGTTTCCTGTAAACTATACTCCCGCCACAGTATTATTTGATTCGGCGCTACACATTCATTTATCTCAAAGCAATTTGTTGGGGCACATGGGTTGTCGGTAGTGGGACTTAAGATACCTATGCGGGTTCAAACCCCGGAAACCACTTGGAGACCACTCGCATTGTCCCTCGTGGCCATAGAAATCCAAGGATCTATGTTTCTAGCCAACCTTATCCTCCTTCGGTCCAAAGGCATAGATGTCATTCTTGGGATGGATTGGTTGTCCAGACATAAGGGAGTAATTGACTGTGCTAGTCGCACCATTACTTTAGTCAACATGAATGGAGAAAGAATTGTTTTTCGCTCTCCCATGCAAGTCAAGCCCGTAGCAAGTTTGAATCATGTTTCCACCGGGAATCGTCCGAAATGGCGGCCAAGACCCTGTGAAGTTAGAGGATATCCCCATCGTCGAGAATACCCGAAGTTTTCCCGAGGATTTAACTCGATGCCGCCAAAAAGGGAAATTGAATTCGGATTGACCTAGTACCGGACCGCCCCAATACACAAGAGGCCATATAGGATGGGAGCCAACGAGTTGGTAAGTAAAGAAGCAAGTGGATGAATAGTTGCAAAAGGGTATATACGCCCGAGCACGTCGCCTTGGGGTGCTCCGGTGATTTTTGTGGAAAAGAAAGACAAGACCAAGAGAATGTGTGTGGATTATCGAGCCCTCAATGAGGTTACTATCAAGAACAAGTATCCCCTACCACGGATTGATGACTTATTCGATCAACTCAAAGGGGCCAAGGTATTTTCCAAGATAGATCTGCGATCGGGCTATCATCGCTTAAGGATTCGGGAAGAGGACATTCCCAAGACCGCCTTCACCACCGGATATGGACTGCACGAGTGTACGGTCATGTCTTTTGGTTTAACCAATGCACCGCTTTCTTTATGAACCCGATGAACAAGGTGTTTATGGAGTTCTTGGATAAATTCGTAGTGGTGTTCATTGACGACATTTTGGTCTACTCTAAGTCGAGGAGGATCATGAGCAACATCTTCTGGACAAGTTGCTCGAAAAGTTGAGAGACCATCAACTCTACGCCAAGTTTAGCAAGTGTGCTTTCGGTTAAAGGAGGTACAGTTCCTCGGCCACATTGTGAATGCCCAAGGAGTAGCCGTGGATCCAAGAAATGTGGAATCGTTACTAAGTGGACCCCGCCTAAGACGGTTACGCAGATCCGAAGTTTCCTTGGACTTGCGGGTTACTACCGCCGCTTCATTGAGAACTTCTCCAAAATCGCCAAGCCAATGACTCAACTGTTGAAGAAAGATGAGAAGTTTAAATGGTCGGCGAATGCAATAGGAGTTTTGAAGAGCTCAAGAGGAAGTTGGTGTCCGCACCGGTGTTGATACTGCCCGACCCAAAAAGGACTTCCAAGTTTATTGTGATGCATCTCGCCAAGGGTTGGGATGTGTGTTGATGCAAGAAGGCAAAGTGGTCGCATATGCATCTCGTCAATTGCGCCCACATGAAAACAACTACCCCACTCATGATCTGGAGTTATCCGCAGTGGTTCATGCATTGAAGATCCGCGACACTACCTAATTGGTAATCGTTGTGAAGTGTATACGGATCACAAAAGTCTTAAGTACATTTTCGCCCAACTGATTTAAACCTCCAAGAGAAGATGGTTGGAACCGATCAAGGATTATGACTTAGGGATCCATTACCATCCCGGCAAAGCTAATGTGGTTGCGGATGCACTAGGTCGAAAGAGTTACGCACCACCCTCGGTGTCGAAGGAATGTGTGACCGTTGCAGCAGAATTCGAGAATCGAATCTACGAGTGGTGGATTTTGGTTTTGTGGCTCGCTCCGGAAGCCCAACCCACTCTCATTGATCAAATTCGGCTGCTCAGCGTCGAGATCCCGAAATGGCCGAACTCAAGAAGAACATGAGAGTCGGAAAAGCTCGTGGTTTTCGGAAGACGAACATGGCACAATCTGGATGGGAAAGAGGCTGTGTGCCGAAGACAAGGATTTGAAAAGCGATCCTTACGGAGGTTCACCAAACTCAATACTCAATTCACCCGGCAAGACAAAGATGTATCAAGACCTTAAAGAAAAGTTTTGGTGGGTCAAGATATGAGGAGGGAGATAGCCGAGTTTGTTGCACTTTGTGATGTTTGTCGCCGAGTGAAGGCAGAACATCAACGGCCCACGGATCAAGTTGCAACCACTTCGATTCCGAGTGGAAATGGGAAGAAATTGGAATGGATTTCATCACGGGTTTACCCGCACAACGTCAGTTATGACTCAATTTGGGTCGTGGTGGACCGACTCACCAAGGTGGCCCATTTCATACCGAGACATACTACCTACTCCGGGAAGAAGTTGGCAGAGCTTTATCTCGCAAGGATCATGTGTTTGCATGGCGTGCCTAAGAAGATCGTGTCAGATAGGGGAAGTCAATTTACTTCCAAATTCTGGAAGAAGTTGCAAGAAGAACTCGGTACCGTTTGAATTTCAAGCACGTCCTATCATCCGCAAACAGACGGCCAAGCGAGAGAGTGAATCGATTTTGGAAGATATGCTAAGAGCATGCACGCTCGATTTTGGAAAAGCGTGGGACAAAAGCTTGCCCTATGCAGAATTCTCTTACAACAATAGTTATCAGGCCAGCATTCAAATGGCACCGTATGAAGCACTGTATGGACGGAAATGCCGCACACCCCTCTTCTGGGATCAGACGGGTGAGCGCCAGTTGTTTGGCACGGAAGTAATCAGCGAAGCAGAGGAAAAGGTCCGAGTGATTCGGGAAAGGTTGAAGATTGCGCAGTCCCGACAGAAGAGCTATGCCGATAATCGTCGAAGAGATCTCGCTTTTGAAGCAGGGGATTTTGTGTATCTTCGCGTTACACCACTCCGGGGAGTACACCGTTTCCAAACCAAAGGTAAGTTGGCACCACGTTTCGTGGGACCATACAGGATTCGGGAACGTCGAGGAGAAGTGGCCTATCAGCTGGAGCTTCCCTCCAACATGACTGGTATTCACGACGTGTTTCATGTGTCCCAGTTAAAGAAGTGTTTAAGGGTACCGAAGAGCGGGCGAGTCCGGATCGGTGGAAATCCAAGAGGACTTAACCTATGTAGAGAGACCAAGACGTATTCTTGAGGTCGGTGAGAGAAGGACTCGGAACAAGGTTATCGGTTTTGCAAGGTTCAATGGACTCATCACTCCGAGGAAGAAGCTACTTGGGAACGAGAAGATGAGCTAAAGGCCGCGCACCCGCACCTCTTCGCCAGTACCTCCGAATCTCGGGGTCGAGATTCCGTTTAAGGGGGGTAGGTTGTCACATCCTGGGTTTTCCCTAAATTCTTTTAAAAATAATTTACCCAAAATAATCGAATTTCGAAATTAACTGGAGTCAACCTATAATTTTAAAATACAATTAATAAATGGAAATGACATGATAGGATTTTTCTTCAATTCTTCATGTCAAAATACGCTAACAGATTTTTCTTGGAATTTTTAGAGCACTCTAAGTATTTTTAATCAATTAAATAAGAAAACAGAATTTAATTAAGTCCCTTTTTCCTTTTTCTTTTTTTTTTTTTTCTTTTTCTCCTTTTTCCGTACGCCGTACGGTCGCCTCCTTTCCGCCCATCGCCCTAACGGGCCGTCGGCCCGCCCTCCCGCGCGCGCTCCTTCCCCGCACGTGGGCGAAGCCCACGGTCCCCCGCGCCGCGCAAGTCCGGCTTCGCGCCCTCGCGCCGGCCACCACAGTGGGCCCCACTGCGGGCCGCCTTCCCGCGCCCGCCGGCCCAACCACCGCCGCGCCATAGCCGCGCCGCCCGCTCTTACCCGGGCCGTTTCCGCTCTCTCGCCCGCGTGGCCCCACGCCGGCTCCGCCCGTGCCGCCGCACCCGTGCCCGCACTTCGCGCACCGCAACGCCGCGCCGCCCGAAACGGCCGCCGTATCTTCCCTCTCTCCTCTCAGTCCGAGTTTTCCGGCGACCTTATCCCCGTCGTTTCGTGCCCGTTTCGGTCTCCTCTCTCCCCTATAAAACCCCCCGAGCTCCGCCTCGTTTCCCTTTGATCGCCGGTTTTTAGCCCGTGTCGCCGCCGTTCTCCGTCGATTCCTCCGCCGGTGAGCTCGCCGCCGTCCTCGGGTTCCATTTTGTTTCGTTTGCGTCCTTTTTTTCCTTTCGCGCGCACGCCGCCGCTAGTCGGGTTGTCGCCGCTGGTCCGCCGTCCGTCCGTCGGGTCGTGCCGCCGCCCCCCCCGCCGCCGATGGTCGCCGCGGCGCCGCAACGGCCGTCGCCGCCGCGTCAAACCCTAACCCTAACCCTAACCCTAGCGCCGCCCGTGCCGTCCGATCTTGCGGATCGGACGGATTGCGCCGTCCGATCGTGATGGATTTGCGCCGTCCCGATCGTCGCCATCCGCCGCCTGATCACGCCACGTCGCCGCCAATCCGACCGCTCGGATTGCGCCACGTGGCAAAATCCGCCGCGCGCCTGCCGCCGCCTGCGGCTGCAGCCGAGCGCCGACGCCCCTAGGGCGACGCCCGCCGACGTCATGCGACGCAGCCCCGCCGCGCAAGGGTGACGTCACCAGGGACTTAATTGCGCAATAAATAATTTAATCTTTTCTGTTTAGTTTAAAAATCGCAATTAAACTTCTAAAATTCATATCTTTTGAATCCGAGCTCCGTTTTAGTCCATTCAAATTTCATTAAATCCAGAAAAATGTCAAGAATCCATTAAAAATACTTTTCAGTGCTGTTTCAGTAGACTTTTTAGGGTGTTTGTTGAGTGCTTTGTTTGTCGTATAGATCCCGAGTTTTCCGGCGAGCCCGTTCTCTTCAAGTAGTCGCCGTTCCTCGCTCCGAGCAAGGCAAGTCATACCTTACATTGACCATATTGTACCTATTTTATGTAAATACCTCTATTTCATTCAAATACCGCATATGTTTTAGAATGTCATTTCATGGGATGTTTTATACCTATTGTACTCAACCATAGGATTGTTTACCTTATACCATTGATAACCTGGGATCCAATGTGACTAGATGATAGTTTAAGGTTGCTTAGTCATGCTTAGCGCAACTAGCTCACTTAAGGGAATCACACTAAGTTTAATGCCAAAGTTGACCTCCGTGATATTAAGATATGACCTTGTCCTTAATAACATTGAATTATCGAAAGGTGGGTCGTGAGCACATGGTTGGATTTTGGTTAGCGTGCTCATGACGATTAAGGACCGGTTCTCGGAAACCCCGGAAGAAATGCCGTGCATACCACAAGCCGCATGGGTAATGGTGGGCCCGTAGCATGGCGTCTCTAGTTAACGTATCCCGAGAGAGGGTGAGCGTGATGGAGTTGGGTCGGCCCGGTTTTAAGGGTTGATCAGCTTCCGGATTCACCGCGGCACTAGAGGGGCTGCCCATTGCCCGATGGGGATGGGGGCGAAACCTTGGTGTGGTACGATTGATTAGAGGGGTTGTGTGAAGGGTCCGTCACAATTCCTTTCCGGCACCGTGGTGGTGCACCGGCGCACGGTAACGTGTTGTGGGGTTGTGTCTTGTGGGTACAGTTGTACACCTCTGATCAGAGTAAAAACTATTCGAATAGCCGTGCCCACGGTTACGGGCGATCGACCGATTCACCTTGATTAGTCTCATTTTATTTTATTCGCATGAAATGTTGGATTATGACTAGTGCGGTGGATGGATGGGCTGTTGCAACGTGGTTTGAGCGTTGGACAGTGTTTATTTAATACCGCTTAAATGTTACTACGGTTTTACTTGTCTTCAAATATCATTACGTATTCGCAAATGTTGTTTATGCAAATTGAGCCCTTGACCTTTCCTTGTTATTTATCTTGCATCATGTCCCCTTTTCCGTGTGACTTGTTGAGTACGGTGGTTGTACTCGGCCTTGCTTCTTTTTCCCCTTCGGTGCAGGTTGAGAGCGAGGTCTCCGAGGAGGTGTAGGCTTGTTCTCGTCAAGGTTTAGCCGTGGAGTTGGTGTTCCGCTTCGCTCGTGTCAAAGTTTAGCTTAAGTCGGTTTTATTTTCTTTTCCGCTGCATTTATGTAACTCTTTTATATTGTTTCTAAGACGAGGATTCAGTATTATCAATAACGTCGATTTGTGTACCTCGGCTGATTCCTGGACGAGGATGTAATGCACAAATTAGCTGCAGAAATTCTGGTGTGAATTTCTGGGCGTGACATTGCAGTATTTCTTCTTCTTCAACTCATCGGCCGATGGGATCACATGGTTTTCGGGAAGCTGAATATGCTTCTCCTTGAGTAATAGATCAAAGATCCTATCGGCCTTGGTGATGTCAAAGTCATATTTTTCCTCTTTGGTCGTCTTCAGCAGCCACTGGCAGACGATGGTCTTTTTATTCTTGGCCCATTCGCCGCCACCTCTGCGTCATCGTCGTTGGAATCGGAGTCTGACTGAACGATGACTTGAGTTATGTTTTTGACGGCCTTCCTGGTGTCTTGAAATCTTTGTTCGTGGGTCGTCACCTTTTGTGCCAGATGTGCCAGGCTGTCGAAGTCTTGAGCGGAGAAGCGCTCGTGGATCGGCGCGATTAGGCGTGGAAGGCCAAATCAGCTAGCTGGGCGTCCGACAGCACCAGGCTGTAGCATCGGTTCCTCATCTCTCTGAAGCGTTGAATGTATTCTTGAACCGATTCGTTGTGCTTCTGCCTGATACTGGTGAGGTCCGACAACTTCATTTCGTGGTTGCCGGTGTAAAAGTAGTTGTGAAATTGTTTTTCGAGATCGGCCCGACTCTGAATTGAGTTGTAAGGCAATGAAGAGAACCAGGTGAAAGCCGATCCCGAAAGAGACAAAGGGAACAACCGGACTCTCAAGGCGTTTGTAGCCGATGCTTCGCCACACTGCGCCAAGAATCGACTGACATGCTCATAGTTGAAACGTTGTCCTGCCCTAAGAACTTTGAAAAGTCTGGGATTTTGTATCGGTTGGGCAATGGAATCCGCTCAAAATGCTCCGGATAAGGATATCGATACATGTTCCCTGAGTCTTTTGGCTTGAGGCCGAATTGATCGTGCATGACGCCCACAATCAAATTGGCCCAAGTCCAGTTGTCCTGCTGTATCGGCTCATATGGATCATATGGTGCGGGTGCTTGCCGATATAGTGGTGGCGGCGTCTGGGGCCTGCAGTGATGATCTTGGCGGCCTCCTTGATACTGGTAGTGGAGTGGATGATCAGCGGGAGGCGGCCGATTTGCCGGTGGTGGCGTTGGTGGGCCCGGGAACAGTTGTCGGTCACTGGCGTTGTACTGTCTATCCAAGCCAATCTGGGCAACCGGCTCTAACTGCCGATTATCGTTGAACATGTTGGCGATCTGGTCCTGGGGCAGCGGTTGTTGTCGATTCAACATAGTGATCACTGGTCTAGTAGCCGATCCAGACGGATTCGGCTGGTTGAGGACCCCTCCTGGCGGCCCTGGTTGTGTTGGCGATGGAATCGGCCGATTCTGGGTGGCCAACGTCCTGTAACCAGGAAACTGGCCGTCTGTGAAGTACGTAGGCCCCCGCTGTAGCTGGTCGGCTATCTTAGCATCGACCACAGTAGCGATCATGTTGTTAAGGGTATTGACAAGGATGCTACTCTGGTTGACCAGCGTGTGATGGACGGCCGAATCAATTCGGTCTTGCAAAGTATGCAGGGCCGAATCGTCTTGTTCCTGAATCGGCTCCTCCACCTTTTGTTTGCCCTTTGATCCACTGGAGGAGGACGCCTTGAGTTCGTCTATGCTAAACTTGTACTTTTGGTGCACGGCCCCGGATCTTGTCTGGGTGAATGATTGTAGGTAGTTGGCCTGGAGCTCTTCTACCATCTTCTTGTAATCGGCTTGCTGTTCAGCCGATAGTTGCTCCATCTTCACAGGCACGATGTTGTTCTGAGAAACACTGGGGCTCTTGGAAACGACCATCTTGTCGGCTGCGTCGATGCGTCCTAGCCGAGTTGACAAAGAAAGTCCCACTGGGCATGCCAAGAAGCGTGTTGACGAGAAATTTCTCTCACGCGCTGGCCTGGGAGATCTGCTTAACTCCAGTGCAGGTCCCTCCCGGCTACCTATGCTGTTCAAGGCGTGCCAGTTGGTTTGATATGTTAACCAACAAGAAAAATAGAGATATATGCGTTAAGTATTAAGTTAGATCCTACTGGATCGGCTGCAGAAGTCAATTTACATATATATGCTATTCCGAGGTGTATTTAAACCAAGTGACTAGAATAGATTGGCTACACCGAGACAGTATTAGACACTTAACCCAAATATACCACAGAATAATAGATATATGCTTTAACAATCTTAGCCGATGTCATAAGTCCAACTGTGAATCAGCTAATACTCCGATCTTATCTTATGAAAAGATATTGATCTGAGCTAAATGCGATAAACCTAGATCAGTCGGCTATCGGCTACAGCCGATAAACTGAGTCTGGCTTAGGGCGTTTAATCAGAACGAGATCTTAATATAAGAGACGGTCTTAATAATCTTGATGACAAATATATCAAAAGAATATTAAAACAGATAAGGCCGGCTGAAACCTCGACACTGTCTCTAAGCAAAATACATCTAGCCGAACAGATCATGAAAGCTCTAAAAACGATTTAATAGTTTAACACTGATGCAACATTAAGTATAAAAAGAACGGTCTGATCTACTACAGCTGATTTAAATACCTCGAGACGGTGGATATCGCATACAATTCAAGCCAACCTTTAGATCTAGCTCTATCGGCTGCCGATTCCTGACAGAAACAAGCTGATGTCGAGATAGATCTAAACATTGTTCTAGATTATATGCGATATATGATAACTAGCGCAACATAAATCATCGAATTTAGTGTCATGACGATGGAAGCACTAAATTCGACGAGATACACCACTAATGACAAACATTTACCTGAACTTGGGGATCGAACCGATGCAGCCCGAAGCCGGATCAGTTGTTCGTCTGAAGAAAAAGGAGGCGATGCGCCAAAGGTTGTATTGATTGTGAGAGAATGTCTCATTACAGGGATCTCGGGTCCTATTTATACCCAAGAATAACATTATTTGTACAGACCCTAGACTCTATCTAAACTACTATTTAAAATACGACAATATCCCGGGAAGGACCCATGCCGCATTACAATAAACAGTTTAAACAAATCCCTAATTTACAGATACAATTGCCGTTACAGGACTCTATCCATAGATGGCAATTTCTTTTAATGCACAATTTGGAAACCGAACCTTCTATTTATCTTCAACCACTTTCACCGGAAAAGGTTTTACCCTCTCCTCTGACTCAGCATCGGCTATCGGCTATCCTTGTCTGATCCAACCTCAGCCGATTGTCCTCGTAGCGGATCGTTGCAGCCTCTGCTTCTCCGCAGATTATTTCGCCAATCCAATTCCGCTTCAAATTCGACCTTGAACTTAGCGATTTGGTTACCAAATTTGGTCGTTAACACAACCATATCGTCTTTCATATCAAATATCATTATAAATTAAGCATAGTAATTTTAGACATCCATAATAAAAAATAATTCACTCACATGAGTGTATACCATAATTTAAGTAGTTTATCACAAAATAGTTCATCAACATGGTCCACAATTCCACATATCACAAACTCACAAATAGTTCATAAGTTATAACATATTGAACATAATGGGTCTGCTGGGCCAAAGGCTCCACACCTAGGGTTCGGATATTATCCGATGAGGTATTCGAATATTATCCGACCGTATCCGCTATTCGCCGGATAATGCCTCTACTGTATTTGTATCCGTATCCGAGAAAAATTATCCGTTTCATTTCCGAATCCAAAATTATTCGAAAATTATCTGGTTGACGCTATCCGTATCCGATTTTTTGGACGGAATCCGAATATTATCCGTACCGTTTTCATCCCTAACCTAGGGTCCGGATATTATCCAATGAGGTATCCGGATATTATCCGACCGTATCCGCTATCCGTCGAATAATGCCTCTACCGTATTCGTATCCGTATCCGAGAAAAATTATCCGTTTTCGTTTCCAAATCCGAAATTATCCGAAAATTATCCGGCTGACACTATCTGTATCCGATTTTTTGGACGGAATCCGGATATTATCCGTACCGGTTTCACCCTTACATATAATGAACCAAGGGCAATAATGTAACTTCCCGTTGCACATGAATAAAAAGAGCCCCTATGGGCAAACAAGGGGGATCTTGGCCCCATTCCATCCATTCAAACAACATCCTCACTCTCTCCCTCTCATCTTCTCTCCCAAATGGGTCTAAGCTTGGGCTCCTTACAATAAAGGGAAGAGCCCTTGCTATGCTTGTTAGATTTGTTCCAACAAGCTACAAACCAGGAAACCCAGTTTTTTCTAGATTGTCATAGATTCTTACCAGCTCGATACTAGTCAGTTCTTAGAATCTCTAGCTTCCCAAATAAGAGCAAAATCTTTTTATTAGAGGTAGTAGTTGATATCAAGACCAACGCAACCCATTGGAGAAGTGTCCCAATGTTAGCTCGGCCTGTGTGGTGCCTCCACTACCTTCATAGTCTATAGCTCCCTTGCATGGACGGTCCTACTATAGTTGCTGGTGGGCTAGCTACCCATTCCTGTCAGTCATGATTTTCACGAAATCTGATAAAGCCACTGAACAATATTGGGCCAGTGTATTTTATGTTTGTTTGTTTTCTTTCTTTCCCCTTTGTCCCTCTTTCCTCTCTTTCATACTATGATATGATAGATGACATTTTCACATAAGAGATATTGTTTCGACAATATTAAACGTATGCATGAACATCATAGTGAAGCTTACTTATGACTTGTATTGACTATTCTCCCCATAAAAAGAAGAAGAAAAGACCGTGATGTCCAATGCGGCACATGAGCCCAATGCTTCCTGCTATCTCCTATCCCATAGCACCATATAGCACTGCAAGAAAAAGCTTGAGGCTCATGAGCAGCTCAAGCTTGGTTCGCCTCAGGTTCAATTTGAGCTTGGCTTGAACTACCTGAGTCTAAGCCCAAGCTTGTGAGCTTTGTCGAGCTTGAATAGCTCATGAGACTATCTATATGTTTGATTTTTATTGCTTATTTGATGGGCTATGGATCAAATATATAATAAATTGCAGTTTTGATCTCCTGTTCTTATAAATATTTCATCTTTAGACTCCATTTACACATTATTTTTACACTGGGCTTTATCTTCTTCCTTTTTGTTTCATTTCCCCATTTTCTCTTCTTCTCCCGCTCCAACTATCAATGGTACCTCCTTGACCACACATCTTCCATATTCAACACTGCTATCATGGCAATACTATTGACAGCGGGATGTATCTGAGCTTGAGGAGAAGGGCAAAGGAGGTGCATAGTGAAAAAAAGAAAGAAAATAGGGTCTAAAGTGAAAAGAATGGCTAAAGGAGGTCCAAAATGAAATGCTAATAAGACATATCCAAAGTACATTTCTATCTTAAATATAAATAATATGCATTGTGAGATAAACTAGTATGGATTGGCATCACATATTTATCTTAGTCATTCTCCTCTTTTCTAAATATAATTAACTTATTTTTTATTTTTATTCAGATATTATCATCAACATATGTTATGTTATCTTGTTCTTTAACAAGATTTGCTTGGAAGCTCAAAGATGGAGTAGGCTATAGGCTCGGCTCAAGGTTGTGTCAAGCTCAAAGCTTAGGAACCGGAGCCTTCTCAACCTCGGCTTATGGACAACCCTGGCACCATCAGCATGTTGTGCTAGTACTAGCTTTGTGCTCCCAATTTTTTCTCTAGAAGTCTCTTCCTTTTTTTTATCAATTGCAATGCCAAAAATTATGTTATATAGAAGTGTGACAATAATGGCCTAATGGAGCAGATTTTCTTAGTTGGCATTTGGAGTTGAGAACCTTATTTTCTCCGGAAATGCCCACAAGACTTTCTTTTTCTATATATGGCTTTGCACACCAGCGAGGCATGAAACCAAACATGGCAAAATCAAAGCCGTGCCTGCATTTTCTTAGTAAAAACGGGGAAGAAACTGAAAAGGAAATTAATGACCATTGAAATATTTATCTCTGTAAATCCTAACCTCACTTTGCAACATGCACCTCAATATCAGGTTACATGAATTTCTTAGTTTAGTGCTTTTGATTTGTAGAGATTGTGATGCTCTTAGCCGTGAAGTGTTGTTCTGAGGCTTCCAATCCTTTTTTCCCTTACAATATCAGGTTATGCAAGAAAGTGGTGGCGCTATTTATACATGTGTATCTAGGAGCTATAGTTTTTTTCTTGGCAGGGTAGTAGCTTTAGTTCAGTGCTATGCAATTTAATTTCACCAAATGAAAATAAGTTAAATTTTAGTACTACAAGTTCATATAAAATGGTTGGTGTCTTACTTATCACTATTCTTTATTACTTCAATGCATACTATTAGTTTATTGAAAGATACAATCATAGTCTAGAATTCATTGTGACACCATTGACCTAAAATCTTGGATTTGCCCCCTGTTTGACACACCATCAGCATATTGGCATTTGTGAACACAAATTTTCCTCCAAAAATGCTCCTCATTTTTTTCTTTATCAATTGCAATGCCAATCACTATCGAGATCTAAGTGTGACAATAATGGCCTAATGGAGCAGATCTTCTTAGCTGACATTTGGATTTGAGAACCTTATTTTCTCCTGAAATGCCCACAAGACTTTCTTTCTGGCTTTGCACATCAGCACACATCCGTATACCAGTGCATGAAGCCAAATCAAAGCCTGTACCTGTATTTCCTTAGAAAAAATGGGGAATAAGATGAAAATAAAATTAAAAACTGTAGATGTCGGAGATCGACACGCGGAAATCCGGAGGACCCCTTTTTGGTTCGGCACAAGGGAGCGGTGAATCTAGGTTCAAACTCACGGTGAAGTAGGGTGAAAGTGGAAAGATGGAGGAAAAGTCGCGATCACAAGAGACACAAAGCAGTTTATACAGGTTCGAGCCATCAGGCAGACGTAATATCCTACTCCTGTTTTGCGTTATGTGGTGGATGAACTACAAGAATTGATTGTTCTTCCCAAGGAAGCTGGAGCTGATGACTGAGGTGGAGTGCTTGGAACCCAAGACTGAAGATCCCAACAGGCAGGACCTCAGAGCTAATTTCCAGAACAGTGGAGGCACCTCCCTTTTTCTGCAGAACCTGGCACCGGACCCTCTTATATGATGGATTTGGGCCTCCTTTTATAGTGTAAGGGGACACCACAGTAGTCCTGATTTTCTCTACTCCGCTCCACGTGGTGGAGCGGTTCTTGCCCTGTCTTGTCGGAGAAGCTACCCCTATCTTTGTTCCTGTTGCCGCGTCACGGGAGTTGGCGGAGAAAAACGGGCGTCGTGGCCGCCATGCCGCTGACGTGAGGATGGGCCAACCTACCTACTCCAGTGGGGCCTACCGGTCAGGGGCCCTTCACCTGGAGAGGCGCCGACGCGACACCCTTAGTATTCATGTTCTCTCTCCCACGCGGCCGCCTAACGTATTTAATATGACTAGACGGGGCGTGGAGGGAGGCGTGCGTGGAATGACAGTGCAGTCATACCGCGGTCGCCGTCAAGGAGTTTATACCCCATATCTCTCGAGACGGGCAAAAAGGGTGATGATGAGAGCGACTGACAGACGTGCCTCACATCGTAATAAATACGACGGGGCAGGCGTTTAGCCTCTCTCTTAGGCATTAAATGTGGTGGTTGGCGGTTGGCGGTTGAACTCTCCCCTCACTCGGAGAGGTGCGGGGTGAAGGACGGGGGGTCCAGGTGATCCCGGACCCTGCTGTCTGGGAGAGCGGTGGCCTCCGGGCAGCCCCCGAGCCAAGCCCCTCTTGGGGTGGCCACGTGGCCGCCCGTGGCCCGAACCCGCTTGAGCCATCCAGGACATATTTTTAGCGTGCCCTGGCGATCGGAGGTGTCTTCTTTCTTTAGATATCGCATCCTCGACATACCCTCAGGCCCATATCACCGACAAAAACCATTAATAATATATTAATCTCTGTAAATCCTAATTAATCTCATGTGTCAGCTTGAATTTATTATGTGAAACAGAATCATTAAAATCGTAATACGTACGTACATGATGGTGGCATGGTGTATGTATCCATCAATCGTACAATAGTAAAAACGAATGTTAATATCCAAATACATATAAGTTGCAACGAAAAAAATGCTAGCTAGCCATGATCCAGTCAAGATTTCCTCATCTTGATTTCTGCCGACACGTAACTGGAAATGTCATTCGCCGGGCATTAACATTGACGCCTTCCAACTGAAAAAAGACATGTTTTTTTACGTCTCATATCACATTATTTGCCAAGATCGATCACGCAGGACACGAACGGACTCACTATCGTTACTACCAGTATCAAACACATGGTACACGGGTACACTTCGAAGTCAGTTTGCTGTTGTTCTTCATAATTGCAAATTTTCATAAATGATCGCATCTTTTATTTTTCTGTCCACAGAAATGCTACATTTGGAGCGAATTAAATGAAAGAAAATCTTTGATGAACATTGTAACGTTGCCTCGTGTTCTTTGGGAATTACTATTTTGGTAAAAAGATTATTCGTTCCTGAGGTTAGTTTGGGTCGCCACTTGCCAATGATCCAAACAGGGAACATCGGTTTTATGTTTTAGGTTTCCGACTTGTTTGGTAGTGTGTCCATTTGCAAACCTGTCGAAGGAATGAAGATGTCGGCCGATGTTGGTTCATTTTCTTTTGCTTGAATCGGAATTGGTCAGCATTGTGGCTTTCGTCTGCTCGCATGTCTTGCAGCGTTGTAAGGTGGGGGCATATTTATGTTAAGAAACTTTAGCTTGATCGAAATATATTTATTGAGTATATTACCAAACCTTTCATATATAAATTTATGCTAAATAAAAAAGTTACTCGACACTTGTGTCTTCCTTTAGGTTATATAATACGTTATATGCACAAAGTTTTATATTAAATATTAAGCAAATTATTACCGTGAGATACATTAAATAATTTTAAAAAATAAAACTAAGAAATAGTGGTCTAATCAATGCTGTGGAAGACTTCTTTGTAGAACATATATTTTTTAAAGCATAGAGTAAATAATCTGATGAATAAGATAAAAAATAAATGGGTGACGTTCTTTTATAATGAAGATAAAATTAAATTGAAAAAAGTTATTAATATATGATTAATTAAGTTTTAATTATTAAAATTTTAAAATAGATTTATTTGATATTAAAATAACTCTATATATAAGTTTCTTATAAAACACATAATTTAATAATTTAAAAAACATGCTAATAAAAATTAATATAAAATTTATATCTTAAACAGTAAAAACATCATCTAATATATTTGGCAATGCTTTGTAAAAGAAAACTTTGGTTGGATCTTTCATTGGTAAGTATTTCTGGTTTGAACTGATAGTATCTCAATATGTAATTTATAAGTGTAAAGAAATTTCGTAGTTCTGTAAAATTGACATTTTCTTTGTAAAAGAATTTCGCGTTGACTAGCAACCAAACCATCGTGCCGGAACTTATAAGAGCGGCCCCAGCCAATCTCCAGCCTCCGCACCCAAACCACTTCGCCAAACACGACTCCGCCTGACCTGACCCACAATATGGCTGCCGCCGGCGACCTCCCCTCCTGCCGCGACCTCCCCGCCGCCGTCTCCGCCTTCGCCGACGCCTTCGTCGACTTCGCCGTCTCCGGCATCTTCTTCCCCTCCACCCGCTCACCTCCCTCTCCCCCTACCCAAACCACCTTCCTCCCCTCCCCCACTCGCCTCGTCGCCATCGGCGACCTCCACGGCGACCTCCCCAAGTCCCTCTCCGCCCTCCGCCTCGCCGGCCTCGTCCCTCCCCCCTCCTCCCCGTCCACCTCCTGGTCCGCGGGCCCTACCCTCGCCGTCCAGCTGGGCGACATCCTCGACCGTGGCGGCGACGAGATACGGCTCCTCTACCTCATTCGCCGCCTCGCCATCTCCGCCGCCGAGGAGGGCGGCGCGCTGCTCCCCATCCTGGGAAACCACGAGGTCATGAACGTCTCCGGCGACTTCCGCTTCGCCACGCCGCAGGGGCTCAGGGAGTTCTCCGCCTGGGCCGGCTGGTACCGCGCCGGCCTCGCCATCAAGCGCCGCTGCGGCCTCGATCCGCCGCCCAAGAACCCGTTCCTCGGCATCCCCAAGGAGTTCCCCGGCGTCAGGCCGGAGTTCTGGGACGGCATCCGCTCCCGCCTCGCCGCGCTCCGCCCCGACGGGCCCATCGCGCGGCGGTTCCTCGCCGACCTCCCCACCGTCCTCGTCGTCGGCGACTCCGTGTTCGTCCACGGGGGACTCCTCGAGGCCAACGTCGAGTATGGCCTCGAGCGGATCAATGCGGAGGTCAGCGAGTGGATCCGCGGCGAGAGGGGCGCCAATGCCATGGCGCCGGAGTTCGTGCGCGGCCGCGACGCCGTGGTCTGGCTCAGGAGGTTCTCCGACGGCGTCAATTGCGATTGCCAGCGGCTTGAGGGTGTTCTCGGGATGATCCCCGGCGCGAAGAGGATGATAATGGGGCACACGATTCAGACCGAGGGGATCAATGCGGTGTGTGGCGCACAGGCCGTGAGGGTGGATGTAGGATTGTCTAGAGGCTGCGGTAACGGGCTGCCGGAGGTGCTTGAGATCAATGGTGGCGGGAGAGATGTGAGGGTGATCACAACAGATCCTGCAGAGGCCTGGCAGTACCGGAAGCAGGGGACGGAAAAGGCCGCCATCGCTACCGCAATGAAGGACAAGAAGGGGGAGGTAAAGGATGGGCTTGCATTGTTGGTAAGGGAGAGCCATGGGTTGAAAGAGGTACAAGCTAAGGCGGCTTAATTAGTTTAGTGTGGTAACTTCAGAGTAGAGAACATTTTGGTAGCTCAATTGGGATTGCCTGGTAAATTACGATAAGCAAGGGTAGAATGGATTGAGATGTTAAAACTGTTGGTTGATTCAATAATGGACATCCATGAAAGATGGAAAGAAACCATTATCATCATTATTTATCGAGATGTGCTAATCAATTTCTGATATGTGCAAATTGTGAGAAATTGTTTCTTTAAGTTTGGTTGTGCATGTCTGCTTTGGATTTTGATATTGTCACCAAGCTGGATTCCAGTAAGAAAAATGCCCTAGTACCAATTGCTGACAGGACTATCTCCTAAATTATTGTGTTTGGTTGATTATTGTCAAGCCTGATTCAGCAATTCAGATTAGATTATGCATATGGCCTTATTTATGGAGATTATGTATGTGGCTTGATTCAGCAATCCATACATTATCATTGTTTTTTTTTCAACCTTGCAAGCAAGTTTGGACACACAGTATAATTGATGATTGGAGTTGGTACAACATAACATCATGTGGCCAGAGTAAGTTTGGGAAACCAGACCAGCTGCAATCAACAGAGGACACTGTAAGTTGTCAATTATGTGAAATATTATGGAAATAGTATACTGAAAGCTTATGCGGCAGATTGGACTTTAAGAGAAGGAAGGAGGGGGGTTGAGGGAGACGCGCAGATGGCATGCTCTCACTTACAGTTTGTGTGGTTTGTACTGATGGTCTGTTGGAAGACAGTGCATCATGGGTGTGATCCAGCTGCCAAGTGGACTTTGTTGGCTATCTTGAATATTGAACTGAAGGCATGGTACACATCTATCTGTTCTTTTTGTTATTATTCAGCATCAATCCAGTTATACTGATTTATTTAGGGAGTAAGTATTACTTATGCATTTTTAAAGTTATTTCATTCAGTTGAAGATCATAGTAAGTTAATGTATCTTTTTACACAACCAAATATGGAATCTGCTTATGTGACCCTGAAATTCTAATTATTCATGGAGTAGATATCCAGCATATGGTGTAACATATGTGAAGGCATCATGATGTGTCCTGTCTATATCATTGAGAGAAATTTAATCCTATCCTAGTCGCAGATCTGTCCTTTGGTAATGATAAGGAATTGGATAAATAGAATAGACTAGTATGGGCATGTCTTGGAACAGCAAATTGACAAGGAAAAAGACCTGGAGTGTGATTTGCATTTGTGGGCGCTCAAACTTTTCCACCAATTTTCTCATTTGATTGGTTGTTGAATTAGTCTTCTGTTCCCATTCCTCTCTTGTCTTTGTCTTTACCCAGTGCATGGCAGATTGTTTCCATGTTTTTTCCAGGAATTTTCTCATGTGTTCCACACATTCCGACGCGGACACCCTTCTGTTCATCAAGGTACTTCTTGTTGATGTGGACACCTTTCTGTATCAATTGGTTTGTTCTCCTGTACTTCCAAAACGATGTGTGCACTTTATTTATCTATGAGGACTATGAGTTCAAATGTGATAACTTGGAGAAATGCTGTTCAATTTTTGCAATCTGTAAGGAACATTTACTATGTGGTAATGGATGATTCAACTTGTACTTAAAATGGTAGAAGTGATCACTAAGGTTTACATGTGTATACTTTTAACCTTTGTTGCAACCTTTTTCCCTCTCTTCTCTGTACAAATGTATCACCATGTATTGCCTTAGTTTCTTGTCTGGTTTCAAATAATGTGAATGTGATTCTTGTTAGCATTTCTGAATATACCTGATCTTCCTAAAGTGCTTTAAATCATGATCCTGGTCTTCGATGACCTGGAAAAGAGAACAGGAGGTTCTAGTTTCTACATGATCTAGAAAAGAGAACAGGAGGTGCTATGGTACTATGTTGTTTATGAAATATAATTAGTGAACTTTGTTCAGGTTTATGTCCTGTTTGGAATGTGGGAGTTATTCCTGTTTGCTGCTGGAATTGAGTTGTTCCTTGTGAAATTCCCGCAAAATTCCTGTGTTCCAGACAAGTAAACCTGGCCTTAATGGTTAAAATCACGTACTGATTTTGTACAATAATTCCTGAAATACTTAGTGCATTTAACTAGGTAAACTACTAAGATTGTTCAACACAGACTTGTACAATTAAATAAATCATTGGTCCATTGGATGTTATTTTGCCACCACGATTATCACGTCATGTGTACTGTTTCTGAAATATGACTGGTGAATTTTGTTTATGTTTAATGCAAAGTTCAATACTGATTTTTGTAATGATACTCCCCCAAACTTGTGAACTACTTGGATTGATGAATACCCTCAAATTCCAATACACGGATAATTCATACCTCATTTTTTGATCTCGTGCAATTTACCCCTTTTCACCCGTGCAATTTACTCTCAAACCAAAGTATTTTTTCCTTTACTACAAGTTGTAGAGGAAAAATATAGAAAATTTTAAATATACTCTAACCTCTTGGAAAATTTTTATGGATTTATACGTGCATGCATTCCTATTCTTTCATTTTCCGATTTCTATGGATTAAAATTCTTCCTAACCAAATAAATCCTTAGATTGCCAGGAAGTTTGTGTTAATTATGTACAGTAACATATTTGATCATCAGAAAACTTAAAAAAACTTTTTTTTCAGTTGACTGAAAACAGGACTTTCGGCAGGATTGTATACTTTTGGTAGGATTGAATAGATGACATATCATGTGTGATTCTCACCCAATCCCAAGGATTGACGAAGAAGCAGGGAAACACAAGTGATCTAGTATTATCTTGTTTGCCGAAACACTGTCTGAATTGCATGTACATATCACTAACTTGCTGGAACGGTTTGGGTGGAGAAGCATATCATACAACCAGGAGCTTGCATTTGTTTCTATCTCGAATTTGCATGACATACTAACATGCATGAGTTCCTGATGCTTCTCAAGCCTATAATGAGCACTAGAGAGAATTTCCATTAACATTTTTGTGTCCTATCGAGGGTTAAAAACCATTGCATATTGGCAATTCACTTCAGCATGCCTCTCTGTGTGTCCCAAATTTGTTACAGCAGAAGCCTCGCCTTGTTGCCACCTTTAATGGTATGGTTTGGTTTGAAACATTTATGGTTCTGCACTTCCCTTGTCTCCCTTGTCTGGATGTCTCGGAGAGCATTGGAACTTTTTTTCTTAAAAATGAAAATCTACAGGAGATCTGCATATGTTCGATTAGAAAAGAGTATTAAAAAACTGTCACATGTAATAATTACATTATAACTATACTATACTATACTATAAATTGTAAGTTTTATTAGCTTCCATATTTCCATATATGCAGTGTAGTTATATATAAGCTTATTTGTAATTACATATTGTTATTACGCTGTAGCTATAACATAGTTATTACACTACAATTACCTTATATTATAGCTACATTTGCAAGTATTTTTTTCTAAAAAAACTTACGATAATTTTTTAGCATATAATAAGGTAAATATGGCAGCTGCTACCTCTCCGCCACAACTATGATGTTGTTTGGCATTTTAGTGAAGGGACTAAAGATTAGTCCCTGGACTAAAAATTTGATTAGTCTGTGGACCAGGGACTAAAGCTCATTAAATATACTGTATAAAGACTATATTACCCCCTATTCATTTGCACCTCATTCGCGCTGCGGGAGAGAGAAGGGCATTCACAAAATAAAGTTTTAGTTTCAATTAGTATCTCCAAGAGGGACTAATGGACTAATGGTATTTTAGTCCCTTTTAGTCCCTCCTGTTTGGGAGTTTAGGGATTAAAAAGGACTAAAATGGAGGGACTAATGTTTTAAGTCCCTCAACCAAACAGGCCTATATGTTACAACCAAGGAACAAAACAAGCATTATCCGGTTAGAAGTTAGTAAGAAGCAGTGGTGAAGCTAGAGCATAATAAAGGGGGTGCAACCAGGGTTTGTGATTTTGGCGAGTTATGCCCTTCCGCCTCTCGGCGGCACGGCGAATTTCGCCAAAATTCGCGAAAGCCGGCGGCAATAAACAGTAACAAATTTGAATTTGAACGATTTCGTGCGTACCGCGTCAAAAACCGCGAAAACCGCGCAAAACACGCGAAAACCATGAAAAACCGTGGAAACCACGTCGTGCCGCGGTTTTCGCTCAAACCGCGTGAAAACCGCGCCATATACCGCGGTTTTCGCGGCAAACATCGCGAAATTTATATTTTTTATAAAAAAATATAATTTTTGTGTTAAAATGAATTTTTTCAAATTTTTTGAATTTTTACGAAATTATTTAAACGAAACCGCGAGGATGCCGTGCCACACCCCTGTGAAACGACCGAATTTCGCGAAAGCCGGGCCGGCTTTCGCGAAATCTAGAACCCTGGGTGTGACTATAAAGAAGTAACAAAAATATTGGTTGCTTGCAGCCTGTGGGTGTAACATATTGGCCCAAGAAGATGTTATAGGGCTGAAACTAATGGTAATAACCTTTTCCTAATTTTTTGGGTGCATCCGCATCCATGGGTCGGGCTTCGCCCTCTGGTAAGAAGCTTATCCATACATATTTTATCCATACATATTGGCACCCATGGGCAGCAACTTTAAGCTTCTTCCTTCTATTTCAGAAAGTACAATTTCAGGTTCCCATCTGCTTTTCGCACTATCTTGTTGGTTTGAGCTGGTGGCTCCATGGCTGAGATGATTGAATTAACTTTTTTTTTCGTTGAAGAATGACTTAACCATACCAAATGCACTTCGTCAATAATTGATCGGCTATACTAGGTAACAATTTTTTTTAACTTTTATTTTGGATGAATGGAACATTTTACATATTTTTCCGTAACATAGGAGTAAAACAATATTTGAGCCATTGCCCCCATCTTGTTCCTCCAGCTTGACTCGTTTGTTGTTCATGCTTTCAGTTTAAATTTACGATATATGGAATCCTAACTGCTGCCAGTACAAACTTTTCAGCATACAAAGAGTCCCTAAGGAATAAGACGTTAACAAACATGATTTTTTTTTTGCATGCATGTAGCTCACTATTATGAACTAGAACTGCAGATGAAAGAAATACAGATGAAAAATATACAAGGAACATCAAAACTAGCAATATTTGTTCGACAGTACAGAACATCTTGAAAAATCTAATTTCCACTTGCCTCCCATTCCCAAGATGAATAACGAGAATACTAAAATCATGTTCAGAGTTTTAACTCATATTCAGACCATGAGACTCTACTGCTGGCCCACTCTCTTTTTCAAACTTGGAAATTCATTGAAATGGCCTCTTTTCACTCCACACCACATCTATAGATTGGGCTGAAGCCCTCTTACAATTTAATGCTGTGTAGAGGGCTAGAGGCTGTAGATAGGTACTAACTATGAATGCTTCTATCAGAATAACCTTTCTCCAGGAAGAATTAATATTTTATCGCAGCGATGCTTCTATAACCATATAGCGTACACAAAATAAACAGAATGAACTTCCTCCATTCATATCTCTTTCTTTGGAATTACCTTTTGCTTCACAGAACCTTGGAGCCTCTGTTGAGTGAATGCTGTGTAAAACGTGCAAGACTGTCCAAGACTAAAATATACTCCAGATTGAGGCTCCAAGGTTTACTCAGAACAAGTATATTAACAATTTTCCAAAATATACTCCAGACAGAGGTTCTGTATGAGTACTTAACAACTTTCCAAAATACACTACATACATCGTGAAAATATTTTAGTTTCGCGACAACTTAACAATTTCTAAAATAAAAGGGAGAGAAAAGGGACATGGTAAAACCAATTAGTCCCGTACAGAACCTTAAAACTAAAATATTCTTTTTGTCGGGTTAGCCGAAAGACGACCAACCAATTTCATTAAGTGATATGGGAGAACTGAAAGTGGTTCAATTACAACGGCATGACAATGTCGACCTTAGATTGCGTGCTAAGAAATCAGAAGAAAAGAAGAAGAAAAAAAGAACACATCAATCCCAGAGCTGGCCGCTGCGCACGCTCGCATTGTTGGCCGATTACTCGCCGCAATCAGGGAAGATCCCAGCTTCTCTCTAAACTACTGCCTCCTCTTTGATGTCCCCTACCAGCGCCTCTGGCGTTTTTCCCTGTTTCTCAAAAGTTATAGCGTTCCTCTCTTTCCAAACACGCCAGCAAATCAGCATGAACATATTGTCGAACGAACTCCTGTAGCTTATCCGAAAACCAGCCCTGGCATTGAACCACCACTCCGAGAGCTTCTTGTCTTCTTCGTAGGGGATTTGGAAAGGAACATTGATCCATTGCCTCATCAGTCGCCACACTTTGGAGGTGAACCAGCATCCCACAAACAGATAATGGCAATCCTCTGGTTCGCGGCGGCAAAGTTGGCAGCGATCTTCATGCGGCCAGTTCTTTTTTGCCTGATTGTTAGCTGTTAAACATTGACCTTTTAACGCAAGCCACATGAAGAATTTCACCCACAAAGGGGCCTTGGATTGCTAGAGCAGCTTGCCATACGAGCAATCTTCTCTGGCTAAGAAAAACATAGCATACACCAAAGCGGCCGAGAAATTCCCGTCCACCACGAGCTTCCATCTAAACTAAAAATTTTTCACGATGTATGTATTTGATACTCAAACATATGCACAACTTTGACACAATAATTTATGAAGGCTATATATATTATTAGAAGGTGATCTAATAAACAGAATGAACTTCCTCCATTCATATCTCTTTCTGTGGAATTATCTTTTGCTTCACAGAACCTTGGAGCCTCTGTTCAGTGAATGCTGTGTAAAACGTGCATGACTGTCCAAGACTAAAATATACTCCAGATTGAGGCTTCAAGGTTTACTTAGAAGAAGTATATTAACAATTTTCCAAAATATACTCCAGACAGAGGCTCTGTATGAGTACTTAACAACTTTCCAAAACTACATACATCGTGAAAATATTTTAGTTTACAAAATATACTGTATGAGTACTAACAATTTTCTAAAATAAAAGGGAGAGGAAAGGGACATAGTAAAACCAATTAGTCCCTTACAGAACCTTGAAACTAAAATATTTTCACCATGTATGTATTTTATACTCAAACATATGCACAACTTTGACACAATAATTTATGAAGGCTATATATATTATTAGAAGGTGATCTATTAGAAAATAGAGCAACATATTCCTTGTAAAATTTACTTTTGTATTAGTTTTAAATTGCTTCTTTCTGGCCTCTTGACCTTTCTTCTCAAGGTGATGATTCTTTTTGCGTGCTTTCAAGAGAACTGATGATGTTTTCATGCCGCTATAATTATACTGCAACATGTACCACTGGTGACTCAAATATGTGGGAACGGTGATTCTTCAAATTCAGATGCCTGAAATTCATTCACCACTTGAAGAAACTGCAAGGGCATCTACTTAAGGGCCCGTTTGGTACGGTTCCGAATTCTCGGAGAAACGAGAAAAACGGGCAGAAACGTTTCTAGTGATTCACAGTTGATTCTCGGAGAAATGTTTCTTCTAGAAACCAGCGAAACTAGCTAAAGAGTGTTTCTCATTTCTAGTTCAAAAACGAGAAATGTTTTTGCTGATTCTCCAAGAAACATTTCTCGGTTTTAACCGTTTGGTATAGATTATGAAAGAAACAGGAGAAACGGAACTGATTCTCGCAGCCAAACGAGCCCTAAAGTAACTCCTTCTTTCTTGGTTCCAACACGCCAAAAACTCATCTGTTCACCGGTATGTTTCTTCCTGTTCTTGGCTTCATCAGGTACTTATTTTCAGATTTAACGCCTCCCAGTCGCACTAAATTGATTTTTTTTATCTACTGACCCGCAGAGTATAAATTGATTTTTATCACTCACATTCAGAGAGTCAGGGTATTGAGAAAAAGATTCACATGGTCCTGGCTGTTCTCGAGCTTATTGAAAAAAGGCTATGCTGCTGAGGACCTCGTCGTTTGAGGATGCTGTGCTGCTCATCGTGGCACTCTGCTTCCACTCTTTCTCTGAAAGGATCGCCATACGGCCAGGGATCTCAGCTAGTGGTCTTCAAGGTGGTCAATTGATGCAACATTCAAAACAAGAATGGCATCGATTGCTCGTTTTGCTTGCTGGTCTTGCTGATTTTGTGGCAGCGTTTGGAAGGGATGGTGGTAGTGTGTGTGGTGCACCGAGTTGCAAGAGACAGTCACAGGTCATCTCCCCCTTCTTCAAGCCTTCGTAGCTGCTGTCTCAGAGTTCCCCTTCGTCAGCCATGTATCCAATGCATTCTACCATAATCCATAACGCCAATCTGGCAAGGGAGAAGTTCATTCGCCGCAATCCTAATATTATCAATATTAAGGTCTGCTGGATTTCGGGGATCTCTCTTGCTTCTGTCACTTGCAGCAGTAACCGTGCCGGGTTGAGTGCAAACTGCCAATGCGGCATTTGTCGTTGGGTTCGCAGTTAGCGGCTCCTCGGATTTGATGGAAGACTCCACAGTAATCGTTTGTTTAGTTCAATGAAGCCTATCTAAAATCAACGGCTCAGCAAAAAAAACCTAGAATTGTGGGGACGCCGGTATGTCAAGCGATATGCACGTTTGTAGTAGAGGCCTTTGGATGTAGTCGTCACGACAATGCCGTTTCCCCTTGCCAATCTCATCCTTTAGTGTTGTATTGTTTCAGCCATATAGTTGGTTGTTTCTGTAGTTCAAATATCCTTATCTGGAATCTGATTCTCCTTGAACCGTCTTTAGTTTTTAATAAAGTTCCCTTGTTTTAAAAGAAAATTCAAAGATAAGGAGCTAGGGAGCTGGGCTATCTCGGTGACTTTATGTAGGTTATTTTATCGGTTATTTTACCGTTTGTTTCTCCAAGGTTTATTTACCTACACCTTTGATGAGGTCTTGGCCCATGCATTCTTTATTCAAGGATGTGTTTCACTCTTCCTTTTCATATACTATTTAGTGGACAAGATGTTATTTGTGCATTCTTATACTGTAATTCACTCTTTTATTATCCACTATATCAGTTATATAACTTTATGTCTTTCTTATCCATGAATTCTTTATTTTTTGTCACGGATAAAGAGATATTCACACTTCAGTGTTGACGACTCATCGAGGTAAGGCTTCAATCCACACAAATTCAGCTCTTCAGTCATCATGCACCAAGTATGTTCCATCCGAGTATCCACCTGTATGAGGTCCTACATTTTCATGTGTGCTGCATCGGTGCCGCTTGAAATAATTATCTGTATTATTTGATTGTTTAATTGTTGTAGGCATCCGTTAGCATACTCATTGCCTCTTTCATATGTACAACTAAGGGTGGATACCGAGCCAACTTGCTCGTGAGCCAGGCAAAGAGGGGCAGGCAGCGGAGGGGATGTTGAATGGAGATGGCTGGTGGGGAGTGCGGCGGTGGCGAGTGCCATGACTATGAGGCCACAACACCTCAAGTGAGTTGGTGATAAGCAACGGCGAGCTAGAGGTGACATCTGGCCCTCGGCGACGGTGAGCTAGAGGCGGTGACCGAAGAGAGAGAAATCAAGACGGCGGTGAGACGACTTCAGCGGCGAGATGGTGCTAGGAAGATGAAAACGCCAATAGTGAGACAATGCTGGGAAGAATGAGATGCCGATGGATGCAACGAGAATAGGGGAGTGGGGTGCGATTTGGTGAAGAGAGGATGGGCGGAGCTCAGGGAAGGTCTCAGTGATCACCTCCGGCCGTGCCACGACACCACCGCCAGCATCACCATGAGCCAACGCCTCCCTCCTCGTTGGTCGGCAGATTCCCCTCATGGGCACCATCGTCCTATTTATCATCGATGGAATACCAAATCTAGTGGCCGACCATAGAGTCAACGGTGCCAGATCCGGTAGCCTCGGGCTCATGGCCACCAGATCTCCTTGCTCTGATAGCGGGGGACAGCAGGGAGCGACAACAAATATTGGGGGAGCGACAAGGCGGCAAGCGACAACATCGGGGATGGGAATCTCTCCGTTTCTTTTCTTTTTTATCTTCTTTTTTCTATTGCCAAGCCACAACTATCTTCTTGATTAACTGAGTAAAGGATGTGTACTGTACTACCATGGCCTAGTTGGTCCTACTTGGGTTGGACGACTAGCATCCTAGCCAGCTTGGCCTGATGTTTTTTTTGCTCGTTTTGGCTCGCGAGCAGCTCGTGAGCTGGCTCGTTATAGTTAACGAGCTAAAACTCTGGCTCAGCTCGTTTACAAATCGAAATGAGCTGAGCTGAGCCAAGCCAAGTTAGACACGAGCCGAGTAAGCTAACGAGCCACGAGCTTTTCGTTCAGCCCTATATACAACTCTTTTTCAAATGTGTTGTGCTACTCCTGTCGATCTCTAATCTGAAAAATAAGGATGGCATGTATCACTTTCCCTTATACATTTATTTTGGGCATGGCCAAGCCAGTAATGGGGTTTGAGGCTGTTCTTTTCATACTCCGGTGATTGAAATCTCTACCTCGACAACTACCGATCTATTTTGGAGCTTCATCTGTTTGGCCTAGATCAACGTATATCGTCCAAACACATGAATCTGCACCAGCTGGACAATAGTGCCATTGTTCTCTCACTTCAGTAGCTGATATTATCTTCTATATTTTACTCATTTATTCATTCTTTTTTTATCACTTGCCGGCCTGCTAGCTCGGTTAATCTTCCTCTCTTTTCTCCCCTAAACAGATAGCCAAAAGATTCAGTATTCTTTGTGAGCAGAATGTTAACTTTAGTGGATTACAGAAATGGGGATTGAACTTGTTAACCTATTGAATTAGCTGAAAAGGCATATATTTGTACAAGAGGGATGGAAAATGTCCAAAATAACCTTGACACACACTACTATTCTTAACACCTCAACTCAAATGCTATATGTACACAATAACATTGCATTTGAAACTAAATACTAGATAATGACACACTAGGATAAATCCAAAGTCCATTCTTGAAGATGTCGTCTAAGTGTGCAATTTTTGGATGATGACGATGAAGAAGAAAAGATCCATCTCCTTTTCAATGAAGTGGACATTGAAGTGTTCTTCAACCCTTAGTATCATAAGCCTTCACAAAGTGTCCTTGAGTTCTTCAATGAATCGGAGAAGTTGACGATGATGGTGAAAGACCTTCACAAATTGTTCTTCGGTCCTTCACTGATTGATGACGATGCCAACTCTGACGGGATGCGGGTGACATGATAGACCAACTCTGACATGGAGATGATAATGAAAACCAGCTCCGACGGGAAGCTGTTGAAGTTGGAGATGACTGCTCCAACATGGAGCTGGTGATGATGACATGAACATAATGAAAATTAGCTCCGACGCGGAGCTGATGATGAGGAAGGCTAGCTTTGACGTGAAACTAGTGATAATGGTGATAGACTGGCTAGACTTCGACGAGTTGAAGTATATGCAATAGACTTGGATGTAGAAATCGTAGGAAATTTATTTGTAGAGGACATGATATACTAGCAAATGACTTAGTATACTAGCAAAAGACATTAGCAAAGGAATGATGCTATAGCAGACACTACCTAGCAGACACACATTATCTCCAAAACAGCAAAAGCGAGGACGGGATAGAGTAGATCGACGCGGTGGCCAGCAATCGACGGCGGATGGGGGGCCCGAGGGCCTTCCCCGGCGGCGGAGGACGGCGCGTCGGACGGGCGGCAGGAGTAGCCGCGACGGATGCTGGCGGGGATGATGAGCGCCACGACGGACGCCGGCTGACGTGGGACGAAGGTACGTGCGGGCATTGGTGAACTTAAAATTTTAAGTTTGGGTGGGCGAGGACAACGATTGTGAGGGTCAGCGGAGATCGAGTCGAAAAAAATTAACATGATTGTACTAGCTAGCTAGCAGTCACATTGGTCATGTTAAACTAAGTGGATTAATTAAACGATGTGATCTGTGATTAATCCAATAATCTAGGATTACCTGGAGCAGGGTGAGGTGGGATTGGTAGAACTGCTCTGGGGTGATGAAGAAGATGCTCTCCTGTGCCAGCTTCCTGCAGGTGTTGGAGGCGGTGAGGCAGGCTGATCCCTTCCCAGCGCACAGGTCGCCGGCAACGTAGTCGCGCAGTCAGGCGGAGTAGCCGTCGAGGCGGTAGTCGTCGTAGCCGTGGCCGCCGAGGGCCGGGTGTTAGGCGCCGGAAGGGCGGGTGATGGTGACGGCGAAGGCGAAGACGAGGAGCGCGAGGAGGAGCGTGATGAGCGCCGCCATGGCAAAGAGGTAGGCGGCGAGGAGGCCCTGACGGTTCCAGTAGGCGCCAACGAAGCCGGCGAGGGCGACGAGGAGGAGGAAGCCCCCGAGGATGGCGACCGGCCACCGCGCCACGCAGCTGCACTCCTCACCTTGCTTGAAGGCGAACCAGACGCCGGTGGCCACCACGGGATTCGCGGCGATCGGGACAGTCGCGTGGCCGCGGCGCAGGAGACGAACCGTCCAGCCTCAGGGAGATCAGTGTCACATGTCGGCAGATGAAAATTGCAGAGAGGGGGATCCCGATGGGGAATTTTTAGCATTTTTAATTTTAGTTTTTAAAAGATTTAAAAAATAATTTGTGGTTTGAAAATATTGCAAAACTAATCGTCTCTCGCTCTTCGGGAGGGTGAGATTTAAAATCGCCCTCCCGAGGGCTTTTTCTCGACGGCTTTTCGACGTGCGCAGATACTGTTGGTTGTCCGTCTGTCGCGCGCATAATTTTGCATTTTCCTTTCCCGCCCTTACGAAGAGCGTTTTTCACTGTTCATCACGTTCACTGCATTGTTCATCACTATTTACTGCACTGTTCACTATTCACTGTTTATTACTGTTTCACTGCATGAAAACGCCCTTGTAGGGCGGAAAGGAAAATGCAAAATTACACGCGCGTGGCATACGGCGGCCAACGGCCGTCCACCACGTCGAAAACGCCTCCGGGAGGGCGATTTTAAATCTCGCCTCCCGAAGAACGAGAGATGATTAGTTTTACAATATTTTCAAACCACAAATTATTTTTACAAATCTTTTAAAAATAAAATTAAAAATGCTAAAAATTATCCGGGTGGGCTACTTTTAGGTGGGCCACGGCCCATCAGGACCACCCCATAGCTCCACCCATGCGTGCGGACAGACGCTTGGATCTGACTGCTTGCTGTTTGTTGCTGGATTATGCTGTCGCTAGCTGCTTCAATTTGGTGATGCTTGCTGGCCTTCACGATAAACTAGAGGACGGTCTAAGGTTCTCAAAGAGTTTTGCATAATTCTAATATTACTACACCTTCCATTTCACAACCAGCTCAAACATCAACACGTACTATCAATCCGTGCTTTGCTAGGAGTAACAAAAATACATTATAATATGTTATAGATAAAAAATATTTTTTATCGAATATTTAAATATATAATATTCATTTGTTTGATATAAATATTGGACTATTCTATAATATCATCAAATAGTAGGGTTTAATTTATAAAAATGTAATAGTATTGATGAGTTGGCAATGGCAGCTTCACTGCCACATCAGTAGGGGTTTCTTTGTGGTTTTTAAAGAAGTATAAAAAATAAAAAAACAACTACTGATTGTGAAACAGGGTAGCACCAAAACACACAGATATCTGAAGAGCACATATCAGAAGCTTGTGGACACCATCTTCAACAGCAACAGGTTCATGATCTATCCCAGCCTCTTCATGCATGTTAGCTGTCCAACTTCAATCTGAAAATGTCACTTGTCACCTGCTTTAGAAGTTGTACTTTCCACAGCAACTTCCCTTGCATTTGTTCCCTCCAGCTTCCACAATTTTTCCCACAATGTGATCCAAGTGGCTAGCCTGTGAATCACAACTTGGGATGTTAGAGCAGCTCCAGTGTGAGCCAAAAATCAATTTTGTTGGGAAAAAACCGAACCGTGTACGCTGTGGCTGTCGAATCGTGGTTGTCAGACAAAAATCGAACTGAAACTTTGGAGTCGAACTCAGCGGAGTAAGAAATTATTTGTTGCCCATTGCCTTGACACATGCAGACTCAAGGATTAAGAGATTCTTTTTCATTTGGGGCCCACAAATAGATTTTAACAATGTGATTATCGAATGATAGCTTGCTTCGTGTCCGTTCGACGCAGGAGTCGAATATAAACTGGAGCTGCCCTTAGCTAGTACATTTGAAACATGCCAATATAAGATGTCATGCTAATAAATTATACATAATGACGTGTTGATTTATAGAATTTAGTAAATTATATATGATGTTGCATCCATAAAAAAATAAATCAAACGAAATTCCATTTTTGAAAAAAAAATATCTATAATTCACCGGTTTTCACAAAACCAACAAAACCACTGGGGAGCAGTTGTCTATCAGCGACGGCTTTGGGAACCATTCCTCCATGTTCTAGTGCATCATGTGTGATGGGCCTGTTGGCTAAATTAACCAATCAAGCCGTTAATCTGGTCCGATTCCGTACATAGTATTGGTCGGTTCATCTACGTTATTCAGAATTTCAGACTTTCAGTGTATCCTCGATTCACACTATGCCAAGAATACAAGCATTCTTCCTCATGTCTTCGCCTGCTTTCTTCGTTGCTACGTGAACGAGAACGAGTGGTTATTTCGACGCTCCATTTGCTAGAGATTCAGCACACCAGACTTGAGACATGTGACGGGTAAGAAATTTACAGCTCCTGCATTTGCGACAAGGCAAGAAAATGTTGCTCCTCTGTTTGTTTCGTCAGGTACAGTACGGTACACACAATTATTCAGAGTTTCATGCTCTTCTCTGCTGCCAATTTGTTTACAATCATGGAGTAGCTAGGAGTGGAAAACTTAACACAAGACATGCCAATGTACTAATTAACCACGTTCATAATGTAACAAAATCATAAATGTTTGTTCATTGAGATAGCATCCACTACTTAAATATTGGCTTATAGGTGTCGGTTTTAAATAACCGACACTTTTGAGAAACAATATATATCGGTTCTAACAAAAGACCGACACCTACACTATTGGTACCAGTTTTTTAAAATAACCGACACCTATAATAAAAAAGTGCCGATTCTAAAAAAAATCGACACCTACTATTTCTGTCGGTTTTTAAGAAAAACCAATACCTATAAAAAACCGAGCCGAGACCATTGCCATCCGACATCCTTATCCACCGAGCCGACCGCACCCGAAGCATCCTTGTCCATCCGGCATCTCTCCCCATCGCCGCCCCATCTCTCTCTCACACACACACACTTGCCACCCCGTCGTCGCCCATCCTCCCTATCCTCCGTCTCCGGGAGCTCCCCGTCCCTATAAATCACGACTCCTCCATTCCTCCGGTCATCTCGCCGCCCCATCGCCGAATCCGGCGCCGCCGCCCGTCGTCCTCTCCTTCCTTCGTGCCTATGCCCTGACTCCTCCGTTCGCTCGGGAGCACCAGATTCGGCCGCTCGGGAGCTCGCGTGCCACCGGATCTGGCGTGCCACCGCTCAGGAGTGGGACCCAGACGGCAACCTCCGCGAGGGACCCCCGGCGACGACCTCCACACCGCTTCTTCGACGGCGCCAACGACTCCGCCCATCGTCTCCGACCGCCTTCGACCACCACCGCCTCCGCCTGTCGCCTCCGACCGAATTTGAGCATCTTGTGGTGGATTAGTTCTTCACCTTCTTCGAGCATCTTGCCGTTGATATTTGTTGATTTGCTGTGGAAATTGTCAAACCTAAAAGTTGACTAAAAAACCATCTTACCCTGTCATCTTCAAGAAATTCCTCAATAACTAATTAGAAGAGTACAATTATTTATGCATAAATTGTAGGCAGGGGGCATCTGGCCAACCTGCAACTTTGGGCCTCAGATATACGTTTTCTATTATCCATAATCTGGAATATATTGGAGTAATCTGGAATTACAAAAATATTGATTGGAGCTAAATATACAGAGTAGTTCAAATATTGATAATTAATTAATATACAGAGGAGTACAAATATATTGGAGTTCTGTTATTTTTTTAAATATACATATTCATACCTAGTTTATGTTTACCTTGGAAAATAGAAGTAAGATCAACTCTGTGTACTAGTTCTGTTGTTGGCATTGCATTCTTTTGGGCTATGTTTATTTGGCGTGCTGCACTGTTTGAGAATCAATGGTTAATTATGGAGATTATTAGCATGATGCTTGCTTTCTTTTGTCATCAAAATTGTATGATTCAATGATGTTTTTTCCTTAATAAATGGAGTACGAACTAAGAATTGTCAGGCGGATCAGCCCACATCCAGACACAGACTGCATACTGGCTGATATTGGCAAATTGGAATATGCTCACTGGAGAGGCTCTCAATCCCAACTGCTTTAAACACACTAGCTTATTTTTTTAAATATAAATTAAGCATTGTGCTTAGATGTATTAGTAATATCTATTGCTACGGTGTCCTTTGTTTCTCTGGATTATTTCTGAGCTTAGGAAATTGTGTTAATTTGACTATGCTGAATCAATTTCTTAATATGGTAGTTTTACTAGTTCTTAATATGGTTCAGCAAGAGAAGCACAACCAAAACCAAGTGGATCTGATTTATTTTGGTCGTATGGTTATCTTTTGTGCCCTAATTTCATCTATATTTAAAAAATGACCTTTTATTTTATTATCTTAACTTGGTTAATTATGGTGCTGATTTTACCTTTCATATAACTTGGGTCCATGAACCAATTGTTTTTTGGTCTCTAGGAATAGGATGTGGAACCTCGCTGATGTAGAAATGGACCTATTATATGTTTATTAGGAGTAATGCATAGGCGCTTCTTAGTTCTGAATTGCTAATTTTTGGTGTATTACATGATATTACTACCATCAATTACTACCAAATATCAAGCTGTATTGCTTGTCCAAATCTCAGTTTAGGAGGTGTGGATAATTTTTGACAGAACATGTCCCCATTGTCTCTGAAGTTGAAAAATTGGGATAGGATACGGTGCTAATCCAGTCTAATCTTAATGTCCAATAACAGCGCACATATCTTTGACCCTGCTACTCTTTAGTGTTCTATATGGGATAGGATACGGTTTTCTGTTTTTGACCAGTTAATATGTGGATCGGTTAATATGTGGGGCTTATGGTTCCTTTCTATCTAGTTAGACTAAGATATGCACCATTTTCAATATTAATTTAATTAGCTTTGGTAGCAGAGTTGCACTGCAAATATAAATAACCTAGTGGAATTTGGAAATAGGACCCAGCTTCTATCTGATGAGCAACAAACTGTTGTTAATTATTTTCAATTTGAGATTTGTGTATGGTTACCGATCAATTAGACCCTATTCAGTGCTGTCAAAATATTTGGAACCCAACAATGGTTCTCTGCTGTCTCAGCTGTGTACCTGCGATTTGTATCCATGTATGTGCTGCATGATCATGGGTTATATGTGCTGTATGTGTATGTGTAATACCAGTGTAAAGTACAAATATTTTATGCCTACAAGTGAGCAATACGAATTTAATGTTAAATATTATGTTTTGTGTTTTCAGGGAAATAGGTATCGGTTCTCTATAAAAACTGGCACCTATTCGCTGAACCGGCATCTATTATGGTACCTATTAAACATTATAGGTGCTTTCTATTAAAAACTGGCATCTATTAGGCTCCAACATCTATTTATCTAAATAGGTGTCGTTGAAAAACCGATACCAATGACTTTGATCATTAGTGTCGATCAATAGGTGTCGGGTTCGAAACAGACACCTATTATCAAATATTAACAAATATCCGTTATATATTTGGATGAAAGATGATCAATTAATTAACAATAAGCCTATCGCTGCTTCCATTCTCGACACTAATGGGAGATGATGCCGGGGCGTACTTTCACGCAACAGCTGGCATCTCAGGCGGGCAGTAGGTACCGTACGACGGTCTCTGCATAGTTTCTTGCACTCATCGCGATGGCGCTGTAAATGTAATGTTTCTCTGTCCTTCGTCTCGTTATCTGCAAATGCATCTCAACTGAAGCATATCATGACTCATGAACCACTATTCACAATTTTGTTTTTTTAAAAGAAAAGATCATCATAAACCACTCAAATTAGACAATACAAACAGCAAAAACACACATGCAGTGTTAGGGCAATGAATTAGTTTGAATTTTTGAAAATTGCTGGGTAGGATAGCTTTCATTGGGTTCAATGCTTACCTGCGTAACAGAAGGAGAAGGTGGATCAAAAAGAAGCATGAAAATTGGCGCGATGGAGTAAGTAAGCCATCCTCTTGGCAGGTGCCATTAGGAGATCAACGAAGAAACAAGCGCTGAGCTCTTCTATGTGTGTGTGTGTATATATATATACACACGAACACGCGCGAGCCGCTCGCACATATATATATATATATATATATATATATATATATATATATATATATATATATATATATATATATATATATATATTATGCACAAGATTTTTTAGGCGTGAAAGACCCCTAACAGCAGGCAAATTTTAAGTGACAGATGTCAATGAAAATGCAATCAGCGGTACTACATAGTGAACATGGCACTACGTGACAACCCGAGAGTTGGCTGCAATAAACAAACAAACAAAGAGAAGAGTCCAAGAAATAAAAATATCATTCAAGCCTAGACAAACAATGCTTGATTGTACAAAATACTAGGTACTGCATAGCAGAATTGCTCCATACAACTTAGTGCATACTTTAGATAACGACAAAGCAGAAATATCTACAGACATGTCCGGGATTAAGAAAATCCATAATCAGTTAGCATATAACATTGAGACATATATAAATGGTACCAAATATGTTATAGATGAGATCACAATTAGAGACTTATCAGTAATCAATAATGACATGATAATTGGATTAAGGTTTTTTTCAGTTCTCTTTACAAGATGCAATTATACATGAACAAGGAGTTACATTAATTCTTCATTTTCTCCTTCATTTTTAACGAAGCTTTCTCCATATTTTCTTCTTTTTCCTTTTCCTATGTCTACTTCCATGGCTTCCATTGAATTCTCTAAATTATTCAAGCTTTCTTCATCTAAGGTTTGAATAAAATCATAATATTGTTTAGAACCATCAATATTAAACTTTTCTTTATTAACTAGTTCTTTTTCTTCTTCTTCATAGCTTTCTAATAAAAATATATTATTTATATCCTATTGTTGTTCTTCGCTGATATCTATATCACTTTCCCTTTCAACTTGTTTGTGTTAATTTTACAGGATGGTTCTGGTTGGCGAGACCTAAGGGATCAGCCGGCTTGTTGTAGACAATTGTTTATAAAATCCTACTCGGTACTCACCATATGCATAACTTATTCACGTTTGGAAGCAACTTCTCTTGATATCACCTAGAGTATTCGTTCTAGCTGAAAGCTTATCGTCTCCCCAGGCAGTTTCACCCGAAGGGAACACTTCTCTATGGGCAACAGTTCTTCAGATGCCTAAGCAAGATGCAGGCTAAAGATGAGAACTACCGCAGAGTTTTCTCCTATAGGGTCCCTTGCATAAACACTCAGCTGAACAAATAAACTAAGGTGTATAAAGAAATTACTTCATAAAACTGGAACAAGTTTACATATGGTTTTCCCTTTCGGGAACCCCAAGATTTAAAAAAGCACTGAAGTATTACCTTCAAGCCAAAACAGAGATGGATCTATTTACAGCTGCTATATTACAGATGGTTTTTGCTAGTAGTACTAAAAGAGTGGGAGAGGGCTCTGGGAACTCCTGCTAGAGTGCTTCCTGCTGTCAACGAATATATATATGTATATATATGTATATACATATATACACACACGCGCACACACATATATATATATATGTATATATATGTATATATATATATGTATATATGTATATATACATATATATATATATATATATATATATATATATATATATATATATATATATATATATATATATACTAGCACAATGCCCGTGCGTTGCACCGAACGACGACGTAGGGAGGAAGCAGGCGGAGGCGAAGGTTCAGGCGGCGGCGCGGGAGTTCCGAGCGACGATGGGAGGATGGGCGCAGGCGCGGCGCGGGGCGCGGCGCGGATGGGGACAAAAGAAAGGTACGTAGGAGGTCTTTTTTCATCCAAGCCTTTTCTTTCTTCTCGATTGGGATTGTAGGTTAATTTTATAAATACTCAAGGGGTTTTCGCAAAATAACCAGACGGACGAAAATTTTGGATAGAAACACTATTTGCTTTATAAATATTATATATATACATATATATAACTTTGAAAGCAAGAACTTTATATACCACTGTACCTTAATTAAGAAATAGTACCGTATAGACATTTAGTCTAAGTTAATTTAAATTTTACCAAATTAAGTAAAAAATATAATAAAAATAGATATTGACTTACTAATACTTTAAACCGATTAGAAAGTTGGTAAAAGTTCAAAATATTTACGACTCAGATATTATTAGTTAGAAAAGTATATTGATGAATAGGATAAGTTGCATGTATATCAATGGCGGCGCGCTAGCTCATGCGTGTAGCGTATGCTCGGCCACCGCTCAGGGCAATACAGGCGACGCAGGAGACGCGTGAGTCGGGCTCGCCTACTGGAGGTGAGGAAAGTGAGGTAACAATGGAGCGAGAGGTTATACGGATCGAAAATTTTATGGATTTGGACGGAAAACGATTTGATGATCGAAAAGTTATAGATTTTTTAAGTAGTTAAGATAAGCTCTATCGTACGTATAACTGGGTTTTTTTAAAAATAGCCAGGTGGATTGCTGGTTAATTTCAGAAAAACTCAAGGGGTTTTTGCAAAATAGCCACGCAAAACAAAATTTGGATGAAAATACTACTTGCTTTATAAATAGTTGTTATAGATATGTGTATATATATACACACATGCACGCACGCATATATATATATATATATATATATATATATATATATATATATATATATATATATATATATATATATATATGCTTGTGGCGCGCATGCACATCTCATGGCGTGGCGTGACGATTCTCTAATTTGAAAACTCAAATTGAAAATTGAACCGTTCAAATTGTTCTATATATTAATATTGCCTTGTATACCAAATTTTATATTTTTTGAATTTTTTACTATTTTATCATATAGGTCAAAAATTGCAATAAAATAGATACTCGAAATCGTTGGATTATTGCTTTTTGACCTATCCGATAAAATAGTAAAAAAATTCAAAAATGTAAAATTTGGTATACAAGGCAATATTAATATGTAGAACAATTTGAACGGTTCGGATTTTCAATTTGAGTTTTCAAATTAGAGATTCGACCACGCCACACGGGATGGGGCTGTGCGGCGCGCCACACAGTAGCCCATCTATATATATAAACACACGCGCACATACACATATGCCCTCCTCAGTTTCACTGTGCACATTGCTATACCCCTTGCTCATGTTTATATAGAGGTACAACCAAATCTTAATCTTATTTACATGTATTCTTGCATTTATGCCTTCACAAATCTTTGTACACTTCATTGTTTTTTTCATGTGTACATTAATGGCATTTTATATGTTCCGGCATTTAATTCCTTTTATTTCTTTGTACAATTAGTTGTTGTCATTTTGTTTTGGATATACACGTATTTATATATGAGAATAAATTTCCTCAACAGATGTGAAGAATTTTGAAAAATCTGTAGATATACAAATTAATTACATGTTGTTGTCTTCACGGATAAACAAGGTATCAGATTGTATGCGTCAAATCATCTCCATGTTCTGGGCCCAGTAATGCAAGATTGTGTATCAAAAGCTTTCGATGATCGTGTTCATGCAAAGCTTCTGAAAACTCCACCAAATTCATAGCTTTCATTCTATCTATGCATGCATCACTTGAAAATCTGAGAACAGTTCACAGACATAGATTCTCCTTCAAAATAACTCGCATATATATTATGCTAGCAGCTGTATGCTTCTATTTTTTTTCTATCCGGTGTCGAAATAAAGTTGGGCCAGAGAAGTATCATGGCAAACCTGCATGCGGGCATCCAAATTTAGTTGCGCTGAGAAGCACTGGCTGGTCGTCTTGCGCCTATATTGTTCTCGATTGGGCCAAGAGCGTTGTCATGCATGCATGTATGCATGATCACTTCATCACACAATTTTGTAGCCATGAATGCATAATCTGGTGACCTACTCATGCGTGATGCGTCTTTTAATTAGTAACCGGTTCACTTCTAACACACAAATGGGATGCAAAAGGGAAGATGCATGCTAGCTCTAGCTTCTCCCGAAATCTCAGTATAAATAGGTTATGGAATGTAAAGTAGCTATTGTATGTTAAGGAACAACACGGCTAGCCTATATGTGAGATTAAATAATGACTAACCCAAACAGCCGTGTGTGCGGTTGCCGGTTGGAAGTGAGATATTGGGGTGAAACAAATTTACATGGCCGTGTCTATCTTTACTTATCAGGTTTGTCATACCCGTAACTTGGAACGGAAACCAAGGTCATGAGATAATCAATATCTTGCTCAAGAAATTATCCCATCACTCCGTTTCGAAGTTGGCATGTATTCTATCCCTGGTGGATCCATCACGTTTTAGCACCAAAAAATTTATTTAAATCTAGCCAAGATATGACTGATTATGCCGTGTTATCGGCGATCTTCATCCGGCCTTATGTTTGTGTACTACTATTATTAATTAGAAAAAGTCTGAATTACTTCACTAAACTATTGGGACAATATGAATTATCCTCCTGAATCCTAAAACCAGACATATCCTTCATTCTTAACTTTTCATACCAGACGAATTACCCCCTGAATTTTAGAGTGATTTTGATACTACGTGACGCACACGTGGTAGTCTAGTCATATTAAAAAAAATCTAAAAATGCAGTGGGCCCACATGTCATATATTTCTCCATCCTCCATTGCTCAGTAT
Organism: Oryza australiensis; assembly: GCA_019925245.2. Classification (NCBI taxonomy): domain Eukaryota; kingdom Viridiplantae; phylum Streptophyta; class Magnoliopsida; order Poales; family Poaceae; genus Oryza; species Oryza australiensis. Next base: position 1,021,790 of record JAIFGZ020000545.1, on the reverse strand, counting down.
GACATGTGGGTCCCACTATATTTTTAAATTTTTTTATATTGACTGGACTGCCACGTGTGTGCAATGTAGAACCACTAATGGAGAAGTGGTCTTTGCTCTGTTTGTCAAAATTCATAATAGTCTCGATTTCCGAGACTAAAAACATTGTTAGTCTCGGTTAAAAAGTGCAACAATCTTTAGTCCCGGTTGGTGACACCAATCGAGACTAAAAATCTGGTAATATCAACAATCTAGGGGTATATATATATATGTATGTGTATATATATATATATATATATATATATATATATATATATATATATACACCCTAGCGCGCATCGTCTTCTCCATCGATCCAACACATAGCCGTTTTTTCACATCTCTTCTTCTTCTTGCCCTAGGTTTTGCAGGTACCATCGCCGCCGTCGTCGTCTCGCCGTCATCATTGTGCCCTCGCCGCGCGCCGCATTTGAAGGTAAGACCCCATTGATCCGGCCGATTCAATATTTGTCTGTAGCCATCGTTTGATTTTCTCACCGTCATTGTCGTCGTTGCTGCCGTACGTCTTCTCATTATCGTCGTTGTTGCCGCCACCACCGCACGCTGCATGCCGTCATGGCCGACGCTGACCGCCTACACTACGCGCCACCACAGCCGCCGCGCGCCGCCACTGTAGCCACGTGCCGCCACTGCCGCCATGTCCGACGCATGAGCCGCCACTGCCGCCACCGCCGCTACGCGCAACCACTGCTGCCACCGCCACCACGCCTGCACTGTCACCCCCGCCGCCACAGGCCGCCACAGTCGATGCCCGTGAACGAGAATGAATGAGAACGAACATGAACCAGAACGAACAAGAACGTTAACGTATGTAAAGAACGAGAATATTAACAAACGTGAACGTTGACGTGAACGTTAACAAGAACATGAACGTGAATGTTCCTGGTAGAACAAGAAGGAATGAACAAAGAATGTTAACGAATGTGAACGAACGAACGAGAACGATAGAATGAACAGGAACGAACGATAAAACGACTTTCACGACCAAATGACTTTCACGACCGAACGAATGTGAATGATAGAACAACCGAACGAGTTTATTCGTTCGCTCGTTACAAGGAGGTAGTGGTTCAAAATATTGGCTAAAAACAATTTTTGTCTTCACTCCTATGCATTGGGAGTCAAAAGAAAATTTTGACTTGACTCCTGTGCATTAGGAATCAAGATAAAATTTGTTTCGGTTGTTTTCATCCAATATCCCGAGTCACTATCTCTCACATAACGATGTATATATGCATTGGGAATTTAGACTTTGGACCATTGTACATGTTTTAACTAAATACTTTTTTCCTTATTAGAATTACGTGGTCCAGCTGCTGACCGCCGCCGTCGCTCAAGCTTAAGTGGTCCCAAGGCCTCCAAGCAAAACTAAGGCAAGTTACATGAATTACCTAAATTTAAAATGCGGATGTAGGTTTCATATTTCCTAACTAGCTAGGTGAAATTTAAATAGTTGTTCTTCGTAGTTATAGACAATGTCGATAATATATATATACATATATATATATACAGTGTTTTCCTAAACAGGTTTTGCTAAACAGTAGGTGACCTAGAGTTTAGCGTTTAAACGGTTTACACGAATTTAGACGGTGTTTAGACGGACTAAACGGTTTGCTACTGTAGCATGATTTTACATGTATAAATAACAAAATTGAACTTTTGATCTTTGATCTTAGCTCATATCATACCAATTTGAACAATCCTTTATGTGTTCAAACTGCAAACAACAAAAATTTCAGTAGCTAGCAAGCATTCAAACATTCATAGAGACATAATTAAACATACACATAAAATAATTCTGGTTCACGGGCGACGGCACGGTGGAGGTCGCGGGCGACGGCATGGTGGAGGTCGCGGGCGGTGGCGTGGTGGAGGTGTTGCGGCGGCGGCGGCGTGCGTTCTCTTTGAGTTGTGAGGACTTGTGAGCAGCGTGTTGTTTAGGTTTTACCCGCTCGTCGGCTCCATTTTTTGGCTTTTCCCGCGCTGTCCTGAGCAATATCTCCTAAACGGTGGATTAAACTGGTTCAAACCGCCTAAAAACCGCCTTGTTTAAGTTTTGTAAACCGTTCTTTCCGTCCCGGACCGATTAGACGGGTCAACCATTTAGGAAACCGAATAGGTGCAAAACAGGATAGGTAACCTCCGTTTACCGTTTAAAACCGTTTATACGGCCATTTAATTACGTTTAGGATAACACTGTATATATATAGTTGCTATCGTGTGGTGCGCCGCACGCCCCATCTCAGTGTTGCATGGCGAATCTCTAATTTAAAAACTCAAATTAAAAATACAAACCGTTCAAATTGTTCTACATATTAAGTATCGCCTTGTAGACCAAATTTTATATTTTTTGAAATTTTTACTATTTTATCGGATAGGCCAAAGATGCAATAAAATAGATACTCCAAAAATTGTTGGATTAATGCATCTTTGACCTATCCGATAAAATAGTAAAAAATTTTAAAAAATGTAAAATTTGGTCTACAAGGTGATATTAATATGTAGAACAATTTGAACGGTTCGGATTTTCAATTTGAGTTTTCAAATTAGAGATTCGGCCATGCCACACGGGATGGAGCTGTGCAACACACCACAGAGTAGCCCAAATCTTCTCTCTCTATATATATATAACAATAAACATGTAGATTGCATATTTTTTCTTAGGTAGGTGGAAATTACCTGATTATCATAGTTCTCAATAATTTCAATATATATATATATAACAATATACATGTAGCTGATGTGTACTACTTAATGTTATGAACAAATTGTAGATCGTGCTAACGAACAGATCCTCTTGGACCAGATCATAGAGGGCAACAACCAATATTGGGTGGATGAGGAGGGGAACGAGGATCCCAACCAGTACCTAAACGAGGAGGGGAATGAGGAGGGCAGGACAGCACACCGGCCGTTGGAGAGAAGATGGCATGCAGACAACGAGGTGTCACGAGGAAGATTGAGGGTTAGCACATTATTACTGAAGTAGCACAAGACGGTCATCCATGTGTCCTTGCTGATGTAGCAAGGAAGTTTGTGGCATACAACGGTTGGGTCATGAGGGATCACGTGCCCATCAGCATGGTGCACTGACACCAAACAAGGACACTCAGGGATGACCAAAGTTATCTCCAAAATACAGAGATAGAAACATTGCGGACCACCGTGCTAGAGACCTTCACGATCCCTAAGGCAGGATAGGCCAAAGTGAAGGAACAGACTCTAAAGAAGATGGCCGAACTATTCCAGAAGTACAAGAAGGAATTGTACAAGAAATATATCCCTAAGGGCCAGACATCGGACTTCAACAAATTTCCCAAGCTAAACGATCATTTGGATGCTTTTGTCGCATACAAGACAGGAGAGCAAGGGCAAGCGCAGATAGAGAAGAATAAATACAATGCCGCTAAGAAACAGTACCATCACCGGCTAAGGTCAGGCGACTATAACAAGGTAGTGCCGAAGTGGGAAAGAATGGACGCTAGCATGATAGAAAGAGGTATCGTTTCGGCCACAGTTGATTGGCCAGAACAATCAAAGCATTGGTACTATACTCATGATGGAGCGCTCAATCCCGGTGATGGCTCTTTGATATTCAGATGAGATTCACGAAGCAGCCAGCCGACTTAAGGATGCAGTAGAGGCCTCTGCTCAGGGCACATTCAAGCCCAAAAGAGAGAAGGACAAGCTTACGCTCACACTTCAGAATCCCAAGCATCCAGGATGAATGCAAGGAGAAGGCGTTGTTCCATAGAAATATGGATTTCAAGAGGATATCGACACGCATAGGAGTCGCATGAGGAGCAAGCGAGATACGTTGGCGAAGCTAACAGATCTTGAGTATAGGCTCACGACCGACGAGCAAAGGATGCAAGATGAGGTGTTAAGACTGGTGGACCAACATCTGGCCGAACAGTGGAGCCAGCAGACCCAATTGTCTGTTCCGCCCATCATGGTAAGCCTCTTAGCCAATCGCAGCAACTGCGCTTCCACAGGCCAAGTAGGAGAATAGGCTATGGAAGCTGCAGACGAACCCCAATGCCCCGTTGATGAAATCATGCGGTGGACACCATATGAGCTGCATAGTCCCTTCAAGAACTTGGCATTCAAGGTATTCTTGTAGTTTTATGATATATGACTTGTACATTGCAAAAGTTGGTGCATAATAGGTTGATTACTAATTAATAACCTCTCTTCTCGTGAAGGTGGTGTCAGGCATGGCTATTGGTATTTCTTACGTTTACAAATAAATCCGCAAGCGCACGGATATACCGTTGTAGCATTTCACCCAGGAGTATTCCAGGGTATCGTATTTATTTTATTCAGGAAGACGGTAGTATAGAAGATAATATTAAGTTATTGTGTATATTCATAAGTTATAGTTGAGATGCCTAAGTCTAGACAGGGGTAAGAGATATATGATAAATTGGTAGTGTGACACGCATAGAAGAGCCCTAATAAATAGTACACTAGTGCTAAGTGGAGAGTATAGTGTTGAGCTAGGTTCGTAATGTTCTTCTAGTATGAGTATATAGGTTATATAGATAATTATATTCATGGTTAGTTAACTAGTTCTATGTTCCCAGGACTACTGGGGTACTACCTCCAGTGGCCCGGCCTGCCACCATAAGGTGATTTCTTACCATCCGTCCTAGGCCATACCGAACATGGAGGATTACAACGGACAAACAGGGCTGTCACCACCTGTCGTCTACCTCTACAACCCGTGAGATATAACCATAACCAATGTCTATGTAATATCTAAGCATTGCACTTACATTGACATAGATACCCTTGCCTCCCAGGACGTCAATGACTAAGGCAAGGGCATACCTACATCCTAATTGCACATTGGACCATGTCCGTGGCAATAGAGTTACTCGTCTAACCATGTCATAATTATTATATAAACTATAAATGAGACACATATCTAAGTAAGTAGAATATGAACCACACTCAGATAAACTAGAAGATGGATATATTCATAAGCTCAAAGTCATACAAAGGAAGAGAGATACAAAAGACATACCCAACTTCTGAAGAAGACTGGGGAATCGAGTAGAAACTCTAAACTATTGCTAAACTCCACTAGCCTAGAGACTAAGTGAAGCCTCCTCCTTAAATAGCATCAAATGACGGTTGTAATGGCAGTTTACAACCATCATACCTACCTAACCGCCATTATGAAGGGCTGAGAGAGTGCCACTTGGTCGGTGGAGGTGTGGTCGGTGGAGGTGAGAGGGGCCAGCTGGGGTTCGGTTGAACCAGGGTTCGACTGAACCCTGGTCAGCTCCGCTCTCCATCGCCTTTTACCAGTCAGCTCCATGTGGGCCCCTAAGGCGGTTCCGGGTGTTTGGCCCCACTTTAAGTCAGTTTGACCTGACTTGTGGGCCCTCCGATCTATGGAAAGCTGACATGGCGAGCGTTGATTGGTCGGAGTTGTGCTTCTTCACCACATGAGCATGTCTTCACTTCATTTATTCAAATGTGTTCTTGCATTCTCATAATTTCCAAGGACATGTGGAACTTTATTAATTCTAAACCTATATGCAGATAAAGGATGATGATTCCCTTTTATTTCTAAGGTTTGTGACAGTCGGATTTGGTACTTAACGACCGTCAACAAACTCCGCCAAGCTTACCCTTTGCTCGTCCTCGAGCAAAGTCAAGACTTAGGCTCAGTGGATCAGGAGTTGCTACCATGTTTTATTTCTCTAAAGTACCATGCCTACAACCAAGTATTCTACCTTAGATTGAATAAGTCAGCAATGGTTGCCTACAACCAAGTATTCTAGTTTAGATTTGTTTCTTCTCTTGTAAGCATCACAAATTTTCTAGTATCATCTTGTATGTATCCATTTAGCTCATGTCTCATTTGGCATGGATATGAGGATAGAAGATCATAATTGTTTGGAGTCTTTATTTGGTGGATGCAAACTTCTAGAGTAAGTTAGCATATGGTAGGGAATAGAATATTTTTTGGCTAAACCTCTAATTTAGAGGGAGAGCAATTTTTATGGTGGATATGCACAAGACTTTGATCATGAAAGTATGAAAAGTTTCTAACAAGGGTCTAACTATTTGACCAAACTCAAAATGATCGCAAGCAACATATGTATAGGATATTGCATTTGATTAACATATGGCTCTTGTAGGAATGTCTCATCATTTGAGGAACTCATCGTTTTTTGTATTTTTGAAAATAAAATCTCCGGATTCCAGTTTCACTTAGAATAAGATAATAGTTACTCTACTCTACCATATCATATTCCACAACAACCTAGACTTAGATCATGCACTTGCTATCCACAAGTTTTCAAGTTCAGGGTGATATACTCAAGCAAACAAACTCAAAACTTGGAGAATGCTAAGTTGCAAACTAGGCACGAAAGGGAATTATAACAGAGCAACTATTCATCATATCTGAAGTGTGGGAATTAAACATTCCTACCATGCATAGCTACCTTATATTTTGATGATGTTTTTGAAATGCAATGCGGGAAATAAATGTATAAGCAATACGTGTTACCTCATGTGGGGTTCTCCCCCAAGCTTGTTCTTTTGCTCATGGTCCATGATAGGGATTGAATCCCTACGAACAGAAGTAGGCCATCAAGTCTAATTGGCCTTGCTGCAGCGTTGAGTTGATTTCTCTGAGCTGTTCATCGGTCTGTTGTTGCCACGGATGAGTTTCTTGGACATGTTTATAAAGTGTGTCTTGAATCTATGTAGTTCTCATGTCTAATTTGCCCATCCTTTGGGTGATCTCCACAAATCCTTGGTCACGAAAGCCTCGTGTCGAGAATGAGCGTTGAGCACCAAACGATGGAAGTATACCACTGGAGCATGATGACTCCATGGTCTATCCATGGTACCAGCTAGGTCCTTGTGCCCATTGTTCACTACTAGCTTATTGCCATGACGAACCTCCAACCTCATAATACTACGGGGGTTGTTCCCAACCGGATACGTATCCAGTTGGAACCCATCCCGACTAAGGTGTGTGCTATAGAGGCTGTTGAGGTTCTTTCTCCATAGTGGCCCTTCTTGACCTGCTTCTTGTGACCCTGCCAAACATACTACTCCTATGAGCAACCTCTCTTGGCTGGAGAGTAATGGTTAGCGCTCTGCACTTATACAAATGATATTCCAGGTTAGGAAGTAGAATTTCATTTGTATATCCAGGGAAAAAACACAAGAGATCCATCGGGACCATGTTTCAAAGTATGGCCCTTCACTAAATACTCCTCGTCTATTATTTTGCAGGGTTTGGTGATGTACAAAACTTGTACATTTTCCAAGGCCTTGGCATTTAGAGCAATGTGATTAGTGAAGTGCATTCAATAGGTCCCTTCATCCTAAATTGTTCTCACCATTGTTTGATCATTACTTTCACATGAGAAATTTTTTATCTTTTTGACCATGGCATAAAGGATCATCAATTCATCAACTATAATTGGCCTAACATCTTCTCTAGGAAAGATAGTGAACGCTACCCATTTATACATCAACCTTAAGGTAGGATTATGAATGTCATTAGCTCTTGGCTTACTACAAAAGGTTTCACCAGATATAATTTGCCAAAAACTATATTTATTAAAATTTGATAACCTTGACTCCCAGTTCACAGAATATTGTTGAGCAAAACCAATAAGGAGATTAAATTCTTTCCATGTGTAATAGTATTCCTTCCTGAAAAACAGAAAGCAATACCATCTTCTATTTCTTTTAGAGTACAAAGAAATTGAATGGTAAGAAGGCGTAAACCTTCTTCCCCCACATGTGCAAAATTATGTCATCCTATGGTATGCCAAACATTAAGGAAGTCAGTATCCATACCTGTTTTGGTGAGCAATTCTGGGTCGTATGCTTGGGTGTGAGAAAAGTCCCGAACCTTGAGAATGACATTGGTTTGTCTCTCTCAATCGTCCCTTGGATCGAGATTGGTGTCAGAGAGGAGTGGTGAAGCATGAGTGGTTGCTTCTCCCCTCGATTCAGCGGCTCGCGGTTCATCCTGTCTTGTCGGGCTAGGTGCATAGCCGATGGACGAAGCTGAGCTTGAATGGCTCGAGCTTGTCCCCGATGCTTTACACATAGCACCGAACAACCGCTTGACACCTTTCTTCATACCTGCAGCTGCAAAAGAACAATAACATAAGAACACTTGGAACGGGTTAAGGGTTAGTTCAAAACAAGTCAGCCGTCCGTGTTCTTGTGGAGCTTGGTTGCCACCACAAATCATTCTTGCGTGACAACACGCGAAGGAAACTCTGAATGCAAAGAAAATTTAGGAAATATTTTTTATGAACTTAGGACGAGGACATTAAGAGAACTCAAGAGAGAAAGAGACTTGAGAGCAAACAAGTGCAACTCAATTTGGGGCAAGGAGAGCAAGCTCCATGCCTTGCCTTTTACAGAGTGAGCTCACCCTTGGTTCGGCCGAACCAAGGGGTGCTCCTCTCCCCTCTAAACTTTGGATTCCCTAGTCCAAGCATCAAAGCATACTACACAAAAAAGTTTGAACACTATGGGGCTCCACTAGAGTTCGGCCAAACCCTTATGGTGGGCTTTGGCCCCTATCCAAGAATCCAAGGTTCAACTATGCAATTTAGATCAGCAATGTGCAGGTTTGGTGGTTGGAATCCAAGGAAAAAATTTGTCATGATGAGCACATTCTAATTATTAAAAATCCTAAATTTAAGTATTTTTATGCGTGAACTGGAAAAGTAAACATGCCATGCTAAAATGCAAAAATTGAAATAAAAAATTGCAAGGAAAGTAAATATGCATTTGGAAAATAAATATGTGGATACATGCCGATTTACCTGTCGTCAAAGACTCATCGTTTAAAGTCCGACGAGCGGGACTTTCTTCGTGCAGTTAAGCTGTTGCATCGCCCGGTCTCAAAGAAGTAGACGTGGACGACTACACCTGTTTCGCTCGCCACACCTTCTTGGTCTTCTCTTGTTTTGCCGATGTGGTCGAGGATTTTTTTGGACTTCAGCGGTGGTTGAACTGATACCGTCTGCCTCACCATCTTTTTGATTTTCCCTTTGCGACGGTAATTCCTTTTCTAGGAATTTCATCATGAACATGATGAGGCTGTCCTTCTCGGGGGGTAACTTCGACCTCTTTGATATTCTTTGTGTTCGGCCCATATTTGATTCTGACCATTGAACACTACTCCACTCTTGGTTAAAAATTGAATTTCTCCTCCTTTCCATTGATGTGGAGTCACAATTCTATGGCTCCCACATCGATGCAGGCATTCGTGGTGCTTAGGAACAGTCGCCCAAGAATGAGCACCACGAAATCAACGGGAATGAAGCAACCCTAGACTTTCACCGAATATCTTTGGCAATTCCGGCGGATAGCGGATCAAGAATTGGCCACTGCAACCGCATCGGAGTTGATGCCAAAGTGGTGTAATTCAGCCTGTCAAAAACCTTCTTGGGCATGACGCCGATGCTTGCTCCAAGGTCACAAAGGGCGTGGTTGAATTGTTGTGCCCCAATTGAACAGCAATTGTGGGGCATCTCGGATCTTTCTTCTTTTCAGAAGCTGATTGAGTATAGTTGCGATACACTCTTCCGTCAACTTAATGATCTTCATGGTTGGCATCGGTCTTTTGTTGTTGAGGATGTCCTTGAGGTAGCGAGAATAAGTGGGAACTTGAATCGCATCCATCAAAGGGACATTGATATGGATCTTCTGGATAACCTCAACAAAACGAGCAAACTGCTCGTCCACGGTTGGCTTCCTGTTGTGATGAGGGAATGGCAACAAGGTTGTGTCATGAAACTCATTCAGGGCCGTGTTTCCCTCATGTACTTGGTTTTGGATGTTGGACGGTCCATCCTCCTCTTTTGTCTTTCTTGCATTGTTAGGATATGGTGGATCACGAGTGGTTTTACCTCATCGTGTGGTTACCGCACTAACATTTTCTAGAGAAGATTTAGGTTGTCCCTGAATCTTCCCTGATTCAAATGAAGGGATAGGAGCAGCCAATTGAGCTAATTGGGTTTCTAGCATTTTATTAAAACTCAATTGATTTTTGATAGCATAGGAAAGACCTTCCATTTTGGCATTAATGCTTTCTAAAGATTTGTCATTGGCACTAATCTTTTAGAAATGTTTTCATTAATTTTAGCTTGGCCTAAGACAAGATCTTTAAGGACGGTTGATTTGAATTGAAAGCATGGGAAGAATTGTTACCTCCTTGATAGTAAGGGCGTTGTTGATTCCACCCTTGACCTCCTTGTGGACGATATCTGTTGTTGTTCACATAGAACGTGTCTTAATTTGTCTCGGGGCAATTATTCCCCAAGTGGCCAGTGTTGTCGCATGTCTCGCACGTCATGAGAGCAACTATGGCCTGAACTCCTTCGTCCTTGTCGTCCAGCTTCTTTAGTAAGAGGTCCAATTTGGCAGCGAGCATGTCCGTTTCCTTAAAGTTAGGCATGCCATGCTTACGGGGTTGGAGACCATCATTGCTCCACCCTTGGTTGGAGACCATCTTTTCAATCAACTCCGTTGCGTTAGCAACAATTAACGAAAAGAAGGCTCCTCCCGCAACAGCATCGATATGACCACGGGCAGCCATAGTTAACCCATTGTAGAAGTTCTGAATTATGAGCCAATTCTCCATCCCATGGTGAGGGCAAGCCAAGATGTACTCTTGGAAGCGCTCCCACACTTAGAGGATTGACTCATGCATGTCTGCTGGAAACTCAAAATACTTCCACTAAGGGCATTGGTCTTACCTATCGGGAAAAACTTCACGAGGAACACATTGGAGCATTTATCCCAGGAGTCCACAACACTTCGGTTCGCATAGAACCATTGTTTCATCCTCCCAATGAGAGAGAACGGGAACAATCCGAGTCAGATGACATCTTGCGTGACTCCCTTGATGGTAAAAGTGTTGCAGATCTCCAGGAATGTCTGGAGATGAGCGCTTGGGTCCACATTGGCTTTCCCACAGACGGGGTTAGCCTGCACCATAGTAATGAGACCCATCTTGATTCGAAACCAACTTCATCCGTATTGACAACCGATCCGGTAAGGACATTGGCAGCCGAGGGTGCCGAGAAATCGTGGAGGGTCTTCTGGGCCATTGAGCATGATGGTACTTTAAGTACCAGTTCAATTGCCGAGAGGATGATTTGAGGAGGAACGACACGCGGTCGAACTCTTCTTACAAGTGCTTTTAGATTTGGAGTATAATTTGTTGGCAAGTTGAAACCTATCATCCACTACCCTGTTTTCACATAAAAGAGAAAACAGACCAAGGTAAACATGCTAGAGCAAAGGTAAGTCGACTATAATTATATCAATATACAAGTACTTAATATTTCTTCTTAGACCAATGTCCTCCCCGACAACGGTGCTAGTAATACTTGTTGGTATTTCTTACGTTTACAGATAAATCCGCAAGTGCACGGATATACCATTGTAGCATTTCACCCAGGGAGTATTCAAGGGTATCGTTATTTATTTTATCCCAAAGGAAGACGGTGGTTTGGAAGAGAATATTAAGATACTATGGATATTCATAAGTCATAATTGAGATGACTAAGTCTAGACAGGGGTGAGAGATATATGGTAAATTGGTAGTGTGACACACACAGAAGAGTCCTAATAAATAGTACACTAGTGCTAAGTGGAGAGTATAGTGTTAGAGCTAGGTTCCTAATGTTCTTCTAGTATGAGTATATAGGTTATACAAATAATTATATTCATGGTAAGTTACCCAGTTCTATGCTCCCAGGACTACGGGGTACTGCCTCCAGTGGCCCGGCCTGCCACCATAAGACGATTTCTTACCGTCCGCCCTATGTCATACCCGAACGTGGAGGATTACAATGGACGGACAGGGCTGTCACCACTTGCCGCCTACCTCTACAACTCAGGGATATGACCATAACCAATGTCTATGTAACAATCTAAGTACCGCGCTTACATTGCCATAGATACCCTTGCACATTAGACCGTGTTCGTGGCAATAGAGTTACTCGTCTAACCATGTCATAATTCTTATATAAACTATAAATGGAACACATATCTAAGCAAGTAGAATCTGAACCACGCTCAGATAAACTAGAAGATGGATATATTAATAAGCTAAAAGTTATACAAAGAAAGAGAGACACAAAAGACATACTCAACTTCCAAAGACGACTAGGAAACCGAGTAGAAACTCTAAACTATTCCTAAACTCCACTAGCCTAGAAACTAAGATAGAAATGTAGGAACTACTTCTTGTGGTGTGTGTTGATTGAAGTGAAGCCTCCTCCTTAAATAGCTTCAAATGACGGTTGTAGTGCCGGTTTACAACCACCATACCTACCTAACCACCATTGTGAAGGGCTGAGAGAGTACCACGTGGTCGGTGGAGGTGAGAGGGGCCAGCCGAGGTTCAGTCGAACCGTGCCTTTCACTGGTCACCTCCATGTGGGCCCCCAAGGCGGTTCTGGGTGTTTGGCCCCACTTTAAGTCGGTTTCACCTAACTTGTGGGCCCTCCGATCTGTGGAAAGCTGACGTGGCAAGCGTCGATTGGTCGGAGTTGTGCTTCTTCGCCATGCGAGCATTGTTGACGCCAAATCCATACCGCCGTTGTGGTGCCAAAAGATGTGTTGACGTCAAATCACATGTTGGCTTAGGAGATCTGCTTAGCTCCAGTGCAGGTCCTAAAATTGATGAAGTGCAGGCGTGCTAGTCAGTTTGATCCTGCCACTAACAAGATATACAAAACAACAGAACATAGAGCATATCGGCTCATAAGCCGATAACCAAAACAACCAATCGGCTGATTCCAGCCGATACTGATGTCAGCAAATGCAGTTAGGGTTTTAACCCATCAGTAGTGTGCTGAGCAAACATCTATATAAAGGTGATCGGCCGACGATGACATGATGATAAAAGAGCATAAACCAATCACATGTTGACATAGATATTGATCTGAATATCAAAACACACATCGGCTGAAGGTTCGATGTCATTGAATCCAAATGATTAAGCAATGATCAATGAATGCTCTATTGTCATTGGCTAAAAACCAACTCGTAGGCAATCCTTGCAAGCCAATGCAACGTCCATGAAAATTAGGTTTACTCGATTGACTGTAGATATCAATAGCATATAATCTAGGTCTCAAAATATGGTTAGACCAAGTAACTGGGATAGATCGGTAGCGTACCAAGACAGTATAAATCACTTATGTCTAAATGTACCTCAAGACAAAGATTATATGAATTCATAACATAGCCGATGTAATGTCCAAATAACTCATCGGCTGAAACCCCGATGAAACCCTTATTGGTAGCCAACAAGCAGGCTAGAGATTACGGTTCTAATCATGACTTAGTAGATCAAACTGAACTGATGCAGCACTAAGTATGAAAAGAAACACAATATCCAGACAATCAAGCCCTTGACCGATTTTTAGGGTGGTAGATGTCTAAGCTAATCTAATCTAGTAAACAATTTAACCGGTATCGGTAGAAACCTGTTAACGACCAAATTTGGTAACTAAATCCCTAAGTCCGAGCCGAGGTTATAGCGAAATCGGATTGGAACACGATTTGCGTAGAAAGCAGAGGTTGCATTGGCTACGAGCAAATCGGCTGGAAGGCCAGTCGGCTGAGTCCGAATTGAACATGGATAGCCGATAGCCGATTCCGATTCAGAGAAGGAGATGGAACCGTTTCCGATAAAGAAGCTTGAAGATAGAAGGAAGATTCGGTTCCTAAATGTTCGTTAAAATATTGCCATCTATGGATAAAGTCCTGTAACGGCAATATCTGCACGCCTAGATCATCACAGGTAGCAAAGGACGGACCTGCATTGGAGCTTAGTAGATCTCCCAGACCAGCGCGTGAGAGATTTTTCTCATCAACACGCTTCTTGGCACGCCCGGTGGGACCATCGGCAATCACCGGGCATCGGACGTGATGGTTAACATCAAGAACTCAGAGATCACCGAAGAGAACGTGACTCTAATCACGATGGAGCAATTGTCGGCCGAACAACAGGCCGACTACAAGAAGATGGTAGAAGAACTGTAGGCCAACTACCTACGCTCGTTTGCCCAGACCCGATCTGGATCCGTCCCCCAGAAATACAAGTTCAGCATGGACGATTTAAAGGCATCCTCCTCAAGCGATACAAAAGGCAAGCACAAGATGGAGGAGCCGAAACAGGAGCAAGACGATTCGGAGCTGCACAACTTGCAGGACCAGATCGATTCGGCTGTACATCACGCGCTCGTCAATCAAAGTGGCATCTTGGTCAACACTCTCAATAACATGATTGCCACTGTAGTCGATTCCAAAATTGTCGATCAACTACAACGGGGGCCAACCTACTTCACAGACGGCCAGTTTCCCAACTACAGGGTCTTGGCGACCCAGAACCGGCCGGTCCCGCCTTCGATACAGCCAGGACCGCAGAAGGAGTCGATCAGCCGACTGCATCTGCATCGGCTTCAGGGCCACCACCTGTTATTTTGAACCGGCAACAACATCTCCCCCAGGAGCAGATAACAGGTATGTTCAATCTCAATCGACAGCAAGGGCCGATTGCCAATCCCATTCCAGGAGCTCAATACAACGTCGGGGGTCGACAGCTCTTTCTAGAACCACAAACACCCCCGGCGAATCGGCCGATTCCCGCTGGCAACCCACTCCAGTATCAGTACCAGGGAAGCCACCAAGATCGGCATTATTGGCCTCAAACGCCGCCTCAGTATCGGCAAGCACATATGCACTATGATCAATATGAGCCGATACAACCGGTTCAAGACAACAAGACTTGGCCGATTTGATTGCCGACGTCATGCGCGATCAATTCGGCCTTAAGCCAAAGGATTCTGGGAACATGTATCGGTATCCATTCCATACCCAGAGCACTTTGAGAGGGTGTCGTTGCCAAACCGATACAAGGTCCCAGACTTCTCCAAATTCTCGGGGCAGGACAACACTTCAACGTACGAGAACGTCAGCCAATTCTTAGCCCAGTGTGGAGAGGCATCAGCTACAGACGCCCTGAGAGCCCGTCTATTCCCACTCTCACTATCGGGATCGGCTTTCACATGCTTTTTTTGTTGCCCTACGACTCTATCCAGAGCTGGGCCGATCTCAAGAAGCAATTCCACAACTATTTTTACACCGGCAATCACGAGATGAAGTTGTCGGACTTGACAAGCATTAGGCAGAAGCACGAAGAATCGGTTCAGGACTACATCCAGAGGTTTAGGGAGATGAGGAACCGATGCTACAGCCTGGTGCTGTCCGATTCCCAGTTAGCCGATTTGACTTTCCACGGACTGCTGCCGTCGATCCGTGAAAGGTTCTCGGCCCAAGATTTTGACAGCCTAGCCCACTTGGCGCAGAAGGTGACGGCCCACGAGCAGCGATTCCAGGAATCAAGGAAGGCCATCAAGAAGGTTGCCCACGTCATCATTGAGTCCGACTTAGAAACAAGCGACGATGACGCAGAGGTCGCGGCAGCCGAATGGGCCAAGAACAAAAAGGTCATCGTCTGTTAATGGCTGCTGAAAATGGCTAAGGAAGAGAAATATGATTTTGACATCACCAAAGCCGATAGGATCTTCGATTTATTGCTCAAGGAGAAGCAGATCCAGCTTCCCAAAAATCATGTGATCCCATCGGCTGACGAACTCAAGAGGAAGAAATACTATAAGTGGCACAACTCCACCTCCCATGCCACTAATGATTGTAAAGTTTTCAGGCAGCAAATTCAGTCGGCAATCGATCGCCTCGGCCAATGGAGGTCGACGGAAACCCTTTCCCGGTCAACATGGTTCAAGCCGGCCCCGGGCGAGCTGATCGGTAGAACAGAATGGCGAATAGCTTAGCCAAAACTCTCAAAGGGGTCAAGGCAGAGAAGAAGCCGACTGGAGACCAAGCCACACCAATCAACATGGTCCGTCCCGCCGGCCGATCGGCTGATCAACGACCGATCTGCATGGACAGCCGATGCCGCTTTCAACAGCGGTTTTGGCGGGAAGAAGAAGCTCGGCGCGGCAGGTCTTATCTGAGGGAAACAGAGGCTGCAGGTCCCCACTTCATTAGGGATCACAGCGACTGCGATCCGTACTGGCAATGCGAGTTTTTCTGATTCTGTTGGGAATCAGGGATGAGGCTGCCGACGATTGAAAATTGTCCGGGCAGTGAGCATCGCGAGGACGAGTACAGAGACCCACCGGTTTGAAGCCCAACTCGATTCGTCCCCAAGGCCGTGCAGCTAAACCAAACACGATAGTCTGTCCATGATCGGCTTGGGCCGATCCATAAAGACTTCTTCGAGGAAGATGAAAACGATGGATACTACGACGAAGAAGCAGCCGATGATGATCAATCGGCTAACCCCCAATGGTGCCCTTCTGACCTATTCACTAAAACTCAGAAGAGAAGAATCCAGAGGTTGAAACACCGGGGACAGGAAGAAGAAGTTCGGCGATGATTCGGATCAGCGTCGTCACTGGGCAAGAAACAAGGAGGCCCAAGAAGGAAATTGCACGAGCCGACGAAAGCCAAGCCAAAGAGAGCCTAGCCGATCAAGCCAGGAGAGCAGCCAAAGGCAAAGGAAAAGCTACTGCATCGGTAAATATGGTTTTTGTATTGCCAACCGAGTTCGGCGTCACTGAGGCTGATGATGTACCTATCACCCGATGATAAATCAATCGGCTCAGTCTTAATCCGAGAGGTTGAAGGCAAGGAAAAGGCTATCTTTTATCTCAGCCGACGACTGTTGGACGCAGAAACAAGGTATTCACCCATAGAAAAGTTGTGCTTGTGCCTATATTTTTCATGTACAAAGTTGAGGCATTATTTACTATCTAATGAGTGTACGATAGTATACAAAGCCGACATAGTCAAATACATGCTGTCGGCTCCAGTGTTAAAGGGACGTATTGGAAAGTGGATTTTTGCTTTGACGGAGTTCGATTTGAGGTATCAGGCACCCAGGGCAGTTAAAGGACAAGTTATAGACGATTTTATTGTGGAACATAGAGATGACTCAATCAGCTCAGTCGAGATCATGCCTTGGACATTAACGTTTGATGGCTCGGTATGGACAAGCAGATGCGGTATCGGCTTGGTAATTATTTCACCAAGGGGGCAAGTTTTGAATTCGCCTTCTCAATCAATCCCCATGCTACAAACAACCAAGCCGAATACAAAGTAGTGCTCAAGGGATTGCATCTTCTCAAAGAAGTCGAAGGCGATGCCATCAAAATAATGGAAGATTTACTGTTGGTCATCAGCCAGTTGTCAGAAGAGTATGAATGCAGGAACGATGCGCTGATGGTCTACTATCAACAATGCCGACAATTGATGGACAGCTTTTGGCTAGTCACACTGAAACATACCCCTAGAGAGGAGAATACAAAAGCCAATGATTTAGCTCGGGGGCATCAGGCTATAGGCCGATGATAAAAGAAGTTGAGATAGAAGTTGCTACCATGACAGCCGACGATTGGAGGTTTGAGTTCTACAGCTATTTACAGAACCCTTCTCAATCGGCTTCAAGGAGATTGCGATACAAGGCTTTGAGATATGGTTTGCTCGATGAAGATCTTTACTATCGGACGATTGATGGTGTGCTGCTCAACTGTCTTAGCCCCGATCAAGCCAAGGTAGCTATCGAAGAAGTCCATGAAGGGATATGCGGTACGCATCAATCGGCTCACAAGATGAAGTGGTTGCTTCGGAGAGTAGGTTATTTTTGGCCGACGATGCTAGAGGACTGTTTCAAATATTACAAAGGTTACCAGGATTGTCAGAAATTCGGAGCCATACAAAGAGCACCAGCATCGACTATGAACCCAATCATAAAGCCTTGGCTGTTCCGAGGATGGGGCATCGATATGATCGGCCAGATTAATCCACCCTCAAGCAAAGGACATAAATTCATTCTGGTGGCAACAAATTATTTTACAAAATGGGTGGAGGCAATTCCTTTGAAAAAGGTCGATTCTAGGGACGCAATCGAGTTTGTTAAAGAGCATATCATCTACCGATTTGGCGTCCCACAAACAATAACAACAGACCAGGGATCTATCTTCATATCGGACGAGTTTGTTCAGTTTCCCGACGGCATGGGGATCAAGTTACTTAATTCTTCACCGTACTATGCACAGGCCAACGGGCAAGCAGAGGCTTCAAATAAAATTTTGACCAAACTGATAAAGAGGAAGATTTCTGAGTATCCCAAGCAATGACACAGCCGATTGGCCGAATCACTGTGGGCCTATCAGATGGCATGCCATGGATCTATCCAAGTCCCTCCATACAAATTGGTCTATGGGCACAAGCAGTCCTGCCATGGGAAAACATCATCGGCTCAAGACGGATTCAATTACAAGACTAGCTCACAGCCGATGACTATTACAACTTGATGGTAGATGAATCAGAAGACCTAGTTTTGTCAAGGATGAGGGCCTTGGAAAAAGTAACAAGGAATAAGGAACGAGTAGCCCGTCATTATAACAAGAAAGTTGTGCCTAAGTCTTTTGAAGAGGGCGAATTCGTTTGGAAATTGATATTGCCGATTGGATCAAGAGATAATAAATTCCGCAAGTGGTCACCTAATTGGGAAGAGTCTTTCAAGATCCACAAATGTGTCTCTAAAGGGGCCTACATGTTAGAAGGGTTGGATGAAGAAGTATTTGGAAGGGCTCTAAACGGAAAATGTTTAAAGAAATACTACCCAAGCGTTTGGATCAATGCATGATTCGGCTGCGTTCTTGCCGATTCGTGTTAGCCGATGTCTTGACTCATGCAAGCATCGCCTTTAGGTCATTTTCACGTTAAGTTTTTTCCCCTAATTTTCATACATCAGCTTAGACTAGCCGACAACAACAAGGTATTTGATTGGATAATTTTGTTAACGCTGGGAACACCATTAACAAAATTAGGGGGCATATACGACAACAACGCGATGTCAAGCAGGGATATCAAGCAGGCAGGCCTTCAAAAATTTTCATGATTTTCAAACATTTTTGAAATAATCGGCGATCAAGTGAGTTGGAAACAATCGGCAAGCATACGTTAAACAGAGAAGAAGATGTCTTAGCCGATTACAGAGGATGTCTTAGCCGATTACAGAAGATGTCTTAGCCGATCACAAAATGTGCAAAAGAGTTAAGTATAGGAATACCTAGCCAACTATTACAAGCAAGTTTAACGTGAAAGGAAGTCCTTGATAGCCGATATTGCCATACGGCGGATCCCGTCTATTTATTCGATGGCCTTTGCATCGGCTACGTCGTTCCCCAGGATCGGCTTCATCGCCTTGGCCATGTCCGACAGGTTTGACACGGCCACCTTGATCTTTGCTCGCTGGTCCTCGATCTCCTTCGGCAGGCCGACCACGCGTTGTTCCTTGGCCACGATGTCGATGTCGATGTTGGCGAGTTCGGCTATCAGCTCTTCCCGACGCTTGTGAAGCCGATCAAGTTCGGCAATCATCTCGGTCTTCAAAGCGTCGATCTTGGCCTTCTCGACAGTGATCTCTTGCTGGCTAGCCTTGATGGTGGCCTCCAATGCTTGGTTTTCACGGCGATCGGCTATCCTTTGTTTAGCTCGTTCAAGCTTGTGCCGATGCGCCTCCATAAAAGTAGCCGGTGCAATGGTGTCAGCCAGCTGGTTCGACAGCCAATCTTGAATGTCTTCGAACCGGCTATGGATGGAACCACAGTCGGTGACCAAGAAATCGAGAGAGCATTCCAGCCATTTGGCTATATCTGACAAAGTTGTTCGTAGCTCCTCGTCTGATACCACCATGGCCTTATCAGCGCCCTCGTCGGGATTAAGGAATTCCGATAAATCAAAATCCAGGAGATCGGCTACAGACTGCAAGTTAGAAGTTGGTTAAGAGAGCCGACAAAACTAATAAGCCGATTTATGAGGCTGAACAGGACTTACTTGGATAGCTGGAACTGAGGTAGCCACGTCCTCAGCGTCACCATCATGCGCAGCCATCGACGTCGGCTCCCTTGATACCCAGGGGGCAGGTGTTGGAGCACGGGGAGGCTGAAAAAGATGCAAGTTAGAAATTTGGCTGTGCTAGTAAAAAGAAAATAAAGATAGAGTTTACCGAAGGAGGGGAAGTTGTTTTCTTCTTGGTGGCTAATTTCTTTGCCTACAGACACAGAAAGCCGATAAGTTGTAAAAAAAGAGAAAGATGGCAGGGTTAAGCAATGAAAAACGCTTACCGGCTGAGGACGAGGGACGCATCTCGGAGGGCTTGGAGTTCGCTCGGTGGTCTGCTCGGCCGATGGACTTTGAGCGTACTTGTCCGAAGAGCTTGTTTCGGCTGCGGCGGCGTTGACAGCCTCCTCCATCTCCTCGTCCCTAAGTTCTTCTTCGAGGGTCGCGTCCACGTCCGGGTCGATAGGGGGCAAATCGTCGGCTGGGATTGTCCTCGGCTTCTTTGAAGCTCGTTTTCTTTTTTCTGTAGCTGGAGTAGCAGCAGCCGACGGTGCCGCCCTTTTCGGCCGATGCAGTGGCACACGGGTCTGGCCGTGGAGCAAAGTGCCCACCTTCGGCGCATGGCAGCCGATGATGGACAGGGCTAGTACACAGCCGCCGAATAGCACACCAGGGGCATAGTGGATGGCCATTCCTGTGTTGCTTGTGTGCGGAGGTGAGGAGTCGGTCATCTGCAAAGAAATGAAGCATGATCAGTCAATAATATGGGAAATGGCCGAAAAGAAAAGCTAAAACAAAGAAAGATACTTACCGATGGAGTCATCTCCGGGTCGATGATGGTCAGATACATTGAGGCCGACTGATGGAACAAGTGTCGTTTCCATTCGTTCCACCATCCGCTGAAGGTTGTTGTCCTTTGCACTGC
Source organism: Oryza australiensis (assembly GCA_019925245.2). NCBI lineage: Eukaryota > Viridiplantae > Streptophyta > Magnoliopsida > Poales > Poaceae > Oryza > Oryza australiensis. The sequence continues at coordinate 1,000,867 of JAIFGZ020000545.1, read as the reverse complement.
CAGATCAATATTGTTGATGCTGCCTAGAGGGGGGGCCAGGGATACTGAGCAGCCGGTTCATCATGATATCTCCCTCAATCTTGCCTCTGGATTGGATCTTGTCTACGTAGTAGAGGCCGATCGGCAGCTGACCCATGCCAAGTTGTCTTGCAGCTACCATCGGATGATACAATTCATAAGATTTTTGAATGTTGTGCCCTTTGTGAATGCCGACAGGTAGGATGCAAGGTGTGATAGCCAATGTATAGATTTCCCTTGGTTTGTCATAGTTCCCAGAGTTGAGCTCATCCAGCCGAAAGTCATCTGGGAGTTCGAATCTTTCAAAATCTGTATAAGCAAACCATATCCTTGAGCTGCTTGGGAAGCCACTGTAGGTTGCCAAACCAATTTTTGAAGTGTTCGGCTGTTAGCTTGGACCCGGGGTATGTTTCTGCTGCTTCCCCATATGACAGGCATCGGTGGGTGGTCACTTCTTCATCATCTTCAAATCTTGGCTCGATTAAAGGGAAATCGGCCTCTAATGGGGATGGCCTTTCTGCAACTCGGTGGAGATGAAGGTTTAGCCATAGCTGCAGCAGCCACCAGGGCCCTCATGTGTTGATGGCTTGTTGAGAAGCTAGCCGAGCCGATGCATTACTTAGCATCTGGTATAGGTAGCCGAGCAAGTATTTCCCCAGAGGAACTTGTTTTTTGCTCACTAAGGCTTCGGCTATTTGCTGCCAATTGCTAGTCGGCCCACAGCTCAATCCGCAGAAGACATATTTCTCTAGCCACATTAGCAGGAAAGCAGTGTGTTCTCTCTCAGAAATTGGGCCGTCTCATGTTCATGGATATGAATCCGCTCCAACCCCCTATGCTTTTGGTCTTGAAGTTGTGAGAACACTTGATGTTGAGGCCGATCGGGTCAACTGTGGATGTTATATCCAACCCTGTGATCATCACTATGTCCATAAGGGTTGGTGTCATCGGCCGTTGCCTGAAAAGGAACGCATTTAGCGTGTCCAACCAGAAATAGGTGGTAGCCGATAGGAGGGGTTCGTCCTTTGAGATATCGGCTATGGTCAGGGCTAGGCATTGACTTATTCCTATCTCAGTCCAGTGAGTTTGTTGCCTAGCTGACATCCGCGAGTACCAAGCTGGCCAAGTTTTATCCATTGAGGGCCAAGACTTGAAAGCACTGGACCAGTGGGCTAGGTCAGGAGTGGAAAATCTGAAAGGGACTCGGTTTGTTTCAGCGTTAAAGGGCCAAGACTTGAAAGCACTCGACCAGTGGGCTAGGTCAGGAGTGGAAAATCTAAAAGGGACTCGGTTTGTTTCAGCGTTAATGAGCTCGCTAGGGTCTACGTTGCCAATCGGCCCTAATAAGAACTGGTTGGGACTAGTGAGGTCTGGAATAGCAATTTGGTGGGCGAGATGCTGTAATTCGAAGGATGAAAAAACAAGATTACAAAAGATGAAAGCAAAATTGCAAGAAGTAAAAGGCGACAGCCGATGAGACTTACCTCTGGGTATTCCGTTTGGGTCGCTTCGGAGTGAGTGCTTGAGGATGCCATTGATGGGCGGGATTGGCGCCACGAAAAGGATTGTTGGTGATGTCGTGCTTTGGGTCCAACGAAGTCGCCGAGGAGACAAAGAGTTTTTTGGGGCTAGGGCTTAAAAGATGAAAGTAACAGCGTGGCTTGTTTCGGCGCAAGGTAGGTGTTATTTAAAGAGGTTTCTTGACAACCGAGACAGAGTCGGGCAAGAAGTGCATGGAAATTTGAAAAATCGACAAATCCGCAATATTATCTTATCACGGACTTAGGGGCATGTGTTAATAACCAAATTTGGTAACTAAATCCCTAAGTCTGAGCCGAGGTTATAGCGGAATCGGATTGGAACACGATTTGCGGAGAAAGCAGAGGTTGCATCGGCTACAAGCAAATCGGCTGGAAGGCCAGTCGGCTGAGTCCGAATCGGACATGGATAGCCGATAGCCGATTCCGATTCAGAGAAGGACATGGAACCGTTTCTGATAAAGAAGCTTGAAGATAGAAGGAAGATTCGGTTCCTAAATGTTCGTCAAAATATTATCATCTATGGATAAAGTCCTGTAGTGACAATTGTATCTGTAAAATAGGGTTTGTTTAGATATTTCCTTTTCTAATGCGACATGGGACTGTATCCCGAGATATTGTCGTATTTTGAATAGTAGATTAGATAGAAATCGTGTCTCACATGGATAGTGTTATTCTTGGGTATAAATAGAACCCGAGACCTCTTGTATCATAACACAATCACAATCAATACAATCTCCGTGCATCGCCTCCTATTTTCTTTTAGACGAGTTCTTGATCCGGCTTCAGGCTGCATCGTTTCGACCCCTGATTAAGGTAAATGCTTGTCGTTTAGTGGTTTATTTCGTCGAATCTAGTGCTTTCATCATCATGACACTCTAGGTTTAATGTTACAAACTGCGCAAGTTATCATATATGGCATATAATCTAGAACAATGTCTAGATCTATCTTGCCATCGGCTTGTTCTTCTCAGGAAGCAGCAGTCGATAGAGCTAGATCTAGATGTTGGCCTAGATTATATGATGTATCTACCGTCTTGCAGGATTTACATCAGTCCATATAGATCCAATGCTATCTTTTGTACTTAATGTTGCATCATCCATGACCTATTAAGTCGCTTTTAGAAGTATTATGATCTATTCGGCTAGATGTAAATTTATGGAGACAGTGTCGGGGTTTCAGCCAACCTTATCTGTTCTAATATTTCTTTAGTATTATTTGCTATTAGATTTATTAGAGTCATCTCTTATATTAATTAGATCTAGTTAAATGCCTTAAGCCAGTATATTGGAGTATTCAGCCGACAGCCGATTGATCTAGGTTTAACGCATTTAGGTCAGATTGATATCTTTTTATAATATATATTGGAGTATTAGCCGATTTGCGTTAGATCTGCAGTGTCGGCTAGGTTATAAACGCATATATTTATTGTCTTGGTATATTTAGATTAAGTGATTCATACTGTCTCGGCATAGCCGATCTATCCTAGTCACTTAGTTTAAATATGCTTCGAGAAAGTAATTATATGCAGGTTGGTTCCCTGAGCCGATCTGGTAGGATCTAACTTTAACCTTAACGCATGTATCTGTTTATTCTTTCTTATTGGTTAGCAGATCAAACCAATTGGCACGCCTAGATCATCACAGGTAGCCAAGGATGGACCTGCACTGGAGCTAAGCAGATCTCCCAGGCCAGCGCGTGAGAGATTTTTCTCATCAACAAAACCCTAAATCGAGAGACAACCGATAGAGTTAAATTGAGATATAGGACTAGATTCAACAGAGACATATGATAAATAATCATACAAAGATATTAACTAAATCGAAGCAATCCAAGAGGTTGAACGTATTGATGCAGCCTTGGACGACGCCGACGTAGCCAATAAGATTGCCTGAGCTAGGGGACCTTGGACTTACCCCTTCGCCGGAGATCGAAGTCAATGCAGCCCCGCGTCAGGTGCCAAGTTCCGCCGCATGATAAAGCAGAATAGATGAAAAAAGGTGGCGACGCGCCGAATTGTATTGATCGAGAGATTGATTACATGAACCTCGAGCTTACATATTTATACCCGTACGCTGACAAAGATCCTAACATATTACAATTCAAAACTTTCCTAAAGATAAAAGGAAACAAACCGAGTCCTTATTGGATACTAACACACTTTCCTAAAGATAAAATAGAAAGTTAACAAACTCTTCCTAATTAATAAATACAAGCCGCATCTTTCCTGGACTCGGTTTCCTATGGATAAGACCTGATCTCGAACTGAATCTAACAAGAATCCGACTGCTGGAGATGTAGATTACAGAAAAACTGATGCAGAACTCCAAGCCGATACTAACTTTGAGCCGATATGAACACTTAGCCGATGAGGACTCTGGGGCTCACCAAATTCTGGTGTTAACAAGCATGTCTTCACTTCATTTATTCAAATATGTTCCTGCATTCTCATAATCTCCAAGGACATGTGGAACTTTATTAATTCTAAACCTATATGCAGGTAAAGGATACTAATTCCCTTTTATTTTCAAGGTCTGTGACGGTCAGATTTGGTACATAACGACCATCAACAGTGGCCATACTAGTGGAACAAGACGAGACATATCATTGCAGGCCGATTCCACCTTGGTACTCAAAGGTCAAAATAGAGCCGGTGGAACCAGGCTGTCACGATCTCAAATTGAACATCTCCGGAGGAGACGGGGAGACAAAACTAGGAGACACAACCCACACAATTATACTATGGTGCAAGCGCTTCATCGTTTTTCCCGGGCGAGAAGCGGCGTCTGTTTCTCCATCTCCTCCGCCTGCACCGTCTCCTCCACGTGGACCGCCTCCTCCATCTCCTTCGTCTACTCCGTGAGCACCGACTCCTCAACGGGCATTGACTCCTCCACGAGCACCTACTCCTCTGCAGGCTTGACTCCTCCGCATGCACCAGCTGGCAAGTTGTGCCCAATTAGTCTCACGCCATCAAGGTCAACAAAACAAACGAAGAAGCCAAAACTTGACGTGCAAAGGCTCCCCGCTCTAAAGAAAAGGTCGTACGACCGCATTGATGAGGAGATTGACGAGATCATAGCAACAGAAGTGAAGGCACAATTGAAGCCACAGATTCCTGAAAAGAAGATTCCTATAGACCTGATAGATAAGGAGTTCTTTAAGAAGATGAGTGCATCAGTAAAATTGACCTTACTGTCAGACTATGACCGATCAATTAGAAAGTCTTTTCAGAAGGCAAAAGGAAGGTCGAAAGATGTCCCTCAGCTCGGAAAGCAAGCAGAACAAGCGCTTGAGCCATTGCTGCCACCCGGTGAAAAGGAGTTTAGACAATTTATGGCAGAGACGGGACTAAAGAGGGAGCAACTATTTGGAGGCTCACCAATCAAAAAGGCGACAAAAGAGGATTTGAAATACAAATTTACCTTCGGTGAACCTCTTGTCAAGCCTTATCAGGTGAACACCTCTCTACACAGATGTACCGATTCCATCAATGGTACATGAAATATTCAGCCAAAGGTAGAGTGATGTTCAGAGAGCGGATAAAAAATGCAGATTTCCTCCAAGGAGATGATGTTATGTGGATCCACTTTGAGGATATATTCGAATTATACCAGCTAGATGCCCTCGACGTCTCTCTTCTCAGTTGCTCGGTTTTGTAAGTATCATTTAGTTAAATTTATTTCATTCCTTAGCTCCTTGCATGTAACTGATGAAAATTCCTTTTATCCATTGTACAATGGAGATTCAATAGTGCCGCAAGATACAGAGGAGAATATCCTCCATTTACTGGTTGAGCAGCATTACAAGACTTGGATACTCTTGTCATACAACACAGCGTGAGTTTTTACTACACTTTCGTACCAATTTCCTTCTCGTACATATACAGTTTCATAATATTATCTCACGCAATTTGCAGATTCCACTGTGTCCTTTTCCTTTTTGACCTTTCCTCGTGCAAAATCCATGTCTATGACTCAATGGATAAGCCAGAGTCTACCTTCGCAAAGATTTTTGAAGTGATAGACAGGTAATATCATCTATCCCACTGTCATTATGAATGTTGTTATTGCTGCTATGCGGATCTTGGATAATTAATCATAGCTTACAACTGTACATAGAGTGTGGGCATGGTTTCGTACATTGGTATGCGAGAGTTGGAAAGAAAAACTTGTGGTGAGGACAAAATTTCCAGTGAGTATATGCTCCAAAATTATATTGAATCATTAATTTGTTATAAAATAAAAATATATATTAAATATCTTGTCTCTACGTCTGCAATATACTCACCAAGTTCACCAAATAAAATCTGACAAGGACCTAGATGTACATAAAAATCATACATTATGTCTCTATTTTTTATTGATTTCATATATTTATTTCTTATTGTTTTCAAATGATAGATTATTTACGTGAGGGACAGACTCTCCCACGACGGTTTTATAAAGGATGTTCAAGAAGAAATGATGGGATTTATCAATGAGAAGATTATTGATCTCGCGGGAGAGTTTCACTACGATGGAAATCCAATTTGTCAACCCCACCCCACGGCTTAGCTTTTGTGATATACGATATAGAACATTAGAAATTAAGAAGAATTGTGGTATATGTATATATTTATATGTGTGTATATATTTTGGTAAAATATATATTTATACATATATATACATATTGCATATATATGTATAAATACATATATTACATATATACATATTATATATACTATGTATATATATGTATTTACACATATATATATGCATTATATATAAACATTACACATATATATTCATAATATATAAACAAGCAAGAAACAAAGGAGCAAAATTTTTAAAAGAAGAAATAAAAACATCTTTTGTCCCGGTTTACAACTTAGGACTAAAGGGGTTGCAAACCGAGACAATAAAGGGTTTCCCCAGCAGTGGACCAAAACCGCTCTAGAGTGAGTCAGGGGTAATTCATCCGATATAAGAAGTTGAGGATGATGGATATCTAGTTTTATGGTTCGAGGGGTAATTCGTACTGTCGCAATAGGGTAGGAGCTAATTCAGACTTTTCCTTATTAATTTATCGATTATACTTATTTGTGTTATATAGCATTTAATTTAAATATGGAGTCAACTATATGCACACATTTTGTAAATATCCGATTGTTTCCATATACACTCATACTCGTTGACCAGATTATTAACGACCATGGGAAAGGTTTGATAATAAATATTTCTATTTTTGAGCTATGGCAAACTAAAAGGTAATAAATACATACGATCACCAAATCTCCTCCAGGGGCAGCACAGCGAAGGATGAACTGAAGATTGGATCAACTGACATGGTGCTCTGATACCATGTTAACTTTACACTACTACGGAAACTATTTTGGCAGGCGACCAAAACCGATACGAACGATCTTCGTATGCAGTTGGGCGGCCTGTCTACACGTAGGTGTCTGCGAAAATCATCATTTTTGCATATGGCCGGCCCAACCGCATGCGAAGATTGATTATCGCATGCAGTCGCATTAAGAGGCCCACCTGCATAATCTTCCCATGCAACCTGGCCATTTGGGAAGGTTGTGTCCCTTATGTACACTATACAGATCCTCTCATCTATGACAATCTCTCACATACCTAGGTTTTGCGGGCTGTCACAACGAAGTCATCTCAAATGAGCCTAAAAAGAGACCGATAAAGATATACTCGCACAGACATGTTAGATGTGCATAAAACTCAAGCCCGTCACGGCTGATACCTATCGGTGATATGCTCAAATCATTGCACGCCCAAGGGCTAACTTTTCCGCAGGTAGCACTCCATGGACGGCTTAGAGAGGCGTTTCCCCACCAGGTCAATCATCGGCCTCGACACCGACACCAATACCCTCCAACAGCAACAAACCGCGGCCACCACCTTCTATAGCCCTCTCTCGTGCTGTAGAGGCTGCACAAAAGACTACTAAGAGTGATTCTTCTGTTGCTTCCACGGGACGAACACGGGATGTTCAATGCCATCAATGCAAGGGCTTTGGGCATTTGCACAAGGACTTCCCCAGCAAATGTGTTCTGATCATTAGGTACAATGTTGAGTATTCTTCTGCTAGTGAATTGGATGAGGATACACTAGCATTGCTTGCAGCTAACGACACAGGTAGCGAAGATGAGGAACACAATGGGCCTGAAGTTGCGGACCACTATGAGAGCCTTATTGTGCAGTGTGTCTTGAGTGCACAAATGGGCAAAGCGGAGCATAACCGGTGGCATAACCTTTTTAGACGAAGTGTGTCATCAACAAGCGTTCTTGTAGCACCATCCTCGATGGGGGAAGTTGTAGAAACTTGGTGAGTACCGAGATGGTCACTAAGCTCGCTTTGTATATGAAACCACATCCCCACCCATACTACATTCAGCGGTTCAACAACAGTGGCCGAATTAAGGTAACACAATTGGTGAAATTAAAATTTTTCAATTGGTTCTTACTATGATTTTGTTGATTGCGATGTTGTACCTATGCAAGCTTGCTCTTTGCTGCTGGGTAGACATTGGCAATATGATAAAGACACGTTTCATCATGGTAGAACAAATCACCAACGATCTAACCGATCACGTTATTACATGGCAAAGTAACAAAGCTAAACTTTGATCTAAACAAAACACAAGTTGATCTATGATGACTAAGGGAAATATATAGGTGGGAGGACGAGTTGGGGTCGTCCTATTAACCCTAAAATGTGTCCCTAACAAACTCAACTTAATACATAGCTCATTGGGCCCAAATAAGGTGACACAACACAGTGGACAAAAAAAGGTCTCTGTAGTAAAACGATGATTGCTGCCTCTCCAGAACAGATATAGACACGAGGCTGGATCCATTTGAAAGTATACTTGACAAGATTTCCATGAAGTACTTGCACGCCCAAAACGGAGCCCATATGAAGTTGTGGCGGTCATCACAAGTTGGTGTTCTTCTATAGTCCGAATCCAGCCCGCGCAAAACCTCTCCCCTTTTGATCCTCTCTATCATTCCTAAGTAACAAGAGTGCACATGTCCCCAAGGCATAAATAAGATGGACATGAACTCATGAATGAACTCACATGATAGTTGAGTTGACGTGCACGAGCACGGGTAATAGAACCATGAAGTTGTACTTGTGTAGACGTGGATGTATCGGTGGTATTGATGTCGTAAATCATCCTTCCCTTCTTGCATTGGAGTGGTCCTCGACTCAAGCTCATCTTACTTCTCCCAAATATGGCTTCAAATGTGCAACATTAAAGGTGGGACTAACCCCAAAATCTATAGGCAGATCAAGCTTATATGCATTCTCATTAATTTTCTGTAACACTTTAGAAGGTCCATCAGCTCTAGACATCAATTTAGACTTTCTCAAATCAGAAAACCTTTCTTTTTGCAAATGCAACCAAACCAAATCTCTAGGTTCAAAATTCAATTGCCTTCTACCTTTGTCACCAACAAGCTTATACTTAGCATTCATGAGCTCTGTTTTTTCTTTAGTTGTTTCATGTAGTTTTAACATCAATTTTCAACATATTGTTTAGCATCAAAATTCAGTTTTCTAGAAAAAGGCATTAAATCAATAGGAGCATGAGGAACAATCCATAACTCAAAAGGACACATGTAGAATGCAGCGAAAAATTATAAGCAAATTCAATATGAGGCAAGTATTCTTCCCACATCTTAATATTTTTCTTTAAAACAGTCCTTAACATAGTAGACAAGGTTCTATTCACAACTTCAGTTTGACCATCAGTTTGGGGATGACAAGTAATACAAAACAAAAACTTAGTCCCCAATTTAGCCCACAAAGTTCTCCAAAAATGGCTAAGAAATTTAGTTTCACGATCAGAAACAATTGTGTTAGGCATACTATGCAAACGAACAATTTCTCGAAAAAATAAATCAGCAATATGAGTAGCATCATTGGTTTTATGATATGGTATGAAATGTGCCATTTTATAAAATCTATCTATAACCACAAAAATGCTATCATGTCCCCTCTTGGTCCTAAACAATCCCAACACAAAGTCCATTGAAATATCTTTTCAAGGAACACTAGGAACAAGAGTTGGGGAAGATTTGGTGATGGATTGAGTGAGGAGCTAACCCTAGCTTCTACGGCGACGAGTGGTGAACAGGAGCGTGAAATGTTTTGGGAAGACGAAGCGGCGCAGAAGACGGTGCGTTGTGCACCGAATATATTTTTAAGGGTATCAGTGGTCATTTTTGGGCCGAAACCCATTATGTTCGTAGCCTAGTTCTTAGGTGTGGCGAGGGCATGTATCTTTTAGGGATTTAAGCATATTTATTTCTATAATATGCACACGGTACCAGCCCAATACCTTTAAAAATCATCTCTTCATTGCTAAAAGGCTTTTTTATTATAAAAATCACTACGATGCGATTTGAAAAGAGTTACTAGCAGCATGCTTCCATATCTTTATAAATTAGCTTTTTTGTTTACAAAAGTCAGGTGTTGCTTAGTATTTTATTTAAAACATGGTTGACATAGTGCTACATGATTATTTATTATAGTCACAAATTGCCTCGAGTTATGCACATTATTTTTGAACCAGCACAATTGGCTTAATGCTATGTGTAATATTTATTTATTTAATGATGGATGGTAAATCACTTGGGTGATAGCACTCTGGGTTTAACACCACGTATGCCGGTATTTAATATATATAAACCATTTGGTTGGTTAAGTTTTAGTTGTTGACTATATGTCTAGTTGTATTTCAACTAATCACATAGTACGGGGTTACACCTAATTAGGTGTATCTATCTGATGCACCTATTATCTATTTTTTGTTAAATTTTTCAGATGAGCCTTCCAAAACCTCTTGTAAATGTCCAAATGACAAGGTTGAAGAGGAAAAGCGCTTAGGAATCTATAATGAGGATATCGAAGCACTCGGCTTTTGTTTGAGTAAGCATGGAAGAAGATTATTTATTGACTTTGAAGGTCTCGGGGGCTGCTGTGAAGATCATGGTACCACATACTCACTCGCCTGCTTATCCGCTGGAGATAGGAGGTGGGCTAGACTCGTACACTGTGTAATTAGACTAGGACATATTAGGTGTTGCCTTGTGTTTCACGGCATGACTCAAGTCCCGGTTAAATACTATCATGTAATAGATTAAGAGACTGATATCGTGTTATGCTAGGTTTCTCCTTTGTAACCTTGCCCCTCAACCTATAGAAGACGGGTAGGGAGCGCCCTTAAGGGCAACTGATAACTCATAACCACAACTTGATCATCATATCAACATAATACACTCGACGGATTCAATCCCCAAACAAGAGCAGGGTATTACTTCTCATTGAGAAGTCCTAAACTTGTCTAAACCTTTGTCCCCTTTACTCATCCACTTTATAGCTCGTCCATTGTCTCTTTTATTATTGTCGATCTAGAACATCGACAGACACAACCTCGAGAAGACGCCTTGCCTCCGTGACTCTCCGGACATTGCAGCCTCTGTGTCGGTTGGATCAGCAGCAGGAGCAGGAAGATGAGAGGCTCGCCACAAGTTCTCAAAATTGTGGGGCATCGTCATTGTGGAGGGTGGCAGGTCATGCCCGTGGCCTCGGCCGGCACCACTGCCGCCCCCTGCCGATGCCAGAGGAGGAAGATAAGATGGCCAGCAGCGTATGTCGTCATGATTGGGAAAAAAAGGAAAAGGGGAGAAGGAGAGAGGGTACTGACATGTGGCCCCATGCCTATTTTTTAGTATTTATTTGGTGACTAGGCTGACACGTGGATCCCATGTCAACGAATGTCACCCTCAATACTATCTTAGAAGTCGTTTTGTATGGTTTTAATAGTTGAAATAATTATTATATTCGATTTTATTAAGGATATGAATTAGATCCTAACATTTGAGGAAGTCAGATTGGTCTTTTTCCTATCTGATTATCCATTCCATGCTCCCACCCTAGGCCCGGCCCGTTTTCATCTTGCAACTTTGACCGTTTGATCTACCACACATCTATAGGGAATAAGGAATGAATGGAAAGATATTAAGGAACAAGTTAGTATCAACTTAATTAGTTCCTTTCAAAAAATATCAACTTAATTAGGAAGAAAATTACACCAAAATATATGTGCGAGCTAAGTTCACCAGCTAAGTCAAAGAGTTGCCCTCTAGAAGAACCAAGTGTTTAAGACGTGTTGGGCACTATTGAAGCCCTACAACACTTTTTCTAGCTCCCACGTACTGAATGATCGAGCTTGTTGTGCAACTTTAAAAAACGAAATTTATGAACACCCCTTTATTTTTCTTCAAACCAATTAAAAAATCCACATGTAAAAGCTTCAGGGTTGTCAGTAACCCATAAAAATTGATTTTCGTAGTCAAGCCTCTTAACAGATCCGTTTGTTAAAGTTGACCTATATTCATCGATGTTAAGATTCATTTGCAAAAATTGACCTATGTTCATCAATAGATCTTTTAAGAGCCCTGTTTGCGAAAATCGATGGACAGCACGACCAGACACAACACTTTCCTTATAATTTTTCAATCCTCTAGAATGAAACCTATCTCTCCCCTCCACCTTCTTTCTTTCTCCTGTATCCGCTCACGTCCTCTCCCTCTCCCATCACCTCTCATCCCATGCTCTAAGCTGGGGATGACACCACTAGCGACAGGAGGCCTGCGACCGGATCCAACGCCAAAGGCCTTATGTGGGCACAGGAGTGGCGACAGCATCCTCACGCGACCTCAGGACCGGTGGGGCATGGTAGCGGAACTCCGACAGTGCCAAGCCATGCAACAGCAGTGGATCCACTATCACTGGCCTCGGGAGCTACAGGGTCTCAGCAGCAACGATGATGGCGGCAAATTGAAGCTAGAGTTTTGATTTAGAATTTTATTTTTTAATGATTTTTTTGCACATGAACGGCGTAACTTTATCGTCTACGAAAATCACTTTTTGCTTATGGATACGCTGCCTATTTAGAAAAATATCATTTTTTATCAATAGGCGAGTCGTTCAGTCGTTTGTGAAAATGGTTTTTGACCATTTGTTTGTTTGTGAAAATGGTTTTTTGACCATTTGTAAAGATTATTTTTTATTAATATTACGTGTATAAAAAGTAAAATGTGACATGTTTGGTAAGAGGTTTCTATTAGTGATATGTCCTAGAGGCAACATGGAGATGTTGGATATCACGTCAATGTTTATGTATTTATGAATAAAGTGTTATTCAGTTTCATGAAATAGACATCTTGTATTGATCAATAAGTACGTGACTTATTTATGAGACTCTTTATGTATGAATCTATTTCTAAACGATCCCTGATCATATGTCATATTGTTGGAACAAATATGATTCTAAGATCGGCATGTTTATTGATTGATGATCATGTCTCATAAATCATGGGTATGGAGATACCAAATCAATAAACATGGACACATGTGTTGGAGAACACATTGTTGGATAGACCCACCATGAGACACTACAGGAATTAATGTGCCATTAGTTGGTCTCGTGTAGTGTTGTACAAAGTCCTTAGACCCGAGATCACCATGGATTCCAACATGTGTAGTAGCCTACTTTGGGACTACCAAACGCTATTCCGTAATCGGGTAGTAATAAAGGTAGTTTTCGGGTTTGCTATGAAACATGGAGTGGGATGTGAGTGATCAAGATGGAATTTGCCCCTCCTTTGGAGAGATATCTCTGGGCCCCTCGAGGTAATGGATTATGGAAATGCATGGCCATGCTAAGTTGATTGAGGAGTCAATCAACGACGGATAATCCAATACGGTTCGAGTGAATGGTTAAGCTATTGAAGGGATGGCACACATCTTGCCTATAGCTTAACCGGTATCGTGAGGCAAAGGGATTTGTGTACACATTACAGTTCATAGTCGATATTATATTCTTGTATACTATGGTGTCAATATGTGCTTGCTAGGCGCCGCCAGATGTGCGGCCGAGTTGGACTCGAGCCGACGATCGCTAAGTTAGACTATAGCCAAAACCGAGTATATCCGAACCTACGTGGTCGCACGCTTAAGGGGATAAGAACATGCATTCGAGTTGGACTCGGATACGGCTCGATCGGATAGAGTCCTATGGGCTTACGACGTGTGGGCGGCCAACTCTATGAGATACGGATGAGATCCGATTCAAAATAGAGTCCTAATCGGCCACTAGTCCCAGTCGGTCAACTCTATATAAAGGAGGGAGGGGTGGAGAGCTGCGACACGTCAATTGCATCGCGTGCAACAGAAGTCGCCGAGATCAATCTCCACGGAAACCCTCCCCACTTTCGAGCCAAACCCTAGCCTTGCATCGCGTGCTAGCACACGGGTGTACGGCGTTTTGTCTCCGGACGTGTGGATACTCTGGGTAGAGGCGCCGCTACGTTGCGCGCCGTTGATCGGCTTCGGATCGGGCTACGGCATCGCGAATCGGCTGATTGGCGAATCGGCCGTCCCCGGTATCGGGCTGTCGGCTTGCGAGAATCGGCTACACTGTTCGGATCGGATAGCCCCGATTGGTTTTGGCCGCACACTCCAATCGGTAACGATCTATCGGCCCTTACTTGCAAGTGTTCTGGTTTGCGCGGTAGATTTTTTTGTTTTTGGCTAGCGTAGCTTCCGCGTAACCCTTCGTTTCAGTTTCAAAGGAGCCGGGCTAGGGTGAAGTAAAGAAAATGAAGTAGAAGGATGCCGCGAGGTTCGAGCCGTTCCATAGCCCATGGTGTATTTCTTTAAAAAAAAAGAAAAAAAACTGACCGTACTGTACCTTCTTCGACGTCTCGCCGAGCCCTCCGCCGCCGCGGCGCCCGCCACTGTCCACGCCGGCGAGGTCGATCCGCCGCCCTAGCCCGGCGTGGCCGATGGGCCCACGAAGCGAAAAGTCAACGAGCCGGCGAGAATAAAAAAAATATACACACGCCCACCCACACGGCCGCGAGTCGTCCGTACCCAAGCTGCCAAAATTGCCAAATCACCCTCCAATTCCTTTCCCCTCCTCCTCCCCTCTGCCGCCATGGCCGCCTCCGCCTCCCCTTGACCCACCCATCGCCCCACTCCATGAGACTTCCCGCGCCACAATCCAGCCCTGCCGCACGAGGATGTCCCAGTCCGACGTCGTCTACAGGTGATTCCCCCTCCCTAACCCCGCCCCATTTTTCCTTTTCTTGCCTGGCTGGTCGGGGGGATTCGGGGTCGGTTTGTCTAGTGCGCAGACTCCGCAGGGAGAATTTGGGTCACGGATGCTGGAAAGTTAGGTTGCTTTCTAGGATTCTCGCCCTGTTCTTTTAATCTTTGCGGTGGGAATCTTGGTGGTGTCCTGGTGATATTGGAATCAAGAACCTGAGGACATAGAATTTGTGGCATTTGGGTGAGTTGGGTAGGCTTGATTCTGTGTGCTACTTTGGTTTTTTTTCATGTGCAATCTAAACTTAGTGAGAAAATTTGAAGTTCGAGTGGCAAAATTTAAAATTCGATAGTGATGGTAGAGTATTGCAGATTCGGATGCTTTTATTAGAGTGATGTGCAGCAGTTGCGAGTATCTATTAGATATATTGTGGTTACGTCTGCACTATCGACAAGATTCACGATGCTGGAGTTTTAGGGCCCTTATTATTTCCTATAATGTTATAGTGAGCTCTCCAATTCTCCATGCAGTGCTTCCATGCGTTGTCGCATTTGTTGGGGGATTCTGCTTGCGAGATTCTGTTGTAGACAATTTAGTCGAGCGTGTTTCACGTGGAATTGCTGGTGTTGCCATGTGAAATTGAAAACTTTGTGTTGTCGCCGAGTCAGACCTTTAAGTCCCAAAAGAGAGCTAAAAGTGCAATGCAGCCACTCTAGATCATTGGATCTTGCACGAGTATGCAATTTTTACCACATTTAAGAGGCATTGATTAATATACTTATGTGTATTTTCTGAGTTCTGAATTGATTCTGCATGTTTAGGTTCCAGTGTTTCTTGAACAATGCCAGCTATGTTAGTTTAGGTTATTGATCCAATATATTTCTATTTTCTAGCAATGAGCAGTCAAGTATTGACTATTCTTTATATTGGTGTGATTTTTCTTTATTAATGTTGAAATGCAAATATAGCGATAAATGGAAGTCATGTTAAAACTAAACTAAACCATTAATACAAGTGGTATGAATAGAAACTCATATCCATTTTTTGTGTAGTGTCATTATATTTAGCTCTGTTTGTTATAGATAAATTGTTATAAATCTTATTCGTGTTCATTTTTGTTTTTACTAGCACTGAGGTGAGATAAAGTAACCTTATTTCATATAATTTCTGATTTACTGTTCTGGCAACTTAATTTTGCATACTTCTCATCATTAACTGCTAAATACTAGCTTTGAATGCTACATCCTACCTTGTAGCAAATTTTTTGACTATTTTGCAAGTCTTTCCCTGGATGACTTTATGACAATATTTACATGTCTATTGGCAGCTGCGGATCTTGTGGATACCCTCTGAACCTGTCATCTTCTAACCGAAGCACATCTGACGTAGGATCCTCATACCAGAAGTCTCTGAAGAAAGGTCTGATTTCATTCATTTCTGTTGATCTGAGCCGATTTACTCAGGTAGACGAGATATCTTGCTTTCCCCTCACCTGGCGTAGCTATCGGCCAAAAACTAAGCTTCTCTGCCGAAAGTGTGGGGCATCTATTGGCTATGGGTATGGTGAGCCAGCTGTTCTGTGCAGCTTTGATCCAGCCAGTTCATCATCGGGTACATCCCAAAAGTATTTAATAAAGATCCAGGCTCTCCAGCCTTCGGACAGTACTCAGTAGTCTGTCAACTTCAGTCAATTTGGAAGGAGAGAAAATGGATGACAGTGTGGAAAACTATATCAATTCCCTATCAGATGATTGCTTGGTTTGTATATTTAACAAGCTTGAAAGCGAATCAGACAGGAATGCTTTTGGCTTAACTTGTAAGAATTGGTTCATGGTTCGAAACATTGCCCGGAAATCAATATTTTTCCACTGTTCTTTTAACCCTAAAGTATACAAGGAGCACACCAATTGCCTTTCGAAGTTATTGGCCCGCTCACCTCATCTTAACTTGGTCTCCCTCGCTGGGCTTACGGAGCTACCTGACATGGCTTTGAATCAGCTGAGAATTTCTGGAGCATCATTGCAGTCCCTTTCTTTCTACTTCTGCTCTGGTATTACAGATGATGGTTTAGAGCAAGTGTCAATCGGATGCCCTAATTTGGTGAGTCTTGAACTCTACCGCTGCTTTAATATTACAGATCATGGTTTGGAAAACCTTTCCAAGGGCTGCCATTCTTTGAAGAGTCTTAACCTGGGTTACTGCGTAGCCATTTCAGATCGAGGGATTGCTGCAATCTTTAGGAATTGCCCTAATATTTGCACGATTATCATAGCATATTGCAGAGGTTTATCTGGTGTTGGATTCAGAGGTTGTCCAAGTACACTTGCTCATCTGGAAGCTGAGTCGTGCATGCTTTCTCCAGATGGTTTGCTGGATGTAGTGAGTGGTGGTGGACTGGAGTACCTAAATTTATACAATTTAAAAAGCCCAACCGGACTTGATGGCCTGGATAGAGTTGGTTATGCAAAAAATCTTCGGTTTTTGAACCTCAGGATGTGCCGTTACCTTACTGATGATTCTGTGACAGCAATAGCTAGCGGGTGTCTGTTGATTGAGGAATGGAGCCTCGCTGTCTGCCACGGAGTTCGCTTGCCTGGATGGTCTGCGATTGGATTGTTCTGCAACCAGCTGAGAATCTTGCATGTTAACCGTTGCCGAAACATTTGTGACCAAGGTTTGCAGGCTCTAGGGGATGGCTGCGTGTGCCTTCAAGTTCTGCATATCCATGGATGTGGCAAGATCACTAATAATGGTCTGGCATCATTTAGCATTGCTAGGCCCAATGTGAAACAAAGGTTTGATGAAGTCATGTGCATTGGCCCCTCCATTGAGGATTTATTCCGATTGCAATGATCAGAATGCTCGGAAAGTTTCAGCTTTATTTTGCGGTTGACAAGGTTCAAGCCATGGCCACCAGCATTGTCATTACAAGTCACATGAGATTTGGTTCTGCAGCCATTATGCTCTTCTAATTTGCTCAAGGGCATACTTATTTATTAAAAACAGGACCATAAATATACAGCTGGATTGCGAGGAGTCAACTCCATTTGTTCCTGTGGTTATTTGCAAGTTCTGAGTTTATTGGGTGATACAGATAATGGTTTTGTAGAAAATGTTTTTCTACAATTTGATAGCTAGTTTAAACTTGTAAATTGCTATGTTTAAACCCATCGAAAATTGAATTGGATGGAATGGTTGTGCTACAGTGTTGAACCGTATTTTAACTTTCCGATGGATTGCATTAGATTAACTCAAAGAGGTTCGACTATCAGAATGCCACCATAGCTGAAAACATTTTTTTAGTTTTGATGAAATGTAAACAAAAAAATTGCTGAACTTCTTGACCAATTGAAGTGTTTGACGAATGATTCAGCAATTAAAATACACCGTATCCAAATCCGCATCAAATTATGTTCAGAGAAACAGGTCGATCACCGTAGATACAAATCCTCAGCGTTCTTTAAAATTAAATACGTACAACATGGTAAAGATCAAAACAATCATACGAGAGAATTTTTTGAAAATATCCAACTTTGTACAACCGGCTTTCATGAGTATGTACATGTTTCAAAGAAGCAGCAAACTGTGCATACTCAAGATCATAAACCAATACGTTATAAACTAGCACCTTAGCTTCCCTCAAAATACCTACACCCTTTTGTACAACTACTCAAAATAAGTAAAACTCCATGATTGATTTCTCATCTTTTTGCATTTGTAGTAGCATCCTAACCTATGGACCTAACATGGAACAGCTACCTGACGAACTTCCGGTAGGACACACAACATCTTGCACTTGAAGCTTCAAGATATGCAACCTGGTGGTATCAAGTATCTCAAGGCATTCCTGGAGATCCTCGCCACTCGCTAAAATTACCCAGTCACCCTCATCATCTTTGTACTTGAGATGGAATGCGCCAACTGACAGTTTCAGCCTCTTCGCAATTTCCTCGAGCACCTGCATGTATTTCATGGACGGTAGCAATTTGAACCTTATGGTGTCATTCTTGTAGGTCGCCTTTACAACGATGGCCGTGTTGCTTTTGTTAATGGACTGACTCTTGATGCTCTTGAAAGTTTCACCGCTTGATGTGCTACCACTGGAGCAATCTGCGGTGCTGCAAGAAAGACGGAGGCTTTGATCGGCATTCATGTTGCTCTTACCAGCTTCACTCTCCATTCTGTATTGTTGTGGCGCAGAAAAGGAATCCCTTGATGAAGGCTTGTGCTCCAGTCTCTCCGTCCTCGTGCCAGTTTTCACAGCACGAGTCATTTCCCTTTCAACATATAAACCATTTGACATATCCTCACAGAATGACCCATTCAATGTGGTAGAATGTGACTTTCGAAATAATCCTCCATCATCCATGTCAAGATCAATTTCACCATTTTGCTCATTCTGCACTTCGTGGAGTACATCTTGACCAACATGTTCTCTTCGGTATGCATCACAGTCAGGTTCGAAGTTCAAATGGGAAAGTTCAGATTCAATAGGTAAGGGATCGGAACCTTTGTGTTCAACATTCGTCAAAACAGGCTCTATGGAAGGGGAAACAGATGAGACAAGGCATCCGGTGGAAGGATCATATTTCAGCATTCCCTCGACTCCATGTACTGAACTTATGACGTTCTGGATCTTCTTTAGGGATCGGTTTACCTTCTTTATCTTACGAGATGGCCACCTTGATATTCCATGTTGTCTGCATATCCTTTTCAGCGTAGTAGGACAAACTGCAACGTAGCAGCAAAGGAATAAAAAAACTGCAAGTTCCTCTTCCTATGATACAATTAGATTGGTTTATTTAGACTCCTTTATTAGCAGTAGTGCTTTTCATCCAAAACAGAACGAATTGAGTAGGAACTAATTGAATTGCATAAGAATAAACCAGAAAAGGATCACGAGAGTACAAACAAATTACCACCAATACTCTTTGCAGCATCTTTTAGACTGCCAGAAAAGTACTGCTGGAGGACACTCAAGCTAATGCTCTTCTCTGTTGAGCTGCGTCTTTTCTCTCCATCAGATGCATTGCTACACTTTAACTTCAAAAGAAATAGACGGAGATTAGACAATTTTTTTAAGTGGTTAAACTACAAACTCATATGTAACATGAATAACACAAAAAAGGAATTTACAAAATATATAGAAGCATCTGGTTTCTCAGATGTTGATTATAAATCGAAAAAGATGATTTGGAAGTAACTACTTACAGTGCTTAAACTTCTCAATTTCAAAGGCGTTGAGAAGCTATTTTAAACAGTAATTACTTAAGCAGCATTTTAGTTATTCTCTGTAACATTTGGGACATCTTTATTGAAGAAGAAAGAAAGAAAATAACATTAGATGATGCAAAAAGATCATATCTATACAGCTAAATTGCAATACAGCACAAGAAAACGGACCATGTTTAATCTGTAACTATTTAAACAATGTACAGAAAAAACTATCCTGCAGAGTTATCAATTACAATTGCTCATGTCTGAATGACTGAAGCACACAAAGAAAAACAGACCACAGGACAGATAAGAGAGGATGAAAGCACATAGATAGAATGTTGAGGATAAAACAACCTTGTTAGTACTTTTTGTATCTCCTAGTTGTTCATCAATGCTCTCTATCTGATATTCCAAAGGCATATTTGTTTTTGTTTCATTGGATACATCAATTTCTTGGCCTGAATAAATAAGATTAACAGGTAAAGGGCATCTTGTTCCTGATCCATTTTCATTTGATGGTTTTGTTGTAGCATCTTCCTTCAACTCAGCATCTGAAACAGTTCTCAGACTTTTGCATACTTTCCGCATAGTCGCAGAAATGTTGTCAAGTAAGATCTGTTGTTCTTCACCGCCTTTGCACGAGACTGGAAGAAAGAACTCTAGCACATAGTCATCATTTCCAGTGTATGTGCTCCGCAGCCTAATTGCAACAGCAGCGTGAAGACCAAATTTACGGGCATGATTGACAAGTGGATAAGCACGCATATCATAATCCTTCACATCAGATGAGAAGAAGGGATTATTTGATAGATATGCATTTCCAGCGACACCTTGTCCTTTCTTAAGGGGATGTTCAGCACAGACTTGGACAAAATCACGCATTCTCACGTCATTGACATAACATGCAGATTCTTGTATGCAAAGGACTTCTTTGTTACGTATACCAAATTTTGTACCATATTCTACTGACACATGCACATCTCTTTTGGAGCAAACTGGAATCCATGCAAGTGCCAAAGGTAGCAAGTGTGCTTCACAAACAGCTCGCAGAACATCGAATATTTCCATTAATGCTAATTTCTGGTCCCTTGAATAGCTCTGCAATATCGAGTAAAGTGAGAAAAAAATGTTTGAATCAATGAGCTCTCCATGTGCATGACTGTGATAGCAATATAGATTGGTACCTGAGAATGTCTCCATGCATTGACAGTGGTCAACTGAACAGACTGCAAGATTACAATGTCACTATTAAGCTCACAGAGGTAAATTCAAACATGAAATGAACTTATAGCGAAATGTTCTGGAACAAAATACAACCATATTCACAAGCACGGATGGAAACAATTAAATGCACCCTCCAGTGAAAAAACTAGCCATAGCAACTCTACAGTATTATTTTCATGCCCTAACTCTGGAGAGTTTTAAACATATTTGAGCAAAAGTTGAACCTTTTACCATGCGTAGAATAGAAACTAATAATATTGGTGATAAGAGCAAGTGACAATTGATATTATTGATGTTAACTTCAAAGGAGTAATTTAATAAATCAACAACTCAAAATGAAAGCTAAATGTCTCACATCAGCACCTTAACTGAACCACCCAGAAAATAAATCAAAGTATTTTCCACCTAGGTATTGAGAAAACCTGTAGCGATGAATAATATGCAACTTTTCTAGGTTTTAATACTCCCACTTGGCAGACCCTTTTCCAATTTTATTTTCACTTTTTAAGTAATCTAACAGTATTTTTTTTTCTAGTTGATGAGTCCACAGAGCACACCAACAGTTTGGGAGCACCAAGCAAAACTCATATCCGGATTACGTAAACTTGGTACCTACTTCCAGTATTTATACACAAACACTACACCCAGTATTTATGCTTCCAATCATTCTTCCTGCTTCAGTACATGATATTGATCCAACTTAGTGAAACATACAAATTTGGAATGAGAAACTGCAAGACAAGCATATGTCATACTGTCCTTAATTATTCTAACGAGGTACATAGCAGTATTGCATCACAACTGGGTGTAACGTTGGACAACACAAAGGAGGAACAACATGCTTTACAGGTTACTAAAAGCCTGGAACAACCAAAGTGTTATGTATATGGGTAGTATCAAGTCCCAGGACAAACAGAAAACCGGAGAGGGTCCAAGGGATCAGTACATGAGAGTGTTGATCCTAATCCTCCTATGATCGTACAAATCTTGTTGTTAGCAGGTTTCACACTGTTGGGCCCTTTCACACCTATTGGGTCCCTTCGCACTGCTGGCCCTTCACACTGTTGGGCCCTTTCACACCTATTGGGTCCTTTCACACAGCTGGCCCTTTCCCTAGGATAGGGAGGTGGACAAGCTCTCATACTACTATATATATTTTGGCTGCTTAGCCTTGTAACTCATTTTGTAATTCTAGTTACACTTTCACTTGTATCCTGCAAGAGGAAAGGATAGTTTTTTTTTTCTCGAGATAGCAAATAACTTGATGACCTCTTTAAGAAAGAAAAAACCAGATGTAGTTTGTGTGAAACCAAAGGGTAGGAGAATTAGGAAGTCCCCCAAAGTTAAAATATATGGAAGGCCTGATCTGAAACAGTGGAACTCTACAAATTTGATTATAGGAAAAAACAGGAAGTTTCTGGTTAAGAGAGCTGAAGAGCAAGGTATTTTAAATAGCTTGATGTCATATTTATATAATGAGTCCTTGGAAGTTTTACAATATGCTTATTTCACTGTTTTCTCGACACATGATGGTTTGTTAGAGCCTAGAAATGTGATACTTATCATTTGTTTCTTTTAGCAAAAGTGTAATGTTTTGCAGAGGCTAAAACTACTGGATGATTATGCTCTGAATTTCACCTGTCAGAAGGGAGTCTTGCCATTTAAATATTTTCATAACCAAAAAAAGAGAAAAGAGGAATTGAGATTGGAAAGGTAGAGGAAAAGGTTGACAAGAAATTAAGCTTTTAGCAGGGTAAGAAGTTGTCAATTGGTGGCAGGTAAGTTTTACTCTACTCAATTCAAGTATTAGCAATGTTCCTTCTTACATGATTTTGTTCTGTAGCATTCTGCAAGGTGTGTTGAAGATCTGCAAAAACAAAAGTGTGCTGAAGAGATTGAACATTTTTAGATCTAGGCATTTATGGCAAGAAGACATACATACAAGAAATTACCATCTCATAAACTAGCCCGTGGTTTGTCAACCAACACATAGTGGTGGACTAGGCATACTTGATTTGAACCTCATGAATATCTGCCTTTTATCTAAGTTGCTATGGAAATTGGAGAACTATGGAGGACCTTGGCGGGAATTACTGAGGTCTAATTATTCGGGTAAAATTCGTCCGAAACTATTGAAACCTTCTAAACAGTCAGGTTCAAATTGCAGGGCAGGAGTGCTAAAGGAATGGTTTCAGTAGTAACAAAAAAACTTCCATCAGAAAAACTGAATCTTCTTAGTTTGTCAGCATGCTTCAATAGAAAGAACTGTTTCAGCTTTCAAAAGCAAAGCTTGTATCCATCTAACAAAAGTTATTTGTTCCAAGCGATAAGTCATATAATAAAGGTAGTTGCACGACTTCATCAGGTCTATAGACCAACTTTAAGAGCTGTCACCAGAGCTATCAGCCTGTCATTGACTTATAGAGATGGTGCGGATGGTATGAAGACAAACAAGGACCTCAAGTTGATCAAGGGAAGAAAACAGATCCAAAATTCCCTCTATCAAACAAATGAAAAATGTTGAAACATGTAATTTGAATGTATATCATGCGTTACTCTATAGGCATAGTAAAAATGGATAAAGCTAATTATGGGAACACTACAATTTTGAAAAGACATTTTATAGGCAAATACAAGCACTAACCTGCAGTGCATTAGAAACATTGGTCATCTCTAAACAAAAGTTATCCTTCTCCTGTGTCATTACTACTTCTAACACCGCGCAGCAAGACCCACCGCTTGAGTTGAAAATCGGCATCGCAAGGGATCCACGGACCTCATGCCGCCTAGCATAATCAACCCTCAAATACTCTGAACCATGGTAGTACATCACATTCGACGTCCACTCTGGCAAACCGGACATGAAAACCCGCCCAGGCAATCCAGGGAACAGGCCAGGTCCTTCTTCAGCCGAGAATGTGAACTGCCTGGAAATTTCCCTGTATCCTGTAAGCTTCTGATCAAGCAAGAACGGCTGGTCAGAGGTAGTCAGCACTTGCTGCTCCCCATTCCTCACAGGTGTCCAAACCTGCACAAGGATCGCTTCGCCACCCGATGCTTCTTTAAGCATCGCAAGCACCCTGAGCATCCTCTCCGTCAGCGTGACACCATCGAACGGCTTTGGGACAGAGCCCATTCCCGCAGCCACTGGCTCACCTGAAGCTAACCCGGCAGCGTGATCACCTGTTGTACCCTCCTCATTGATGGAAACACCATCATCTTGCTTAGAATTAGAACCCACAGGAGGCGACGACGGCGAGATGTGCAACAACTGTTGTGCTGGCAGGAAACTGAGAACTGAGAAGATACTGTCGGCTACCGAGGGACCGGTCACGAGCTCTGTGTAGCTGTCGAGGCCATCGAACGCTGACGACAGCATGAGCATGTCCATGTCCGGCACCGGATCCCCATCCCGGCACTCCTCCGGCGTCGCGGGTCCATCCATTTCTCAATCCAAACCCACAACCTTCCTCAGCACAAAAAAATCCAAACTTCTTTGGCCAAACAACCAGCTACGAGCGCTGCGCCAGAATCAAAAGAAACCGGATTGATTAGTAATTTGGAGGGAAAGAAATCAATAGGTCCGGACGGGATCTCCGATTGACGCCACGCCGGTGAAGTGGCGGGGAGGAGGGGTAGAGCTGCGAGGGAAAAGCGAATACCTTTCAGCTCGATTCGAGCCGAGATGGAGGTGGGCCGCGCCGCCCCCCTCCAAAATCCCCGCTTGACGGCGGTGCGGGCGAGGAGGTGGTGGCTAGGGAGGGGTACGGGAGGAGAGGACGCCTTCGCCCACGGGGCATCCGGGGCTTTCCTCTGCTCTGCTCGCCGGCCGCGCGCCGCCGGGGAGAAGGAGAAGGGCGGCGGTGCTCGGGAACGAGGACTTTGTGTGAGGTACGGAGGAGAAGATATTGGAAGGGGACATTTTCGTCATTTGCCAATTCTCTCAGCTTCTTGTATCAGTTTGTTTTGCTTTTGGTTTGAAAATTGGAACTTTTGTAGGGGGAGGCAAGTTTATAATGAAAAAATAATAATTTATATGTAAAACTTTATGTACGTGTCGTTAGCAACTTAAATCCAATGCTAAAACATTACTTAAAATATCTTAAAATCAAGTTCAAAATTAAATTTTTAAACTTAAATTTGGCTTTGGCTTATTCTCTTTAGGGCAACCGATAGGGCGACGAGAATTGATCCTTTGCATTGTTGTTGAATCTATTTTGATATGTAATGGATGAGTTTTGAAAATTTTCAGTGACAACAAAATGAAAAATAGTTGCTACATGATGTAAAGAAACACGACATTTGCATTTTATTTATTGTTTTCTTGAAATTGGTAGGAGGTAGCTTTTATCCTACCTAAGGTTTTAGCAAGGACCCAATTAAAATAGACTGGCCGGTGTCTTTGGCATCAGAGGCGAATCTAGAAATTTCTAACAGCCTGGGTGAAGCACGAACAAAGTAATCTTCGTGGCACTATGCCGCCATGGCTGTGGGCTAGTGCCCCTCTGACCGTACTGATCGTACTGGACCTATCGTGGAACCAATTAACCGACACTGTGCCGTCATGGCTCGGTGGCTTCAACGCACTGTAGCAGATAGTCCTCTCCGGCAATGCGCTCATCGGCAACATACCGCTTGCTCTGACTCGCCTGAAATCACTCACGTCCAGCGACGACATGAGGGCAAGCCAGAAGCTTCTGTCGTCTGACTACGGTGTGTGGCTGTACAACTGGCACGTCGACCGTGACGAGCTCTGGTACGACAGGAACATCCCGCCGTCACACGATCTGAGCCAGAACGACCTCTCCGGTGCGATCCCATCACACCGGAGATCGGCGACATGCGGCAGCTTAACATCCTCAACCTATGCTGGAACTGAAGGGTTACGCGGAGGCTACGTTAGCTAATAACAAAAATTTTCTACCACGCAAACTAAGAACCTTGCAAGTAAGGGTCGATAGATCGTTATCGATTGGAGTAGAGTGCAGCGGATATAGCCAATCAGGAGCTATCCGATCTGAAATAGTACTGGCCGATCACAACCGATTTGCTGACCACAGCCGATTCTCGAGAATAGTTGCTTTGTCGATCCGCCGCAGCCGATTTGTCGATTGATCTGCCGCAGCCGATTTGCCGATTCGCCAAACCGTGCTCGCGCGCCTCGCTCCGATGCGCCCGACCACAACCGATCTAGCCGATCGTAGCCGACGAACACCACCGCAATGTAGCAGTGTCTCTACCGGTATTCACACGTCCAGGGATAGAACACCTAACACCCGTGTGCTAGCACAAGATGCAAGGCTAGAGTTTGGCTCGGAAGTGGGAGGGTTTCCATGGAGATCTCGAACTTGTCGACTTCTGATGTCATGCGTGTTTTAATCTGTTGCGCCAAATCAGATTGATTCGGTTCAATAAATGTCGCAACTCTCCACCCCTCACCCCTTTATATAGAGTTGTCGGCTAGGCCTATAGGCCCATCGGGACTCTATCCGATCGGATCCCTATCCGATTGAGCCGTATCCGAGTCCAACTCGAATGTCTGTTCTTATCCCCTTAAGCGTGTGACCTTGTAGGTTCAAGTATACTCGGTTTCAACCCGAGTCCAACTCGGCCGACCGTCAATAGCGACGCCTAGCAGCACATATTGACACTATAGTATACAAGAATATAATATCGGCTCTGAACCTGTAATGTGTACACAAATCCCTTTGCCTCATGATACCAATTAAGCTATAGTTAATATGTGTGTCATCCTATCAATAGCTTAATCATTCACTCGAACCGTATTGGATTATCTGTCTGTTGATTGACTCCTTAATCAACTCGGCATGGCCATGCACTTTCATAATCCATTACCTCGAGGGGCCCAGAGATATCTCTCCAAAGGAGGGGCAAATTCCATCTTGATCACTCACATCTCACTCCATGTTTCATAGCAAACCTGAAGACTATTTTTATAACTACCCAGTTATGGAATATCGTTTGGTAGTCTCAAAGTAGGCTACCACACATGTCAGAATCCATGATGATCTCAGGTCTAAGGACTATGCATCAACACTACTTGAGACCAACTAATGACACATTAATTCATGTAATGTCTCATGGTGAGTCTATCCAACAATATGTTCTCTAACACATGTCCACGTATATTGATTTGGTATCTCCATACCATGATCTATGAGACATGATCATCAATCAATAAACATACCGATCTTAGAATCATATTTGTTCCAACAATATGACATGTGATCAGGGATCGTTTAGAAATAGATTCATACATAAAGAGTCTCATAATAAGTCACATACTTATTGATCAATACAAGTTGTCTATTTCATAGAACTGAATAGCACTTTATTCATTTATACATAAACATTGACCATGATATCCAACATCTCCATGTTGCCTCTAGGGCATATCACTAACAGTCTCCCACTTGCACTAGAGTCAATCATGATAGTATCTAATACCCATTGCTCTTGTGTGTGTCTCATGTTTCAGCTGAGGGAGAGGTTTTGTCAACGGATCGACTATGTTGAGATCCGTGTGCACTTTGCATATCTTGACATCACCTCTGTCCACAATCTCGCGGATCAGATGATATCGCCGAAGTATGTGTTTGGACTTTTGATGTGACCTCGGCTTTTTGGCTTGCGCAATGGCTCCACTATTATCACAATAGAGAGACATTGGACCAGTTGCACTGGTCATCACACCGAGCTCAGAAACAAATTTCTTGATCCAAACAGCCTCCTTTGCAGCTTCTGAAGCAGCGATGTACTCGGCCTCCGTTGTAGAATCAGCAACAATATCCATCTTGGAACTCTTCCAGCTGACTGCGCCTCCGTTCAGGCAGAACACGAACCTAGATTGCGATCTATAATCATCCTTGTCCGTTTGGAAGCTAGCATCAGTGTAACCACTTACAACGAGCTCTTCTTCACCTCCATAGACTAGGAACATATCCTTAGTTCTTCTTAAGTACTTAAGGATACTCTTTTACGGCAGTCCAGTGACCTTCACCTGGATCTGACTGGTATATGCTCGTAGCAATCAAAGCGTACGAGACATCTGGACGTGTACAAAGCATGGCATACATGATGAATCCAATTGCCAAAGCATATGGAACCATACCCATCTTATTACGCTCATCATGTGTCCGAGGACACTTATTCTTGCTAGGACTAATGCCATGTGACATGGGCAAGAAACCTTTCTTGGAATCGTGCATGTTGAACCTTTTCAACATCTTGTCAATATATGTATATTGGCTTAATCCAATTAGCCTCTTGGATCTATCTCTATAGATCTGAATATCTAATATGTATGCTGCCTCCTCTAAGTCTTTCATGGAAAAACTATTTTTCAATGAAGACTTAACGGATGCTAGCATAGAGATATCATTTCCAATCAGTAATATGTCATCCACATATAAGATTAGAAATACAATTGCGCTCCCACTGACCTTTTGTAAACACATGCCTCCTCTTCATTTTTGATGAAACCAAACCCTTTGATTACTTCATCAAAACGAATATTCCAACTCCGAGATACTTGCTTCAATCCATAAATGGATTTCTATAGCTTGCATATCTTTCCAGGCGACTGTGGATCGACAAAACCCTCAGGTTTTATCATGTATACTTCCTCGCTTAGGTTTTCATTTAGGAAAGCCGTTTTGACATCCATCTGTCATACCTCATAATCGAAATATGCAGCAATCGCTAGAATAATCCGAATATACTTAAGCATTGCGACGAGCGAGAAGGTTTCAACGTAATCAACACCTTGAATCTGTTTAAAACCTTTCGCCACCAATCGCGCCTTATAGATGTGAACATTTCCATCCATGTCGACATTGTTCTTAAAAATCCATTTGCACTCAATGGTTTTAACACCATCAGGTGGATCAACCAAGTTCCAAACTTGATTATCGTACATGGATTCTATTTCGGATTTCATGGCTCCAAGCCACTTGTTGGAATCGAGTCCCACCATCGCTTCCTCATAGGTCTTAGGCTCATCGTTGTCTAACAACAATATATCACGTTGTTCCACACCTGTGTACCTATCAGGCGTACGACGTGATCTTTCAGACCTCCGTGGGGCTGATGTATCTACAACAGGTGGCGCAACATCTTGTTCCTCCTGTTGTGGTTCCGTAGTAGCTGAAATATTTTCTGGTGTTTCTTGAACTTCTTCAAGATGCACCCTGCTCCCACTAACCCTTCTTGAAAGAAACTCTTTCTCCAAGAAGACACCGTGTCGGGCGACAAACACTTTGCCTTATTCCCGATTATAAAAGTAATATCCCTTAGTTTCCTTAGGATATCCCACAAAGAAGCACTTGTCAGATTTGGGTGTGAGCTTGTCGGACTATAAATGTTTACATAAGCCTCACATCCCCAAATTTTGAGAAAAGACAAACTAGGGTGTTGCCCTGTCCATATCTCATATGGTGTCTTTTCAACTGACTTAGATGGAACTCTATTTAGTGTGAACACAGCTGTTTCAAGAGCATATCCCTAGAAGGATAACGAAAGATCGCTTTGGCTCATCATGGACCGCACCATGTCCAACAAGGTGTGATTTCTCCGTTCGGACACCCCATTCCATTATGGAGTTCCTGGTGGAGTCAACTGTGGAACAATTCCATAATCTTTCAGATGATTACCAAACTCTTGGCTCAAGTATTCCCCTTCACGATCTGATCGTAGAAACTTGATTGTTTTTCCTAAATAATTCTGTACTTCATTCTGGAATTCTTTGAACCTTTCAAAGGATTCAGACTTATGCCTCATTAAGTAGATATAACCATATCTACTAAAGTCATTGGTGAAGGTAATGAAGTACTGATAACCATCTCTGGCCGTTGAGCTCATTGGTCCATATACATCAGTATGTACGAGTGCCAACAAGTCATTTGCTCTCTCACTGTGTCCCGTGAAAGGTGTCTTTGTCATCTTACCAAGTAAACAAGACTCATATGTCTCAAATGATTCAAAATCAAAAGAGTGAAGCAATCCATTCTTATGGAGCTTCTCCATGCGTTTCTGATTTGTATGGCCTAAGCGACAATGCCAGATAAACGTGGGGTTCATATCATTTGGGAGTTGCCTCTTTGTATTAATGTTATAGATGGGAGACGCTTCAAGGTTCAAAACGTATAATCTATTCACCAATGGTGTATGAAAATAGAACATATCTCTGAGATAAACTGAACAACCATTGTCCATTGATCTAAAATCATATCCTTCCGCTTGCAAACATGAAGCGAAAATAACATTTTGACATAGAGTTGGAACACAATAACAATTATTTAATTCTAAAACTAATCATGAAGGTAAATGAAGTGATGTTGTGCCAACAGCAATTGTAGCAACACTTGCTCCATTCACTACTAAATTCTGACCTTATGCCACGCTTTTTTGTCGCAACGACAAGATTTGATTGCAACATGAGTTGTTATCACAACCATTTGCACTTTCAGTTGTGATAGATGTCATTTTTGCCACGCAAATTGTTTCGTGGCTCTAAGTATGGAGATCGTTGCAGAAAGTAAGTGTTATCGCAACCAATTGTAGAACGGTTGCAACAAGTGATCATTGTTGCCACGATTTGATTTACGTTGCGGGCAATTTTATCAGCGTTGCTATAGTAAGATGATATTGCAACTCTTTAAATTGATGGTTGCGATAGCTCGTCTATGTTGCAACGATATTTCGTTGTTTGTAATAGTCGCTTGCGTTGCAAAAAAATACATATAACAACTAAAATTTGCATCGTTGCAATCGAAGGTTCTCAAAAAAATAAAAAAAGTTGCAATATTTAGAAAAACGAGGAAAACTTCACAAGGTTTATAAAAAAGAAGGAAAAACAAAAAAACAAGGAAGAAAGGAGAAAAACCGTTACATGGTTTATAAAAAAATGAGAAAAAAAGGAGAAAAACATAACAAGGTTTTGCAAAAAGGAGGAAAAACAAAAAAGAGGAAAAAAGGAGCAAGGTTTAGAAAAAAAACAAGGGAAAAAACAAAAAACAAGGAAAAAAGGAGAAAAAAACGTAACATGGTTTATAAAAAACGAGGAAAAACAAAAAAATGAGGAAAATGTCATAAGGTTTTGCAAAAAAGAGGAAAAACAAAAAAGACAAGGAAAAAAGAAGAAAAAAATGTAACATGGTTTATAAAAAAAGAGGAAAAAATGTAACATGGTTTATAAAAAAACGAGGAAAAACAAAAAAAATGAGAAAAACGTCATAAGGTTTTAAAAAAGGAGGAAAAACAAAAAAAAGACAAGGAAAAAGGGAGAAAAACGTAACATGGTTTATAAAAAACCGAGGAAACAAAATGAGGATGAGGAAAACGTCATAAGTTTTTTTTAAAAAGGAGGAAAACAGGAGAGAAGCTGTGATTCGAATCCTATTTCCAAGCGCTAGGAACTAACCACTCGACCACAAGTACATCTGTGTCACCATAAACCACATGAATTTATATCAACTAAATTTTATCGTTTAGGTATTAAAAGCCCCACATATGCAGCAACGCCGCGCGTGCAGTATATATACAGATGCAGCAACGACGCGCATGCCCTAACCTGCAGCAACGCCATGAGGCGCCCTTGTATGCAGCAGCGTCATGTCACACCCTGAGTTTTGCCCTAAATTGTTTAAATAATTTACCCTGAAATAATCGGAATTTTTGGAATTAACCTGGAGCCAACCAGTAATTTTTTAAAATGCAATTAATAAATGGAAATGGCATGGTAGGATTTTTCTTGAATTCTGCATGTCAAAATGCACTAACAGGATTTTTACTGGAATTTTTAGAGCACTCTAAGTATTTTTAATCAATTAAATAAGAAATCAGGAATTAATTAAGCCCCCAAAATCCTTTTTCCTTCTTTTTCTTTTTTCTTCCGTATGGCGGTACAGTGTTCCCGCCCCTTTCCAACTTGGGCCGTCGGCTCGGTTTCCCTCCCCGGCCCGAGCCGCTCTCGTGCGTGCACCTCCCCTTCGTTCGTGGGCCGAAGCCCGCGACGCCAGCCGCGCCGCGCAAGTCCGCGAACCGTCCCTCGCTCCGCGAGTCACCGACAGGTGGGCCCCGCCCGTCAGGTCTCCGTCCCCGCGCCCGGTCGGCCCAGCCGCCGCCCCGCCATGCGCACCGCCGCTCCGCTCCGTTCCGCTTGAACCAGTGCCACGTCGGACCCATGCCGGGCCCGATCCCGCAACGCCGCATCCATCTCCGCGTCCTTCGCGTTCGATGGAAACCTTATCCGCGAGGATTTCGCTGCCGCCATTTCTCTCTCTCTCTGAATCCGTAACCAACGGCGACGAATCCGCGCCTATCCCGTGCCCTTTCCGATCTCGTTGCGCCTCTATAAAGTTCCCTCTTCGCCGCCACGCGTTTCGCCTTTGTTTCCCTCTCATGTTAGCCCTAAAAACCGTCGCCGCCATCATCGTCTTCTCCAACACCGGTGAGTGCGCCGCCGCTTCCTTTCTCTCCGGTTTTCCGTGTTGTCCCTCGAGTCGTTTCCCGCGGATCGCTTTCGCTCTCCGCCGTCGTCTCCCGCGCCCGCAGCGCCCTCCGTCGCCGTTGCCAGTGCCGTCGGAGATCGGTCGGCCGCCGCGTAGCCATGGCCGGCGGGCGAGCTCGAGCCGCCGCCACCCAAAACCCTAACCCTAGCGCCGCTCTTCCAGGGCCGTCCGATCGGTCGGATCAGGTTGATCCAAACCGTCCGATCCCGCCCAATCCGTTGCCGTTCGATCCGATCGCCGCGCGCCGGATGGCCGCCGCGTGGCCGTCCTCGCCGCCGCCCGAACCCTAACCCTACCCGCGATCCAGCACTGCCCGATCCTTCGGATCGGGTGGATCTAGACCGTTCGCTCCCGCACAAGCCGCCGCCGTCCGATCGCGCCGCTCGCTCGCGGATGCGTGCCGCGTGTCCCCACACTCGCCGCCGCCGCCGTGGACTCGGCCCACCGTGGACCGCGCCCACGCCGCTTGCGTCGCCGCTTGCGCCAGTGACGTCAGCCCTACCGCTGCGCCTTGCTTGCGTCACCCGGGGGCTTAATTGCGCAATAAATGTTTTAATCTTTTCTGTTTAGTTTAAAAATCGCAATTAAACTTCTAAAATCCATATCTTTTGAATCCGAGCTCCGTTTTAGCCCATTCAAATTTCATTAAATCCAGAAAAATGTCAAGAATCCATTAAAAATATTTTTCAGTGCTGTTTCAGTAGACCTTTTAGGGTGTTTGTTGAGTGCTTTGTTTGTCGTGTAGATCCCGAGTTTTCCGCGAGCCCGTTCTCTTCAAGTAGTCGCCGAGGTTCCTCGCCTCGAACAAGGCAAGTCATACCTTACATTGACCATATTGTACCTATTTTATGTAAATACCTCTTTTCTTTCAAATACTGCATATGTTTTAGAATGTCATTTCATGGG
The DNA here is from genome assembly GCA_019925245.2 of Oryza australiensis. Taxonomy (NCBI): domain Eukaryota; kingdom Viridiplantae; phylum Streptophyta; class Magnoliopsida; order Poales; family Poaceae; genus Oryza; species Oryza australiensis. The sequence goes on along the minus strand of JAIFGZ020000545.1, from coordinate 967,306 downwards.
ATGATTATACCTATTGTACTCAACCATAGGATTGTTTACCTTATACCATTGATAACTTGGGGTTCAATGTGACTGGATGATAGCTTAAGGTTTGCTTAGTTATGCTTAGCTCAACTAGCTCACTTAAGGGAATCACACTAATCAAGTATATTACTAGAAGTTAACCCTCGGATGAGGTTAAGATGTGACACTATTTCTAATAATATTGAATTATGAAAAGGGTGGGTCGTGAGCACATGGTTGGACTTTGGTTAGCGTGCTCATGACAATTAAGGATCGGTTCTCGGGAAACCCTGGAAGAAATGCCGTGCATACCACAAGCCAGCATGGGTAATGGCTGGGTCCGTAGCGTAGCTGTCTTTAGCCAACGTATCCTTGAGAGGGTGGGCGTGATGGAGTTGGGTCGGCCCCGGTTTTAAGGGTTGATCAGCTTCCGGATTCACCGCGGCACTAGAGGGGGCTGCCCATTGCCCGATGGGAGTGGGGGCGAAACCTTGGTGTGGTACGATTGGTTAGAGAGGGTTATGTGAAGGGTCCTGTCACAGTTCCTTTCCGGGGTACCGTGGTGGTGCACCGGCGCACGGTAACGTGTTGTGGGATTGTGTCTTGTGGGTACAGTTGTACACCTCTGATCAGAGTAAAAACTATTCGAATAGCCGTGCCCACGGTTACGGGCGATCGACCAGATTCACCTTGATTAGTTTCACTTATTTACCTGAATGAAATGTTGGAATGTGACTAGTGCAGGTGGATGAATGGGCCTGTTGCAACGTGGTCTTAGCGTTGGACAGTGTTTATTTAATACTGCTTAATTATTACTACTGTTTTACTGTCTTCAAATGTCGTTATTATATTCTGCAAATGCTATTTATGCAAATTGAGCCTCTTATCCTTTTCCTTGTTATTTATCTTGCATCATGTCCCCTTTTCCGGTGTGACTTGTTGAGTACGGTGGTTGTACTCAGCCTTGCTTCTTTTTCCCCCTTCAGTGCCAGAGGTTGAGATCGAGGTCTCCGAGGAGGTGTAGGCTTGTTCGACGTCAGGGGTTAGCTGTGGTGTTGGCGTTTCGCTTCGCTCGTGTCAAGTTTAGCTTAAGTCAGTTTTATTTTCCTTTCCGCTGCATTTGTGTAACCCTTTTATATTGTTTCTAAGACGAGGATTCTGTATTATCAATAACGTCGATTTGTGTACCTCGGCTGATGCCTGGACGAGGGTGAAATGCACAAATTAGCTGCAGAAATTCTGGTGTAAATTTCTGGGCGTGACACGTCGCCACCGCCGACGTTACTCCGTAATATCGTCGTCGCCGGCCACACCTTCCGCTTCCAGCGACAGCGTGCTTCTCCCGAGGAGGCGTGAGGCGTGGGCACTTTTCGTCGGCTTCCAATTCACTCGATCGGTTGGTATCTATGGTTTGATTTATTTAGTTGTTTTTTCTCGATCTGCCGACTGTCAATTCCCATGAATGAATCATGATGCATTTATTGTATAATGTCTAATGCATATAATCAAATAATCAGTCTGAATATAAACAAAGTTCTACATGATACATGTACTGTATAACGATAGTCTTTCCGACAAGCCCTGATGAATCTGTACGTAGTGGTTTGTGAACTAGTAATAATTTTGGTTCCCTAGCTTCTGTAACAATTTTAGTGTCTTGATTTTGGTTTGTGAACTTGCTTCTTGATTTTAGTTCGTTCAGAAATCGCTTCTATAACGATTTTGGTTTCCAAGTTTTGTTGATTTTTGGTTTCGCTTCTTGCTCTAAGAAAAAGCTAGAAACTATATTATGCATGATGCCATATCACAAGAGAGTAGCGCACGATCGCCAATCGTTCATCTTTGTGTAATCACGTACGTATGCATGCATTGCAGTAGTGGAATTATAACTAGGCACTTGTAGCATGCAAGACAAAATTAATCAAAGTCCCCTGAATACCTCAGGCATTTAGTTGCACCAGGTTAAGTTAATCGAACCAAATAAAATGAATGAATCACCTTATAATCAAATAAATTTGGTTTGTTTATTTGAAAACCATATAGCTCTTTCTTCGTTGTTTTTTCCCTTGCTTAATGCCGTGATCCCTTCAATTAACATGTTGTAGGAAAGTCGATCTCGTGACATTTGGAAGATAGAAATCATTGCACATGATGATGATTGGAGTTGGATGTTGTTGTCTCGGTCAACTGATGAGTGGCAAGCAGGACTTGAGAAATTTATTGATACTATGGAATATATGCATCAGAAACTGCACAGTGTCCATGTTCAAGATGTCGTGGAGTCGTGTACAAAACAAAATCCGAGGTTGAAATGGACTTGCTAACTAAAGGGTTTGATGAGAATTTCATTAAAGAGAAAGGTAATGCTAAACCATGGAATGATGATAGTGATCTGAATGTAGGCCCGAGAGATGATGCGTCATCTGCCAACAATATGCTTTTCACATTAATTAGGGGTGTTGCGCCCAGTAATAATAACAACGAAGAGCCAAATGAGAGTGCAAAGAAATTCTTTGATTTGTTGAAAGATGCACAAGAACCGGGGCCGCCCCAGCTCACCAAGTTATATTTTATGGTCCGTCTCTTTCAGCTTAAGTGCATGGGTGGATGGAGTAACAATTCCACAAGGCAAGAACTTGAACTACTGTTGGATGCGTCCCCCTAGGGCATTGTATCCCAGAAACTTATGAGAAAGCACGGAAGGTTATTCGTGACATTGGCCTCACATACATTAAGATCCATGCTTGTGTGAATGACTGTGTGTTATTTCGTGGGGTGTTTGCTAATATGGACACCTTCCTTGCAGAACTAGGAAATTTAGGAAATACATTTCTCATACGTGCTGGAAACTACAGCTTGTGCATATCTAATTGGGTGAATTATTCCCTGTAGTAAATTCTATTTTTTGTGATGCTTGATCATACCAAAGTTGTAGAGGGTTTAGAGATTTTTGTCGTCATGAAAGTTCATGATTTTATCCCTGGAGAATTGGGAGGTATGCATTTTACATGTAGCCTATCAATTTTTCAACTTGCTTTGAGCAGCAGTGGGACTTTTTGATTCTCAACCTTGATAACTGCATAATCTGATTATATAAATAACTAGAACGATGTAGAGAATTTTATGGGTTATCCATATTGTTAAAGAATATGAATTTTCGTTGTGTACAACTTTAGCTATGATTTTCCTAATCAACTCTACTGCTGCTGCGTAGTTCTACTTTAGATCTACTTTTTCTTAATTAAATTGACAAGACACCCTCCATATTTTTTATAAATTCTACTATTTCTTAATTACAACCAAGTTCTATATAATTGTCTTTACGTTTTGTGCATGATGAAGTAAACCTAATATTATTCTTTTGTAATTAGGTGGACAAGGTTTGAGTGGGAGGCTCATCATCAAACGATGACATTGACAAGGTGATGACATGTTGATTCTAGAAAAACCTCAAGGTGCTACATTGATGCTACGAAGTCTTGCATTGCTTCATGTTCTAAACAGTTGTGAAATGATGATTGAACTGTACACTCGTTTATGATTATTTCAATGCTTTGTTAACTTATTGGATCATTGATTATAATTCATATATGTGAGTGCAAGCACTTTGTTATGGTTTCTTATTTTATGCAATGATGATTTATTAAACCACATATCAAATGCTACTAGCGTTGCAATACGATGTGCGACAATGAACTCACTTGTGTGGCAATACGATGTGCGGCAATGAGTGAAATTGCGTGGTAAATGGTACTATTGCCACGACATGGCTGCCATGGCAATAACATATGGTATCTTGCAAGGACTAATCTTGCGTGGCAAATGATAATATTGCCACGGTATAATGATGGTGGCAATAACATATGGTCTCTCGCAACAAACAAAATTGTGTGGCAAATGATACTATTGCCACGACAAAATGACTATGGCAATAACGTATGATATCTTGCAACGAATAAAATTGTGTGGCAAATGGTGCACTTGCCACGGCGTAACGGTTGTGGAAAAAACTCCTTAAGTAACAAAACTTTATTGTGGCAAATTGTCTCTATTGCAACGCTATTAATTGTTGCATGTATCACCTTTTGCTACGAAGACAGGCGTCGCAAATGATTTTGTTGCCATGACCGTGAATGTTGCGTCAACATCTTATTACCATGCTTGGCAACGAACACCTATGGTTGCAAGAAACCCTGACGCTTGCAACGCCAAACTAGCAAAGGTTGCAATACCTTATTGCAACGTGACTTTTTGCAACCATTGACAACGAATGCGTTTTGGTTGCAACATCTACCTTTTGCAACCAAATTGGCCCTATTTCAACGTTTTTTCGACGTTGCATAAGGGTTAGAAGTTAGTAGTGCATTGCCGACGCGTAGGTTCACCTCGTCCCTTCTCAAGCTTCTATTTCTTCTCATTCCCTGTAACAATTTGCAAATATGAGCTACTGATCCAGTATCAAATACCTAAGAGTCAGTAGGTGAAGTAGCAAGATTAATGTCTATAACATTAATACCTGAAGCAGAAGTCACACTTTGCTTTTTTTGAGATCCTCCATGTACTTCTTACAGTTCCTTTTCCAGTGACATGTCTCCTTGCAATAGAAGCAAACGGCATCTGATGCCGCCGACCCCTTCTTGCCCTTCTTTGCGTTGGAGGCACTCACGATCTCATCGGGAGTTAGTTTCCTCTTGGTGCAAAGTTTCTTGATAGGTGGTTTGTGCTTAGCTTTCTGCATCATCATCACATGATGACCATTTTTCTGGATACTCTCCTCAGCCGTCTTTAGCATCTCATGCAATTCGGCTAAGGTCTTATCCATACTGTTCATGTGATAATTTAATATGAATGTCTCAAAGCTCGGAGGGAGCGACTGGAGAATCACATCAGTAGCCAACTCTTGGCTAAGGAAAAAACCTAATTTTTCCAGACTCTCAATGTAGCCAATCATTTTTATCACATGTGGACTAACGAGACTCCCCTCAACAAGCCTACACACAAATAAAGACTTTGAGGTGTTGAACCTCTCGGCCCTAGCTTGTTTCTCAAACATGCCACGCAGTCCCTGAATAATGGTATGAGCATCGCTGCTCTCGTATTGCTTCTGAAGCTCAGAGGACATTGTAGCAAGCATGAGACAACTTATGTCTAGGGAATCATTAGTGTGATTCTCATAAGCCCTTCGTGCAGTAGCAGTAACATTATTAGGCAAATCATCAGGATATGGTACTTAAAAAACGTACTCCTTGTGCTCTTGCTTGAGAACAATTCTCAAGTTGCGATACCAATCCATAAAGTTTGTTCCATTCAATTTTTCTTTCTCGAGAATAGATTAAAGGTATTGGGTGTAGTATTAGCTGCCATAATTCTACAATAGAGAAAACAAAGTTTAGCACAATGTTTATGTTATGTCTATTGTTAAACAATTTAACATAAGACTCCTATTACGTATTTTACACCTTCCCTCTAGGTTACGTATTGGGTCAAGATCCAGATGTTAGTTAATTTCTAGTGAGCTTTGGCATCATTGCTAGAATATTAGTAACATGGGTAAGCAACACCTTGCTAATCACATCTCTATGTGACTCTTGTTGTTGGTGTGGCATCTCCATGCCCCGGCGCCAACCTATGCCCCAAGGTCCAAAACTATTTTGATAGCCTTATTAAGTGAACTAAAAGCTCCTGCTGTATATGTCCAACATATTACCCCTCGTGTTATGATAGAGAATGACACTCTACTTTGGCAGACCCACCACTGACGAGCATAACGGTGACGGGTGCAACATTTGAAACGACATCATTACCACTTAATTTTGTGAGGGATACTATCCTATCAAACAAACATATCAATATATGAAAGCAGGTAGAATAGTAATTATAAAATAGTATGGCCCCCTTCTCATGGTGATCTCCATCTCCATGTCGGCGCAGAGGATCTCCATCTTCGGCACCTTCTTCAAGAGTGCATGATGCTTGATTTCTTCAATCTAAGCTACTACTATAAAAGCTATAATTGAAGATTACATCAACTCATAGGTCGTGAAAGAATATTACAAGCATTGCACATATGAAAGAATATTATAGGAATTGCACATATGAAAGAATATTACACGCATCACATCTATCTCATACATACAATAGGGCCATACCATCTCAAAGCATTCTCTACAAAAACAAGTTACGCGTAGAACGTTTTCTACCTATCGCAGAGATACTGTATCGAGACAACATATAAGGGGGTACGCACACGGCGGTCCCGCTAGCCGGTTAGTGGGCGGGGGGTCGAGGGGGAAGCCGCCCCCTCGCGGGCTTCCGGGCAGGGGGAAGCCACTACACGAAATTCATAGATCCAATCTATGAAATCGCTCATGGAAACCATATCGGCATAATCACATTATGTCATCCCGATACACTATCAAGGGAGATGGTTTGCGTAGGCACAAGGCGACAATCAAGGTGGAACTACGAGATAGCTTCGACATAATCAAATTATACCGTTCCGATACACTATCAAGGAACGCTATCCCAAAACTGACTCAAACCGAGTTCTATGGATATTGCTTCGACGTAATCACATTACGCCGTTCCGATACACTATCAAGGAACACAATTACCATCTACTCTCCTCAACAGATCCCGTAAAACCGATTGATCTAATCAACCCGTGTGCAAAACTTGTTCCAGATCCAATCTAAAACCCGAACTAAGCAAGTTTAGCTCTGATACCACTGAAGGGTTACGCGGAGGCTACGATAGCTAATAACAAAAATGTTCTACCGCGCAAACCAGGAACCTTGCAAGTATGGGTCGATAAATCGTTACCGATTGGAGTAAAGTGCAACGGATATAGCCAATCAGGAGCTATCCGATCCGGAATAGTACTGGCCTATCACAGCGGATTAGCTGACCACAGCCGATTCCCGAGTACAGTCGATTTGCCGATTCCACAGCCAATCCGCCGCAACCAATTTGCCGATTGGTCTGCTGCAGCCGATTTGCTGATTCACCAAACCATGCTCGCGTGCCCGACCACAACCGATCTAGCCGATCGCAGCCAACGAACAGCACCGCAATGTAGCAGTGCCTCTACCGGTATCCACACGTCCAGGGATAGAACACCTAACACCCGTGTGCTAGCACAAGATGGAAGGCTAGAGTTTGGCTCGGAAGTGGGAGGGTTTCCGTGGAGATCTCAAACTCGCCGCTTCTGATGTCGTGCATGTTTTAATCTGTTGCGCCAAATCAGATTGATTCGGTTCAATCAATGCCGCAAGTCTCCATCCCTCACCCCTTTAAATAGAGTTGCCGGCTAGGCCTATAGGCCCATTGGGACTCTATCCAATCAAGCCATATCTGAGTCCAACTCGAATGTCTGTTCTTATCCCCTTAAGCGTGCGACCCTGTAGGTTCAGGTATACTCGGTTTCAAACCGAGTCCAACTCGGCCAACCGTCAATAGCGGCGCCTAGCAGCACATATTGACACCATAGTATACAAGAATATAATATCAGCTCTGAACCTGTAATGTGTACACAAATCCCTTTGCCTCACGATACCGATTAAGCTATAGGCAAGATGTGTGCCATCCTATCAATAGGTTAATCATTCACTCAAACCGTATTGGATTATCTGTCTGTTGATTGACTCCTCAATCAACTCGGCATGGCCATGCACTTCCATAATCCATTACCTTAACGGGCCCAGAGATATCTCTCCAAAGGAGGGGAAAATTCCATCTTGATCACTCACATCCCGCTCCATGTTTCATAGCAAACCCGAAGACTACTTTTATAACTACCCAGTTACGGAATAGCGTTTGGTAGTCTCAAAGTAGGCTACTACACATGTCAGAATCCATGATGATCTCAGGTCTAAGGACTTTACACCAACACTACTTGAGACCAACTAATGTCACATTAATTCTTGTAGTGTCTCATGGTGGGTCTATCAACAATGTGTTCTCTAACACATGTCCACATATATTGATTTGGTATCTCCATACCATGATCTATGAGACATGGTTATCAATCAATAAACATGCTAATCTTAGAATCATATTTGTTCCAACAATATGACATGTGATCAGGGATTGTTTAGAAATTGATTCATACATAAAGCGTCTCATAAATAAGTCACGTACTTATTGATCAATACAAGTTGTCTATTTCATGGAACTTGCTTTCGGATCCTATCCAGCCGCCTCACCACCGCCGCCGTATCCACGCTGCAAGATCCGCGCCTACTTCCCCCCCTCTTTCTTTTCTCGCCAACCAACCAAGAACAGCAACAAGCCCAACAGTAAATGGCCTGGTCCAACAGTACTGGAGGTGATGAGCCCGAGTAGGGGCCCAAGGTCGTCGAGCCTTGGGCCCACCATTGTTTGGCATTACTCTTTCCCAACATTTACTTCCTAGGTTTTTTTAATTGCTAAACAATACATTTTCTTAAAAAAATTATATAGAAAAGTTGATTTAAAAAACCATATTGATATTTTAAGTTTTTTAAGCTAATATTTAATTAATCATATTCATTATGAAACATCTCTTTTTTTATACGGAAAACAAGTTACTAATCAGCACTATCGAACACACCATGATAATAGACTTCCTGCTTTAACATGTTTGTTAACACTCCTAACTTGTCTCTGAGAAAACTCGTTCTTTTTTTTAAAAAAACTCATGTATATTTATTTAAGAGAACTAAGATCAGTTTACGGGCGGATTTGCGCCCCGGGCTGCAGCCCAGGGCGAGGCCGCTGCGAACGCAGCCCAGCGCCGCGGAAGCAACCGACCGGGCCGTGGCTCGCACCGGTACGCGCGTGTCACAGGGTGCTTTTGGATGTCGGTGTCACGGCTGGGGCTCCCATCCAGTCGTCTACTACTCATCTGCGGTTTTGTACCAGCCGCTGTCAGGCGGCACGCGCGCCCGTGCACGGTTTTACCTGTCTTTCACTGGAATTTTGGTGATGTTTTTGACTCATGGACCAAGTGAGAGAGATAAACGCAGCCCAACGAACGCAGCGAATGCAAGGAGTTCGTACTATTAAATGATTAGCTTTAGTAATTAAGTTAGTAGCAGCAAATAGGTGAAGACTTCAAGTGAGAATTAAGATCCAAAATCTAAATCCCTAATTCCCTATATTGTCTACAAAATTTGACACATCAAAATCATATAGTATCCCTAATTTTTTGTATTGTTTGTTTCTTAATAAAAAAATTTTATTAAAGAAGACTCTTTGTATTTGGTAATTTTCTATCCTCATCATAGTTCTATGTACGTATCTTTGAACACTTTCAAATCGATATTAATCTTTGCTATATATATATATATATTAGTAGTGTACTGAGAAAAAAATTGCCCTATGTTATTTAGCCCCCCTCTGATCCATTTCTGGATCTGCCACTGATCAAGTTACATGAGTATGAGGAGTGCAAATAGGACAGATTTATCTGGGTACAACCAATTTTGCAGAAAGGGCCCCTAGAATGGCCAAATTACAAATAAGCACAAGATTTTGTAGAAAAAGACCTAAAAAGAAGTTTAAAAAGCAATCAGGTCCTACTCGTCGATCTGCTGCCGACGTTAATGGCAGTAGCTTGTAGCTCAGCTTCGACGGTGCTTATAGCAAGAGGAGCTGCATGGTATGGATTCCACGCACAAACCCTAGAGGGGCCTCCCATAGATGGAGGTTGAGGCATCAGAGCGTAACGAGAAAACTCAGCATCCCCACCAAAGATTTTTCACTGAAGTTCTTGAAAGAAATCAGTGTAACAGCATGCACACCAAAAATAGCTATATCCAAATCACCAACAGGGATGACGGAAAAAACACGGTGGGTTGCATAAGAAGCCGAGATCCATACCTAAATGGGACCTCCTCGAATGGGAGGTTAAGGGCCTTTCCACGAAACTAGTGGATTCCATCAGCACTATTGGAGAAACGATCTTTGGTTCACTTGCCAAAAACCATAATAGTCCCGGTTACAAAAGGAACCAAGACTAGAAAATGTGTTTAGTCCCGATTAAAAAAGGCAATGGCTTTCTAGGATCTTTAGTCCTGGTTGGTGTTACCAACCGGGACTAAAGATCATATTTAGTCCCTGTTAGATTTCGAAGAACCTGTTAGGGTGTCAGGGATCTTTAGTCCCGGTTGGTAACACCAACTGGGACTAAAGATCCTATTTTTTGTTCCGATTGGTGTTACCAACCGGGACTAAAGATAATTTTGATCTTTAGTGTCGGCTGGTAACCGCGACTAAAGATGGAGTTGTTTTTCATACTTCTTCTTCCTCCTCCAGCTCGAGCCAGCTGTAGTGTCTTCAAACTTCTCTAGCTAGAGGAGAGGTGCTGCCAAAAATTTTTCGTGAATTTCTTTTGGTAATAATACACAAATCTTTGCTATCTACAAAGTTAGCAACTTCATCCTCTTATGATAAATGCTTAGCATTTTGCTTTTTACGGTTTATTTCTATATAATTTTATCTCTAAATAGGTTATGGAAAAATTAAAAGAGAGAAAATTTGTTATTGTTTTACTAAGCACATTAGAAAATTGTTTGGGAAAATTAAGAGGGAGAAAAGTATGCTTAGCACATTTATTTGTAGGTATATTTTACGTACAATTTTATCTCAAAAAATGTTTATGAAAAATCATGAAAGAGAAACTTTTGGACAAAAAATGTTACAAAATAGATGACAAAGGAAAAAAATAGAGAAAATTTGATAGTAGATTAGAAAAATAAGGTAATTTAAAGATCGTTAAAATAGTTAGAAATATGTACACTACGTACATTAATTAATTTTATGTTTATAACTTTAAAAACTTTTAAAAATAATTCTAAATTTTTAAGTACACGTATGTTGGATTATTATATAATTATTAATATTATTTAAATGGTTTGACTTTCGTGCATTTTTCTTACGATTTTTTTGCATTTCATATAGATGGATCGACAATGGATATACAACACGGACCGATGGTTGACAGAGTTTATTCAAGGCGTGTATTATTTTTTTGAGTGTGGCCGATGCCAACAAGTAGAAGGGCTTTATACGTTCTCCATGCAAAAAGTGCAAAAATGAGAAGGAGTATTCAACCTCAAGATTATTCATGCCCACTTGTTTCAGTCAGGATTTATGCCTCACTACAATTGTTGGACATCGCACGGAGAGGTAGGGGTTGCAATGAAAGAAGATGAAGAAGACGACGACAACACTTTGGATTGTGGTCAATACGGTGGGTTTGAACAGAATACAGTATGCGAGGCGGGCGGGGATGCTGAAGAAAACGACGGTGTCGATGACCTTGGTCAGATGTTGCGTGATGTACAGGAGGACTGCGAAGGTGAAATGGAGAAGCAGAAATTGGAGCATATGTTGGCGGACCAAAAAATGTCCTTGTACCAGGTTGTGAACAGGGGCACAAAAGTTGGGTACCACGCTGAAATTCTTGCAATGGAAGGCCAAAAATGGTGTCAGTGACAAGACATTTGATGAGTTACTAAAACTTATGAAGAACATTCTTCGAGAGGGAAACAAATTGCCGAAATCAATGTACGTGGCTAAAAAGTTAGTCTGCCCTCTAGGACTGGAGGTACAGAAGATACACACATGTCCTAACGATTGTATCCTCTACTGCGGTGAGGAGTACGAGAATCTATAAGCATGTCCGGTTTGTAAAGCACTTCGATACAAGATCAAACGAGATGATCCAGGTAAAGTTGACGGACGACCTTTGAAGAAAAGAGTTTCTGCTAAGGTGATGTGGTATTTTCCTATAATACCATGGCTGAAGCATCTGTTCAGAAATAAAGAGCATGCAAGAATGATGCGCTGGCATACGGAAGAACGCCAACAAGATGGCATGTTGAGACATCCCGCCGATGGGTCACAGTGGTGAAACATCGACAGAACATTTAAAGACTTCGGTGAGGATGCAATAAACCTAAGGTTTGGCTTAAGTATGGACGACATGAATCCTTTTGGAGAGATGAGCAGCGGGCACAACACTTTGCCTGTAACGATGTGTATCTACAACCTCCTGCCTTGGGTATGCATGAAGTGGAAGTATATTCAGATGCCGGTTATTATTCAAGGACCGAAACAACCTGGTAACGACATCGATGCGTACCTGAGACCGCTGATCGAAGATCTAAAACTGCTGTGGAAGAAAGAAGGTGTCCCCATGTGGGATGAGGATAAACAGGAGCAGTTTAACCTACGAGGGTTGTTGTCCGTTACCATCAATGGGCCTGCACTTGGCAACCTATCCGGACAGTCAAACAAGGGGTACAACGCTTGCACCCACGTGTGGATGAGACCGAATGTACGCACCTGAAACACTGTAAGAAGGTAGTGTACATGGGCCATCGTCGCTTTCTTGTTGCAAGCCACCCTGTCCGGAGAAGAGACAAACATTTTGATCAAAAGGTAGACCATTGTACTAAGCCAAAGCATTGCAACGGAAAGGCCGTGTGTGCCATGGTGAAAGACCTCAAAGTAGTATTTGTAAAGGGACCTGGCAGCTAACCTATAGCAAGTGAAGGTGGTCACGCGGTAATGTGGAAGAAGTCTATTTTTTGGGCGTTACCCAATTGGGAAGTCTTGGACATCCGCCACGCAATTGACATGATGCACATCACAAAAACCTTTGTGTAAACCTGCTGGGCTTCCTATGTGTATATGGAAAATCAAAAGATACACTTGAGGCACGTAATGATCTGAAGCATATGGCACAAGGCGACGGCCTTCACCTGCAACCAAAGGAGAAAGGAGCCCACTACCTAAGTCCAGCCAGCTACACTCTGAGCAAGGCAGAGAAGGAAATCAAGTTTGAATGCCTGGAAAGCATCAAGGTACTGTCTGGATACTCCTCGAATATAAGAGGAATAATAAGCACAAAGGATAAGAAGTTCACAAACCTAAAGTCCCATGACTGCCACGTGTTGATGACACAACTGCTTCCCGTTATAATTCGGGGTATCCTTCCCGATAATGTCTGGGCAACAATAAAAAAGCTATGTGCTTTCCTGAACGCAATTTCACAGAAATCATCGATCTAGACAGACTAGAAAACTTTTAAAATGATGTGGTCCAATGTCTTGTTAGCTTTGAGATGATATTTCCGCCTTCCTTCTTCAATATCATGACACATCTTCTAGCCACCTTGTCAAAGAGATCCGTATCCTCGGTCCGGTATTCCTACACAACATGTTCCCTTTTGAGAGGTATATGGGCATTCTAAAGAAGTACATTCGTAACCATTCTTGTCCGGAGGCCAGCATCTCCAAGGGATATGGAACAGAGGAGGTCATTGAGTTCTGCGTCAACTTTATTGAAGACTTTCGTCCCATCGGGGTGCCTGAATCAAGCCATGAAGGTATACTACGAGGGAAGGGAGCTCTTGGAAGGAACACAATAATGATCATAGACAATGACTTGTTCAGGAAAGCACATTGGACTGTGTTGCAACAATCTTCCTTGGTGGCTCCTTACATTGAGGAGCACTTGGCGATTGTTCGCTTGGAAAACATTGGTAAGATGGATGTCTGGATTACACGTCATCACATTGATGCATTCCCTGCTTGGCTACGACAACGTCTCATGGGCAACGCGAACATTGACCAACAACTAGCCTTCTTGGTGAGGGGACCATCTTGCTCGATCACCACATTCCATGCATATGAAATCAATGGGTACACATTTTACACATGGGCCCAAGACTTAAAGAGCACGAATCAGAACAGTGCTGTCCAAATCGATGCCGTGGGATACGATGGTACGGGTAGCACATATTACGGCAGCATCGGTGACATATGAGAACTTGACTATGGACCTATGAAGGTTCCTCTGTTTTGGTGCCAGTGGGTTAGGCTCATGGTGGAGGCATAACCATTGATGCAAGTGGGATGACAACAGTCGACCTGCGCAAGGTTGGATACTCAGACAAACTCTTCGTTCTTGCCAATGATGTATGGCAAGTTTTCTATGTCAAGGACATGGCTAGCAAAGTGAAGAAGGGGAAAGGGTCCGACGAGCCAAAGCGCCACGTGGTTCTTCAAGGCAAAAGGAAAATTGTGGGAGTTGAGAATTGGACTGACGAACATTACAATCAGTTTGACGGGCAACCTCCGTTCGCGATGACGGTTAACCGGAGCATCCTCCTATTAAATGAGGACATCCCTTACTCACGCAACGATCATAACGAAGGAACAATTGTGAGGAGAAAGTACGTGAGGACGACCATCACTTAGCTACATTTTTGCATGGATGATGTAAATTAGATTGAATTTATTGTAATCATTTGAATTTATTTTAAATCATTGAATTTATTTAATTAAACAATCATCTATTGTAAATTATTGAATTTATTGTCAATTATTATTATATTATTACAATTTTTAATATTTTTCAAATAGGCCATATGTTAATTATATATTATTATTTGAATTTAAAATATTTTTCAAACAGTCATATGTTAATTATATATTATTATAAGAATTTAAAATATTTTTCAATAGGGCATATGTTAATTATATGTTATTATTAGAATTTAAAATATTGTTCAAATAGGCCATATGTTAATTATATATTATTCTAAGAATTTAAAATATTTTCAAAAGCCATATGTTAATTATATATTATTATTAGATTTAAAATATTTTTTAATAGGGCATATGTTAATTCTATATGATTATTATAATTTAAAATACTTTTCAATAGGGCACTATTTTAAATTTAATCTCGTTTTAACACCAAACGGAAAAAAACATTTGAAAATAGCGGGAAAACATCTTTAGTCTGGTTGGTGGCTTCAACCAGACTAAAGATTCTCACCTACCAGGTACGAGCATCTTTAGTCCCAGTTGAAGCCACAAACCGGAGTAAAGATAAGATCTTTAGTCCTGGTTGAAGCCACTGACCGGGACTAATATATCTTTAGTCCCGGTTCGTAGCTTCAACCAGGACAAAAGAGCTCGATATCTATATATAGAGGCCACGGTGGATCAAAACACTTAGCCGTTTTTCTCCAGCGCCTCTTCATCTTCGTCGCCATCGCCAAGAACCCAAGAATGCCGCCGCAGCGCCACCATCTTCTTCTCCATCCGCCGTCGTCGTCGTCGCCGGTGAGCTGCCGTCGCCAGCGCCACCAGGTTAGTTCCAAAGCCGCATTTTTTTCCTGTGTGTGTCGTGCGCAAAACCCTAACCCGACCCCCGCACCATCGCGCACCATCTCGCCATCGCCGTTGCCACCACCCCCTGTTGACGCCGCCGCCGCCGCCACCGCCGCTGCTGCCGCCCTCTTGTCGTCACCATGCCGCCCCCTGCAAATTTTGAATAGATTTTGAATAGATTTTATATATATGCATAAAGATTGTGAATGTGAATTTTGAATGTGTAAATGGATGAATTTTGAATGTTTATATATATGGATTTTGAAGGTTTATGTATATGGATTTTGAATGTGTAAATGGAATTTATGTATAAATGGACTTTTTATTTAAATTTGAATGCATGAATAGATTGGGAATGTGAATTTTGAATGTGTAAATGGATGAATTTTGGATGTTTATGTATATGGATTTTGAATGTTTTTGTGTTTATATTTGAATGGACTTTAGATTTTAATTCGAATGTGAATGGGAATTTTGTATTTATCAAATGTGAATGTGAATTTTGTATTTATCAAATGTGAATGTGAATTTTGTATTTATCAAATGTGAATGTGAATATGAATGCAAACGCTAAAATTGTGTATTTATGAACGAACGAGAACGATAAAACGATAGAACGGACGTGAACGACGATACAACGATTTTCACGACCGAACGAGTTTATTCGTTCGGTCGTTCATTTGGTCGTTTGTTCGTTCGGTTGGTCATTCGTTCGTTCGTTCAGTCGTTCCTTCGGTCATTCGTTCGTTCATTCGCCATCCATCCTCCTCTCTTTCTCTCCTCTCCTCTCCTCTCCACTTCCTCTCCTCTCCCTCTCAACCTTATCTCCCTCACGTCATCCTCCTCTCTTTCTCTCCTCTCCTCTCCACTTCCTCTCCTCTCCACCTTATCTCCCTCATGTCATTCTTCTCTCTTTCTCTCTCGGTGAAAGACTAAAGGGTTAAAATATAGTCAATGTAGAAAAAGATAGAGAAAAAACCCAAAGAGAAGAAGAAGGAAAAACATTACAATTTTTTCCTTCTTATTCTCTTTGTTCTTTCTCTATGTTTTTTCTGAAGGGTTACGCGGAGGCTACGCTAGCTGAAAAACAAAACTTTTTACCACGCAAACAAGGAACACTTGCAAGAAAGGCCGATAGATCATTACCGATTGGAGTGTGCAGCGGAAATAGCCAATCAGGGCTATCCGATCTGGAACTGTGCTGGCCGATGACAGCCGATTCCCGCAAGCCGACAGCCGATTCCGGGGACAGCCGATTCACCAATCAGCCGATTCGCTGATGTAGCTGATTCGCCGAGTCGTTTGACCGTGTTCTCGCGCCTCGCTCCGATGCGCTCGACCGTAGCCGATTCCACCACAGCCGATTCATAGTCAACAAACAGCGCGCAACGTAGCAGCGCCTCTACCGGTATCCACACGTCCGGGGACAGAACGCCGAACACCCGTGTGCTAGCACGCGATGCAAGGCTAGGGTTTGGCTCGAAGGTGGGGAGGGTTTCCGTGGGGATTGATCTCGTCGACTTCTAAAGCCGCGTGTGATCAGATTGATTTCGGCGCAATAGACTTCAATTGACGTGTGTCAGCTGTCCACCCCTCACCCCTTTATATAGAGTTGGCCGACTGGGACTAGTGGCCGATCAGGACTCTATTTTGAATCGGATCCTATCCGAATCTCATAGAGTTGGCCGCCCATACGTCGTAAGCCCATAGGACTCTATCCGATCGAATCCCTATCCGATCGAGCCGTATCCGAGTCCAACTCGAATGCCGTTCTTATCCCCTTAAGCGTGCGACCACGTAGGTTCAAGTATACTCGGTTTTGGCTATAGTCTAACTTAGCCGATCGTCGGCTCGAGTCCAACTCGGTCGACTGTCAATAGCGGCACCTAGCAGACATATTGACACCTTAGTATACAAGAATATAATATCGGCTCTTAACCTGTAACGTGTACACAAATTCCTTTGCCTCACGATACCAATTAAGCTATAGGCAAGATGTGTGCCATCCCTTCAATAGCTTAACCATTCACTCGAACCGTATTGGATTACCCGTCTGATTAACTCCTCAATCAACTTAGCATGGCCATGCATTTCCATAATCCATTACCTCGAGGGCCCAGAGATATCTCTCCAAAGGAGGGGCAAATTCCATCTTGATCACTCACATCCCACTCCATGTTTCATAGCAAACCCGAAAACTACCTTTATAACCACCCGATTACGGAATAGCGTTTGGTAGTCCCAAAGTAGGCTATTACACATGTTGGAATCCATGGTGATCTCGGGTCTAAGGACTTTGTACCAACACTACGAGACCAACTAATGGCACATTAATTCTGTAGTGTCTCATGGTGGGTCTATCCAACAAGTTGTTCTCTAACACATATGTCCATGTTTATTGATTTGGTATCTCCATACCCATGATCTACGAGACATGATCATCAATCAATAAACATGCCGATCTTAGAATCATATTAGTTCCAATAATATGATATATGATCGAGATCATTTAGAAATAGATTCATACATATAGTCTCATAAATAAGTCATGTACTTATTGATCAATACAAGATGTTTATTTCATGGAACCGAATAACACTTTATTCATAAATACATAAACATTGACCATGATATCCAACATCTCCATGTTGCCTCTAGGGCATATCACTAACAATCTCCCACTTGCATTAGAGTCAATCATGTAAGTATCTAATACCCATTGCTCTTGTGTGCGCCTCATGTTTCGGTGAGGAGAGGTTTTCTCGGCGGATCAGCTATGTTGAGATCCGTGTGCACTTTGCATATCTTGACATCACCTCTGTCCACTATCTCGCGGATGAGATGATATCGCGAAGTATGTGTTTGGACTTCGATGTGACCTCGGCTCCTTGGCTTGCGCAATGGCTCCACTATTATTACAATAGAGAGTCATTGGACCGTCGTACTAGTCATCACACCAAGCTCGAAACGAATTTCTTGATCCAAACAGCCTCCTTTGCGGCTTCCGAAGCAGCAATGTACTCGACCTCCGTTGTAGAATCGGCAACGGTATCCCGCTTGGAACTCTTCCAGTGACGCACCTCCGTTCGGGCGAGAACACGAACCCGATTACGATCTATAATCATCCTTGTCCATTTGGAAGCTAGCATCGGTGTAACCGCTTACAACGAGCTCTTCTTCACCTCCATAGACTAGGAACATATCCTTAGTTCTTCTCAAGTACTTAAGGATATTCTTGACGGCGATCCAGTGACCTTCACCTGGATCTGATCGGTATATGCTCGTAGCACTCAAAGTGTACGAGACATCCGGGCGTGTACAAAGCATGGCATACACGATTGATCCAATTACCGAAGCATATGGGACCATACCCATCTTATTCCGCTCATCATGTATCGAGGACACCGATTCTTGCTAAGATTAATGCCATGTGACATGGGCAAGAAACTTTTCTTGGAATCATGCATGTTGAACCTTTTCAACACCTTGTCAATGTATGTACTTTGGCTTAATCCAATTAGCCTCTTGGATCTATCTCTATAGATCCGAATGCTAATATGTATGTTGCCTCCCTAAGTCTTTCATGGAAAAACTATTTTTCAATGAAGACTTGACGGATTCTAGCATAGGGATATCATTTCCAATCAACAATATGTCATCCACATATAAGATTAGAAATACAATTGCGCTCCCACCGACCTTTTTGTAAACACAGGCCTCCTCTTCATTTTTGATGAAACCAAACCCTTTGATTACTTCATCAAAACGAATATTCCAACTCCGAGATGCTTGCTTCAATCCATAAATGGATTTCGTAGCTTGCATATCTTTCCGGCGACGTGGATCAACAAAACCCCGAGGTTGTATCATGTATACATCCACGCTTAGGTTTCCATTTAGGAAAGCCGTTTTGACATCCATCTGCCATATCTCATAATCGAAATATGCAACAATCGCTAGGATAATCCGAATAGATTTAAGCATTGCGACGGGCGAGAAGGTTTCATCATAATCAACTCCTTGAATCTGTTTAAAACCTTTTGCCACCAATCGCGCCTTATAGATGTGAACATTTCCATCCATATCGGCCTTTTCTTAAAAACCCATTTGCACTCAATGGTTTTGACACCATCAGTGGATCAACCAAGTTTCAAACTTGATTGTATACATAGATTCTATTTCGGATTTCATGGCTTCAAGCCACTTGTTGAAATCGGATCCCACCATCGCTTCCTCATAGGTCTTAGGCTCATCGTTTTCCAATAACAATATATCATGTTGTTACTGCACTGTACTGTCGGGTGCACGACGTGATCTTTCGGACCTCCGTGGGGCTGGTGTATCTACAACGGTGGCGCAACACTTTGCTCCTCCCGTTGTGGTCCGTGGTCGCGAAACATTTTCCGGTGTTTCTTGAACTTCTTCAAGATGTACCCTGCTCCCACTAACCCTTCTTGAGAGAAACTCTTTCTCCAAGAAAACACCGTGTCGGGCGACAAACACTTTGCCTTGTTCCCGATTATAAAAGTAATATCCCTTAGTTTCCTTAGGATATCCCACAAAGAAGCACTTGTGAGATTTGGGTGTGAGCTTGTCGATCGTAAACGTTTTACATAAGTTTCACATCCCCAAATTTTGAGAAAAGACAGACTAGGGGTTGCCCCGTCCATATCTCATATGGTGTCTTTTTAACCGACTTAGATGGAACTCTATTTAGTGTGAGCGCAGTGTTTCAAGAGCATATCCCCAAAAGGATAACGGAAGATCACTTTGGCTCATCATGGACCGCACCATGTCCAACAAGGTACGATTTTTCCGTTCGGACACCCCATTCCATTGTGGAGTTCTGGCGGAGTCAGCGTGGAACAATTCCACAATCTTTCGACGATTACCAAACTCTTGGCTCAAGTATTTCCCTCCACGATCGATCGTAGATACTTGATTGTTTTCCCTAAATGATTACGTACTTCATTCTGGAATTCTTTGAACTTTTCAAAGGATTCGGACTTATGCCTCATTAAGTATAGATAACCATATCTACTAAAGTCATCGGTAAAGGTAATGAAGTACGATAACCACCTCGGCCGTTGAGCTCATTGGTCCACATACATCATGTACGAGTGCCAACAAGTCACTTGCGCTCTCACGTGTCCCGTGAAAGGTGCCTTTGTCATCTTACCAAGTAAACAAGACTCACATGTCTCAAATGATTCAAAATCAAAAGAGTGAAGCAATTCATCCTTATGGAGCTTCTCCATGCGTTTCGATTTATATGGCATAAGTGACAATGCCGGATAAACGTTGGGTTTATATCATTAGAGAGTTGCCTTTATGTATTAATGTTATAGATGGGAGACGCTTCAAGATTCAAAACGTATAATCCATTCACCAATGGAGCTCGAAAATAGAACATATCTCTCGAGATATATTGAACAACCATTGTCCATTGATCTAAAATCATATCCTTCCGCTTGCAAACATGAAGCGGAAATAACGTTTTGACATAGTGTTGGAACACAATAACAATTATTTAATTCCAAAACTAATCCGAAGGTAGATGAAGTGGTCTGTGCGTGCCGACAAGAATCGTAGCAACGCTTGCTCCTTTGTCGACGCGCAGTTCACCTTGCCCCTTCTTAAGCCCCTACTTCTTCTCATTCCCTGCAATGATTTGCAAATATGAGCTATTGATCCGGTATCAAATACCCAAGAGTCGTAGGTGAAGTAGCAAGATTAATGTCTATAACATTAATACCTGAAGCAGAAGTCGTACTTTGCTTCTTTTTGAGATCCTCCATGTACTTCTTGCAGTTCCTTTTCCAGTGGCCTGTCTCCTTGCAGTAGAAGCAAACGGCATCTGATGCCGCCGACCCCTTCTTGCCCTTCTTTGCATTAGAGGCACTCGCGATCTCATCGGGAGTTAACTTCCTCTTGGTGCAAAGTTTCTTGACAGGTGGTTTGCGCTTAGCCTTCTGCATCATCATCACATGATGACCGTTTTTTCTGGATACTCTCCTCAGCTGTCTTTAGCATCCCATGCAATTCAGCCAAGGTTCTATCCATATTGTTCATGTGATAATTCAATATGAATGGCTCGAAGCTCGGAGGGAGCGACTGGAGAATCACATCAGTAGCCAACTCTTGGCTAAGGGGAAAACCTAGTTTTTCCAGACTCTCGATATAGCCAATCATCTTTATCACATGCGGACTGACGGGATTCCCCTCAACAAGCCTGCACGCAAACAAGGACTTTGAGGTGTTGAACCTCTCGGCCCGAGCTTGGTTCTCAAACATGCCACGCAGTCCCTGAATAATAGTGTGAGCATCGCTGCTCTCATATTGCTTCGAAGCTCGGGGGACATTGTAGCAAGCATGAGACGGCTTATATCTAGGGCATCATTAGTGTGCTTCTCGTAAGCCCTCCGTGCAAGGCAGTGGCATTATTAGGCAAATCCTCAGGATAGGGTACTTCAAGAACGTACTCCTTACGCTCTTGCTTGAGAACAATTCTCAAGTTGCGATACCAATCCATAAAGTTTGTTCCATTTAATTTTTTCTTTTCGAGAATAGATCGCAAATTAAAGGTACTGGGTGTAGTATTAGCCGCCATTTATTCTACAACATGAAAAAGCAATGTTTAGCACAATGTTTATGCTATGTCTATTGTTAAACAATTTAACATTAGACTCCCTTACGTATTTTACACCTTCCTCTAGGTTACGTATTGGGTCAAGATCCACATGTTAATTAATTTTCTAGTGAGCTTTGGCATCACGCTAGAAAATTAATAACATCGTAAGCAACTCCTTGCTAATCACATCTCTATGTGACTCTTGTTGTTGGTGTGGCATCTCCATGCCCGGCCCCAACCTATGCCCCAAGGCCCAAAACTGTTTTGATAGCCTTGTTAAGTAAACCAAATGCTCATGCATGTATATGTCGACATATACCCCCTCGTGTTATGATAGAGAATGGCACTCTGCTTTGGGAGACCACCATTGACGAGCATAACTTTGACGAGTGCAACATTTGGAAGGGCATCATTACTACTTAATTTTGTGAGGGATGCTATCCTATCAAACAAACATATCACATATATGAAAGCAGTAGAATAGCATATAATGAAATAGTATGACCCCCTTCACATGGTGATCTCCATCTCCATGTCGGTGCTGAGGATCTCCATCTTCGGCACCATCTTCCAATGTGCATGATGCTTGATTTCTTCAAACTAAGCTACTACTATAGAAGCTCTAATTGAAGATTACATCGACTCGCAGGTCGTGAAAGAATATTACAAGCATTGGACGTATGAAAGAATATTACAGGGATTGCACATATGAAAGAATATTACATGCATCACATGCATCTCATACATACAATAGGGCCATACCATCTCAAAGCATTCTCTGCAGAAACAAGTTAGGCGTAGAACGTTTTCTACCTATCGCAGAGATACGACATCGAGACGACCTATAAGGGGTCGAGGGGGAAGCCGCCCCCTCACGGGCTTTCGGGCAGCGCCCGAAACACCACACGAAAGCCATAGATCCAATCTATGAAATCGCTTACGGAAACCATATCGGCATAATCACATTATGCCGTCCCGATACACTATCAAGGGAGATGGTTTGCATAGGCGCGAGGTAGCAAACAAGGTCAGACTACGAGATAGCTTCGGTATAATCACATTATACCGTTCTGATACACTATCAAGGAACGCTATCTCGAACCCAACTCAAACCGAGTTCCATGGAAACTGCTTCGACGTAATAACATTATGCCGTTCCGATACACTATCAAGGAACGCAATTACCATCTACTCTCCTCAACAGATCCCGTAAAACCGATTGATCTAATCAACCCGTGCGCAAAACTTGTTCCAGATCCAATCTAAAACCCAAAATAAGCAAGATTAACTCGATACCACCGAAGGGTTACACGGAGGCTACGCTAGCCGAAAAACAAAACTTTTTACCGCGCAAACTAGGAACACTTGCAAGTAAGGGCCGATAGATCATTACCGATTGGAGTGTGCAGCGGAAATAGCCAATCATGGCTATTTGATCTGGAACTGTGCTGGCCGATGACAACCGATTCCCGCAAGCCGACAGCCGATTCCTGGGGACAGCCGATTCACCAATTAGTTGATTCGCCGATGTACCTGATTCGCCGAGTCGTCTGACCGCGTTCTCGCGCCTCGCTCCGATGCGCTCGACCGTAGCCGATTCCACCATAGCCGATTCGTAGCCGATCAACGGCGCGCAACGTAGCGGCGCCTCTACCGGTATCCACACGTCCGGGGACGAACGCCGAACGCCCGTGTGCTAGCACGCGATGCAAGGCTAGGGTTTGGCTCGAAGGTGGGGAGGGTTTCCGTGGAGATTGATCTCGTCGACTTCTAAAGTCGCGTGTGATCAGATTGATTTCGGCGCAATTGACTTCAATTGACGTGTGTCGGCTCTTCACCCTCACCCCTTTATATAGAGTTGGCCGACGGGACTAGTGGCCGATCAGGACTCTATTTTGAATCGGATCCTATCCGAATCTCATAGAGTTGGCCGCCCATACGTCGTAAGCCCATAGGACTCTATCCGATCGGATCCCTATCCGATCGAGCCGTATCCGAGTCCAACTCGAATGCCCGTTCTTATCCCCTTAAGCGTGCGACCACGTAGGTTCAGGTATACTCGGTTTCGGCTATAGTCTAACTTAGCCGATCGTCGGCTCGAGTCCAACTCAGCCGACTGTCAATAGCGGCGCCTAGCGGCACATATTGACACCATAGTATGCAAGAATATAATATCGGCTCAAACCAGAATGTGTACACAAATTCCTTTGCCTCACAATACCAATTAAGCTATAGACAAGATGTGTGCCATCCCTTCAATAGCTTAACCATTCACTCGAACCGTATTGGATTCTCTGCCTATTGATTGACTCCTCGATCAACTTAGCATGGCCATGCTTTTCCATAATCCATTACCTCGAGTGGCCGAGATATCTCTCCAAAGGAGGGGCAAATTACATCTTGATTACTCACATCCCACTCCATGTTTCATAGCAAACCCGAAAACTACCTTTATAACTACCCAGTTATGGAATAGCGTTTGGTAGTCCCAAAGTAGGCTACTACACATGTTGGAATCCATGGTGATCTCAGGTCTAAGAACTTTGTACCAAAACTACCTGAGACCAACTAATGGCACATTAATTCCTATAGTGTCTCATGGTGGGTCTATCCAACAATGTGTTCTCTAACACATATGTCCATGTTTATTGATTTGGTATCTCCATACCCATGATCTATGAGACATGATCATCAATCAATAAACATGCCGATCTTAGAATCATATTAGTTCTAATAATATGATATATGATCGAGGATCATTTAGAAATAGATTCGTACATATAGAGTCTCATAAATAAGTCACATACTTATTGATCAATACAAGATGTCTATTTCATGGAACTGAATAACACTTTATTCATAAATACATAAATATGGACCATGATATCCAACATCTCCATGTTGCCTCTAGGGCATATCACTAACATTTTCTAGGTAGACATACAGGATTTTTGCACATCCTTGACACTAAATAGTATAACAGGAAGAATACTCAATGGACTATTTATTCGATGGAGGTGACCACTTGTTTATTCGCTTCGAGGACATATTCAACCTATACCAGCTAGATTCCCTCGACGTCTCTCTTATAGCCACGCGTGTTTTGTAAGTATCGTTTAGTTATATTTATTTCGTTCCTTAGCTCCTTGTATTTAATTGACTAAATTTCTTTTAACCGTTGTAGAATGGCTATCCAATATTACAACAAGAAAGAATGTACCAAATATGGATTCATGGACCCCCGAAAAGTTAACACCACGATGGTAGAACAAATATCCGGCGCAAACAGAGGAGTACATCTACAGTACGCTGGTGCAGTAGCATTACAAGACTTTTATACTTCTGCCATACAACACTGTGTGAGTTTGTACTACTTTTCGTACCAATTACAATCATGTGCATACATACAGTTTCATATATGTCATCTCATGCAATTTGCAGATTCCACTGGACTCTTTTCATAATTGATGTTGAGAGCTCACGGATCCATGTCTTTGACTCAATGGATAAACCAGAGTCTACGTACAAAATGATTTTTGAAATGTTAAACAGGTAATGCCATCTTACTTGCTATTGCATATATGCAGTTCTCGGATAATTACCTGCTAGCTTTCAACTACACGTAGGGCATGGGCACGGCTCCGTGAGAAGGTTCGCAGGACTTGGAAAGAAAAGTTTTCTGTGAGGATGAATTTTTCAGTGAGTAACATGCTCCAAAGTTATATTGAATCATTAATTTGTTCTAAAATAGAAATGTGTATTAAATATGTCATTGTTTCTCCTTTAGTGTGCAAAACAGGCGAAGGGGACAAACTTGTGCGACTACTACATCTGCGACTACATTTACCGCCTAGTTACCCAAGTCACAGACCCACAGGATCTAGATGTACGTATAACAACCATTCATATATTATGTCTCGATTTATTATTGATTTCATATATTTATTTCTCGTTTATTCGAATGACAGCTTATGCAAGTAAGGGACAAACTCCTCCATGCGAGTTTCATACAGGCTGCTCAAGAAGAACTGATGGGTTTTATCAACGAGGAGATTACTGATCCCGCGGGAGAGTTATACTTTAGTGTGAGCAACATAGACCCTGGATCCACAACGTAGAGAATTTTTTTAACATATGATATAGAATAGTAATATATGTGGATATTTATATGTGTACATATTTTGGTAATATATGTATATATTTCCTTAATTAAATGCATATATATGTATGTAAAATATGTATTTATTCATATATATGCATGTTGCATATATATGTATAAATATATATGTGTGTAAAATATGTATGAAAATTTTTTAAAAAAGAAAAAATCTTTAGTCCCGGTTGGTAACACCAACTGGGACTAAAGATGGCGGACACAGCCACGTGGCGCCACCATCTTTAGTCCCGGTTATTTCAACCAGGACTAAAGAAAGCGATCTTTGGTCACGCTTTCGTAGTCCCGGTTTGATAACCAGGACAATTGTGGGTTTCCCTAGCGGTGGCAGCCACCTCTTAATGAATTATCGTCGAAAGTTAAGGAAGAAGGCGCTTCGCTTGGACGGTGCTCGCCGAAGATGAAGTTGCAGGACGACACAACCTTTTTTTGCAACACTAATGACACCTCAGCCGATGTCTAGGGGACACTACTATAGATTTGGTCCATAAGTGGCCGCGCCTAGAAAAACCGGTCCCCCAGGGGCCGGTTGTTGGACCGCACGAGAAAATGCATTATCCCGTGCAGTCCACTTAAGCACCCACACGGGATAATTACGCATTATCCCATGCGGCCCACTTAAGAGCCCGCACGGAATAATGCATTTTTCTGTGTGGGCCGTTAAGTGGGCCACACGCAATGATGTGTCATATATATCTGCCCAACCCGATAGTACCACATTTAACATGGTGTTTCTCTCTCCGAAAAAATGGCAATTATAGGGGGGAAAGGTTTTCAACTCGAATTCTTCAATTGCAAACAATACAAAAGGTAAGATAGTTGATCTTCTCTTCCATTTGCTTCTATTTTTTAAAAAAATTATTGGTTGAATGTGAAGATATTTGAACTTTTTTCAACTCGGTGTTTCTCTCTCCAAAAATAGGCAATTTCTTTGGGGGAGGTTTTAGACTTGAAATCTTCGATTGAAATCAATATAAAAGGTAACATGCTTGATCATCTCTTTCATTTGCTTCCGCTTTTGTAAAATTTCATTGGTTGAATGTGAAAATATCTAAACTTGTTTGAATAGGTCATTTTGAGATATTTTTGTAATTTGTAGGTCTAATATATTGTTTTTTGATTGACCCATTTTTTTGGTAATTAATAATGTATTAGTATTATTTTTTGTTGTACGTGAGAGTTTAGTTATAAAGTAGGATTTAAGTTTAATTTATTTATGTAGAAAACACATGCAATTTAATATTATTTTTCGCTGTGAATTTTTTAGATGGATCGGACA
This sequence comes from Oryza australiensis, assembly GCA_019925245.2. NCBI lineage: Eukaryota > Viridiplantae > Streptophyta > Magnoliopsida > Poales > Poaceae > Oryza > Oryza australiensis. The sequence goes on along the minus strand of JAIFGZ020000545.1, from coordinate 940,049 downwards.
TGGATGTATGAGATGCGGAGAACTCATCCGGTGTTCATGAGAGAAGCATTAACATTTATTAATAAGGCTAAGGCACACGCTTTGAGGGAGAATATGCGGGGTCTCCTCCGGAGAGGTCAACTCCACAATACCATATAACCTTCCAGGAGTCTGGTTATGCGTGAAATAGTACAGATATAGAAACTTCATATGTTTTTACAAATTAATATAGTACAAGTACAAGTTATACAATACAAAAAGACGTGACACTTTCACAGGGATAGCCCGAGTGTAGAGTCGACCTAGAGTTCATGTTCTTCTGTGGCTTTGAGATTTCCTGAAGTTATTATGTGCAAGAGTGAGTATCAATGGTACTCACCAACACTGCTGGAGAATAGCACATTTGTCCCGGTTGATAACCCACTGTAGTCCCGGTTGTCAAACCGGGACTACGAATTCGGGACTAAAGATCGCTATCTTTAGTTCCGGTTCAAATAATCGGGACTAAAAATGCATCTTTAGTCCCGGTTAGAGCCACCAACCGGGACTAAAGATAGCGGCGTCACGTGGCTGGCTCCGCCATTTTTAGTCCCGGTTGGTGGCTCCAACCGGACTAAAGTTTTTTTAATTTTTTCAATTTGCTCCTACTGTTAGCTTGCTGCTGCTTGTTTATACACACACACATATATATTTATACATATATGCAAATATACATATATATGTGTGTAAATACATAACACACACACACATATATATATATATATATGTATGTATAACACATAACATACATATATATGCAAACAACATCAAAATTATTTTTTTCAACAATCGAATACAACAAAATGCAACAACAAAATTCACACATATATATACAACAAATTGTCCACAAATTTGTTCACACATATATACAACAAAATCATCCACACTATATATACAATAAAATACAACAACAACATCAATTTTCCGCTCGCCGTTGCCGCCGTCTCCCGCTCGCCGCTGCCGCCAGCTCCCGCTTGCCGCTGCCGCCGGCTCCCGCTTGCCGCTGCCGTCGGCTCCCGCTCGCCGCTCGCCGCTCGAAGCTGCCGCCTTTGTCCCGCTCGCCGCCGGTGAGGAGATGGCGCCCCGCTGCCGCCACCTCCTCCCCTGCCGCCGCCATCTCCTCCCCTTGCTTGCCAAGGGAAGAGGAAGAGGGAGAGGGAGAGGGTGAGAGCTGAGGGGAGAGGGAGAGAGGGAGAGAGATCGTAAAAATATGCTAAGTGTTGTTGGAGAAGACGATGCGTGCTGGGGATATATATAGCCCTGAACTTTTAGTCCAGGTTGGTGTCACCAACGGGACTAAAGATAATTCCACTATTTTCAATTCATCTTTAGTCCGGTTGGTGGCACCAACCGGACTAAAGATAATTTTCCGCTATTTCTAATTCATCTTTAGTCCCGGTTGGTGTCACCAACCGGGATTAAAGATAATTTCCGCTATTTTTCTAAATTTATTTGGTCCCTAAGGCGGGTTAATAATTAAATAATTTGTAAATAGGGAAAAATTAAATTTATTAAATATAGGTTTAAAATAATAATATTAAAATTTAAGCAAACATAGATAATCCTAGATATTAATGCGCTTTTCTAGATAGTGTTCCTCTTTTGCCCCTCTCTATTTTTTATATTCATCTGAAGTTGTTGTTTTTTTTGGAAAAATTCAACCTTTTTGTTTTATTTTTTTATATTTTTTATGGACTTAGGAGCACACGAGAGGTAAACACAGAAAATTTGAGCGTAAACAAGCAAAAGACGACGCTCAAAATCGGAAAAAAACTTTCGGGCTCGAAAAGGCAACCTTCTAAGGATTTTTTGGGCAAAATAAAATCGCCGAGCGTGGCATCGCCACGGACGAACGCATCCAAATTTTTTTCTGATCGATTTTCATATATGGAACGTCTCGATCGGAGTCCGTATGTGAAAGTTATGGTCGTTTTAAAAACCGACTCCGAGTTAGAGGACGAAACGGAAACAATACGTGTAAAACTTGTTACACGCACATAAACTAGACGTGACGGCCAGGGTTGGAATGTTCTTATCAATATTGTACATCCGATTTGTATATTATCACCAAAATAATTTTACAAAAGATTTTATATATTGAGAATCATTAGTTAATAACAATATGATGATATGTAATTACAATGTAATGATTAAATTAAAACTTCCTTCTATCTTCAATCACCCACCCCCACACAACACCACACTCTTTGAAATTACAAATCCCCTCAAATTAATTTTATACCATTTGAATCAAGTAGCAAAATTTATATATTTTTATTAGGTTCACTTAAAAAAATAAACACATTCATGGTGTTACCAACCGGCACTAAAGATCAAAATTATCTTTAGTCCCGGTTGGTAACACCAACCGAGAAAAAATAGCATCTTGTCCCGGTTGGTACTAAAGATGGTGTCAGAGGCTGTCAGAGGTTGTCATAGCACTGAGCATCTTTAGTCCTGGTTGGTAACACCAACCGGGACAAAAAATGGCAACTTTAGTCCCGGTTGGTGTTACCAACTGGGACTAAAGATGCCCAGCGCTCTCACAACCTCTGACAATATTTAAACTGGGACTAAAGATGATCTTCAGTCCTGGTTCATGTCACGAACCGGGACTAATGTTCCTAGAAATCCGTAGACTTTTTAAACTGGGACTAAAAATATTTTTAGTCCCGGGTACTATTCAAACCGGGACTATTGTGGATTTTGGCACTTCAACCGAAAATGATTTCTTCAGTAGTGCAAGCCAAACTGAATACAATTCTATTTAAATATGCATGTTGTATCGACAAGAGAAACAAATTATAAATAAGTTTTTAGCATGAAGATATATCCTATTCTTCTTTTTAAAATATTCTATGTGAACATTTAAATACATGAATTATAAGCTTAACTTTTAGCTTAATCCTATATTCTACCCTTTCCAATAAATATGCAAGATATTTTAAAAAGATATTTCCAATAAATATAATCCTAGCCTTAGCATGATCTTATGCCATATAGATATACATGATATGATATAAGTCTAATCTTAATGTGATTCCATATTATACATAAATAGATATACATGATGTTCTAAAAGGAAATAAACTAAGCCTAACTTTAACATGAATATAGGTTCTATCTTTTCTTATAATTACTTACATATGATTGTCAAATTTTAGGGTGGTACTTTAGAAAAGTTGCTTATGCCATTAAACTGGATTCACCCATAGACACAACTCCATTAAATGGGAGTACGGCGTATTCAAATACAATCAACCCTGCAGTGTTTGCCCAGCTTTATCCGAGGATTAACCTTAGTTAGCCAGACTAAGGATAACATAGCATTTATATAGTTCTAACCTTTTCTGATGTGTGAACAAGACCGGTGGGCTATCTTAATAGGGGCACCAATTCTAACCAGTAACCGATGGATCCATCTCCTATTTAATAGTTGTTCATCACACACTTGCCCTGGCTTGGTGAAACCTGCGTTGCTATCTTAACAGACAGTACCGATCTAGTTAGTATCGGCGGTTTTATCCATTGTTTACATAGCTGTCCACCAATGAGACTTTCTCCAAAACCTCCAATGCTGTAATGCACATATATAAATCCCCTAAGTCCCCAGGGAGATCGGAGAGAACTATATAGTTGCTAAGTCGGTATAACCGGTCCAATGGATGAGCGAAACTATGTCCTTATTCTGGCACAAGAATTTTTATATTTTCTGGCATATAGCCAAAACCATTCTTATATCACATGAAATGATATGAGTTTATATTTACCTATCACATAAAATAGTAGATCATTTTTCTATTCTATCACATGCAATAACTTCCTATAATCAGGAATGAAATACTAATACATGTGATAATGTTTATTCTATCTTATTGTTAGTTTTATAACTAATTTAAATTATCAAGGTGTTTTCTAAGGAGAAGGAGAATATATCTAATTATATGAAATAATAATCTTCTCCTTTGCTACACATAAATTGATAAAATGCTTCTAATTGCATGAAACAATAACTTACATGAACTAGAGGAGTCCTTGTATTCATAAGAAACACTGATATGCATAGTCTAATGAATGAAATGATAAATTATAATGATCTAAATTGTTAACGACCAAATTTGGTAAGCCAGATCCCCAGGTTTGAAGTTACAATCGGAGCAGAGTTGGAGTGCGTGATTCCCGGGAACAGAGTCCGCGTCGGCTGAGTTTGAATCGGTTGAGGGGTCAATCGGCTGAGACCAAGTCGGATGAGGATATTTGACATAGCCGATTCCGATTGGGATAAACAGACAAGACCAATCCTGATAGGAAAGCAAGGAGATCATCAGTGGATTCGGTTTCCAAGTGCTTCAGAGATATTGTCATCTACGGATAAAGTCCTGAAAAGACAATTGTATCTGTAATTTAGGATCTTTGTCAACCTGCGGATATAAATATATAAGCCTGAGGTCCATGTAAATCATCTCTCGATCAATACAATTCGACGCATCGCCACCTTTTGTCTTTTTGACTTTATTTATCATCTGGCGGAACTTGGCACCTAACGCGGGGTTGCATCAGCTTCGATCTCCGACGGAGGGGTAAGTCCAATGTCCCGTCGGCCCTGGTACATCATCTCTATCTTTTGTTTCATTGCTGTTTATAGATACATTGGCTTAGTTAGGACTTTCTCAGTTAGGTCTGATATTCTGATCAAGTTGATGTTTCTTTAAACATAATGTCACTTTAGATAGATCTGTTATATCCATCATATTAGACAGATCTATCGACTCATTGAGTATTAGATTATCATATACAATCTCGTGTTGCATTGGTTAGGTCCGACCTACTAGATTGTTGTTGATAATCTAAGTCTCGTTAAGCCGATAGGTTCATGCTAATGTTTCATCGGAGGGTTAGCCGATCTTATCTGATGTGTTAATTTTTCCTTTGATGGTTTTACTATCTTGTTAAATTTAACACATGACCACTTTGATTGGTGTCATATCGGCTGATCTAAATCTATCAGGCAGTCATCAACCTTATGTTGCATCGGTTAGGTCCGACCTATGAGGTTATGGTTGTAAGTTAGATTTATTCAAGTCAGTAAGCATCAATCATCGTTTCATCGGGGTTTCAGCCGATGAGTTATTTGGACGTTGCATCGGCTCACAAGGATTATATATAAGTTGGATTTAGCCGATTGCAGCAATGGTTTCATTGACTACCTAATCATTTAGATTTAATGACATCGGACCTCCAGCTGATGTATGCTTTGACCATCGGATCAATATTTATTCTATCATACTATTATCTATCGATTGGTTTGTTATCTTATTACATTATCATTAATCGATTGTCTTTGTATCATTGTTCACACAAGTATCAGAATCTACATTGGACATATAGCCGATTGTTCAAAAACCCAAACGCATCGGTGACATTGGCATCGGCTAGAATCACGCTATCGGCTTATCGGCCGATCGGCGATGCTGGTCGGCTGTCTCGATTATTGTATTATCGACCGATATGCTTTATGTTCTGCTGTTTTGCATATCTTGTCAGTGGCAGGATCAAACTGACTGGCATGCCCTGCTTCAATGATTTTAGGACTGCCTTTGGAGCTAGCGGATCTCCCGGGCGGCGTGTGCTCGACGTCAACACATCTTTCGGCAAGACAGCGGCGGTACGGATTTGGCGTCAACACATTTTTGGCACGCCCGGTGGGACCCAAATCACAAGACAGACGTCATGGTAGACATCAAGACCTCCGATGTTGATCCGGAGAACATCATTCCGGTCACCATGGATAAATTAACGCCAGAGCAAAAGGCCGAGCTTGAGGAAATAATGAACAAGCTGCAAAGTCAGTATCACACTCTTTCACACAAACTCGGTCCGGCATGGTCGTCCAGAGGTACAAAGTGAAACTGCCAGCCGATGACAAGCCCGAACCTAGCTCTGCGAACGGCAAAAAGCCTCAAGAAATCAAGCAAGAAGATGAGCCAGAGCTGAACAACCTCCAAGATAGGATTGACTATGTTGTCCACCATGCACTGATTAACCAGTCTGGGATACTGGTCAACACTTTAAACAATATGATCAACACGGTGGTCGACTCCAGGATAGCCGAGCAACAAGCCAAGGGACCAGTATTCCTCCCTGACGACAAATTCCCTGGGTACAGGACCTTGTCAACAGATGGACTGCCTACTGCTCCTTCAGGATAGCCGATTGCCCCCGGATCGGCTCCCATCCAGCCAAATATGCAGCCATTGGCTACAAAGCCGTCGGAATTTCAGCCCAAAGTCCTGATGAAACAACAACCCCAGCATTTGGGCCACGAAATCCCAAGGGTGTCCCCAGAGCAGGTAGAGGCCATGTTCATCGCCAATCGGCCACCTACTTTCCCTAGGGTGCCGATTGGCAATTACTCGCCAGTTTTCCCCCAAAACTCTGGTGGTGCTCAGTTGCTCTTGATCAACAGCCTCCTATGACGCATCAGCACCCTCAACAGCATGCAGGAGGCAATTTCAACCAATACTATCAACCTCATTCACCTCAAATGCAGTATCGGCAAGGCCCGCTTCAATTTGACCAATACGAGCCAATACAGCATAACAGGCCCAAGAAGCACAACAACAGAACAAGCCCTGGGCGGATTTAATAGCCGATGTGATGCCAGAACAATTTGGCCTCAAACCCAAAGATTCTGGCAATATGTACCAGTACTCCTATCCTGAATACTTTGAAAGGGTTCCACTGCCAAACCGGTACAAAGTGCCAGATTTTTCCAAATTCTCTGGGCAAGACAATGTTTCCACTTATGAACACGTCAGCCGATTCTTGGCCCAATGTGGAGAGGCATCGGCTATAGACGCCCTCAGAGTCAGATTATTCCCACTTTCACTTTCGGGATTGGCCTTCACTTGGTTTTCTTCACTCTCATATAATTTTGTTTAGAGTTGGGCCGATCTTGAAAAGCAGTTTCATCGCTACTTCTATTCTGGTATTCATAAGATGAAGCTATCAGATCTGACAAGCATCCGACAGAAGCATGATGAGTCGGTTCAAGACTACATACAGAGGTTTAGAGACATGAGGAACCGATGCTACAGCCTGGTGTTGTCCGATTCCCAGTTAGTCAATTTAGCCTTCCAGGGTTTATTAACCCCCATCAGGAAAAAGTTCTCGGCTTAGGATTTCGAGAGCCCGGCACACTTGGCCCAAAAAATCACAGCCCATGAACAATGCTTCCAGGAAGCCAAGAAGGCTTTAAAAAAGTGAGCCATGTTGCCTATGCCTCGGAATCCAACTCTAGCGACAACGAATCCAAAGTAGCAGCAACCGAATAGGCAAGGAACAAAAAGACCATAACTTGCCAATGGGTGAAAAATTCGGCTAAGAAAGAAAAATATGAGTTTGACATCACTAAAGCCGACAAGATCTTCGACCTACTGCTTCGGGAGAAGCAAATCTAACTTCCGGCTAATCATGTCATTCCATCGGCCGAGGAGTTGAAGAAGAGAAAATAATGCAAATGGCACAGCACCGGCTCCCATGACACCAATGATTGCAAGGTGTTTCGCCAGCAAATTCAATCGGCTATAGAGGCTGGGAAGATCAAATTCGAGGATCCAAAAAAGCCGATGAAAGTTGATGGGAGTCCTTTTCTCATTAACATGGTTTATGCCAGTCGTCGATCAGCCGATCATCGTCCACGAAAAATGGATAGCCTAGTCAAATTCATGAAGAAACATGAAGAGAGGGAAACGGGCAGATTTCACAAAGTGCATCCAAGAAGATACGGTTGACAGGAAGAGGCTTACCATCGGCAACATGATGGCTTCGATCCCCATTGGAGCTGCGATTTCTTCAGGTTCTGCTAGGATTAGGGGATGAGACTGCCATCACTCTAAGACTGCCCGGTGTGCAGTGGCTATGAGGATGAACCAGCTGAGAGCTCCAGCCATTTACAACCAGGGTGATTTGGTTCAATCAAAGGAAACTGCCCGTTCATCAAAGGCTGGGCCCTATCCATGAAGATTTCTTTCAGGAGGACTTCAAGGACGACGAAGAACAGGCTGCGAACCCGCAATGATGTCCCTCTGACACTTTTACGAAGACCCAGAAGCAGAAAGTGCAGCGGCTAAAGAGCGAAGGTCGGCTGAAAGAGGTCCAAGCCAAAATCAAATATCAACCAAAAAAGAAGAGGGAACAAGAGCACCCAAGGAAACAATGGAGTGCGAAGAACAAGGATATGCCGGCCGATGAAGACCAAGCAGACAAGGAAAAAATAAAGGCCAAGGGAAAGGTCGTGGCCGCCGCATTGGTTAATATGGTTTTCATGCTGCCAACCGAGTTTGAGGAATCGCTAGCCAAACTGGTGTTTTTCCTAGAACAGGCTATCTTTGAAAAACCAGAGGGGACTGAACATCGGCACCTCAAGCCTCTCTATGTTAAAGGATTTGTTAATCACAAGCCGTTGTCAAAGATGCTAGTGATGGGGGAGCTGCCGTCAACTTGATGCCCTACGCTACTTTCAGGAAGCTGGGTAAGAGATCTGACGATCTTATCAAAACAAATATGGTTCTCAAGGATTTTGGCAGGAACCCATCGGAGGCCAAAGGGGTCCTTAATGTGGAATTAACCGTCGGCAGTAAAACAGTGCCCACTACATTTTTTGTCATCGATGAGAAGGGGTCGTACAGCCTGCTGCTCGGAAGGGATTGGATCCACGCCAATTGTTGCATCCCTTTGACCATGCACCAAAGCTTAATCCAGTGGCAAGGCGACAAGATCTAAATCGTGCTAGCCAATTGGTTAGTGAATGTTGCCAATGTCGATTTAACCCTCTGGGAGATCGACGACATTGATTGCTTGTCCGGCAAAGTCTGGGAGGCCAATTTTCTAAAGGTGTCTGATTCTACTATATAGCCGATTGGAGACGAGGAGCCTCAATTGTTACTTTTAAGGCGTCGTGGAGGGCTCGAGCATCTACAGCAAGGACACCATGGACGATATGGATGGCAAATTTGGGCAAGGTTTTATGTCGGCCGACGAGCTTGAAGAGGTTGATATAGGTCCAGGAGATAGGCCTAGGCCGACATATATTAGTAAAAAAATGTCTTCTTATTTTAGAACCAAGCTTATTGATTTATTGAAGGAATATAAATATTGCTTTGCATGGGAGTATTTTGAGATACCAAGCCTTAGTCGATCGATTGTTGAACATCGGCTCCCTATTAAACTAGGATATCGACAATACAAGCAGCCCCCAAGGAGATTCAAAGCCAATATATATGACGCAATTAAGGCCGAAATTACTCCGCTATATGATGCTGGTTTTATTCGGCCATGCCGATACGCTGAATGAGTTTCTAACATAGTTCCAGTGATCAAGAAAAGTGACAAAAATAGGGTGTGCATTGACTTTCGAGACTTAAATAAGGCTACCCCTAAGGATGAGTACCCTATGCCAATAGCCGATTTGCTTGTTGATGCAGCCTCAGGGCAGAAAATCATAAGTTTTATGGATGACAATGTTGGATACAGTCAGATTTTCATGGCTGAGGAAGACATCCTTAAGACTACTTTTAGGTGTCTAGGTGCAATCGACTTATATGAATGGGTTGTCATGACTCTTGGACTAAAGAATGCTGGAGCTACTTATCAGAGGGCCATGAACTATATTTTTCATGACTTCATCGGCTTCTTGGTTGAAATTTATATTGATGATGTGGTAGTCAAATCCAAGAAAGTTGAAGACCATATAGCCGATTTAAGGAAAGTTTTGGAGAGAACTAGAAAATATGGCCTAAAGATGAATCTCACTAAGTGCGTCTTTGGAGTATCGGCTGGACAATTTCTAGGTTTTCTTGTTCATGAAAGGGGGATTGAGGTGACATAGAGAAGTATCAATGCAATCAAGAGTATTCAACCTCCACAGGACAAAAGGAGCTGCAATCTTTGATCGGCAAGGTGAATTTCATCAGACGTTTCATTGCTAATTTATCTCAAAAGATGGAGCCGTTCACACCTTTGCTGAGACTAAAAGCCGATCAAGAGTTTACTTGGGTGGCAGAGCAACACAAAGCTTTGGACAACATCAAAGATTATTTGAGCTCCCCTCTAGTTTTGATCCCTCCACAAAGGGAGTGCCTTTCAAGTTATATTTATCAGCTGACGAGAAGTCTATCGGCTCAGTTTTGATCCAGGAGTTTGAAGGCAAGGAGAAAGAAATATTATATGTTAGCAGAAGGCTTTTGGATGCAGAAACAAGGTACTCTCTAGTGGAAAAGTTGTGCTTGTGCCTATATTTTTCTTGTACAAAGTTGAGACATTACTTATTATCCAACGAGTGTATGATAGTTTGCAAAGCCGACGTAGTTAAGTATATGCTATCGGCTCCAGTCTTAAAAGAGAGAGTTGGAAAGTGAATTTTTGCCTTAATGGAGTTTGACTTGAGATATCAAGCACCCAAAGCAATTAAAGGGCAGGCTATAGCCGATTTCATTGTTGAGCACAGAGATGACTCAATCGGCTCAGTCGACATTATGCCCTGGACACTAACTTTCGATGGATTTGCACAAATGAATGCGACATCGGCTTAGTGATCATATCACCCAAGGAGGCAAGCTTCGAATTTGATTTTTCAATTGCGCCTTATGCAACAAATAATCAAGCTGAGTATGAGGCAGTCCTCAAGGGTTTGCAGCTTTTAAAAGAAGTTGAAGCCAATGCTGTAGAAATTATGGGCGATTCACTATTGGTCATCACCCAGTTGTCAAGAGAATATGAATGCAAAAATGATGCGTTGATGATCTATTATCAAAAATTCTGGGAGTTGATGGATAGTTTTTGTCGACCCCCGTTTTTGAGGACGGGAATCATTCGTGTTCATAGTACCATATCACTAGATCGAGTAGTTTGGTACCCACGAATACAGTTCTGAATTACCAGGTGCAAAGTGCACGAATAGTCTCACATCGAAATTATTACAATAATAGGCCCGAAGGCAATATCCAATACATATAGGACCTATTGGTGCGGATTCAACGAAAATCAGAGTTTAGATGAGATTAGCAGAGGGAAAGCAGCGGCATGTCGATTGCCACAGGCAACGACCGGGGACTAAGACCTAGTAGACGCCTTCTCCTCCATCGCCCAGCTGGCAGTAAGCATAGGGGTCCTCCAGTTCTTCGTTTCCTTCATCTGAAGTTTGTGCTATAGCAAGGGTGAGTACCCAACGTACTCAGCAAGCCGACACAGAATGATGCACATGATAGGGTCATTCAAAGGATGGCGAAGGTCATTTGCACAAAGCCAATTTTCACAAATCATTTCACAAACCTATTGTCTAGCCAAGTCAAGTTTTAGTTTCAGAGTATACTAAAACGACGATGGTTCTGTCTACCATCCATCGTGATTTCCAAGGATGGCTTCCCGCCTCCGGTTCGTCATGGTTTTTCTGGGGAGTTCACCCCTTCTCGCATTTCGAGAAGTTGAGTCCACCAGCACACAAAATCATTATGCAATCCCAATCCCATCATTTTAAAATTTATGAGTCTAGCCACGGGAGAAACTTGTCACGCTGCTCATTAACCGCGAGCACGACTATTCGAATAGATTGATTGACTCACACTGCAGTGGATGTACACTTTACCCGTACTCCGCGACTACTCAATGAATGAGCTTTCATTCTTCATATGGAATGGTCACGGCAAAGCCTTTCGATAACTTCGCTTTGGTAGTACCCGCTCCATGAATTTAAATCCTCTTGCACTCTAGCCGTCCTTTCCTAGCAGTGAGAGGAGTTCTGGTGCTCCCGGGGTAAGGGAAAAACTTTCACAACATTCTCATTCATTACTCAACACTTAGGCCACAGCCTTATCTCAATAACCAGAACCACCTTTTCACTCAAGAACCACTATGCAGGGATACTGCCTTCGCTCGCCTATTTACTCTGCTAGGTCTATACCCATTCGAGAAGTATGGCTGTACTGGCTCGTTCCAGGTTATAAGTCTCATGGCTTGATCCTTAATTGACCAGGGATGGTACTAGCCTTTCCCGGAATCCACCCAAATCCATCCATCCGCCCCAGTCCAAAACATTGGTTTTGTACTTTTTGGTTTTTTATCAAAGCTAGTTTCATCATGATCAAGGCAATGTGGCGCTCATATCTCCACATGTCGTATTCCAACTACCTTCCCAAAGATAGTTGCCCAAGCACAAGGCTTCTTTGTAAAATCATGAGTATGCAAGAATCTAGTATTAGCAGGGCTAAGCATTTTACCGAAGTTAGCCTCCGGTCATATCACATCGAAGGTTACAAAGAATAATTCTAATGGTAATCAACATCAAGGCAGGGTATATCAAGTATAGGTGCTCATTTGTGTATAGCATGCAATTTGTAATTGAAATCAACATCATTTCGCAAAGTAGGATCAATATGTTCAAAGGGAAGTGTTGACTTGCCTTGCTCGCACACTTGTTGGCCGGGGTCTTCAACGTAGTCGGTGCTTGCTCCCTCGATTGCTATCCGTACATACGAAGATCAATTGAATTCGATCGAATTCAATAAAATACCGAGAGATCGAAAAGAACCATAAAAATGACTCCAAATGTTTGGCCTAAAGTTCTACTCGAGTTCGGACGAGAGTTGTTAGGATAAAATCTGAGTTAAAAACGGGTTTGATGTCCTAGGGTTTTCGCAAAACGTCGATCGCATTAAATTAAGAAAATAAATTTAGAAATGCTAATTGAGGGGTTTGTGCTCGAGGTTTTGGAGGCTCGAGCACTAAAAGAAACATATTTTTAATGGTGGAAAATAAATAGACAAACTCGGATTAAAACGACGCGAAACGGAATTTCCGAGAAATCGATTTCTATTTCTGAATTTGTTTCAAGAAAAATACATGAGAAAACAATATATTTTTGCCCAAATATTTTCCCGAATATTTCCTAAATACTTTTCCTATTTTTCCAAAAAAATTTCCTATTTTTCCTTTTCCCTTTTTCTTCTCTTTTCTTTTCTTTTTCCTCTTTTCCTATTCATTCCTCTACAACCCGCTCGACCGGCGCCCTCTCTCTTTCTTCTCTGTTGCGGTTGGCGGCTGGCGCAAGCGAGGGGGGATGGCGGCTCGGGGCTTACCGGCGACGGCAGCGGCAAGGGAGCAGCGGGGCAGCGCACGGCGGCGGTGGCTCGCGGCGACCGGCGCTCGGGGAGGATGGCGGTGCACGCCGGCTACGGTTGTGGCGATGGCGCTCGGCGAGGGAAACGGCGAGGATGGCGGCGAGGTGGGGAAAGAACGGGGAGAGAGGGGTCCCATTTATAGGCGCGGCCGGGGAGGAAACGGGGGAAAGGGGGACCGGCGCACGGTACGGCGATGGGCACGCGGCGCACGGGTGGGCGGGGTCGGCGCGGCGAACGCGGGCGACGCGCGGGCGTTGGTGCGTGGCGTGAGCGCGGGTAGGGTCGGGTATGGCGACGACGCACGGCGGGCGACGCGGGCAGGACCGGGTATGGCGGAGACGTGCGGCGCGCGGCGCGCGGGCGTGTGCGGCGGCTCGGCGCGTGGCGGGCCGAGGTGCGGCGTGCGCGGGTGAAGCCGGGGCGACGCGCGGCGCGCGCGGGCGTGGTACGGTGGGTGACGCGCGGCGGGAACGAGGCGGGGCCGATGCGGCGTCGAACACCTTGTGACATATTGAACAGTACCATTTCGATTTTTCCCGATTTTCAAGTCTAATTTCCAATTTCTATTTTATTTCACCCTAAAAATTCAAAATAAAAATCTAGTATTCCCAAAATTAATTTAAAAATATATTTTAAAACTTTTCATCCACTTTCATTATTTTAAAAATATATTTCACCTATTTAATTTAATCCTTTTCCTAAATTCCATAAATCATAATTTTTAATTCCAATTAATTTTTAGACTTTATATAAATCCTCTAAAATATTTTATTGCCCATTTTATTTTCTAATTAATATTTCAAAATCACCAAATAATGTTTTATTCTCCAAATACATATTTTTATGAATCCACGCCCACTTTCTATTTTATTTTAAAAATTCCCAACTTTAAACTCCGAGATTTTTCTCCCTAACGAAAATCCAAATCATTTGGTTTTTCTCAAACACCGAGATAAATCACTCACATATAAATTTATGCAACCAAGCTGGCAAATAAGAAGCGAAAAACTCGATCAAGCAACAACAAGCAAAGTTTTTGTAAGTTTCGATTTTTAATTTTCGTTTTAAAATCTCGATTTTCGGGTGTTACGCTTTTCGGCTAGTTACTTTAAAACATATCCCTAGAGAGCAGAATGCAAAAGCAAATGATTTGGCTCAAGGTGCATCAGGCTACAAGCCGATGTCAAGGGATGTTGAAGTGGAAATTGCAATAATCACAGCCGACGACTGGAGGTATGATGTTCACAACTACCTGCAAAATCCTTCCCAGTCGGCTTCAAGGAAATTACGCTACAAGGCTTTGAGATATGTTTTGCTTGACAATGATCTATACTATCGGACGATTGATGGTGTGCTGATTAAATGTTTAAGTACTGATCAAGCCAAAGTTACTTCGGAGAGCTGGATATTTTTGGCCGATGATGCTGGAGGATTGCTTCAAGTATTACAAGGGTTGTCAGGATTGTCATAAGTTTGGAGCCATCCAGAGAGCACCAGCACCGGTTATGAACCCAATTATCAAGCCTTGGCCGTTCAGAGGATGGGGAATCGATATGATTGGCCAGATCAATCCATCCTCAAGTAAAGGACATAAGTTTCATATTGGTGGCAACCGATTATTTCACAAAGTGGGTGGAAGCAATTCCTTTGAAGAAGGTTGATTCTAGGGATGCAATTGAGTTTGTCAAAGAATGCATCATTTTATAGATTTGGTGTCCCTCTCAAACCATCACAACCAATCAGAGATCTATCTTTGTCTCAGATGAGTTTGTCCAGTTTGCAGAAGGCATGAGAATCAATCTTTTAAATTCTTCACCATATTATGCACAGGCTAATGGACAGGCAGAAGTGTCCAACAAAAGTTTAATCAAGTTGATAAAGAGAAAGATCTCTGAATACCCAAAGCAATGGCACAGCCGATTGGCCGAATCATTGTGGTCCTATCGGATGGTCTGCCATGGGAAAACGTCATCGGCTCACGGAGGATTCAATTGCAAGATGAGTTGACAGCCGATGATTATCATAATTTAATGGTGGACGAATTAGAGGACTTGGTTTTATCCAGAATGCGTGCTTTGGAAAAGGTGACCAAGGACAAAGAAAGGGTTGCTCGTTATTATAACAAGAAAGTTATACCTAAATCGTTTTCAGAAGGCGAGCTAGTTTGGAAATTAATTTTACCGATTGGTACAAGAGATAATAAATTCAGCAAGTGGTCACCTAACTGGGAAGGGCCTTTTAAGATCCACAAATGCGTTTCCAAGGGAGCCTATATGCTAGAAGGATTGGATGGAGAGGTGTTTGGAAGAGCTCTTAATGGAAAATATTTTAAAAAATATCATCCCAGCATATGGATCAACTCATGATTTGGCTGTATTGAGCCGATACATGGTAGCCGATGTGTTTACATCGCCTTTAGATGACCGATATGACTCATATCGCTCTTAGTCATTTCCTTATTATCATAATCGGTGGTGCGTTGCCAATGTACAGTGGTCGATATAAGTTATATCACCCTCAGTCATTTAATCCTTACAATAATCGATTATGATTTTCTGCTCATACATGATGGCCGATTTCGCGTGGTGTTCTCGAACTATAATTTTACCAACGATCGGTTGACAATGTAAAATTAGGGGGGCATATATGCACACACAAGTGAACTCAAGTGGACTTCAAAATTTTTTTGTTTTGTGGACTTTGAAAAGATTACGAGCATCGACGCAGAAATAATATGACAAATGTTACTGCAGGAGTTCACAAAAACTGCTGTGACCAAATTATATTACAATCGGCATGAAGATTCACAGGGGTTCAAAATTTGAAGTCCTATTACATCAATCGGCTTAGCCAGTCAAGAAGTTGTTGATGGCCGATATTGCCCGCTGCCGGATTTGATCAACTTCTTCGATTGTTTTGTGATCGGCTGCATCGTTCCCGGGGATCACTTTTAAGGCTCTAGTGAGGTCTGATATGTTTTTCTTTGAAGCCTTTAACTTGGATTTATGTTCTGATATGATCCTCGGGAGATCGGCAAGCCTTTGTTCTTCAGATACAATGTCAGCATTGCACTTTGCGAGTTTAGCTAGCAGCTGTTCTTTCTGCTTGCGCAGCCGATCAAGGTTAGAAGTTGGCACAGTTGTCATCTCATCAAGTGTGGCCTTATCTTCTAGTATGGATCGTCGATTAGCTTCTATTGTGGCTTTGAGAGCTGTCCTTTCACGCTGATCGGTTATCCTTTACTTGGCTCGTTCAAACTTGTGCCGATGTTGTTCAAGATATGCAGCTTGAGAGATGGCGTCAGCTATATGGTCTGGGAGCTGATTTTGAATGTCTTCGAATCTGGCTCTGATTGACCCGCAGTCAGTGACTAGGAAATCCAAAAGCATTCCAGCCGATAAGCCAAATCTTGCAGTGTGGTTTTCAGGTCATCGGCAGCAGAGGCCATGGTATTCTCGGTGGTGTCCTCCTCGTCATCCATGAATTCCTTTATATCAAAAGGAAACATATCGGCTAGGTTCTGCAAATAGAATATTGGGATTGATAAGTGTTGAAACTGTTAGTCATTAAAACCTTGGAAGCAGCCGATATGAAGAGAATAAATTTACCGGGATGACGGGAGCCAATGTTGTTTCTGCCTCAGCATCGTGAGTGCCCCTACTGATGGAGTCCTATCACTTGATGCTTGGGGGGAGGTGTTGGAGAGCGGGGAGGCTGCGTACAAAGATAGATAAGTTTGACTGAGCATCGGTTAGTTTAAAGGAAAAACTAAAGAGAATTTGGAATTGAGATTACCGATGGAGCTAGAGCCGATTTCTTCCTTGAGGCCAACCTTTTCTTCTGCAAGATAGAAAACTAAGTAAGAGGCTATATTTGAATTTGAAGGAAGAAAATTTTGGACAAGTACATATCGGTTGAGGCTGAAGTTGAGGCTGACGTCTTGGGGGACTGGGCGTTCTTTGGGCTTGGTTATCGGCTGGTGGTGTTTGTGCTGTTGCTTCTGGATTGGCTATTTCAGTGGCGGCTTCATCAATGGCTTCTTCCATTTCCTCTTGATGCAGGAAGGCCTCCAGCTATGGATCTATGTCTGGTAGATCATCGACTGTGGTTTTCTTTTGTTTCTTCGAAGGCTTTTTTCTCCATAGCCGATGGATCGGCAGCTGATGGTTTGGCCCTCTTTCTCCTTTGAAGTGCTTCACAGGTTTGGCCATGCAGCAGGGAGGTGATCTTCGGTGCGTTATAGCCGACCGCCGAAGGGGCGAGATCACCACTTGGGATAAGTCCTGAAGCATATTGGATGGCAATGTCGGTATTACTGATGTGAGGGGGAGATAAATCGTTAGTCTACAAACAAAAATGGAGTTAGTCAAATAATAGTGAAAGACGACCAAAAGGGAAATGCTCTAGGTTTTCTCGAAGGATAGGATCGCGCAAAATCCGCAACATTATCAATATCGCGGACTTGGGGGCATGTGTTAACGACCAAATTTGGTAAGCCAGATCCCCAGGTTTGAAGTTACAATCGGAGCGGAGTTGGAGTGCGTGATTCCCGGGAACAGAGTCTGCGTCGGCTGAGTTTGAATCGGTTGAGGGGTCAATCGGCTGACACCGAGTTGGATGGGGATATCTAGCATAGCCGATTCCGATTGGGATAAACAGACGAGAGCAATCCCGATAGGAAAGCAAGGAGATCATCAGTGGATTCGGTTTCCAAGTGCTTCAGAGATATTGCCATCTACGGATAAAATCCTAAAAAGGCAATTGTATATGTAATTAGGATCTTTGTCAACCTGGGGGTATAAATATATAAGCCCGAGGTCCATGTAAATCATCTCTCGATCAATACAATTCGGCGCATTGCCACCTTTTGTCTTTTCGACTTTATTTATCATCTGCGAAACTTGGCACCCGACGCGGGGTTGCATCGGCTTCGATCTCCAGCGGAGGGATAAGTCCAAGGTCCCGCCAGCCCTAGTACATCATCTCTATCTTTAGTTTCATTACTGTTTATAGATACATCGTCTTAGTTAGGACTTTCTCGGTTAGGTTCGATATTCTGATCAAGTTGATGTTTCTTTAAACATAATGTCACTTTAGATAGATCTGTTATATCCATCACATTAGATAGATCTATCGGCTCCTTGAGTATTAGATTATCATATATAATCTTGTGATGCATTGGTTAGGTCCGACCTACTAGATTGTTGTTGATAATCTAAGTCTCGTTATGCCGATAGGTTCATGCTAATGTTTCTTCGAAGGGTTAGTTGATCTTATCTGATGTGTTAAGTTTTCCTTTCATGGTTTTACTATCTTGGCTAAATTTAACACATGACCACTTTGAGCGGTGTCATATCGGCTGATCTAAATCTATCAGGCAGTCATCAACCTTATGCTGCATCGGTTAGGTCCGACCTATGAAGTTGTTGTTTTGCATATCTTGTCAGTGGCAGGATCAAACTAACTGGCACGCTCGCGCTTTAATGATTTTAGGACCTGCACTGGAGCTAAGCAGATCTCCCAGGCCAGCGTGTATTTTGACGTCAACACATCTTTCGATACGACATCGGCGGTACGGATTTGGCATCAACACTAATTTATCTAACCCATCCCACAAAATTTATCTAACTAAATACACTATGGAATTCATTATTTTCAAATGCTATAATGATCAAGGATAGTTTGACTTGCCTTCAGGACCAATGGTCTCAAATCTTTCTTCTCTTTGAATAGTAGTGAAAGTGTTAGTGTTGATGATATGGTCGAGCTCAATTTCCTCTGTGAACTCATCATTGCAATCTATCGATAAACGATAAAATAAATCAAGGAACAACTTCAAATAAACATCAAATAAATGTAAAATTTTAAAAGGAGTTTAAAAGGTAATTTTTGAAGTTTTAAAGGAAGGTTATTTGTTAGATTTTGCAACTTAAAATTTAGGTTTGAATAGAATAAAGAAAAATAAAAAAGAGAATTTAAAATATTCTTAGAGAAGAAAAAGGGATAGTTTTTGGAATTTTAAATAAGAAGATTATTTGCTAGATTTTAGGATTTGCAACTTGAGCTTAAATTGGAATAAAAAGAGTTGAAGGACATATTTAAAATATTTTAAAAAGTGGATGAATAAAATTTGGAAGGAGTCAAAGAGATTAAACTACATCTTTAGGGTTATTTGTCAAATCATAAACTTTAAAACTTGGGTTTAATAAAATAAAAAGAGTTAAAATGAATATTTTAAAATATTTTCAAAAGGAAAATAAATAGGAATATTATTTGTTAAATTCTAAATTTTGAAATTTTGGCTTGTCTTAAAATAATTTATATAGAATCAAAAAGTTAAGAATATTTTTAAAAGGAAATATAAATAAATTTAAAAGAAATAGGGAAATTATAAAGTTTTGAAAGGAGTAAAAGGTTCTATTGGTCACTAGGGAATAAAGTAATTTTCTAGAAATTATTGAATAAGTTTAAATAAACATCAAAAATCATCATAAGAATAAAGGAATTCAAATAAATTTTAAAAGATTATATTTTTAGGTTTAAAATTTTAAGTTTGAATAAATGTAAATAAAAAGAGTTTTGAAACAAATATTTTTAAAAGGTTTTAAAAGAGTAAGCAAATAAGTTTAAAAGAATATAAAAATTTGAAAAAAAGATTTTAAAAAGAGATTGAAAAGATCAAACTATTTTCCTAGAGGTTTTCATAAATTTTCTTCTTTCTCTCTCTTTTCTCAATCTCTATCTTTTAGTAAAAATAAAACAGCAAAAATGAAAAAAAGGCCTAGACTGGAATTGAACCCAAGACCTCTCTCTCTTTTCTAACCTCACTCTCCACTACACTAGCTGGTCTTTTTCCCACCTCCTTCTTTTCCTTTCTTTTGTTTCTCTTCGTCTTCTTCGTTTTTTTCTCTCTCCTCTGTGTTTTTCTTCCTTAGCGCCGGCGCCGGTGGGGATGGGAGTGCGCGACGACGAGGGCGATCGAACTCCGGGTACAAGGGGTCCATGCCCATCTATGAGTTACAGGGAACCCGTTTTTGAGTTTGGCTGGACTGGAGACATGGTGTAACGGCCTGGCGACGGCGAGCTTCACAGCAGTGGCGGCGGTGCTCGCCGGCGTGGTGTTCCGGCGATGATGCGACCAATTTAAAAGGCTTGAGAGCATCTATGGGATCAAGGGAAGCTAACTATGGTATTTTCTTAGTCGGAGAAGTATTGAAATGTTCTGGCGTCGTGCACGGTGGTAGCCGGAACAGAGAGGGTGCGGCGGCCTTGCCAGCGATGGTTCTCCAGTGTTATTTGGGTTCGGTTAGGCTAGGGGAATGAAATATTTTGGTGTGTCAATTACGAACATACTTTCAATTTGAGAAATGATCGATCGAAGGTGATGAATTTCGAAGCTTAACATGATGCTGTTGGCTAGGGTTCTTCGGTTTTTCCTCGGTCTTTCTTCGAAATTCAAATAGTATGAAGTGTGATAATTAGGGAAACCTTGGGGAAAAGATTGAGAAGAAAATGAGGAAGGAATCATGTATAGAAGATTTGATTCGATATGGTCAATTTATAGGTGATTGATGTCGGTTGCGCACGAGATAGGAACGATGGTGCAAAGTCGGCTCATCCATGGCGGTTCGGCACTGATGCGTTTGCTTCATCATGTGTGGCCATTTGTACAGAGGGATGAGGATTCCATGGAGTCAGCTGCGCGTTTCAGTGGGCGAGGCCAACGCCCGCGACACGGTTATTCAAAACTGCGGCGGCCGTGGTTCGGTCGGGCAGAGAAGGAGGAACAAGAAAGAAGGAAGGAGGGAAAAAGAAAATGAGGAAAAAATAAAGGAAAATGAAAATAAGGAAAGGGTAAAATAAAATAAAAGGAAAATTTCAGGAAAATTTGAGAAAGAATTTAATCTAGGGTTTAAACTTAATTTTAAATTCAATTTTTGGGAATCTTTCTTGAATTAAAATATTAACTTGGGTTTTTCAAAAATAGAGAATAAGGATTTAATTGATGTTTGATTTTTAAATTAGAATGAAGGAAAATTTGGAAAGAATTTTATTTAGAGTTTAGAATTAATTTAGATTAAATTTTTGAAATTTTCTTGAGTTAAAGATTAAATTGAGATTTTTCAAAAATAAGGGCCAAAACTTAATAAATTTGGGATTTTTAAACTAAAATAAGGGGAATAGATAAAGAATGCAAATAAATTTTAGGAGATTTAAAATGTTTTAAAAGAATACATAATAAATCTTTTTGCAAAAAAAATTTCTTCGTCATTTTGAGTGTTTTTAAAAGAGTGAATTTTTGGGATGCCACAGAATATGAAGGATATTTTTTGTCCTCGCGTGGATTGCAAGAATGAGAAGATGTGGAAATGCTCTGGTTTTGATGATGCAGAGGTTGATATTGATCTTGATCTTGAGTATATGTTGCGGTACGCTGAACGAGAGGTCCTAACACAGAAAGCAAGAGATTTAAACAATTGGGAGGTAT
Organism: Oryza australiensis; assembly: GCA_019925245.2. Lineage (NCBI taxonomy): Eukaryota > Viridiplantae > Streptophyta > Magnoliopsida > Poales > Poaceae > Oryza > Oryza australiensis. The sequence continues at coordinate 918,368 of JAIFGZ020000545.1, read as the reverse complement.
TGCAGAAATCAGTGAAAGATCTTTTATACGATCAATCAAAGGAATGTGACATGATTTATACAGTGTTGCGGTCGGTGCTAGAACTTCTTAGATTGAAGGCTAGGCACGGATGGTCTGATACTAGTTTGAACGACTTGATGGGTCTCATGAGAGATATGCTTCCTAAGCCTAACTTGTTGCCAACAAACACCTATCAAGCCAAGAAATTGATATGTCCATTATCTCTTGGTGTGAAAAAGATCCATGCATGTATTAATCACTGTGTACTTTATCGCAAGGAATACGCTGACTTGGATAAGTGTCCAACTTGTGCGGCAAGTAGGTACAAAAAGGATAACAGTGTCGTCGATAGTGATGTTGCCATACCAAATGCATTGGTCGAGCCAAAAAAAAGATTCCGGCCATGGTGATGTGGTACTTGCCAGTGAAAGATCACATGAAGCGATTGTTCTCGAACCCCACTATTGATGAGAATTTTTCCCACGTGCTGGCCTGGAAGATCTGCTTTACTCTAGTGCATGTCCAAAATTGGTCGCCTTTGGTGATTATGTAGGCGTGCCAGTTGGTTTGATCCTATAACCAACAAGAAACAAAGAATAGGCGATTAAGTTAATATTAGATCCTGCTCGAATGGCTATAGATATCCATAATACATAATTAACATTCCAAAGTGCATTTAGACTAAGTGATTGAGATAGATTGGTAGTATACCTAGACAGTATAAATCACTTATACTGCTTGTAACAAGAAATTACCTTGTTTGGAGATCGAAACTCGATGCAGCCCAAGAACAAGGCAAGAACTCGTCAAAAGAGTAAAAACAAAAAGGTTGGTGATGCGTCGAAGTTGTATTGATGTGTGTTGTGATATTTTACAAGGTCTTGGGTCATATTTATACCCGGATATATAATGAGTCCGTAACGATATGATTCCTATTACAGATTAGATTACAAATATTCCTAAACAAACCGACATTATCTATAAAGAAAACTATACAAAATATCCTAACTTCAAAGATACAATTGTCATTGTAGGACATTATCCGTAGATGGCAATATCTTTGAAGCACTTCGAAAACCGAATCCAATAGTTATCTCTAAGTTTTCTTTCCGGAATTGGTTCCACCTTCTGCTCTCGATCAGAATCGATTATCGGCTATCCTGGTCCGACTCGGACTCAGCCGAACTACTCCTTAGCCGATTCAGACTTAGCCAATGTGGTCTCTGTTTCAAAATTTTGCTTCAATCTCTACTTCAAACTCGGGGATTTGTCTACCAAATTCAGCCGTTAACACCCACCGACGCCGAGTTGATGAAATGGCATCAAGAGGGTTGAAAGACAGATGGTATGATTCGACATACCACCGATGCTCGACAATGGAGAAACTTTGATTCAAAGCACCCAGAATTTGCAAAGGATCCGAGAAATATCTGGTTTGCGTTGAGCACGGATGGAATGAATCCATTTGGTGACCTAAGCAGCTTGCACAGCACTTGGCCTATTCTGTTCACCATGTATAAACTACATACATGGTTATGTCAGAAGCGGAAGTACATATTGTTGACTATCCTTATATAGGGGCCAAAACAACCTGGCATCGACCTAGATGTGTTTCTTGAACCTTTGATGGAGGATATGCAACAAATATGGGAAGAGGGTCTATTATTGTTTGATGCGTACCGCCAGGAGTATTTTACTCTACATGCTATCATATTCGTTACTATAAACGATCTACCAGCCAATTTTTCCCTGTCCAGACAGATTAAAGAAAAGACCGGATATCTGATATGTCTTGACAACACATCGTACATATACCTAACCTCATCAAAAAAGTTAGTTTATATGCGTCATCGTCGTTTCTTACCACAGAAGCATAGCTATTGTGCGATGGCTACCTTTTTTGACAAAACTATTGAGGAAGGTATTGCCCCCAAAGCAAAGGATGGTTCCACGGTGTTCAAGCTGACAAAGAACATAAAGGTCGTGTTCGACAAGGGAAAGACAGCTTCAAGCAATAGGAAGAAAGAAGTAGTAGAAAACATGCTGCCCTTCAAGAAACATTCAGTCTTTTTCAAGTACCTGACGTACTGGAAAGACCTAGAGATTCGTCATGCCATCGATGTCATGCACCTCAAGAAAAACATGTTCAACAGCACCATCGGGACTTTACTTGACATCCCTAGTAAAACAAAGGATGGGTTGAGGTCACGTAACGACCTGGTCAATTTGGGCATAAGAAAAGATCTCCACCCGATAGAGCTAACGAATGGTTTAGAGGCTCTGAGGAAAGAGTTTGTGTTGAAAACAATGGTGCATCGGTGGAGGCAGTGAAAATCGGACATGAACACTCACTATGTTCAAAAGAACAAGTCTCTATTCGAGGAATACGGTGGTATTACGCCCGCCAAATGGGATAGTTTCGTGGCGAAGATGACAATCCCTAAAGCGTTAGCGCGGAGGAAAAAGATTACCGAACTAGCGAAAAGGAACAAATACCCGCACCGATTGGGCTCTAGAGGCTTTGATGACCACATAGAGAAGTGGCGAGCAACCGAAGAGAAGTTTGCCGCCCAAGCCAAGCCCCTGCTTGTAGATGCACTCAAGAAAGAAGCAAAAACTGGGTTTGGGCACGGAGCACAGTCCAAGTCACCGAAGAGGGAGATATCCTTTTCGAAGATCCGGATATCGAGCGTGTGACAGTAGCATGAAGGACATTGCGGAGAAAGAGAAGACATGGGAATTCATTGCAAAGAGGGAAAATGATCAGTTGACAACTGCATTGGGTAACCCCGAACATTCCGGACGAGTAAGGGGTGTATTGTCAAGGACCAGTTGGAAGGAAGGGCTCCTGAGGAACCTACGAGTTACAAGAAACGGGACAGGTACAAACAGAAATTGAAAGAGAAGATAGCAAAACAAGTTGAAGAACATTTCAACTCTCATGTTGCACAAAATCACCAAGCCTTCCCACACTTGTTTCAGCAATCCAAAGAACCAACAGTATAGGTGCCCAGTAGCGTCGGGTCAGTTGACACCACACCTTATCCAGTAGATAACATAACTGCTCTGACGCCGTGCAGCCTGCTCGTGTCGATAGGAAGGGCCGGGAAGAGAAAGGAGGTAGTATAGGACTTGCTATACCAGGACGTCAATTTCACAACACGCCAATCCCTGAGGAATATGCAAGAGTGCAAGTGGCCAAGGTGCATGCAGAGCATAGTAGCTTAGAGCTAGATATTACAGCACTTGAAGGGATAGAATTGCTTGGGGACGCGATGAATCAGTTTATACTATGGCATCGACGAGATATCCTGTTGGTCGGTCCACAGTGAGCATCTCCAATCCCGCTGGTTCCTCAGATTGCTGTTGCGCCTGCACCACCTTCTCCACCAGGGCCAGATTTGCCACCTAATCGGCCTGCTTCTCCACCTCCCTCCCCCCCAAACAAAAAGGTCTTGATTCGCCACAGCTATCAGCCCTTGAAGTCGTCGCAGAACAACTTCCAACCGATGTACGAGATTTTCATCAATCTCCTCCGACACCACAATCAGCATTGGCGCTACCTGAAGGCCTCTGCTAAAAACCACAAGTCTTCCAAGTCCGAGCAAGATTGAACCTCGTCGGTTTATCCCAAAAATGGTTAGATCAACCTATGATAAGAAAGAAATGGCCGTATACGAGGAAAAGTTAGTGTTCCAGGCTTTCAGGGGGAGAGCGCCGACTGACAAGAAGCAGGATGAAACTCCAAAGTTGTCAGATTCATAAAAATCGGTGAAAAACCAAATGGAGGACCTGCAAAACTGAATTTCCAACGAAGTGCCAACAAAGTACGAGTATGGGAAGCCGTTCCTGTCGTGGCACATCATGAAAGACATGCCTTGGGACATGAGGCTGATGCATAACTAGTACCTAAAGGCGACCAAAAAGGGCCTCGGCATGATTACTATGAAGGTCCCGGATCACGCTTTCACTAGTGGGCCAAATGGGATACTGGTAATCGATTTCAACGACCTTCACGCATTATTTAAGACGGAAAAAATAGATATAAATCTTGTTGCTGTGTTTTGCCTGTAAGTATCAATCGCACTTAATGTCATAAATAAATTCATTTGCAAACTATCTTGTGATAAATTACCCGCTGCATTAGTTACGATGCAATTCCACGACACAGAAAAGGGCAACCATCAAGTAGGATACATTAACCCAACAAGGATATGCTGGATGGAACACACCATTAATATTCGTGCAGATTTCGCTGAGCTCAAAGGTAAAACGAAGTCCCAAAAAGACGCAATCATAAAAAAATGCACAAGGAGAATATGGTCGCGGTAGCACTGTACTTGGGCAGATCGATGCTCGAGCACAAAGACAAAAATGTCCTCATGGTCCCTTATGCGTTGCAGTACGTATAATACTCTTCCGTACAACCGATATTTTACTACGATATCACCTACAATCAACATATCTTCTTCGTAGTGATCACTACATACTTTTTCTAGTATATCCGCGGGACCACTTGACCATAGTGCTGGATCCGGTAAACTACAAGGAGGATACATTCAAAGAGTTTTTCGTTTTGTTAAATTTGTAAGTACTATCATGCATCCTTTAATAATTATTGTGTGTTGTTACTCTCGAAGAAACAATTGACTCAAACAATTATTTTGTCTACATAGAGCACACGCACATTACGTAAGACACGGTGGATCGGTCAATAATCCACAAAAGAAGAAGCTTCTCGTGAAGACACAATGGCTGGTAATTACATGTCCGTTATATGCTGACATTTTTATACTATGTTTAATTTGAAATATTGATGTACGTATATAATTATTCAACACAGTGTTATAAGCAACCATCAGGCACTAACCTGTGCGGCTACTACGTGTGCGTGATGCTTATAATCTGGGAGATACACTACAAAGTTTGTAGCAGTAAGTTCAGAGAAAATTTCTTTTTACACGTTAAGATCGATCTTAAATAACTTTCCTACCTATATCAATGTGTATTCGTTCTTAAACAGATGAAGCCGTTTCAGTTGTAGCGAACCAGTTTGACAATCGAACCATACTCAACTTTGTTGCAGATATTTGCCGCTTCATCCGCCGAGATGACTGCAACCATTTGGGTGATTTTTACGATCCGGAGAGCGAGCTTGTGACGGACGATAAATTCAAACGACTTAGAGAGTGAAAAAAAGACCATCTGTAATCATTTTTAATTAAGTCTATTTTTTATATACTTTCGAACTATTGTAAATTACGAGAAGAAACATATGTATATGAACATGCATGATGTGTACATTTATATCTTTTTATGAGAAAATAATAATTAAATTTCTTTTATTCTTATGCGCATATATATACATGCATCTCGATTGATCGATAATATTACTAAGAGAGAAGAGAGAGACATGGCGAGAGAGGAATAATAAAATATTGACCTAACACATGCAGCGCATATAAAATAGTACACACGGGAAGAGCAATCTTCCTGTGCGGTCAACTTAACTAACCGCACGGGAAGATCGATTATCCCGTGCAGTTGGGTAAAGTGGCCCGCACGGGATAATCGATCTTACCGTGCGGACCGCTTAAGCCGATCGCACGGGATAATCGATCTTCCCATGCGGTTAGGCCGCCCGCACGTGAAAATGATCTTTTTCCAGACCATCTCGAGCGTGCGGACAGACCTTTCTCACGGAAAGATGTCTTTTGATCCGCACGTAAAAATTGTTTCTCCAGTAGTTAAAAAAACCCAGGTGTCATGGCTCATCGACAGCAAAAACCACAACAGCGGGACGGGAGGAGCCGACGCCGACGATCACCTCGAGAAACAAACTAATAACAAAGGAGAAGCCCTACACAACGAAAGAACCCAACTAGACCTACTAATATTACTGGCGGCGAGACGACCTGACTCCCTTCGCCCTTCACTGACGACAAGACACCATAGAAAGGGGTCGAGGCGGACTGGAGAGGACTGTAGACAGTTGTCACTCTCACCAAACAACAACAGTGGAGCCTCCTTCCTACTATCTAAAATGCATGTTCACCTTCTCGTCCACGTTCCCGCGATCAGGTAGTCAGCTTTTGCAAGTCGGTGCGTAACAACCAAAGTAGCAGCTCGTGAGATTGTGAATGTAAATCCACCTTCTACCGTGGCACTTTTCAAATAATCATTCATAACAGGAAGACTTTATTTTTTATTATTATATATTTATTTGTTCCACGAAATTTCGTTTTGGATGTGATCAACGTAAGTTTGAGAAACGAGGGATAAATATGTTGAGATTTAAAAAGTAGGAGACAAGCACATTGGAGTTTGATTGAAGGGATTTTTATCGGTATATGTAAACAGATAAAAATAAAGTCTTTTTAAACATAGGTAATAATTGACATTGGCACTATTCAAGTTTAAACAACTTGTCTTAAAAGTTTATAGATATTTAAAAGTATGCCATATTCAATAATATAACTACATATATAATTTCCAATAATTATAATATAATCGCAGAGTGAGACGACCGTAGTCAAATTTTCGAGAAGAGACGGCGTCTCGTAATCTACTTCAACTAAGAGAGAAAGTATTGGAAATTTTTGGTACTTTTAATTTTTTTATTAAAAGATTTTCAAAACTAATTTTCCCTTTCAAAAAATTACAAAAATAGTCTCTCGCCGTTCTTTGGGAGGGCGAAATTTTAAAATCGCCCTCCCAGAGAGCGATTTCGCTGACGCGACAGACGGCCGTTGGCCGTAGTCTGCCCGTCGGCCTCAATTTTGCAAATAAGTCTCTTGCTGCCCTTGGTAAGGGCGATTTTTGCACCGTTCATAGGGGCCGCCTGCAAAGGACGGCCGGCCGAGAAATTTACAGGCGGCCCCCTTGCCGCCCTTGCGGAGGGCGATTTTTGAGGAAATATCGCTCTCTGCAATAGCGATTTTTGGCCGGCAAGATATAAAAGCCCAATGCCCTCTGAAACTCCTCATTTGAAACACGCTAAATTCCAAAAAAGAGAGAGAGGAGAGGAAGAAGGAGGAGAGTGGTGAAGCCCTGTCGATGTGCTTACTCAATCGCAGGTAAATACAATATCCCGATCTATGTTTATATTATTTTTTTAGAATACTAGTCCAAATAACATGTATTTTCAATATTTGAATTAGATGTGTAGCACTCAGATCTAGAGCATAGTGAAAATTTTTATTTATAAATTAAGGCATGATTTATTTTAGGGAATTGGACCTAAGACATAGCGGTCATAGAGGGTAGATCTAGATGTACAAACCGATTTTGTAGATTTTAAGACGTAGAACAGAGGACATAATTTTAGAGACTTTAACTTAGCCCGAATTACACATTGATCTAGACAACATATTGGTAGTATGAAATAAACTTAGGTTCAATCTGTCTGTTAGGCATAATGGCAAGTAAGGTCATATTTCAGATAGTTCACGGTTAAGGCAACATTAGATTTGGTCCAGATGGTGTTGATCTATCTGATTTTAGGATGACATCGAAGGGCATCGATAGGCCTGCCAAGAGAACATTTGAGTCAATTTATAGTTGGTTGCTACGTAGATTTAAAGTGGATACAAGAGTGAACACAATGTCACTGTCCATTGTTATGAGTCGTGCAACAGAAGGATATTTTTGGGAACAAATGTCTATAGATAAAACTGATTCCTAGAGACGTTATGTGGAGATGGATTTTTAAAGGTCATGGCCCCTTGTTATTTTTGTGGCATTGCATGAAATCGATAGCAGTGTTACAGTGCAAACAGAAGATGTTGAGGGTCCTAGCAATATGGTGGAGAATGTTGGACCATCGGTGCAAAGTGGGGAAATGAAGCAAGGGTGCAGGAGGCCATGGGCATGGCGGACGAGGGAGAGAGAATCGAAGCAATTATTGAGGAAATGGAGAGGGAAGATTCTAAAAATGAGCAGGTGGAGGGCAATGCATCATCCGACAAGGAAGAAGATGTAATGCCCATTGATTGGACAAAAGCGGATTTCTCTGGACTTGTTATCTTAAAGGAGCAACAAGTATCTTTTGAATACAAGGATAACGAGGTAATTCAAGGTGACAGGTATGCTCATAAAGAAGACATGAAAGAGATGGTAAAGCATTGGACGGTCTCCTTGCAAAGAGAGTTTAGGGTGGTGAAGTCAAGCAACTATGTGTATGAAGTGAAGTGCATGAAGGAGGAATGTTCGTGGCGTGTTGATGCATATAAAGGTAAATGGAATGACTATTGGAAAGTGAGTATTGTGACCGAGCACAACTGTTGGTTGCCAGGGTGTCGACGGGTGGGTCGACAGTCCTCAAAGGGGGTGCCCAAAGAGGTGAAAGAGAATGGTAGAAAGGTTGTTCCCCGATGGATCGATGGTCGACTCGAGTCCAGAGACGAGCCAAAGAGTAAGACACAGGGAATTATACTGGTTTGGCCCTCCCAAAAGATAATAAGCCTACGTCTAGTGTTATTTGTTGGGGTGTGTGATGAACAAGAGCTACAAGGAGGGGTTCTTGGGGGCTTGAAGCAAGCTAACCAAGAACTAGGGATCTGAGAGTCTTTTTTTCTTGCGTCCCTCCCTGGCCCCCTCACCCTGCCCTCCCTTTTATAGCTCAAGGTGGGCAGTTACAAGTGAACTTGGGGGCCAAGAAAGCTATGTCTAATGTGCTAAAAGGTGAGTACAAAACTACATCTGAAAAGGTACAAAGCAGTCTGCTAGGTCCTATACACAGTGGACATCTTGTGCTCTCTCTATCTTGACTTGGGATCCCTCCTCCATCTGAGATACCTGTAATGTGCTGTCGGGTGACGTCAGTCTCTGCTAGGGTTGTCTCCTCCCTCTTCCTTCTTGTGCGCCAAATCTTGTCCCGAGGATGGTCGAGGTCAAGCCGTAGCTGATGGGGTCGAGAGAGGAGAACCAAGGTCAGACTCAGGGTAAGGTCGGGATGTCCAACCCCGTAGGAGGTGGTCGGGCCATCGACCACGTCCCGAGGACTCTCAGTTTTCACTTCAATCAGACATAGATTCCAGTCCGTAGGGTACCCCGGGGTGACACCCTCCACACAAGGGTGGAGAAGTATCACCGTAATATCACCTCAGCTTTTGTTGCCTGCAAGATCTACAACGCTGGTGTATGTAACACGGACTTTGAACCGGGCTCCATTATTAAGCACATTGAAAACAAATTCAAGTATACCATAAGCTATTTCAAGGCCTGGAGGGTGAATGTCGACGTGAAAAAACACACACTAGCCTGAGAGATCTGCTTAACTCTAGTGCAGGACCTAGATCTTGCTTTTGGGTTCAAGGGTGTGCCAGTTGGTTTGATCCTGCAACCAACAAGAAACTAAAGAAAGAAAACATAGTTAAATCCATAAACGATAGCCGATCAGCTAAAAGACCGATGACGTATCATTCAATATTGAGCCGATGCAATATGCATGGGATCGGCAAACGGAAAATTAGATCTACTCAATCGGTTGTAGATATCAATAGTACATAATCTAGGTCTCAAAATATGTTTAAACCAAGTGACTGGGATAGATCGACAGTGTGCCGAGACAGTATAAATCACTTATGTCTAAAAGTACTTTAGGACAAAGATTATACGTATTTATAGCATAGCCGATGTAATAAATCTAACATGTATCGGCTAGTACTCTGATACCACTTTATACTAAGATATCAATATAGATTAAATAGATTAAATAAGAATCAATCAAGTGTTAAGATGACCTAACAGATCGATAACAAGCTTAATATATTTTACCACATTGAGATCTTAATATAAAGGGCAGATTTAGCATATCAAGTAAACATGTAGGAAGCAAGATAGCTAAACCAGGTAAGATCGGCTGAAACCTCAATGCTATCTCTAAGAACAATCGTAGAACAAGATAGAGCTTATGATTCTAGAAAATACTTAGTAGGTCAGACTTAACCGATGCAACACTGAGTATAAAGAGAAGCATAAGGTCCAAACAAGTCGATGAAAGCCTTTCGAGATGGTGGATACACTATATAATCTAGGTCAACGTTGTTAGCTAACCCTATCGCTGTTGTCTAGTAATAGATGCTAGCCGATTGGGGTTAGATAGCAATATTGATCTAGGTTATATAGCATATATGATAACTCGATGATTTACGTAAACAAGACTAGAGTGTCATAAACATGTAAGCACTTATCCCGAGAGCGCAAGCCGCCATAACAAGCTTTACCTCTTTCGGAGATCGAACCCGATGCAGCCCAACTCGAAAGCAAGAACTTGTCGAAACAAACGAAAGTAAAAGGGTGGCGATGCGCCGAAGGTGTTATTGAACTGATTGTTGTTTGATTACACAATGTTGGTCTATTTTTATACCCAAATACATAATATGTCCTTGTCGGACACGACTCTTATCTCTATTACAACTCAAAATACGAATAAGTCCCTTAGGCGGACTCTTATCGGCACAATCTATAAGGAAATTACTTAAAACAACCTAATTAATAGATACAATTGCTTTTTTGGACTCTATCCACATATGACAATCCTCATGAAGTGCTTCAACCTGAATCATCAATGATTCCAATGTCCTCTTACCGGAATCGGCTACATCGGCTTACCTTGTCCAATTCGGTATCAGCCGATTAAACACCTTAGCCGATTCGGTATCAGCCGATGAACTCCTTAGCTAATTCGGCTTGCGACTGGTGAGTACTCTGTTTTTGAAGATTACGATCTCCTCCAAATCTGCCTTCGCCTTGATTCCAAATCCGATTCATGACTTGCCAAATTTGGTCGTTAATAGTGAAACAAAGATTTTAGAGATGAGGTATGGCACATTAGAAGCATCCTATGACAATTTGCCTTGTCTGTTAGCCACCATTGCTCAGAGAAACCACACTACTTACTATGACATTCAGACATTTCCGTCGTCTAATGACCTGAGCAAGAGTGTGCTGCAAAGAGCCTTTTTCTCGTTGGGTGCTTGCACCAACACATTTGTTCACTATCATCCTGTATTGTGCATAGATGGTTCTTTTTTGACAGGCAAATACAGAGGTAAGATACTGATAGTGATTGGAGCCAATGGGAACAACCAGGTGTTACCTATGGCATTTGCATTTCTCGAGAGCGAGAACACCGAAAGCTGGTATTGGTTCCTGGATAGAGTTCGCTGCCAAGTGTGCGTATGAGGCCCAATGTGTGTCTCATACATGATCGTCATGCGGGCATGTTGAGGGCAATTGACTACCTGCAGAATGGTTGGCCGGAGAGGGGACTTCCAACTAGGTGGCATGATGTTCGGAGTAGATGGTGCATGTGTCATACGGATGCAAATTTCTACAAGCAATTCAAGAACAAGCACCTGATGGATCTCTTTAAGAGGCTATGTGGTCAGAATCAAGAGAAGAAATTCAATGAGTTGTGGAGGAGGTTGGATGAGCTGACCACGAAGCAAACCGACGAGCAATCTCATCGGCCACAGGATGACGAACCTCCAGTACCTCTTGGTCCACTACATGATGACCCGCCCACAATGCAAAGGAGGTCCACGTCATCAATCTGTAATTTCTCGCATTGGATAGAGAATGAACCGAAAGAAAAGTGGTCTCTGTTGTATGACACTGACGGGTCTCGATATGGTATAATGACAACCAACCTTGCCAAGGTCTACAACTGGGTATTGCGAGGAGTGCGAGGACTCCCATTGGTTGGTATTGTCGAATTTATCCTTCACGACACACAGGCATACTTCAGGGACAGATACAACAAAATTTCTCCCTTAATGGCTGATAACAAGATTGTATTTGGGAATGTGGTGACAAAGTATATGCAAGACAAAATCACAAAGGCTATGAAGTACAGAGTTATTCCCCAAGGTACCCAAGTTCATAGGTACGAGGTGATGTGTGTCGATAAAAGAAGGCGTGGCATCAACTGCCACCAAGCTGTGCAGCAATGTGTGTTGCATGCGGATGGCGGATGCAGTTGAAGTTGCATGAAGCCCAAGCTTAGACATCTGCCTTGCTCACACATACTTGTGGCAGCTAGGGATTGTTGCATACTTCCCGATGTCTATGTTTCACCGTACTACAGGAAAGAAGCAATCTTTCATTCATGGAGGGAGGAGATATATGGGTTCGGGATATCTGGATCTTATACAACTCTAAGGCCACAAGTGTTCTACATTCCAGATCCGTCGAAGTTAAGGGTGAAAAAAGGCCGGCGTCAGACAAGACGCATCAGAAATGACATGGACGAGTCAGAGGCAGGTGGGAGGACTCTACGATGCAGCAAATGCGATGAGCGCGGCCATACTTACAAGAAATGCCCGAAGAATGCTGCAGCTTCAAACGTCCTGGCTGCGGGTCCATATGGATAGGCAACCAATGGCACCGTCCATCTGGAGAAGGAACAACAACCAGGCGACCACGTCCTAGGCATTCTCGGGCGGCCACTACGTCCTCGGCTGGCGATGCAATGGCCTAATTATGTCTGTGCGCAATTAAGTATTCCGGTTGCTGCATTTATGTGCTTGTCGATGTAATATTTATCCTTCTAAAACTTGATGTATTGTAATGTTGTTGCCATTTCTGTAATGTGTATTTTACCAATTTGCATTATCATTGTACTGAACTATTTGTGTAATGTTTGCAAAATTCTAAAATATTTAGGACTTTTCTTCATCGCTCTGAATTTTGGTTCCATGTTTCTGTTGCTCTCGATTTTGATTGAGTCATATGTTCCTTATTTCTAATCACTTTTATGTATGTAGGTATGGCGCATGACACACCAGCGCTCTTCAACAAGGGACTAGACAGGAGCCACTACTCGTACCTGTCAGCAGTGGAGGGTGCGCAACTTAGCACCTTCCATCCACGTCCTTCTCACGAGTTGTTACGTGTCGATCCGTGACACGTTCGGTGGTATGTCTTAACTCTTTTACTTGACGACAAATTTGACTGGACTCTAATTTGTTAGTACTAATGTTTTGACTTGACGCTACAAAGGTTGCGTGAGGCAGGCCTGATTGCGCTCTGCAGGCTTGTTAAGGCGAGGACGGACGAGAGAGACCCGACGAAGCGCTGAGATGCCGATTGGTCGCTGTTGGTTGCTTTAGCAGATCGGTGGCGGCCCGAGACGCACACCTTCCATCTTCCCTGTGGGAAGATGGCACCGACACTACAGGACGTGTCGTACCTGCTAGGTCTTCCACGTGCCGATGACGCTGTCGGGCCAGTGGACAGTGCGGGGGAGATGGAAGGACGATATCATGAAGCACTTCGTGCCCGTGATGAGGCTTCCTGGGATCGCGCCAGTAGCTGGCCTACACGCGTACACCACAACAGGGCCTACAAAGGCTTGGTTGCTTTAGTTCACTGTAAGTTCACTGCAAAGCTTTGTTATTTTCTGCAAAACTAAGTAGTTGTAACACGGACTTGCTTTTTCATGTAGCCTGATAAAGCTCCACCCGAACACCGACGAGTACTTCGTTAGACGCACCCTAGAGGCATACCTCCTCTGGTTGTCTGGCTGGGTGACGTTCACCAGCACCACAGGCCATGCAGTGGACAAGGGCCTGATCCACTACGCCCGGTCGATCGTAGATGTTGAGTTAGGTTGTGTGCCCAGTGGAGCTAGGGATCAACAGTCCTCGCAACGACTTACCGTGCGTTGTGCGAAGCCGGCTACAAGACGGATGTGGAGGCGATCTTCATTGGTTGCCCCCTCCTTGTTCAGCTCTGGGCAGCTGAGAGGTTTGCCGTCGGACGACCGATCGTGGACACCGCACCCTATGAGTCAGGACGCCCAGCCGATGCCCCTGAGGACAGGCCGACGATGGGCACTTATTGGTGTCGCCATAACATAAGTACAAATTGTCTTGATTTCAAATTTAAGTTTACTTGTGGCTTTGTTCACTACGTCCGGTTCTATGTGTCGCAGCGTCGTTATGCCCATGTGCAGGTCCGACGGAGTTACCCGGAGTTCATCTTCGAGTTCGACCGTCTGCAGGCCAGCGACGTCGTTTGGGAGCCATACACGAAGCAGGTCGTCGCGGGGAGAGCTCCTTTAGGTCTTTCTTCCTTGTGCATGCATGACGCGACGTACTGGTTAACTTTGGTGCCGATGGTGTTTGACATCTTCGTCGAGCTTTACTGCCCGCATCGTGTTATGAGGAAGTTCGGACTCATGCAGGCATATCTAGCAAACCCAACGATGCCCGCCCCCCCAAGTACCACCAGTGGATAATTTGTGTTCCACTTTATAACTATCATGTCTACTGCTTCACAGAGATTGATAACCCTAATGCTTTTTGCAGGTTTACTCACCGGGGGTAGCAAGCAGGGACATTGTTGGCACCGCGACTGCACCGGTACATTGAGGACTGGTTGATAGCCACCGAGGAGGTCTTTCCCCACTCCGAGAACTATCGTGCGTACCTTCGCTGGTACTTGCCGCGCATGCATGCCCGTGTGACGTTCACTCCTGCCGCTCCACAACACCACCAGGCAGTCGTCACGGAGACGTACCCATGCACCATGACCAAGACTACTTCATGGGGGTACATCCATCTTTCATAGACTTCCTCCTTTTGTACTATTCAGTTGGTATAAATGTGAGTTACAGACCTGCTTACTACTATCTTGCACAGGCCGATGCCGCACGAGCCATGAGTGCCAATATCAACGCGGTGATGCTCAGGTTGGACGCTGGACTGCACCCGAATGATGCAAAGCAGAGGTTGACGTTCGAGCAGATGCACATGAAGATGCGCTCGATCTTGCGTGCCTTCTCTTGTCGTACCGCCGTGGACGCGATACCTCCACCAGTCGCTGCAGTTCCACGTCCATGTGCCCTGTAACACCCTGAAAATCGAAGAATTTAAAATCAAAAATTTAAAAATTGGAACTTGCAAAAACTTTTGGTATTTTTGCATCTCGCCGTGTTTATTGCCTCTTATTTGCCATCTTTGTTGCGTGAAATTAATAAAGAGAAATTTACCTAAAAGATTGAAAAAGCAAATAATTTAAAGATCCCAAAGGAAAGGAAATTTCAAAATAAGGGTTTGAAAATAAAAATTATAAAAAGATATATAGGGAAGTTGATGAGAATTTATTTTGAATCAAAAATCACATTTTTGGAAAACAGGAAAGAGAATAAATAACATATATATAATATAATATAATAAAAATGGGCAAAAAGGTTGGAAATGTAGGTTAAAATTTAATATTTGAATGGGTTAGGTCATATTTTAATTTTAAATGTGAAGGGAAAAAGAAATGGGAGAAAATAGAAATTAAATCGGGAAAATACGAAATGTCACTGTTCATCCATCACCAACTGCTCAATGCTGTACCCGGGCTCGGACCCCACCCCGCTGCCATGGGCCGCGTGTTGCGCCCGCCCGTCGTGCCGTCCACGATGCCCGCGCCGACCCCCTCTCCCTCACCGCGCGTCGCGCTGCGACCCGCGCCGCACCGGCCCCCACCCACGCGCATGCCCGCGCCGTGCGTTGCACTCGCCGCTCCACGCCGCGTCGGCCACGCCACGCGCCGCCGGCGCGCGTACCCCGCGCGCCCTCGCACCACGCGTCGCCGTGCCGCCCGACCCCCACCCGCACGTCATTCGCGCCGCTCCCGTCCTCACCCGGCCCCGCCTCCACGCGTCGATGCGTGTCGCCGCCGCGTCGCCTCACCACGTCGGCCCCCTCTCTTCTCTCCCCTCACCGGCCGTCTATAAAAGGGGACGAGCCCTCTCGGTTTTCCCCACCTCGTCGCTCTCCCCTCCTGTTCCTCGCTCTCTCGCCCGCCGTCGCCGCGCGCGCCGGCCACGCCCCGTCCTCGGGAGCCGCCGCGCCGACGCCCCGCCTTGCGCCGCCGTCGCCGGTGAGCCGACCCTTCCTCTCTCCCTTTTTCCTCCACTCCCCCCCTTTGCGCCTTGCCCCTGCTTGCCCGGCCAAAACAGAGAGAAGAGAGGAGAACAGAGCAGAGAAAAGGAAGAAGGAAGGGAAGGAAAAAAAGAAAAGAAAAGAAAAAGAAAAGGAGAAAAATAAAATAGAATAAAATAGGGAAATATTTTGGGGAAAATATTTGAGAAATTTTAGATAAAACTATATTTTATGGAATAAAATTTTAGGGATAATTATAAGCTAAAGATTAGGTATAATATTGAGGATTTAATTATCTCAAGAATTTGATTTAGGAATTTAATTATAACATTAAGAATTTAATTATAGTTTGACATTAAACCCTAATTATTTTATTATATGAACTCTTTAAAAATTTAATTTCTAAATTGGTTAGTGTAGGGTCGATCCTTAGGATTAATTAGTTTTCAGATTCAATTATTTAATCCTAGGGTTTGTTGGCCTGATAAATTTGGCGATAAAGTTTTGAATTAACCATTCTTTTCTCTATATTACATTTTTGAACCATCAACCATTGTTTCTTCCCTAAACTGAAATAAACCAACTTGAAATATTATCGCCTCATAATAAATCAAACATGTGAATCGTAAAACTTCAAATTATTATAACTCCCTCGTCTTAACTCGGATTTCGTCGGAACTCGAACCTAAATTCATCTAAAATCATAAACTAATTTTTGGAGTCGCTTTTTGGTTCTTTTTTGACCTCTTGGTAGTTTTCTTGAATTCTAACCGAATTCAATTGATTTTTTGCACGTACGGTTACCATCCAAGGGAGCAAGCACTGACTATACTGAAGATCCCGTCCAACAAGCGTGCGAGCAAGGCAAGTCATCACACCTTCTTCAACATATTGATCCCAATTGCAAAATGATGTTGTTTTAAACTTCAAACATGCATAATATATACACAAATTAATGCCTATGCTTGATATGCCATGCCTTGACATTGTTTACCTTTAGATATAATCTTTGTAACCCTCGATGTGATATATCCGAAGGATATCTTCGGTAAAATGCTTACGCATGCTTATACTAGAATCTTTCATACTCATATTTTTACAAAAGCTATATGTTTGGGCAACTACCTTAGGGAAGGTAGTTGAGATACGGCATGTGGAGACATGAGCGCCACATTGCCTTGAACATGATGAAAATAGTTTTGATGAAAAAATGAAAGTACAAAACCAATGTTTTTAGACTGGGGCGGCTGGATGGATTGGGTGGATTCTGGCAAAGGCAAGTACCCTCCCTGGTCAATTAAGGACCGAGCCATGAGACTTACAACCTGAAACGAGCCAGTACAACCGTACTTCTTGAATGGGTATAGACCTAGCAGAGTAAATAGCCAAGCGGAGGCAGTATCCCTGCATAGTGGTTCTTATGATGAGAAGTGGTTTGTGATGTTGAGATGAGACTGCGGCCCACATACTGAAGTGATGAATCAAATCAAAATTAATTACAACTTAAAGACTGAGAGAGTTTCCCTTACTCGGGAGCGCCAGAACTCCTCTCACTGCTAGGAAAGGACAGCTAGAGTGCAAGAGGAATTAAGTTCATGGAGCGGGTACTGCCAAAGTGAGGTTATCGAAAGGCTTTACGTGACCGTCCCATATAGAGGGATGTAGGCTCATTCAATGGGCAGTTGCGGAGTACGGGTAAAGTGTACATCCACTGCAATGTGAGTAAATCAATCTATTCGAATAGCCGTGCTCGTGGATAATGAGCGGCGTGACAAGTTTCTCTTGTGGCTAGACTCATAAGTTTTAAAATGATGGGTTGGTATGCATAATGATATTGTGTGCTGGTGGACTCAACTTCTCGAGACGCGAGAAGGGGTAGACTCCCCAGAATACCATGACGACTCGGAGGCGGGAAGCCATCCTTGGTATCACGATGGATGGTAGACAGAACCATCGCCGACGTAATATACTCTAGAACTAAAACTTGTCCTTGCTAGATGTTAGGCTTGTGAAATGATTTATGCAAATTGGCTTTGCACAAATAAACCGTAGCCATCCTTTGAATGATCCTATCATGTGCATCACTTCCGTGTTGGCTTGCTGAGTACATTGGGTACTCACCCTTGCTATACGCACAAACCTTCAGATGGTGGGAACGAAGAACTGGAGGACCCCTATGCTTACTGCCAGGAGGGTGAGGAAGAAGAAGGCGCCTACTAGGTCTTAGTCCCTGGTCGTTGCCTGTGGCAATCGACGAGCCGCTGCCTTCATTCCGCTGCCTTATCTAATTTCTGCTTTTGGTTGTATCGGGACCAGTAGGTCCTGCATGTGTAATGATATTGCCTTCGGGCCTATTATTGTAATACTTTCGGTGTAAGACTATTCGTGCACTTTGCACCTGATAATTCAGTACTGTATTTCGTGGGTACTAAACTACTCGATCCAGGGAAATGGTACTATGAACGCGAATGATTCCCGTTCCGAAAACGGGGGTCTACAGAGCTAGTATCTGAGCAGTGCGACTGTAGGATAAGACCAAATGGTGCCCCACCCCCTGTCGAACTGGTTAAAGGGAACTATCCCTACTTATGATTATTTCAAGTACAAACTATGTCTACAAAACAGAATGTGTTTTCCCTTATACTCTTGTCCCCATTTCTCTACTAAAATTATTTTGATATTACCCCTCTCTAACTCTAAGATAGTTTCAAAAGCAGATGCCAGGCCATGATAAGAAATGGAACAGGGGATTAGTATACCCGGATCCCGACCAAAGAAAAGAGGCGGTGCACAAGAGGAGAAAGTCACTAGACTGGAATATAAGTTGTGATAGCAAAATGATCGTCACAGGCACAATGTTTATGCCCGAAGATGCTGCGAAGATTCCTCGACACCTGAGGAACAATACTTTCTATGGTGCACGTCAGTTAACCCGACATCTCCAGCTTTATGGACCACCCAAACTAGAAGATAATACATCAGAAGAGATGTCCTCTGGAGATGATGATGAAGAAAACATGGGAAACATTAGTGGAAGAGAAATGGATTTCCAGGCATGTGCTCGTTGTGGAGAAATTGGACACACTGCAAGCATGTGCAACTACCTCTGTCGCAGCAGTGAAGACACCCATATGCCGAAAGAATGCCCCATGAGAGCCATTACATGCTTCTTGTGTGAAGGAACAGATCATGTACCTAAGGACTGTCAACTAATGATAATCTTAGATAAGAAGAAGAAAGACCAAAAGGTATTCCGACGGTCCACCAATCAACTCTTGGTTGGTACCACTAACAGAGAAGATGTTTCTGATCTTGAAACAACCCCAACCTTGGGAAAAACCATCAATGGTAACAAAGGCGTGCGACATACCCAGAAGAATGTACCTCGTGACAAATCGGGTCTGATCTGTTTCAACTGTCGTAAGCTGGGACACTTTTTCAATAAATGCCCCCTTCCAAGACCGGCAAAAGAAGACCGACGTTGCTTCAACTGTGGCGAAACAGGTCATGTATCCAGAAGTTGCCCACTGCCCAAGCACGAACAATCTCAAGATAATCGCATGATCTGCAACACAGGTATTCCACAAGAATAAAAGTAGCACCCGGATCCTGCGGTTGGTTGGATGATTAGATTGGATATCTGCACGGGTTCTGGTCTTGCTTTGGATGGTGTTGAGTTAGCAAGGGCCACACCCTGATTTCCCCCTAGTTATGGTGTGATGTAGAACGATGTTAGTGTTTATTGTGTTGTATGGGACTGTGTATGTGCAGTCCAATGTATCCCTTATGATGCATTAATTAAGAACTATTGAGATGTTTTATGATGTATCTTAAATGAGTTTATTCCACCAAGCTTGCTTCGAAAGATCACCTTAAACAACTTGAAGAAAAATCCCTTAGAATCGTGACCTTAGTAGATCAAGTCTCCTACCTTATCCACGTCGTACAAATCGCTCATCGCCGTAGAGCAACCGCGACCAACGAGAACCCACCGGAGCCTAACCCCTCCACCCTAGCGGAAGTCATGACTTTACAGACCCAACTGCTTCAAGCCATTGCCAACAACCAAGGACAACACGGAGGATCAAGCTTAGGTGAGTTTATGCGAGCCAAGCCACCGACGTTTTCCATGGCAGAAGAACCAATGGATGCTGAAGATTGGCTGAGAGTCATAGAGAAGAAGCTAACCCTCGTCCGAGTACGAGAGGCAGACAGAGTCATCTTCGCCACCAACCAGCTGGAAGGTCCCGCAAGTGACTGGTGGGACACCTACAAGGAAACCCGGGACGAAGATGCCGGCGAACCAACTTGGAAGAATTCACGGCCGCCTTCCGTGAAAATTTCGTACCTGCTGCAGTCATGAGGATGAAGAAGAACGAGTTCCGTAGGCTACGCCAAGGAAACACCACAGTGCAAGAGTACCTAAACAAGTTCACACAACTGGCCCGCTATGCCGCCAGTGATCTGGCAGACGAGGAGGAGAAAATAGACAAGTTTGTTGAAGGATTGAAAGATGAGTTGTGAGGACCAATGATCGGTCAAGACCACGCCAGTTTCCAAAGCCTAATCAACAAGGTCGTGAGACTGGAACATGACCAGAGGACGGTCGAAAACAATCGAAAAAGAAGACTTGCAATGACCCGTCCAATTCAAGGGACATCCCAGCGACCCAAAGGAGCAACCCCGTTAGGTTGGAAGCCAGCCATAGTGGCAACCAATCGCCCTGCCGCACCCGGCAACATTAGCAGGCCACCTGCAACACCGTCTCGCACCCCGGCACCTACCTTGGCAGCTCCAGGGACCAGAAATGTCAACTGTTTCAACTGCAGAGAATTTGGGCATTATGCCAATAGTTGCCCTAAGCCGCGCAACACCCCCAACCGTACCGGAGCCAACGCCAACGCAGTACGAGGAACCCCCGCCCCAGCACCTGGACGCAGTCTGTTCAGAACGCCCCAACAAAAGGAAGCTGCAACCGGATTCCGTCGTGGTCAGGTGAACCATGTGTGCGCTGAGGAAGCTCAAGAGGACCAAAGCGTGCTGATGGGTATGTTTTCTATCCACTCTGCACCAGTTAAAGTATTGTTTGATTCTGGAGCTTCGCATTCATTTATATCATCGAGAATAAGCAAAGAGCACAACCTACACCGGGTAGACTTTAAGAGACCAATGGTAGTGCATTCACCCGGGGGAGATATAACTATACCCCATGCATGCATGGATGTGCCCATTCGGATCAAAGATGTGGTATTGCTTTTGAACCTTATGGTTTTACCACCCCAAACCCTGGACACCATAGTAGGAATGGATTGGTTGACCAAGAACCAAGGGGTATTAGATTGTGGACGGAGAGAAGTCACCTTATCTACCCCATGGGGATCGCCGATGACTGTAGCCATGGACCAAGACCCTATCCTCTGTGACCAAGCTACGGGAATATTCACCATGCTACCCATAGTTGGAATGCCAGTAATTCAGGATTACCTAGATGTATTTCCTGAGGAACTACCTGGAATGCCCCCAGACCGAGACATAGAGTTCATCATTGACCTCATGCCTGGCACCGCCCCCATAGCTAAGAGACCCTATCGGATGCCAGTAAACAAATTAGAGGAACTTAAGAAGCAAATAAGGGAATAGCAAGAGAAAGGCTTTGTATGCCCTAGTTCTTCACCGTGGGGAGCCCCAGTGCTGGTTGTTAAAAAGAAGGATGGAAGCATGAGGATGTGCATAGACTATCGGTCGTCAAATGAGGTAACCATTAAGAACAAATACCCGTTGCCTCGGATCGACGACTTGTTCGATCAGCTCAAGGGAGCCCGAGTATTTTCAAAGATCGATCTTCGATCTGGATACCATCAGCTAAAGATTAGAGCCGAGGATATACCCAAGACTGCGTTCTCTATGCGCTACGGCTTGTATGAGTTCACAATGATGTCTTTTGGACTGACCAATGCCCCGGCCTACTTCATAAACCTCATGAACAAAGTATTTATGGAATATCTAGACAAGTTTGTGGTAGTGTTCATTGATGATATTCTCATCTACTCTAAGGACGATGAAGAACATGCGGAACATTTGCACTTGGTACTAGAAAAGTTGCGAGAGCACCAGCTATATGCCAAATTCAGCAAGTGTGAATTCTGGCTTAAGGAAGTAGCTTTCCTTGGACATATAATCTCAGCTGGAGGCGTAGCAATAGAACCTGCCAAGGTCAAAACTATTACCAAGTGGAAAGCACCCCAATCAGTAACGGAGGTTAGAAGTTTCTTGGGATTGGCCGGATATTACCGGAGATTTATCAAAGGATTTTCTAAGATAGCCCGACCCATGACCCAACTGTTGAAGAAGGAAAAGAAGCTCGTATGGACTGAGCAGTGTCAGCAAGCTTTTGACCAGCTCAAGGAAAAGTTGATCATCGCCCCAATCTTAGTCCTACCGGACAACAGGAAAGACTTCATCATATACTGTGATGCATCCCGACAAGGACTAGGAGGTGTGTTAATGCAAGATGGAAAAGTTGTGGCTTATGCCTCGAGACAACTGCGACCGCATGAGGATAATTATCCCACCCATGATTTAGAATTGGCCGCAGTGGTGCATGCCTTGAAAATTTGGAGGCACTACCTAATCGGGAACCACTGTGATATATACACGGACCACAAGAGCTTGAAATATTTCTTTACCCAAACCGATCTTAACCTACGCCAGAGAAGATGGCTGGAGCTAATCAAGGATTATGACCTAGGAATCCATTACCACGCTGGTAAGGCCAATGTCGTAGCCGACGCTTTGAACCGCAAGATCCAATGCAATTACCTGAAGCTGGAATGTATGGCCAACGAGCTTCAAGAAGAAATGGCTCGGCTTAACCTACAGTTGATTCCTCATGGACAACTGAATTCACTAGAGATACAACCTCTCCTACAAATTCAAATTAAGGAAGCACAGAAGGATTGTGAGGAAATCCAACTGATCAAGGAACACATGGCCGAAGGACTCGCCAAGGAATTCACAGCCGACAACGATGGAACCCTGTGGTATTGTAAAAGGATTTACGTACTAGAGAAAGGAGGATTGAGAGGACTGATCCTCAAGGAAGCCCATGAGTCAGCATACTCGCTACACCCTGGCAGCACCAAGATGTACCAGGATTTGAAAACAGAATACTGGTGGCCCAACATGAAATGAGCTATAGCAGAATATGTAGCCATTTGTGATGTATGCCAATGAGTCAAGGCTGAGCATCAGAGACCGGCAGGATTATTACAGCCCCTTAAGATCCCTGAATGGAAATGGGATGAAATAGGCATGGATTTCATAGTTGGACTACCCAAAACTGCTACAGGATACTATTCCATTTGGGTGATCGTGGATAGACTTACCAAGACTGCCCGATTTATCTCGGTCAAGACTCGGTATAGCAGCGCTAAGTTGGAAGAACTGTACATGTCCAAAGTTGTGTGCCTACACGGAGTACCCAAGAGAATTGTGTCGGATCGTGGTGCTCAATTCACATCTCACTTCTGGAATAAGATTCACGAGGTGTTGGGAACTCACCTCGTCTTCAGTACTGCTTATCACCCTCAAACCGATGGACAAACCAAAAGGACGAACCAAGTCCTTGAGGATATGTTGAGAGCTTGCGCGTTGGATTTCACCAAGGACTGGGAGAAATGCCTGCCCTATGCAGAATTCTCCTATAACAACAGCTACCAGGCTAGTCTGATGATGTCACCCAATGAGGCCCTATTTGGACGAAGATGTCGAACACCGCTGATGTGGTCGAAAACCGGTGAACGAGCTGTGTTTGGACCAGACATCATCAAGGAAGCATAAGAGAAAGTTTGTCTGATAAGAGATCGGCTTAAGGTAGCCCAGTCTCGGCAGAAGAGCTATGCAGACACTCACCGGAAAGATTTGGAATTCAATATAGGCGATTTTGTGTACCTAAAAGTTTCGCCACTCCGAGGAACTAAGAGGTTCAAGGTCAAAGGAAAACTGGCACCGAGATATGTTGGACCCTTCCTGATAAGCGCCAGAAGAGGCGAAGTGGCCTATCAACTAGACCTACCGAAAAATCTTTCCAATGTACACCCTGTCTTTCACGTATCGCAACTGAAGAAATGTTTGCGAGTGCCCGAAGAACAAGTCCCCTCGAAGGACATTCTTGTCAACGAAGACCTCACGTACCCTGAACACCCCGTGAAGATCTTGGACGAAGCAGAGAAGAAGACTAGAACCAAGACGTGGCGAATGTACAAGGTGCAATGGAGCAACCACACCGAAGAAGAAGCCACCTAGGAGAAAGAAGACTTTTTGAAGACCGAGTACCCGAACCTATTCCACGAACGGTAAGAAATCTCGAGGATGAGATTTATTGTTAGGGGGTAGGTTTGTAACACCCCGAAAATCGAAGAATTTAAAATCGAAAATTTAAAAATCGAACTTGCGAAAACTTTTGGTATTTTTGCATCTCGCCATGTTTATTGCCTCTTATTTGCCGACTTTGTTGCGTGAAATTAATAACGAGAAATTTATCTAAAAGATTGAGAAAAACCAAATAATTTAAAAATCCCAAAGGAAAGGAAATTTCAAAATAAGGGTTTGAAAATAAAAATTATAAAAAGATATATAGGGAAGTTGATGAGAATTTATTTTGAATCAAAAATCACATTTTTGGAAAACAGGGAAGAGAATAAATAAAATATATAATAAAATATAATAAAAATGGGCAAAAAGGTTGGAAATGTAGGTTAAATTTAATTTTTGAATGGGTTAGGTCATATTTTAATTTTAAATGTGAAGGGAAAAAGAAATGGGAGAAAATAGAAATTAAATCGGGAAAATGCGAAATGTCACTGTTCATCCGTCACCAACGCTCGACGTCGTACCCGGGGCCCGACCCCTCCTCGTCGCCGCGCGCCGCGTCCGCACTGCGCCCGTCACCCACCAGCTCGCGCCGCGCGCGCGCCGCGCCGTCCGCGATGCCCGCGCCGACCCCTCTCCTCTGCCGCGCCGCGCGCCGCGACCCGCGCCGCACGCGCCCCACCCGCGTGCACGCCCGCGCCGTGCGCCCGCGCGCCACTCCACGCCGCGTCGGCCACGCCGCGTGCCGCTGCGCACGTACCCACGCGCCCTCGCGCCACGCGTCGCCGTGCCGCCCGCCCCCCCACCAAGACGCGCTCACGCCACGCCCGTCCTCACCCGCCCCGCCTCCGTGCATCGACGCGTGTCACTGCCGCGTCGTCTCACCGCGTCGGCCCCCTCTCTTCTCTCCCTCTCCGACCGTCTATAAAAGGGGGCGAGCCCTCTCCATTTTCCCCACCTCGCCGCTCTCCTCTCTCGTTCCCTCACTCTTTCGCCCTGCCGTCGCCCGCTGCGCGCGGAAGCCGCGCCGCCGTCCTCGGGAGCCGCCGCCGAGCCGACGCCCCGCCTTGCGCCTCCATCGCCTCCGTCACCGCCGCGTCGCCGATGAGCCGACCCCCTCCCTCTCTCCCTTTTTCCTCCACTCCCCCCCTCCTTTGCGCTTTGCACCGGCTTGCCCGGCCGAGACAGAGAGAAGAGAGGAGAGCAGAGCAAAGAAGGAAGAAGGAAGGGAAGGAAAAAAAGAAAATAAAAGAAAAAGAAAAGGAGAAAAAAATAAAAAACAATAAAATAGGGAAAATATTTTGGGGAAAATATTTGAGAAATTTTAGATAAAACTA
Source organism: Oryza australiensis (assembly GCA_019925245.2). NCBI lineage: Eukaryota > Viridiplantae > Streptophyta > Magnoliopsida > Poales > Poaceae > Oryza > Oryza australiensis. The sequence goes on along the minus strand of JAIFGZ020000545.1, from coordinate 892,777 downwards.
TGTTTTATGGAATAAAATTTTAGGGGATAATTATAAGCTAAAGATTAGGTATAATATTGAGGATTTAGTTATCTCAAGAATTTGATTTAGGAATTTAATTATAACATTAAGAATTTAATTATAGTTTGACATTAAACCCTAATTATTTTATTATATGAACTCTTTAAAAATTTAATTTCTAAATTGGTTAGTGTAGAGTCGATCCTTAGGATTAATTAGTTTTCGGATTCGATTATTTAATCCTAGGGTTTGTTGGCCTGATAAATTTGGCGATAAAGTTTTGAATTAACCATTCTTTTCTCTATATTACATTTTTTGAACCATCAACCATTATTTCTTCCCTAAACTGAAATAAACCAACTTGTATTGCCTCATAATAAATCAAACCAGTGAATCGCAAAACTTCAAATTATTATAACTCGCTCATCTTAACTCGGATTTCGTTGAAACTTGAACCTAAATTCATCTAAAATCATAAACTAATTTTTGGAGTTGCTTTTTGGTTCTTTTTTGACCTCTTGGTAGTTTTATTGAATTCTAACCGAATTCAATTGATTTTTCGCACGTACGGTTAGGATCCGAGGGAGAAGGCACTGACTATACTGAAGACCCCGTCATACAAGCGTGTGAGCAAGGCAAGTCATCACACCTCCTTGAACATATTGATCCCAATTGTGAAATGATGTTGTTTTAAACTTCAAACATGCATACTATATATACAAATTAATGCCTATGCTTGATATGCCATGCCTTGACATTGTTTACCTTTAGATATAATCTTTGTAACCCTCGATGTGATATATCCGAAGGATATCTTCAGTAAAATGCTTACCCATGCTTATACTAGAATCTTTCATACTCATATTTTTACAAAAGCTATATGTTTGGGCAACTACCTTAGGGAAGGTAGTTGAGATACGGCATGTGGAGACATGAGCGCCACATTGCCTTGAACATGATGAAATAGTTTTGATGGAAAATGAAAGTACAAAACCAATGTTTTTAGACTAGGGCGGCTGGATGGATTGGGTGGATTCAGGCAAAGGCAAGTACCGTCCCTGGTCAATTAAGGACTGAGCCATGAGACTTACAACCTAAAACGAGCCAGTACAACCGTACTTCTCGAATGGGTATAGACCTAGTAGAGTAGATAGCCGAGCGGAGGCAGTATCCCTGCATAGTGGTTCTTATGATGAGAAGTGGTTTGTGATGTTGAGATGAGGTTACGGCCCACATAATGAAGTGATGAATCAAATCGAAATTAATTACAACTTAAAGACTGAGAGAGTTTCCCTAACCCCGGGAGCGCCAGAACTCCTCCCACTGCTAGGAAAGGACAGCTAGAGTGCAAGAGGAATTAAGTTCATGGAGCGGGTACTGCCAAAGTGAGGTTATCGAAAGGCTTTGCCGTGACCGTCCCATATAGAGGGATGTAGGCTCATTCAATGGGCAGTTGCGGAGTACGGGTAAAGTTGTACATCCACTATAGTCTGAGTAAATCAATCTATTCGAATAGCTGTGCTCGCGGATAATGAGCGGCGTGACAAGTTTCTCTTGTGGCTAGACTCATAAGTTTTAAAATGATGGGTTGGTATGCATAATGATTTTGTGTGCTGGTGGACTCAACTTCTCGAGACGCGAGAAGGGGTAAACTCCCTAGAAAACCATGACGACTCGGAGGCGGGAAGCCATCCTTAGTATCACGATGGATGATAGACAAAACCGTCGCCGACGTAATATACTCTGGAACTAAAACTTGTCTTGGCTAGATGTTAGGCTTGTGAAATGATTTATGAAAATTGGCTTTGCGCAAATAAACCGCAGCCATCCTTTGAATGATCCTATCATGTGCATCACTTTCGTGTTGGCTTTCTGAGTACGTTGGGTACTCACCCTTGCTATACGCACAAACCTTCAAATGGTGGGAACGAAGAACTGGAGGACCCCTATGCTTACTGCTAGGAGGGTGAGGAAGAAGAAGGTGCCTACTAGGTCTTAGTCCCCGGTCGTTGCCTGTGGCAATCGACGAACCGCTGCCTTCATTCCACTACCTTATCTAATTTCTGCTTTTGGTTGTATCCGGACCAGTAGGTCCTGCATGTGTACTGATATTGCCTTTGGGCCTATTATTGTAATACTTTCGGTGTAAGACTATTCGTGCACTTTGCACCTGATTATTCAGTACTGTATTTCGTGGGTACCAAACTACTCGATCCAGGGAAATGGTACTATGAACACGAATGATTCCCGTTCCAAAAACGGGGGTCTACATGCCCCTACCCCCGGATCGGCTTCCCACGGTGCTGGACCGTCCACAGGTTAGTTTGGTATCATATGGTTTGTTATACAAACCTTGTGCACAGTCTCACAAACTGCATGCCTCGTAGGTCCTACGCTGCCCTCAGGCGCCTTTGCGTAAGCGAGCGGTTCGTCAATCCCTCGTCCGTTCCTGCAGCCGCGAGACCCTTTGGGTAAGCATGCATTGTTCATAACTTACTATAACTGTACTAGTTCTCATAACTATTGTATAACATTGTACATCTCCAGCAGGGTATTCGGCGGGGATTTTTCATGCAGGCGCCTCTTTGTCACAGGCAGGTCAGGTGGTGGCGACGACTTCGACGATCTGGAGGACCGAGAGCAGGACATCATCGGAGCCTCACAGCTTGGCGGAGCACCTCCACCGCAGAGCCAGGACCTGCCACCGGTGACGCCCACACCTGATGTATGGGCAGGTCGTGCCGTACCCCCGGACCGGCTCACGTACTCCCAGGGGCACGTTAGGGCGCAGGGTAGGAGGGAGAGGGGTAAGAGGCCTCGGCACCTAGTATCTTTGTGCTACTTGTTTGTATATATTTAACCTTAGTAACTTTGTACTACTTTTTGTTTATATTTTATGATGCAGAAGTATATATATACTTACATGTCACGACCACCTTTTACGCCATTCATACTCACGCGTGATCTGCTCATTCATACAGTTCACAGCCTGCGCAACATCTACTCAACCAAACGATGAAAAACTTTCAATGCGTGAGAATCATATATGTTAGGTCGCTATTAGCTTTCGGCGCGTGAGCAACATGTCCTTTATGTTGTAATCATCTTTCGGCGTGTTCGAGCTGTCGCACTCAGCTTTTGGTGCTGCTTTCTAAGATTAAATGAATCTTTTTGTGCTGGCGCGTGGACGTGTTGTCACATACATTGATTGAATTAACTCTCGTTAGGTTGAGATGTGCCTCTGCTTGCTCCACTATATATTACACCACCCGAATACGAGCTCTTCATATCTTCGTTCAGTTTCCTACACATCTTCGTAGAATGGAGCATCCATTTTCTGAGCGTCTCAACAGGTGAAGCCATCCCTCCGCTGGTTGAATTCCACCATGGTGTGACCGTCCGTTGTGCCATTGTGGGGATGGCTGCATACTTGTGTCATCTCTCAATGTAGAAACTTAGGGGAGGAGATTCTTCCAATGCGCCAACATGGATCAGGTATGACTAATCTCCTCTGAGTTGTAATACCTATGCTTAATACACAAAACGCTAACTTGTTCCTACAACATGGAACCATCTTACGCAAGCATATCGTCGGGTATGCAACTTCAGTGAGTGGATAGATACAAAGAACCCACGAGCCGATGGAACATGTTCCTACCCACTTAGCGAAACAAGGTCGGACTACCATCGGCGGAAGGCTGAGTATCAACGTCGAATTGTTGCGAAAGCTTTGGATTGGCAAGTAGATCCGCTGGGACTACATCTAGAATGTCATTGTGGTCTCCGTTGTCAGGTGATACGGTCCACTAGACAAGCAACTCGAGGACAAAGATGCTTCGTGTGTCCTAAGATTGTCGATGACAATTTTGTCATGAGTTTTAATTTTTTTCCGGTACAGCTAATCACTTGTTTCATTGTCTAACCTCTTTTGCAATAAATGTACAAACAAGAGGATGTACGGCAGTGTGGAATCGAACAGTGGATCGATACGGTGAGACCTACTTCCATCGGGCCAACGGTAACGCATCCTAAGCCGACCGAGCAATTCATCTAAGCAAGGATGGAGTACGAACGTTGGAAGGAAATCACAAGCTTAGATTGGAGGAACAATCCATTAGGTTACCCTGAATGGTCGGAGCATCCTAGGTGTGGTTGTAGGGATCGTTGCTAGATGGCTACCTCCTTTGAACCAGAAACATATTGCAGGAGATATTTCGTTTCCCCAACTTAGATGACGACTTCGTCGTACGTCTTACATTTTTCCAATTCCGCTAATGTCTTCATAATATTGTCACTCTAACTGACTACCTATGTTTCTTTCTCAGGGCATTCCAAGGAGGTGTGAATTCACTTTGTGGATCGACAATGTCAATCCACAATATAATGGCCAAAAGATATCTTAGTGCGAAACACAAGTAGAGTACAAGCGATTGAAGGACTACGAAAATGCAAGACACGTTGCACGCCGTAGAAGCGGTCCGTAGGAAAGCTGAGACTTGATTCGTCGGGTCGGACTATTTTGTATCGTGTATCCATGGCTCAATTATGAGAACATAATGTTATGAAACATATCTCATGGTTTGTGTTGATAGTCGTTAAGTAACGATTCCGACCGTCACAGACCTTGGAAATAAAAGGGAATTAGTGTCCTTTACCAACATTTAGGTTTAGAATTAATAAAGTTTCACATGTCCTTGGACTTTAGTTGATTGCAGGAGCATTTATCACATAAATAAAGCGAAGACGAGCACGCGTGGCGAAGAAACACAACTCCAACCTATCGGCAATTGCCACGTAGGATTCCCACAGATCGGAGGGCCCACAAGTCAGGTGAAACCAACTTAGAATGGAACCAAACCACCGGGAACCGCCTTAAGGGCCCACATGTCAGAGGTGGAAGAAGGGCGGTGGCGAATTGCGGTGCTGGGGGTTCGGCCGAACCTTGGTTCGGCCAAACCACCCTTGAGCCCGTTGCCACCGACCTTTGACGTGTCACCTCGTGATTGGATGCCAAAGTCGGTTAAGTGGGTTTGGCGGTTAACAACCGCCATTGGAGGGTTATAAGAAGGTGGAGCTTAGGGTTGAAAATGGATGAAATTTTTCACGGTCCGAACCGCCTATGTTTCTACATTTGACCCGATCGTTTTCGTATTTTCGGAAAAATCCGAAAACGGTTCGGAATTCGGGAGGAGGTTGTCGGAATGTGGACGGAAGTAGAAACGGTGTTTTTCCTTCCGTATTTCCGGAATTCCATATTTGGTCGGAATGTTTCCGTATTTTTACCGTATTTTATCCGGATTCCATGCATGTAAAGGCCCAATCCAAAAAACCCAACACCAGCCCATCTAAAGAAAACTCATTTTAATTTGTTAGTTGTGATATGAACTAAGTGTGTTATGTGAGTATGTGATAGTAGTAGTATGTGGACAGATAATCCTAAACTATTTTCATGTGGATCTGAATCTCTGAATTCATGTTGTACCTGTTTTTCATTGGCAAAGATGTGTGTGATTGTGATTGAGTATAAAGATCTGTGGTATTCCGACTTAAACTCCCGACTTCTGACAATTTTAATTGATTTTTCGGTCATATTTGTTTGTTTCCGTGTACCCGCATATCCCGATTTTGTTTTTGAACCGGAATTTTCCAAACCCGATCCCGTTTCCGCCATAACATATAGAAATGGAAGTAGAAATGGGGTTTTTCCGTCTGCTTCCGTTCATTTTCTTTGCTAGTGGAGCTCACTTCACTTCTACACACACCACAATAAGAAGTTCCTACAAGTTCTAACTTAGTATCTAGGCTAGTGGAGTTTAGAAATTAGTTTAGAGTTCTTTTCGGTTCCCGAGTCGCCTTCAGAATTCGGGTATGTCTGTAGTACTCTTCTTCCTTTGTACGACTTTGAGCTTAATAAAGATTATATCTTTGAGTTCATATGAGTGTGGTTCTTCTTATGCTTTAGTATATAAGAGTTCCATTATTAGTTTAATTCATAGTTTTGTTGTGTTTAGATGAGTAACTCTATTGCCACGGACACGGTCCAATGAGCAATTAGGATGTAGGTTTGCCTTTATCTTGCTCATCAAAGGTAGAGGTATCTATGGTAATGTAGGCATGGTGCTTATATTATTTCATAGACATTGGTTATGGCTACTTTCCATGGGTGAGAGGTAGGCGGTAGGTACCCGCAGAGTCCTGCGAGCATAGAACTAGGTTTAGGCATGACTAGAATAATTAATTAAACTATGTACTCTTACTAGAAAACTATAGGAACCTGACTCTAATTACTACACTCCACTTAGCACTAGTGTATTAATTATTTAGGACTCTTCTGTGTGTGTCACACTACCTTTATCATATAATTATCTTACCCCTGTCTGGACTTAGGTATCTCATCTATAGCTTATGAATATCCATGACACCTTAATATCTCTTTAAGACCACAGTTTTTCTTTGGGATAAAATAAATAACGATACCCTTGGAATACTCCCTGGGTGAAATGCTACAATGGTATATCCGTGCACTTGCGGATTTATCTGTGAACGTAAGAAATACCAACAAGCATTTCTGGCGCCGTTGCTGGGGAAGACAATGGTCTAGGAAGAAATAATAAGTGCTTGGATATCCTTTGCTCTAGCAGACTTATCTTGGTTTGTTTTTTCTTTTATGTGAAAACAGGGTAGTGGATGATCGGTTTCAACTTGTCGGATAATTGCAATCCAAATCAAGAGGCCCTTGTGAGAAGAGTTCGACCTCGTGTCGTTCCTCCTTAGATTTTCCTCTCGGCAGTTAAACCAAAGGTCATGGCATCATCGAGATCAAAGACTCCACGATTTCTCGGCACCCTCAGCTACCAATGTCCATACTGGACCGGAAATCAACACTGGGGAGGCCAACTTTGAGATCAAGATGGGCCTTATAACCATGGTGCAGGCTAATCCCTCTAGGGAAAGGCCAACGAGGACGCCAGCGCACATCTCAAAACTTTCCTGGAGATCTGCAACACTTTCACCATCAAGGGAGTAACACGACTCTGGCTATTTTCGTTCTCCCTCATCGGGAGAGCGAAGCAGTGGTTCTACGCGAACCGAAGTGTTGTGGATACCTGGGACAAGTGTTCCAATGCGTTCCTCGTGAAGTTTTTCCCGATAGGCAAGACCAATGCCCTTCGTGAAAAGATTTCGAGTTTCCAGCAAGCATCAGATGAGTCAATCCCAGAAGCATGGGAGAGGTTCCAGGAGTACATCCTAGCATGCCCTCACCATTGTATGGATGATTGGTTGCTTATCCAAAATTTCTACAACGGGCTAACTTCGGCGACCCGTGATCATATTGATGTTGCTACGGGAGGTGCTTTCTTCTCGTTAACAGTTGGGAGTGCGACTGATTTAATTGAGAAGATGGTATCGAACCAAGGGTGGAGCGATCATCGTCTCCAGTCCCAGAAGCACGGTATGCATACCATCAAGGAGACGGATATGCTAGTCACTAAGTTGGACCTCTTGCTAAAGAAGTTCGAGGAAAAGGCTGAAGGAGTCCAGGCGGTGGACGCTCGCATGACGTGCGAGACGTGCGGCAACACTGGCCACTCGGGGAATAACTGCCCCAAGACCAGTGTAGATGTCTGCTACCTGAACAATAACGGCTACCGTCCTGTCGACGGGTTGGTCGGCAGTCCACCAAGGGGTGTCCCCGAGGAGGTAGAAGAGTAGAGAAGCTGTCCTCCGATGGATCCGATGGTCGACTCGAATCCTAAGATGAGCCAAGAAACAAGACGCGAGGAATTATACTAGTTCCGCCCTCCCGAAGGATAATAGGCCTACGTCAAGTGTGTGTGGTGTTCTTTCTCAGGGGTGGATAATGAACAAGAGTTACAAGCATGAGAGGGAATCTAGAGTCCTCTCTTGGCTTCCTCCTGCCCTCCCTTTTATACTTTAAGGGGGCAGGAACAAATGAGCTTGGGGGCCAAGAAAGCTAAGACTAAGAGAGACAAACAGTGAGGTACAAAGAATATCCTATAAAGTTCATGCTGGTCTGCTAAGTCCTGTACACCGTGGGTGTCTTATGCTCCTATCAGCTCTGGGACCCTACTCCTGTGCCGCCAGGTGGTGTCAGGTGCTGCCAGGCTATCTCCTCCTTCTTCCTCCTTGCCTGCCAAGTTTTCTCCCAAGGATGCTCGAGGTCAGGCGATGAGTTGGAGTCGAGAGAAGGGGCTGAGGTCGGACTCGGGGGAAGGCCGGCATGCCCGACCCTCGGGGGGGTCGGGCTCTCGGTCACATCCCGAGGACACTCGATTTGACTTCTGTTGTGGTTCAATCCAGGTTTTTGAGGCACCCCGGGGTGACATCTCCCACAGCAGCCCCCGATCCTAAGGAGGGGTGAAACATCCATCCTTAGGGTTAGAGTTCTTTCGGAGTATTGTCTTCATGCAATCCTTGAAGCTTCGAGCCAAGATTTTTGTAGGTGCACCGCCTAGGTGCACCTGCCAGGCGTAGCCCCCGAGCCTAAGGGCGAACGGAACATTCGGCCTTAGGGTCAAGCTTTCTTCCAAGGTGTCGATCCCTAACGGTTTTTGTGAGCCAATATTCTGCTGGTGCACCGCCTAGGTGCACCTGGCAGGTGCAGCCCCCGAGCCTAGGGTTAGATGGCACATCCGAGCCTAGGGTCAAATCATCAAGATCGTTTTGCCAATCTCTCGATGATCCGAGTGATGCTCAAGGTCCACCAAAACGGGTTAGCAAAGACGAACAGGTCTGTCGCCCGGAGGCATTTGGCAGCCCCTACTTCGACCGGAGGGAGGCAACTTGGCCTTCAACCCCCGAGTCGGAGAGTTCACTACCCAAAGGCAGTGAGGATGGGTGCAGCGTTCGGGGCTACGGGCCCTGGGGCTCGAAGTAGCCCCGACCTCACTTGTGGACTAGCTTGGAAGCCCACACTCGAGTCGTCAAGATCATCGCCCTGGGGCGATGGAGGTCAAGGTTAGGTCGGGGATACTGTCCGGGGGCACATGGTAGTCCCAACCTCAACCGAGAACTAGCTCGGAAGCCTGCCCCGAGTCGATAGGGCCATCGCCTGGAGGTGATGGAAATCGAGGTTAGGGTCAAGGCTACTGCCCAAGGGCGTATGTTAGCCTTGACCAACCTTGTGAAACTAGCTCGGAAGCCCACACTCGAGTCATCATGACCACCGCCATGGGGCAATGGAGATCAAGGTTAGGGTCGGGGCTACTGCCCGAGGGCGCATGGTAATCCCGACCTCGACCGGGGACTAGCTTGGAAGTCCTCTCCTGGTCGAAGGAATCCATTACCTTTGAGTAATGGAGTCGAGGTCGAGACCACTGCCCGAAGGCTGTCTGTGGTCTCGATCTCGTTCGAAGGCTAGCTGGGAAGCCCTTTTCACGAGGTGTTGGGGTTCCAACCCGGGGGTCAGCAATGGTTTTGCGTAGACAGAGGAGGAGTTATCTGGACCTTGTCGCCAGTCGGTTCCTTAGCCACGAGGTATTCTCCGCAAGCGAGGTCCCACCTGTCAATCATGAACAGGGGTCCTGCTACGTCTCATCGGGAAGCCGCGAGAACTAGGGCGACTCAACGGCTAGTCCTGTTCCCACTTCCCACTTTTCTCATTATGTCAGACGCGGCTGACGGCTAGGGGGAGGAGAGGGAACGTCACCATTGATTTATTTGGGAGTCGCAACGGGCGCACAGAAGATGTTGTTATCCTCCATGAAAGACGAACGGTCCAGATTAAACGCCCGAGCGACGTGGACCACGGGGAGATGAAGGGTTGAGAACGCCTCGGACGCTCCGCGTACGCCGTTAACAACGTTGTATGTCCTCCGAGATTGGCGTTGTTAGCCTTTCCATCACACCCCCTTATAAACTCCTTCGTCGCCCATCTTCTCCTCTTCCTTACGCTTTCCAATCACCTAGGAACCCTAAACCTCTCAAGCACCCACAACCTTCCTCTGGCTCCACCTTGCTTCAAACCACAATGTCACCATCCTCACTGCCGTTGCGTGGTTTGCTATTGCAAAGGATGGCGATTGTTCTGGCTAAAGGCGATGGCACAAAAGAAGTTGACGAAGAAGACGGGAAAGGCCCGGGCGACGAGCGGAGAGAGGCCAAGACGAGCTCGCCCTTCGTTTCCTCATGCGCGGGGAAAGCGATGGTCGAGGAGCTGGTGCGGCTCGGCGTTCTCCCCTGCCATGACTAACCTCGTGGCGCGCCGCACAGGGAGAGGCGTTCCCAACCCCGAACACCGGTGAGTTGGTTGTCTTTTCTGCCTTCCTCCTGCGCGGCTTCATGGTGCCGGCCCATCCCTTTTTCCGAGGTTTGCTAGAGCACTACGAGATAGAGCTCTGCAACCTCAACCCCAATTCCATCCTCCAAATCTCCATCTTCATTCATCTCTGTGAGGCCTACCTCGGGGTAGACCTGCACTTTGACCTCTTCCGCCACTACTTCTGCCTGCGACGGTCGGGGAGTGGCAGCATCATCAGCGGGGCTAGAATCAAGCTTCACGGAGGGATGGGTGAGAACTACATCCCCGACGGTGCGACTACCTCCAACAAGGGGTGGCACGCGGAGTGCTTCTATATCACGAACCACGAGTCGGCCCTCGGTGAGGACATCCACAAGGAGCCGCTGCCCAACCTCAACTGGATGGGCACCGGTCGCTCCAGTGACTAGGACCAGGTCGACGAGCTCATCGATCTGGTCAAGGACCTAAGGAGGCAAGGTTTAAGCGGCGTCCACGTGGTGCACGACTTTGCCCTACGCAACATCCAGCCCTGCAAGTGTAGGGATCGCACGGTGCACCAGAGCTCGGGCAGCGTGATAGTGCCTGAGAAGCGCGTGTGCCACCGCCTGTCGGGCTTTTTTCAAGGCACGGCAGGTTCTGGAGAAGGGGGTTTGGAGCCTTTCTCAACAGACAACCCTCCTCCGGCGGTGAGATTGACCCATTTCTTTGTTCTTTGAAAGTTTTTGTTTTGCCCGATGTCTCACCTGCCAGAGGTCGAAACTAATAGGGTCGGGAGGCATACGTGTCCCTGGCCCCGATCCCCAGAGCCCACTCGGTTGACATGCCGAGGATCCGAAGGCCTATCACGAGGCCAGCGGGGAGGGGGAGAGGAAAGGAGCTTGGGCTCCAAGATCGGCCGGAAGGATCTGGCGCCGCGACGCTAGGAAGCACCAAGCAGAAGCTGGTGCTCGAGTCCTCCTCCGAGGAAGAGTACAACGACTCGTCTGACTCGGACGTGTCGAGGGCGAAGGCGACGCCGCCACCAAAAAGACGATGAAGAGCATCAGCTTCAAGCGCAAGGCGTAACTGTAATCCTTGTTCCCGAGCAAAATTGCTCTCTTTCCTTTCCGCGTTAAAAGTTTCCTTCTTGATCAGGCCTGTTGGAGGTGCCGGGACCTGCACCAAGGCGGCTCTGGGGACGACCAAAGTCGCTGGGCCAGTCACCGCAAGGGAAACCGGCCCTTCCCCGCCTGTCGTGGGCTCGGGGGGAACAGCGGTGGCCGGCCTGGAGGAGGAGCACCCGCTGGTAGAGACCACCGACGGGACCGAAGAGGAGGCGGCCGAGAATATGGCCGCGCTGATAGCCAAGGTTGCAGCTGAGGCCGCGCGGCGCCGGGGGCACCCTCCGAGGCTGAACGGGTGGCCACGAAGATCGAGGGTGACACCTGGGTGGAGGAGGCTGCCCTTGGAGTGACCGCCCTGGCCGCCAAGTCGGCCACTGAGGCCCTAGCTGGTCGGTTGGGGCGGTGAGAACTCCTCCGGCATCGGTTGGGGCTGGCTCGGCAACCTCGTCGACGACGAGATTGTCACCAAGCCGCCCGTCGAGGGTCCCCGCTCCACCCACGACCGTCGCCATGGAGCTCCACGATGCCGGGGTCGAGAGGTCTGACGCCATCAAGATCGTCGACGCCGAGGCCACCAGGGGCGAGCTGGAGATCAGGGAAGGCTCCGCCAGGTCCTAGGTCGATGACCTGTCGGAGCTCGACCACCATTTTGCCAGCATCCGGGGCTTGTTCATGGTACGGCTCGGATCTTTGCCTTCTTTGCGTGAGTCTTGTCTGAGTTCCTGTCGTTCCAGAGGCGCGCTCGTCCGTCCGAGTCATCGGAGGCCGAGCGGGCGCAGAAGGAGAGGCTCGAGGAAGCTTGTCGTCGTGAGTCCGCTTACCTTTGCCCCTCTTTTTCCTCCTCCCATCCTGAAACGGCTATGAAAACTTCCGCATGGGCTCAGGATGCCCTTGAGCAAGCCGAGGTCCTCCGGGCTGAGAGAAACAGCGCTTGGGAGGCCCTCAAGCTTTCCGAGGACGCCCAGAAGGCGGTCGAGGATGCGCAAGGCACCTTGGAGGCGCAGCTTGGGAGGGCTCAGGTCGAGCTGGAAAGGTTAGCTCTGGCCAAGGCCGAGGCCGAGAAGGCCAGGGATGAGGCCGAGTCTACTAAGACCGAGGCCGATGAGGCCAAGACCGAGGCCGAATCGGCTCGGGCCATGGCCGAGCAGGCCAAAGCCTCGACCGAGTTGGCTAAAGCTGAGGCGGAGGCCGCCAAGGCTGAGGCAGAGGCATCATCGGCCAAGGTAGGGGAGGAGCTTTCTACCACGGTGAGCGCGATGGCCAACCTGGCCAAAGAGCTGAAGGACACCAAGGCCTCCGCGGAAGGTAAGCATCAATTCATGTGTTCATCCCCAACTCTTGGTTTTTATTTCTCACCTTGATCTCCACCTTTCGTCCTCACCTTCTGCACAGAGCGTGCGGGGATTTCCCGTCAGCAGATTGGTCACCTCAAAGGGCTCCTGGAAGTAGCCGAAGCTTGGCTGTCCGAGGTTCAAGATGGCACTCTCGCCATTCTGAACTGGGCCGACAACGACCTTCCTTCTACCCAGGAAACCCGCAAGGAGTTCCTCAACCGCCCGCGGGATGGTCCTCGACGGCTCGACGTCTTCGTGAAGGATGCAATGAAGGTCATGGTGGGAGTGGCCCTCGCATCCTCAGCCATCAATTCTCGGAGGTGCCGATCGCCGACATCCACCTGGGATGGCCAGAAGGCCTTGAAGCCGATGAGTCTGGGGCCATCGTTACTGAATTCGATGAGACTGCCGACCAGGTGGTCGATCTTATAGATTTTTGATCAATCTCTGCTGTAGGGTTCCTGAGTAGGAAAGACAAAATATTTTTATGTCAATATCAGGGTCTCATGCCCTATACTCTTTTGTTGTCGTGCCAAAGGGTGTTCCACTGAGGCATGCAAGGGTTCAACTTTGCCTACTCGTATCATTCTTGACATTTAGGCCTTAGGAGATGATCTTCGCCTGGAATAGTCGGGAGGATTCTCTAACCGAGTTTCGTCAGTTTTCGAATCGACCCTTAGCGTAACTGTCGTTCATTTTACGAACTAGGCGAAGTGAAGGATCTCGGAAGACCGAATTTCCCGAGTAGCTTGATCATATGACGGGCCACTCTCGCGTTTCGACTTCAACCCAAGTTCGACTCCAGGAGGGAAAATCCAACTCTGACCGGAGGGGGATGGGATTGAAGTGAACGCATTGGGCAAAGTCGTATTTCTCCGATACTAGGGACAAGAGCCGGTTTGGCAAGTAGTCACTGATTCAAATGATAACATTCTGTCTTGAGAGCCCGAAGCACATGGGTCGGGGCCACGAAACTCAGAGCTGGTCATGAGCACTTGCACAGAAGTTATCGAATCGTTTGGTCGTTACTTGTCAACAGGGAAGCATCACTAAGCCCTCGAGCGGCAAAGTCAAGCTCCACAAACAACCTACCGGAGAACCCCAACCAGCGCAGGTCAGGGCCATGTAGCTCAGGGCTGGCCATAAGCTGTGCGCGGGAGCTGTCAAGGTCGTGTTGCCAGCTCGGCGGGTGAGCGGGACTAAGATAGAGAATGCAGGAACATGCAAGGATTATGCTTTTCGGAATTTGAAAGAAAAGGAAAAGAAAACATATCTATTCAAAGACTTCGTCAGAAAAGGTAGATCTCCACCGAACCACCTCAGACGAAGAACAGCGCCCCTACCTGGCGCACCAACTGTCGACGGGTGGGTCGGCAGTCCACCAAGGGGGGTCCCCGAGGAGGAAGAAGAGAGTTTGGTAGAGAAGCTGTCCTCTGATGGATCCGATGGTCAACTCGAATCCTAAGATGGGCCAAGAAACAAGACGCAAGGAATTATACTGGTTCAGCCCTCCCGAAGGATAATAGGCCTACGTCCAGTGTGTGTGGTGTTCTTTCTCAGGGGTGGATGATGAACAAGAGTTATAAGCATGAGAGGGAATCTGGAGTCATCTCTTGGCTCCCCCCTGCCCCCCTTTTATACTTCAAGGGGGACAGGAACAGATGAACTTGGGGGCCAAGAAAGCTAAGACTAAAAGAGACAAATAGTGGGGTACAAAGAATATCTGATAAAGTACATGCTGGTCTGCTAGATCCTATACACCGTGGGTGTCTTGTGCTCTGTCGGCTCCGGGACCCTACTCCTGTGCCGCTGTGTGGTGTCGTGCCTGGCTGTCTCCTCCCTCTACCTCCTTGCCTGCCAAGTTTTCTCCTGAGGATGCTCGAGGTCGGGCGACGAGTCAGAGTCGAGAGAAGGGGCTGAGGTCGGACTCGGGGGAAGGCCGGCATGCCCAACCCTCGGGGGGGGTCGGGCTCTCGGTCACATCCCGAGGACACTCGGTTTGACTTCTGTTGCGGTTCAATCTAGGTTTTTGAGGCACCCCGGGGTGACATCTCCCACACGTCCGCAAGGAGGTCAAGGGTGGAACCAACGACGCCCATACTATCAAGAAAGTAACAATTCTTCTCATGCTTCCAATCCTAACCAACCCTACTTGAAAGATATTGTCTTAGGCCAAGCTAAAAGCAATGAGAACATTTTTAAGAAGTTAGCGGCCAATGACAAATCCTTGGAAAACATTAATGCTAAAATAGATGGCTTCTCCTCTGCTATTAAGAACCAGTTGAGTTTTCATAAAATGTTAGAAACTCAATTAGCTCAACTGGCTGCTGCTATCCCTTCATCTGAGGCAGGGAAGATCCAGGGCAACCCGAGGTTTCCCTTGAAAATGTTAGTGCGGTGACCACACAAGGGGATAAAGCCACTCATGATTCGTCATATCCTAACAATGCAGGGAAGGCAAAAGAGAATGAGGATGAACCTTCCAACATTCAGAGCCAAGAGCATGAGAGAATTCCGGCACCAAAGGAATATCTTAATACAACATTGTTGTCGTTCCCTCATCGCAACAGGAAGCCACCCGTGGATGAGCAATTCGCTCGTTTTGTTGAGGTTATCCGAAAAATTCATATCAACGTTCCTTTGATGGAAGCGATGCAAGTACCCATGTACGCTCACTACCTCAAAGACATCCTCAACAACAAAAGGCCGATGCCTACCATGGAAGTTATCAAACTGATGGAAGAGTGTAGCGTTGCTATACTCAACCAGCTTCCTGAGAAGAAGAAGGATCCGGGGTGTCCCACAATCACTTGCTCGATCGGGAGACAGCAATTCGACCACGCCTTATGCGACGTTGGAGCTAGCATCAGCGTCATGCCCAGGGAGGTCTTTGATCGGTTGAACTACACCACACTAGCATCAACGCCAATGCGGCTGTAGCATGTCAACTCGTCGGTCCGTTATCCGGTGGGAATCGCAGAAGACATTTCGGTGATGATCCGGGGATGCTTTATTCCCGTAGATTTCATGATGCTCGACATGGACATCGACAAGAGGACGCCGCTCATTCTTGGGCGACCGTTCCTCAGCACCGCGGATGCCTGCATTGATGTAGGAGCCGAAGAAATCGGACACCACATTAATGGCAAGGAGGAGAAATTTAACTTCCAGCCAAGGGTGGAGCAGTGTTCGATGGTCAAGATCAAGTACGGACCCAATACCAAGAAAATTAAGGAGGTCAAAGTCAAGCCCCCGGAGATGGACAGCCTTATCAAGTTTATTAAGGACTTCTTGGAGAAGGAATCACCATCTCCAAGGAGAATAAAAAAGAAAGGCGGGCGGTGTCATCCCAGCCACCGCCGAAGTTCAGGAATCCTTCTACCACACCGGACGAACAAAAGAAAATCAAGAAGGTGTGGCAGGTGAAATCGTTCGTGTACGCTTCTCCGAGACCAGACGATGCACATGCTTAATTGAGCGGAGAAAGTCCGG
Organism: Oryza australiensis; assembly: GCA_019925245.2. NCBI lineage: Eukaryota > Viridiplantae > Streptophyta > Magnoliopsida > Poales > Poaceae > Oryza > Oryza australiensis. The sequence goes on along the minus strand of JAIFGZ020000545.1, from coordinate 876,587 downwards.
CTCATCGAGGAGCCCTGGCCGACAGGTAAAATCGGTATGTATCCCATATTTAATTTCCAAAAGCATATTTACTTCCCTTAATTTTGATTCTTGCATAATCAAGCATGGCATGTTTACTTTTTCCTCTCATGCATAGAAAAATTAAAAATTTGAAATTAGGATTTTTTTATATTGAAGAATTCGTGTGCTTATCATGGCAAAACTTTAGCCTTGGATTCCACTTATCAAACATGCACTAGGCTAATTAGAATCATGTGAGCAAGCATTGGATTCTTGGGTGAGGGCCAAACCCCACCACTTCGGTTTGTCCAAACCAGCATTGGGTCCAATAATGCTCAAACTTTTAGGTGTAGTGGGTGATAATGTGGAGATAAGGAATCCAAAGTTTGGAGGAGAGTGGAGCACTTCTTGGTTCGGCCGAACCAAGGGTGTCATCCCTCTATAAAAGGGAAGGTAGGGAGGTTGCTCTCCTTGTACCAACTTGAGCTACCATAGTTTGATCTCAAGTTCCCCTCTCCTCTCTAGAGTTAATTCAATGTGTTCTTTCTAAGTTCATGAAAAAAATATTTTCCCTAAGTTTTCTTGCATTTCGGAGTTCCTCCGTGTGCGTTGTCATGCAAGAACGATTTGTGGTGGCGACCAAGCTCCACAAGAACGATTAACTCTCGGACGGCTGATGTAACTTTGTGCTAATACTTAATCAATCTAGAGTGTTCTTGCGTGTTTGTTCTTTTTCAGCTGTAGATGAAAAAAAGTGTCAAGCGGTTGTTTGCACTATCCGCAAGGGATCGAGCTTAAGCCATTCAAGCTTAGCTCCGTCTCCTGGTCATGTGCATAGCCCGACAATGTAGGACGATCCGCAAACCGCTCCCTCAAGAGGAGAAGGAAGTCATCATGCTTCCTCTCTTATCCGTGACACTGAGGTCAATTTGAAAGACGAGTGAGAGAGACAGGCGTACTTCCTTCTCAAGGAATATTCGCTCCTACGCGAGCGTAGGATCCAGAAATGCTCTGCAAGACAGGTATGGACTCTGAATTTCATCTTGTTTGGTAATCAATAGGATGGCAAAATTTTGCTCATGTGGAGGAAGAAGGTTCACGCCTTCTGACCATCCAATTTCTTTGAACTATAAAAGAAATTGGAGGTAGTATTTCTTTCCAATTATTCGGGAGGGAATATTACTACACATGGAAAGAATTTAGTCTCTTTCTTGGCTTCGCTCAATAGTGTTCTGTCGAGTAGGAGTCAAAATTGTCAAATTTTGATAAACATAGTTTTTGGCAAAGTATATCAGGAGAATCAAGCCAAGAACTAATGATATTCATAATCATAGCTTAAGATTGATGCATAAATGGTTAGCATTTACTGTTTTTCCTAGAGAGAATGTTAGACCTATTAGGATAGATGAGTTGATGATCTTATATGCCATGGTGAAAAAAGATTAAAATCTCTCCTGTTAAGGCAATGATTAAACAATGGTTGGAACAATTTAGGATGAAGGGGCCTATAGAGTGCACTTCAGTAATTACTTGCATTGCTCGTCATGCCGGAGCTATGAGGAATGTACAAGTCTTGCCCCGATGGATCCCTTATTTTCCTTTTCCCCAGATATACAAATGAAATTCCGCTTCCTAACCCGGAGTATCATTTGTATAAGTGTCGGGCGCTAACCATTATTCTTCGTCCAAGAGAGATTACCCGCAGGATTAGTATATCAGGCAGGATCACAAGGAGCAGGTCTGGAAAGCTGCTATGGAGGAAGAACCGCAACCGCCTCCGCAACATGTGTCGGAGCCGGGGTGGGTTCCAACTGGGTACGCATCCGATTGGGACCAACCTCAGCGGGAGGATCTTCATGGCAGTCAGCCAACAGTGCGCAATGGGCACATGGACCTGGTTGGCACCATGAACAAGCCACGGAGTCATCAAGCTCCAGTGGTTTGCCTCCATCGTATGGTGTTCCATGCTCGTTCTTGGCACGAGGTTTTTGTAGCCAAGAATATACGGAGATCACCGAACGACTGGGAACATTGGACATGAGGACTGCAGAGATGCAAGGTGAACTTCATCAGCTTCACCAGCATGTCCAAGGAACCCAGCAGTAGCAGAACCAGGCATATCAGTGGCAGCAGCAGATCGCTGATCAGCTCTAGGAGATCAACTCAAATCTGCAGTAGAGCCAGTCTAACATGTTGGCATACTTTGAGTCGCAAGGGTTTAATCCCTATCGCGGTCCGTAAGTAGAAGAACAAGTTTGGGGGAGGACCCCCACATGAGGTACCTCGTATCTCCTTTGTTTTATTTATTTCTTTCCATTGCATCTAAAAAATCTAAAAACTAAAAATACCAAAAATATAATAATGTAGGTATGCTTGGTAGGAATGTTAATTCCCCATTTTTGGATATGATGAATAGTTGCTCTGTTTTCTTTCTCTTCTGTGTCTAGTTTACAACTTAGCATTCTCCAAGTTTTGAGTTTGTTGGCTTAGGTATGACACCATGAACTTGAAAACTTGTGGGTAGAAAGTGCATGATCTAAGTCTAGGTCGTTGTGAAATACGAGATGGTAAGAATAGAGTAACTATGATCGTATTTCAAGTTAAACCAAAGTCCGGAGAATTTTATTTTCAAAAATCAAAAATGTTGAGTTCCTCAAATGATGATACATTCCTACCAGAGCCATATGCTGACCATAAATGAATTATCCCCTACATATGTTGCTTATTATCAATTTGAGTTTGGTCAAGTAGTTAGATCCTTGTTAGAATCTTTTCATGCTTTCGTGGTCTAAGTCTTGTGCATATCCACCATAAAAAATGGTCTCCCTCTACATTAGAGGTTTAGCCATAAAAATATTCCATCCCATTTCCATATGCCGACTTCTACTCCGAAAGTTTGCATCCACCAAAATAAAGACTCCAGAATTATTATGGTTCTCTATTCTCATATCCCTACCAAAAGATACATGAGCCAAAAAGAGTGCACGCAAAAATATTATTTCATGATGCTTACAAAAGGAGAAACATTTCTTCTTGAGCATGATGACAAAAAAGAAAGAAAAAAAGGAGAAAGAGTGTGCTCATGGTCATGATCTCCAAATAAAAAAGAGAGGGAGGAGGACCATAAAAAAAAAGAGAGAGTCATCCATTTTTTCTACCATTCATGTTTCCACTAAATAAATATGCACAAGCTTGGTCCGGATTGTATGATTAGTGTTCTACTAGGATCTGCTTTTTGACTTTACAAAATAATTGATGCAAGTATGCCTCATGATTTCCCCCTACCTTAAGCTCCACATAAGCTTAGTAGAAATAGGAGAAAAGAAGGCATAATGCCTTGGTAAGGAATCTAAATACATTTGAGTGATACGAGAGTTTCATCAAGGAACTCTCCCTTTTCTTTTTCAAAAACTTTGAAAATCTCCAGACTGAAGTGGAACAAGGAGTAATAGAAGTAGCACTTTCATCTACCGTTCTGTTTCTCAACCGCCAAGACAAAGTGAAGTTGAAGCTTCCATGAGGACTAAGGTAATATGGGTGATACTACCATTGCCAACTTATTCAATTCAAGGTATAATACTCAGTTGTAGGCATGGTACTCTAGAAGAACTAGAACATGGTAGTAACTCCTGATCCACCAAGCCTAAGTCTTGACTTTGCTTAGGGACGAGCAAAGGATAAGCTTGGGTTGGGGGAGTTTGTTGATGGTCGTTAAGTAACGATTTCGATAATCACAGACCTCAGAAATAAAAGGGAATTAGCGTCCTTTACCAGCATTTAGGTTTAGAATTAATAAAGTTCCACACATCCTTCGGCTTTAGTTGATTGCAGAAACATTTATCACATAAATGAAGCAAAGACGAGCACGTGTGGCGAAGAAACACAACTCCAACCTATCAGCGATCGCCACGTTGGATTCTCGCAGATCGAAGGGCCCACAAGTCGGGTGAAACCAACTTAGAATGCGACAAAACCACCGGGAACCCCCTTAAGGGCCCACATGTCAGAGGTGGAAGAAAGGCGGTGGCGAATGGCGGTGCTGGGGGTTCGGCAGAACCACCCTTGAGCCCATTGCCACTGACCTTTGACGTGGCACCTCGTGATTGCATGCCAAAGTCGGTTAAGTGGGTATGTCGGTTAACAACCACCATTGGAGGGCTATAAGAAGGTGGAGCTCACTTCACTTCAACACACACCACAAGAAGAAGTTCTATAAGTTCTAACTTAGTATCTAGGTTAGTGGAGTTTAGAAAGTAGTTTAGAGTTCTTTTCGGTTCCCGAGTCACCTTCGAAATTCGGGTATGTCTATAGTACTCTTCTTCCTTTATATGACTTTGAGCTTAATAAAGATTATATCTTTGAGTACATATGAGTGTGGTTCTTCTTATGCTTTAGTATATAAGAGTTCCATTATTAGTTTAATTCATAGTTTTGTTGTGTTTAGATGAGTAACTCTATTGCCACGGACACGGTCCAATGAGCAATTAGGATGTAGGTTTGCCTTTATCTTGCTCATCAAAGGTAGAGGTATCTATGGTAATGTAGGCATGGTGCTTATATTATTTCATAGACATTGGTTATGGCTACTTTCCATGGGTGAGAGGTAGGCGGTAGGTACCCGCAGAGTCCTGCGAGCATAGAACTAGGTTTAGGCATGACTAGAATAATTAATTAAACTATGTACTCTTACTAGAAAACTATAGGAACCTGACTCTAATTACTACACTCCACTTAGCACTAGTGTATTAATTATTTAGGACTCTTTTGTGTGTGTCACACTACCTTTATCATATAATTATCTTACCCCTGTCTGGACTTAGGTATCTCATCTATAGCTTATGAATATCCATGGCACCTTAGTATCTCTTCGAGAACACAGTCTTCCTTTGGGATAAAATAACCAACTTAGAATGGAACCAAACCACCGGGAACCGCCTTAAGGGCCCACATGTCAGAGGTGGAAGAAGGGCGGTGGCGAATTGCGGTGCTGGGGGTTCGGCCGAACCTTGGTTCGGCCAAACCACCCTTGAGCCCGTTGCCACCGACCTTTGACGTGTCACCTCGTGATTGGATGCCAAAGTCGGTTAAGTGGGTTTGGCGGTTAACAACCGCCATTGGAGGGTTATAAGAAGGTGGAGCTTAGGGTTGAAAATGGATGAAATTTTTCCCGGTCCGAACCGCCTATGTTTCTACATTTGACCCGATCGTTTTCGTATTTTCGGAAAAATCCGAAAACGGTTCGGAATTCGGGAGGAGGTTGTCGGAATGTGGACGGAAGTAGAAACGGTGTTTTTCCTTCCGTATTTCCGGAATTCCATATTTGGTCGGAATGTTTCCGTATTTTTACCGTATTTTATCCGGATTCCATGCATGTAAAGGCCCAATCCAAAAAACCCAACACCAGCCCATCTAAAGAAAACTCATTTTAATTTGTTAGTTGTGATATGAACTAAGCGTGTTATGTGAGTATGTGACAGTAGTAGTATGTGGACAGATAATCCTAAACTATTTTCATGTGGATCTGAATCTCTGAATTCATGCTCTACCTGTTTTTCATTGGCATAGATGTGTGTGATTGTGATTGAGTATAAAGATCTGTGGTATTCCGACTTAAACTCCCGACTTCTGACCATTTTAATTGATTTTTCGGTCATATTTGGTTGTTTCCGTGTACCCGCATATCCCGATTCTGTTTTTGAACCGAAATTTTCCAAACCCGATCCCGTTTCCGCCATAACATATAGAAATGGAAGTAGAAATGGGGTTTTTCCGTCCGCTTCCGTTCATTTTCTTTGCTAGTGGAGCTCACTTCACTTCTACACACACCACAATAAGAAGTTCCTACATGTTCTAACTTAGTATCTAGGCTAGTGGAGTTTAGAAATTAGTTTAGAGTTCTTTTCGGTTCCCGAGTCGCCTTCAGAATTCGGGTATGTCTGTAGTACTCTTCTTCCTTTGTACGACTTTGAGCTTAATAAAGATTATATCTTTGAGTTCATATGAGTGTGGTTCTTCTTATGCTTTAGTATATAAGAGTTCCATTATTAGTTTAATTCATAGTTTTGTTGTGTTTAGATGAGTAACTCTATTGCCACGGACACGGTCCAATGAGCAATTAGGATGTAGGTTTGCCTTTATCTTGCTCATCAAAGGTAGAGGTATCTATGGTAATGTAGGCATGGTGCTTATATTATTTCATAGACATTGGTTATGGCTACTTTCCATGGGTGAGAGGTAGGCGGTAGGTACCCGCAGAGTCCTGCGAGCATAGAACTAGGTTTAGGCATGACTAGAATAATTAATTAAACTATGTACTCTTACTAGAAAACTATAGGAACCTGACTCTAATTACTACACTCCACTTAGCACTAGTGTATTAATTATTTAGGACTCTTATGTGTGTGTCACACTACCTTTATCATATAATTATCTTACCCCTGTCTGGACTTAGGTATCTCATCTATAGCTTATGAATATCCATGACACCTTAATATCTCTTTAAGACCACAGTTTTTCTTTGGGATAAAATAAATAACGATACCCTTGGAATACTCCCTGGGTGAAATGCTACAGCGGTATATCCGTGTGCTTGCGGATTTATCTGTGAATGTAAGAAGTACCAACAAGCATTTTTGGCACCGTTGCCAGGGAAGACAATTGTCTAGGAAGAAATAGTAAGTGCTTGGATATCCATATAGTTATATTTGCCTTATCTTTGCTCTACCAGGCTTATCTTGGTCTGTTTTTTCTTTTATGTCAAAACAGGGTAGTGGATGACTGGTTTCAACTTGTCGGATAATTACAGTCCAAATCCTGAGGCCCTTGTGAGAAGAGTTCGACCTCGTGTTGTTCCTCCTCAGATTTTCCTCTCGGCAGTTAAACCAAAGGTCATGGCACCATCGGGATCAAAGACTCTCCATGATTTCTCGGCACCCTCAGCTACCAATGTCCATACTGGACCGGCAATCAACACTGGGGAGGCCAACTTTGAGATCAAGACAGGTCTTATAACCATGGTGCAAGCTAATCCCTCTATGGGAAGGACAATGAGAACGCCAGCGCACATCTCCAAACTTTTCTGGAGATCTGCAACACTTTCACCATCAAGGGAGTAATACAAGATGACATCCGACTCCGGCTGTTTCCATTCTCCCTCATCGGGAGAGCGAAGCAGTAGTTCTATGTGAACCGAAGTGTTGTGGATACATGGGACAAGTGTTCCAATGCGTTCGTCGCGAAGTTTTGCTGCTTACGCCTACATCTGAAAGCTTTCTAGGATCTTAAGACTGCCCTCATAGCCCAACACAAGTCTTTTCTACGCATTTTATCCTCACTCTTACGCAACCAGGAAGAACTTCCTGGTCGGTCACCCATCCCCAAATTGGCCCAGGCCAAGCACGCTTAACCTCAGAGTTTTTTGAAGATGAGCAACCAGAAAAAAGTTGCAACTTGTTGGTATGAGTATTCTATTAATCCTATTAAGCCCTAGGCCAGGATGTTACAGCCCGTGATCATATTGATGCTGCTGTGAGAGGTGCTTTCTTCTTGTTAACAGTCGGGAGTGTGACTGATTTAATTGAGAAGATGGTATCCAACCAAGGGTGGAGCGATGATCGTCTCTAGTCCCAGAAGCGCGGTATGCATACCGTCAAGGAGACAGATATGCTAGCCGCTAAGTTTACCTCTTGCTGAAGAAGTTCGAGGACAAGGCTGAAGGAGTCCAGGCGGTGGACGCTCGCATGACGTGCGATACGTGCGGCAACACTGGCCACTCGGGGAATAACTGCCCCGAGACCAGTGCAGACGTCTGCTACCTGAACAATAATGGCTACCGTCCGCAAGAAAGTCAAGGGTGGAACCAACAAGGCCCGTACTATCAAGGAGGTAACAATTCTTCTCATGCTTTCAATCCTAACCAACCCTCCTTGAAAGATCTTGTCTTAGGCCAAGTTAAAATCAGTGAGAACATTTCTAAGAAGTTAGCGGCCAATGACAAATCCTTGGAAAGCATTAATGCTAAAATGGAAGGCTTCTCCTCTGCTATTAAGAACTAGTTGAGTTTTAATAAAATGTTAAAAACTCAATTAGCTCAACTGGCTGTTGCTATCCCTTCATCTGAGGTAGGGAAGATCCGAGGCAACCCGAGGTATCCCTTGAAAATGTTAGTGCGGTGACCACACGAGGGGGTAAAACCACTCGTGATCCGTCATATCCTAACAATACAGGGAAGGCAAAAGAGAAGGAGGATGAACCGTCCAACATTTAGAGCCAAGAGCATGAGGGAATTCCGGCACCAAAGGAATATCTGGATACCACATTGTTGTCGTTCCCTCATCACAACAGGAAGCCAACCGTGGACGAGCAGTTTGCTCGTTTTGTTGAGGTTATCCGGAAAATTCATATCAACGTTCCTTTGATGGAAGCGATGAAAGTACCCACGTACGCTCACTACCTCAAAGACATCCTCAACAACAAAAGGCTGATGCCTACCACGAAAGTTATCAAACTGATGGAAGAGTGTACCGCTGCTATACTCAACTAGCTTCCTGAGAAGAAGAAGGATCTGGGGTGTCCCACGATCACTTGCTCGATCGGGACACAGCAATTTGACCACGCCTTGTGCGACCTTGGAGCTAACATCAGCGTCATGCCCAAGGAGGTCTTTAATCGGTTGAACTACACCACGCTGGCATCAACGCTAATGCGGCTATAGCATGCCGACTCGTTGGTCCACTATCCGGTGGGAATCACAGAAGACATTCCGGTGAAGATCCGGGGATGCATTATTCCCGTGGATTTCATGGTGCTCGACATGGACGTCGATAAGAGGACGCCGCTCATTCTTGGGCGACCGTTCCTGTCGACCCCCGTTTTTGAGGACGGGAATCATCCATGTTCATAGTACCATATCCCTGGATCGAGTAGTTTGGTACCCACGAATACAGTTCTGAATTACCAGGTGCGAAGTGCACGAATAGTCTTACATCGAATTATTACAACAATAGGCCCGAAGGCAATATCCAATACATATAGGACCTACTGGTCCGGATACAACTAAAAGCAGAGTTTAGATGAGATTAGCAGTCGGAAAGCAGCGGCATGTCGATTGCCACAGGCAACGACCGGGGACTAAGAACGCTTTCTCCTCCATCGCCCATCTGGCAGGAAGCATAGGGGTCCTCCAGTTCTTCGTTTCCTCCATCTGAAGGTTTGTGCATATAGCAAGGGTGAGTTCGGACGAGAGTTTTTGGGATAAAATCTGAGTTTAAAAAACGAGTTTGAGGTGTTAGGGTTTTCGCGAAGCGTCGATCGAATTTAAATAAGGAAGTAAATTTTAAAAGCGCTAATCAAAGGAATTTGTGCTCGAGGTTTTGGAGGTCCCCGCACCAAAAGAAACATATTTATAATAGCGGAAAAGAAATAGACAAACTCGGATTAAAACGACGCGAAACAAAATTTCCGAAAAATCCTATTTCTATTTCCGAATTTGCACCGAGAAAATACATGAGAAAACAATATTTTTGCCCAAATATTTTATAAATATTTTTCCTAATTTTCCAAAAATTTTCCCTATTTTTCCCTTTTTTTTTCTTTTTCCTTTTTCTTTTCTTTTTCTTCTCTTTTTCTTTTCTTTTTCCCTCTTTACTATTCCTTCTCCTCTACCTCTTCGACCCGGCGCTCTCTCTCTTCTCTCTGTTGCGGCCAGCGGCCGGCGCAAGCGCGAAGTGACGGCGGCTCGGGGACTCACCGCCGGCGACGGCGACGGCAAGGGGAGGCGGTAGGACACCGGCGCACGGCGGTGACGGCTCGCGGCAACAGTGGCGGCGCTCGGCGGCTCGCGACGCTTCGGCGACGGTGGCGCACGGCGGCTAGGGTTGCAGCGAGGGAAACGACAAGGGGAGGGTGGAGGACGGCGGCGGGTGGGGAAAACGGGGATTTCGGTCCCTATTTATAGGCGCGGGCGGAGAGGGGAACGGGGAGAGAGGGGGACCGGCGCAGCGGCACGGCGGGCGACGCGCGCGCACGGGGTTGGCGGGGGCCGACGCGGGGCAAACGCGGGCGACGCGTAGGGACCGGGCGGGCGTTGGCGCGTGGCGTGCGCGCGGGCGTGAGGCTGGTACGGTGCGGCGACGCGCGGCGCGGCGAGGCCAGGGTCGGGTACGGCGGGCGACGTGCGGCGGCGCGAGGCGGGGCGGGTCGGGTACGCGGCGACGCACGGCGGGCACGCGCGGAGGGTCCGGCGCGGCGTGCGTGAGCGTGCGGCACGAGGCCGGGCCGGCGCGGGTGCGTGTCGCGCGCGGGGTAGGGGCCGACGGCGCGGGCAACGGCGCGCGCGCATGTCGCGCGGTGCGCGGGCCGAGGACCGGGCCGAACACCTTGTGACGTATGAACAGTGCATTTTCCGATTTTCCCGATTTTAGTTTCTAATTTCCAAATTCACTTTTCTTTCACTCAAAAATTCAAGATAAAAATCTAATATTCCCAAAATTAATTTAAAAATATATTTGCAAACTTTTCACCCACTTTTATTTATTTAAAAATATATATCACCTTATTTAATTTAATCTTTTTTTCTTAAATTCCATAAATCACAATTTTAATTCCAATTAATTTCTAGACTTTATGTAAGTCCTCTAAAATATTTTATTGCCCATTTTATTTTCTAATTAAGATTTCACAACCACCAAATAATGTTTTGTTTCCCATATATACATTTTTATGAATCCACACCCTTTTTCTATTTTATTCTAAAATTCTCAACTCTAAACTCCGAGATTTTTCTCCCCAACGGAAATTCAACTCATTAGGTTTTTCTCAAACATCGAGATGAATCGCTCACATATAAATTTATGCAACCAAGCTGGCAAATAAGAAGCAAAAAACTCAATCAAGCAACAACAAGCAGAAAGTTTTTATAAGTTCTGATTTTTTTTAATTCCCGGTTTTTAGATTCTCCGATTTTCAGGGTGTTACAAACCTACCCCCTAACAATAAATCTCGTCCCCGATATTTCTTACCGTTCGCGGAATAGGTTTGGGTACTCGGTCTTCAAAAAGTGGCTTCATCTTCAGTGTGGTTGCTCCATTGCACCTTGTACATTCGCCATGTTTTTGTCCTAGTCTTTTTCTCAGCTTCGTCCAAAATCTTCACGGGATGTTCGCGGTACGTGAGGTCTTCGCTGATAAGGACATCTTTTGAGGGGATTTGTTCTTCCGATACTCGCAAACATTTCTTCAGTTGTGACACATGAAAGACAGGGTGTACATCGGAAAGATTTTCCGGTAGGTCCAGTTGATAGGCCACTTCGCCTCTTCTGGCGCTTATCTGGAAAGGTCCAACATATCACGGTGCCAGTTTTCCTTTGACTTTGAACCTCTTGGTTCCTCTTAGTGGCGAAACTTTCAGGTACACAAAGTCACCTATTTTGAATCCTAACTCTCAGCGGCGAGTGTCCACATAGCTCTTTTGCCGAGAATGGGCTACCTTAAGCCGATCTCTTATCAGTCGAACTTTCTCTTCGGCTTCCCTAATGATGTCCGGCCCAAATATGGCTCGTTCACCGGTCTCTGACCACATCAACGGAGTTCAGCATCTTCGTCCAAACAAGGCCTCGTTAGGCGACATCTTCAGACTAGCCTGGTAGCTGTTGTTATAGGAGAACTCTACATAGGGCAGACATTTCTCCCAGTCCTTAGTGAAATCCAACGCATAGGCTCTTAGCATGTCCTCCAGGACCTGGTTCGTCCTCTCGGTTTGTCCATCCGTCTGTGGGTGATAAGCAGTACTGAAAGCGAGGTGAGTTCCCAACACCTCGTGAAACTTATCCCAGAAGTGAGATGTGAATTGAGTGCCACGGTCGACACAATCCTTGTGGGTACTCCATGTAGGCACACAATTCGGACATATACGCTTCGCCAATTTGGCGCCGCTATACGAGTCTTGACCGGATAAATCGGGCAGTCTTGGTCAGTCTATCCACGATTACCCAAATGGAATCGTATCCGGTAGTAGTTTTTGGTAGTCCCACTATAAAGTCCATGCCTATTTCATCCCATTTCCACTCAAGGATCTTGAGTGGTTGCAGCAATCCTGTCGGTCGCTGATGCTCAGCCTTAACTCTTTGGCATACATCACATACGGCCACGTATTCCGCTACATCTCTTTTCATGTTGGGCCACCAGTATTCCGTTTTCAGATCCTGGTACATTTTGGTGCTGCCCGGCTGTAGCGAGTATGCTGACTCATGGGCTTCTTTTATGATTAGCTTTCTCAATCCGCCTTTCTCCGGTACATAAATCCTTTTACGATACCATAGGGCTCCATCGTCGTCGGCCGTGAATTCCTTGGCTAATCCTTCAGCCATGCGCTCCTTGATTAGCTGGGTTTCCTCACAATCCTTCTGGGCTCCCTTAATCTGACTTCATAGGAGAGGTTGTATCTCCAGCGAACTCAGTTGTCCATGAGGAAACAACTGCAGGTTAACCTGAGCCATCTCTTCTTGAAGCTCGTTGGCCATACATTCCATCCTTAGTTGGTTGCACTGGGCTTTGCGGCTCAAAGCGTCAGCTACAACATTGGCCTTTCCAGGGTGGTAATGGATGCCTAGGTCATAGTCCTTGATCAGTTCCAGCCATCTTCTCTGGCGTAGGTTAAGATCCGCCAGGGTAAAGAAATACTTCAAGCTCTTGTGGTCCGTGTATATATCACAGTGGTTTCCGATCAGGTAGTGCCTCCAAATCTTCAGGGCATGCACCACTGCGGCCAATTCTAAGTCATGGGTCGGATAATTCTCCTCGTGAGGTCGCACTTGCCTTGAGGCATAAGCCACAACCTTTCCATCTTGCATCAACACGCCTCCTAATCCTTGTCGAGATGCATCGCAGTATATGACGAAGTCTTTCCGGTTGTCCGGTAGGACTAGGATCGGGGCGGTGGTTAACTTTTCTTTGAGCTGGTCAAAAAAATGCCTGTTGACACTGCTCAGTCCATGCATACTTCCTTTCCTTCTTCAATAGTTGGGTCAGGGGTCGGGCTATCTTAGAAAATCCTTCTATAAACCTCCGTAATATCCAGCCAATCACAAAAAACTTCTAATCTCTATTACCGACTGGGGTGCTTTCCATTTGGTAACAGCTTCGACCTTGGCGGGGTCTACTGCTACGCTTCCTGCTGAGATTACATGTCCAAGAAAAGCTACTTCCTTAAGCCAGAATTCACACTTGCTGAATTTGGCATATAGTTGGTGCTCTCGTAGCTTCTCTAGTACCAAACGCAGATGTTATGTGTGTTCTTCATCATCCTTGGAGTAGATGAGGATATCATCAATGAACACTACCACGAACTTGTCCAGATATTCCATAAATACTATGTTCATGAGGTTCATGAAGTAGGCCGTTGCATTGGTCAGTCCGAAGGATATTACTGTGAACTCATACAAGCCGTAGCGTGTAGAGAACGCAGTCTTGGGTATATCCTCAGTCCAAATTTTCAGCTAATGGTATCCAGATCAAAGATAGATCTTTGAGAACACTCGGGCTCCCTTGAATTGGTCGAATAGGTCATCTATTCGAGGTAACGGGTACTTGTTCTTAATGGTAACCTCATTCAATGACCGATAGTCTATGCAGATTCTCATGCTTCCATCCTTTTTCCTGACAAATAGTACTGGGGCTCCCCACGGTGAAGAACTAGGGCGTACGAAGCCTTTCTCTTGCAGTTCCCTTATCTGTTTCTTAAGTTCCTCCAATTCGTTCACCGGCATCCGGTAGGGTCTCTTAGCTATGGGGGCGGTACCAGGCATGAGGTCAATAATAAACCATATGTCTCGGTCTAGGGGCATTCCCGGTAGTTCCTCAGGAAATATATCCGGGTAGTCCTGAATTACTGACATTCCAACTATGGGTAACATGGTGAATATTCCCGTAGCTCGGTCATAGAGCATAGGGTCTTGATCCATGGCTACTGTCATTGGTGATCCCCATGGGGTAGATAGGGTAACTTCTCTCCGTCTGTAGTCTAGTACCCCTTGGTTCTTGGTTAACCAATCAATTCCTAGTATGACGTCCAAGGTTTGGGGCAGCAAAACCATAAGGTTGGACAGGAATACCACGTCCTTGATCCGAATGGGCACATTGATGCACGCATAGGGTATGGTCACATCTCCCTCGGGTGAGTGTACTACCATTGGTCTCTTAAGGTCTACTCGGTGCAAATTGTGCTCTTTGCTTACTCTTGACGATATAAATGAATGCGAAGCTCCAGAATCAAATAAAACTTTAACTGGTGCAGAATGGATAGAAAACATGCCCATTAGCACGCTTTGGTCCTCCCGAGCTTCCTCAGCACGCACATGGTTGAATTGACCATGGCGGAATCCGGTTGCAGCTTCCTTTGATTGGGGCATTCTGAACAAACTGCGTCCAGGTTCTGGAGCAGGGGTTCCTCGTAATGCAATGGCATTGGCTCTGGTGCGGTTGGGGGTGTTGCGCGGCTTAGGGCAGCTGTTGGCGTAATGCCCAAACTCTCCGCAGTTGAAGCAATTGACATTCCTGGCTCCTGGGGCTGCCAAGGTAGGTGCCAAAGTGCGAGACGGTGTTGCAGGTGGCTTGCTAATGTTGCCGGGTGCGGCAGGGCAATTGGTTGCTACAATGGCTAGCTTCCAACCTGACGGGGTTGCTCCTTTAGGTCGCTGGGGTGTTCCTTGAATCGGACGGGCCATTGCAAGCCTTCTCTTTTGGTTGTTTTCAACCGTCCTCTGGTCATGCTCAAGCCTTACGACCTTGTTCATGAGGCTCTGGAAACTAGCGTGGTCCTGACCGATCATCGGTCCTCTCAACTCGTCGTTCAGTCCTTCGATGAACTTGTCCATCTTCTCTTCTTTGTCTGCCAGGTCACTTGTGGCGTAATGTGCCAGCTGCGTGAACCTGTTAAGGTACTCTTGTACCATGGTGTTGCCTTGGCGCAGCCTATGGAACTCGTTTTTCTTCATCCTCATAACTGCAGCAGGGACGAAGTTTTCACGGAAGGCAGCCGTGAATTCTTCCCAAGTGGGTTCGCCGGCATCTTCAACCCGGGTTTCCTTGTAGGTGTCCCACCAGTCACTTGCGGGTCCTTCCAGCTGATTGGTGGCGAAGACAACTCTGTCAGTTTCCCGTACTCGGATGAGAGTCAGCTTCTTCTCTATTACCCTCAGCCAATCTTCAGCATCCATGGGTTCATCTGCCGAGGAGAATGTCGGCGGCTTTGCCCTCATAAATTCGTCGAGGTTTGATCCTCCGCTTTGTTCTTGGTTGTTGGCAATAGCTTGCAGCAGTTGGGTCTGCAAAGCCATGACTTCTACTAGGGTGGAGGGGTTAGGCTCACGCGGTTTCTCAGGAGCTACTGGGGCTCTGCGACGATGCGCCATCTGAACAACGGGGATGAGGTAAGAGACTTGATTTGCTAGCGTTGCGATACCAAGGAATTTTCTTTAAGTTGTTTGGAGTGATCTTTCAAAGCGAGCTTGGTGGAATAAACTCATTTATGACATAACATGGAACTTCATTATCAGTTCATAGATGTTACATCAGGGGGATACATTCGACATGTGTAGTCCGTACAACACAATACAACATTACTAACATCGTTCTAGGGTCTCATACATAAAAGGGGTAGGAGCATGGTCATTGATGTCTTAACTCCATCCAAGGCAAGACCAGGGCTGCTGCTGGTATCCAACTAGTCATCCAGCCATCCGCATGATCCAGGTGCTGGCAGGGGGTGATCCTTGTGGACTACCGATGTTGCAGGTCATGCAGTCGTCTTGAGACTGAGGGCTTGGGCAGTGGGCAATTTCTGGCCTCATGTCCTATTCTGCCACAGTTGAAGCAACGTCGGTCTTCTTTTGCTGGTCTCGGGAGAGGGCATTTATTGAAAAAGTGTCCCAGCTTACGGCAGTTGAAACAGATCATATCCGATTTGTTACGGGGTGCACTCTTCTGGGTGTGCATCATTCCTTTGTTACCACTATTGGCCTTTACCGGAGTTGGGGCTGTCTCAGGATCCGGAACACCTCCTTTGTTAGTGGTACCTTCCAAAAGTTGACTTGCGGATTGTAAGAATACCCTTTGATCCTTCCTCAGTTGGTCAAACATTTTCATCAGTTGACAGTCCTTAGGTACATGATCTGTCCCCTCACACATGAAGCACGTAACGTCTCTCATGGGGCATTCTTCTGGCATGTGGGTGTCTTCACCGCAGCTACAAAGGTAGTTGCACATCCTTGCATAGTGCCCAACTTCTCCACATCGAGTACACGCCATGGGTTTCAGCTCTCTTTCACTATCACTTTCCATGTCTTCTTCTTCATCATCCTCAGAGGACGTTTCTTCTGGTGTGTCGTCTTCTGGTTTGGGTGGTCCATAAAGCTGGAGATGTCGGGTTAACTGACGCGCACCACGGAAGGTGTTGCTCCTTAGGTGTCGGGGAATTCTTGCAGCATCCTCGGGTGTAAACACTATGCCTATGACGATCATCTTGCGATCACAACTTATATCCCAGTCTCGCGACTTTCTCTTGTTGTGCCCTGCCTCCTTTCTTGGGTTAGGATCTGGGTATACCCATTCCTTATTCCATTTCCGATCATGGCCTGCCATCTGTTTTTGAAGGTAGCTTGGGGTCAGAGAGGGATAATATCAAAACAATTTGAGAAAAGGAGATAGGGATAAGAGTATGAGGGAAAACACATTTGTCTTTGAAAATAGTTTGTTTTTGCAAAAATAATCCTATGTAGGGATATTTCCCTTTAACCAGCTATCAGGAGTAGGGCGCCAGTTGGTCTTATCCTACAGTCGCACTGCTCTGATACCAGCTCTGTCGACCCCCATTTTTGAGGACGGGAATCATCCGTGTTCATAGTACCATATCCCTGGATCGAGTAGTTTGGTACCCACGAATACAGTTCTGAATTACCAGGTGCGAAGTGCACGAATAGTCTTACATCGAATTATTACAACAATAGGCCCGAAGGCAATATCCAATACATATAGGACCTACTGGTCCGGATACAACCAAAAGTAGAGTTTAGATGAGATTAGCAGTCGGAAAGCAACGACCGGGGACTAAGACCTAGTAGATGCCTTCTCCTCCATCGCCCATCTGGTAGTAAGCATAGGGGTCCTCCAGTTCTTCGTTTCCTCCATCTGAAGGTTTGTGCGTATAGCAAGGGTGAGTACCCAACGTGCTCAGCAAGCCGACACGGAATGATGCACATGATAGGGTCATTCAAGGGATGGCTATGGTTCATTTGCACAAAGCCAATTTTCACAAATCATTTCACAAACCTATTGTCTAGCCAAGTCAAGTTTTAGTCTCAAAGTATATTAAAACAGCGACCGTTCTGTCTACCATCCATCGTGATTTCCAAGGATGGCTTCTCGTCTCCGGTTCGTCATGGTTTTCTGGGGAGTCCACCCCTTCTCGCATTTCGAGAAGTTGAGTCCACCAGCACACAAAATCATGCAATCTCATTCCCATCATTTTAAATTTTATGAGTCTAGCCACGAGAGAAACTTGTCACGCTGCTCATTAACCGCGAGCACGGCTATTCGAATAGATTGATTGACTCACACTGCAGTGGATGTACACTTTACCCGTACTCCGCGACTACTCATTGAATGAGCTTTCATCCCTTCATATGGAATGGTCACGGCAAAGCCTTTCGATAACTTTGCTCCGGCAGTACCCGCTCTATGAACTTAAATCCTCTTGCACTCTAGCCATCCTTTCCTAGCAGTGAGAGGAGTTCTGGCGCTCTCGGGGTAGGGGAAAAACTTTCACAACATTCTCATTCATTACTCAACACTTAGGCCGCAGCCTTTCCTCAATAACCAGAACCACCTCTTCACTCAAGAACCACTATGCAGGGATACTGTCTTCGCTCAGCTATCTACTCCACTAGGTCTATACCCATTCGAGAAGTACGGCTGTACTGGCTTGTACTGGCTCGTTCCAGGTTATAAGTCTCATGGCTCGGTCCTTAATTGACCAGGGTCGGTACTAGCCTTTCCCGGAATCCACCCAAATCCATCCATCCGCCCTAGTCCAAAACATTGGTTTGCACTTTTTGTTTTTCCTCAAAACTGCTCATGTCTCCACATGCCGTATTTCAATTACCTTCCCAAAGATAGTTGCCCAAGCATGAAGCTTCTTTGTAAAATCATGAGTATGCAAGAATCTAGTATAAGCAGGGCTAAGCATTTTTCCGTAGTTAGCCTCCGGTCGTATCACATCGAAGGTTACAAAGAATAATTCTAATGGTAATCAACATCAAGGCAGGGTTTATTAAGCATAGGTACTCATTTGTGCATAGCATGCAATTTGTAATTGAAATCAACATCATTTCGCAAAGTAGGATCAACATGTTCAAAGGGAAGTGTTGACTTGCCTTGCTCGCACACTTGTTGTCCGGGGTCTTCAACGTAGTCAGTGCTTGCTCCCTCGGTTTCTATCCGTACATGCAAAAAATCAATTGAATTCGATCAGAGTTCAACAAAATGCCGAGAGATTGAAAAGAATCATAAAAACGACTCTAAACGTTTTAGCCTAAAATTCTACTCGAGTTCGAACGAGAGTTTTTGGATAAAATCTGAGTTAAAAAAACGAGTTCGAGGTGTTAGGGTTTTTGCGAAGCGTCGATCGAATTTAAATAAGGAAATAAATTTTAAAAGCGCTAATCAAAGGAATTTGTGCTCGAGGTTTTGGAGGTCCGAGCACCAAAAGAAACATATTTTTAATGGCGGAAAAGAAATAGACAAACTCCGGATTAAAACGACGCGAAACGAAATTTCCGAAAAATCCGATTTCTATTTTCGAATTTGCACCGAGAAAAATACACAAGAAAACAATATATTTTTGCCCAAATATTTTCCCAAATATTTTATAAATATTTTTCCTACTTTTCCATCCCTTTTTTTTCTTTTTCCTTTTTCTTTTCTTTTTCTTCTCTTTTTCTTTTCTTTTTCCCTGTTTCCTATTCCTTCTCCTCTACCTATTCGACTGTGCGCTCTCTCTCTCTCTCGTTGTAACCGACGGCCGGCGCAAGCGCGAAGGACGGCGGCTCGGGACTCACCGGCGGCGACGGGGCAAGGCAGGAGGCGGCGGACACCGGCGGCGATGGCTCGCCGCAATGGCGCGGGCGCTGGCGGCTCGCGGCGCTTCGGCGACGGTGGCGCACGGCGGCTAGGGTTGCGGCGAGGGAAACGGTGAGGGAGGGGTGGAGGACGGCGGCGAGGGGGGAAAACGGAGAGTTCGGTCCCCATTTATAGGCGCGGCCGGGGGGAACGGGGGAGAGAGGAGGCCGGTGCGGCGGTACGGCGAGTGACGCGCGGCGCACGGGTTGGCGAGGGCCGGCGCGCGGCAAACGCGGGCGATGCGCGGGGATCAGGCGGGCGTTGGCGCGTGGCGCGCGCGGCGCGTGGGGCAGGTACGGCGCGACGACGTGCGGCGCGGCGAGACCGGGGGGGTACGGCGAGCGACGGCAGCGGGCGCGAGGCGGGTCGGGTACGGCGGGCGCGCGCGCGGGCGTGCGCGCGGAGGGTCCGGCGCGGCGTGCGTGAGCGCGCGCGCGAGGCCGGGCCGGCGCGGAGCGGGCGCGTGTCGTGCGCGGGGATAGGGGCCGGTGCGGCGCGCGCGCGGCGCGCGGCGTGTCGCGCGCGTGCGCGGGCCGAGGACCGAGGCCGAACACCTTGTGACGTATGAACAGTGCATTTTCCGATTTTCCCGATTTTAGTTTCTAATTTCCAAATTCACTTTTCTTTCACTCTAAAAATTCAAGTTAAAATCTAATATTCCCAAAATTAATTTAAAAATATATTTGCAAACTTTTCACCCACTTCTATTTATTCAAAAATATATATCACCTTATTTAATTTAATCCTTTTTCTTAAATTCCATAAATCATAATTTTAATTCTAATTAATTTCTAGACTTTATATAAATCCTCTAAAATATTTTGTTGCCCATTTTATTTTCTAATTAAGATTTTACAACCACCAAATAATGTTTTGTTTCCCAAATATATATTTTTATGAATCCACACCCTTTTTCTATTTTATTATAAAATTCTCAACTCTAAACTCCGAGATTTTTCTCCCCAACGGAAATTCAACTCATTAGGTTTTTCTCAGACATCGAGATGAATCGCTTACATATAAATTTATGCAACCAAGCTGGAAAATAAGAAGCGAAAAACTCGATCAAGCAACAACAAGCAGAAAGTTTTTATAAGTTCTGATTTTTTTAATTCCCGGTTTTTAGATTCTCCGTTTTTAGGGCATTATAGTTCCTCAGCACCGCAGATGCCCGCATTGATGTAGGAGCCGGAAAAATCTGACTCTACATTAAGGTAAGGAGGAGAAATTTAACTTCCAGCCAAGGGTGGAGCAGTGTTCGATGGTCAAGATCAAATACGGACCCAATACCAAAATGTTAAGGAGGTCAAAGTCAAGCCCCCGGAGATGGACAGCCTTATCAAGTTCATTAAGGACTTCTTGGAGAAGGAATCACCGTCTCAAGGAGATTAAAAAAGAAAGGTGGGCGGTGTCATCCCGCCACCGTCGAAGTCTAGGAATCCTTCTACCACATCGGAGGAACAAAAGAAAATCAAGAAGGTGTGGCAAGTGAAATCGTTCGTGTCCGTGTCCGTAGTATCAAGGAGGTTTTTCGCAAAAATACCGCGACGCGGCAGACGGCGGCAAACGATCGTACTGTCGCGTCGCGCAAAATCGCCCTCTAGGAGGGCGATTGTAAAATTTTGCCCTCCCAAAGAACGACGGGAGACTATTTTTATAATTTTTTAAAATAAAAATTAGCTTTGAAAATCTTTTAATAAAAAAATTAAAAATACCAAAAATTCAAGTATTAGAATGTTTTTATTGGGCCGTGTCCGTGAGTTGACATACTTTAGGCCCATGGCCCGATCCACAGTGTTTTCACCTTGCGTGAAAGTGACCATCTTTGGACGACGACTGGGAAGGTCTTTTAGGTGCAAGGGGGGGAGGAGAAGAATACACACACTCAAGCTTTTTTCTTTTTTTTTCTCTCGAGGTACATATTATGTATGGAGAGATTCAGGGAGTTCCATCCTATGATTAAGGAATCCAAGAGAGAAGCAAGCAAATAATTTAGGGGTTCACAGGCCCTGAAATGGTGGACTGCTCTCTAGCATTAGCCCTGAAATGATGGACTCTCTGTCATTAGTCTATGGACGACCATTCTTTCTTTCTAAGTGCTCTCTTTTCTTTCTTTTTGATCTACAGAGAAATATAGGTTTACGTGTTATACGAGAGTAATTACGTTATTGCCCTTGTTTTCAATTCTAATTGAGATTTTACTTTCATTTTTTTAAATTTTGTTCTATTTTTTTCCGAACTGAAGGTTGTTTTGCCCTCACTT
Source organism: Oryza australiensis (assembly GCA_019925245.2). Lineage (NCBI taxonomy): Eukaryota > Viridiplantae > Streptophyta > Magnoliopsida > Poales > Poaceae > Oryza > Oryza australiensis. The sequence continues at coordinate 855,155 of JAIFGZ020000545.1, read as the reverse complement.
TACTAAGTCTGTCTTCTTTATCCTATTTTTTCAACTTACCTTTTTATTTTTTAATGCACAGGTGTTAAACTGCTAAAGAATATATTTTTAAAAAAATCTATATAAATGTTAAAATAAATCATATTAATCATTTAAAAAAATTAATTTATTTTTAAAAAAATTAGCTAATATTTAATTAATTATGTGATAATGAGTCGTTTTACCTACACGAGGTATTAGTTCTCAGCACCAACAGCAGAACACAACCTTAGACTGTCCCACGCTGCTAAACTAAGGATATGTTCTTTAGGGTGAGATCCCAACTCTATTTTCTGGTTCTCGCATGCATACTTCCGAAAACTGTTAAATGATATATATTTTTAAAAAATCATATTAATCTATTTTTAAAAAATAATTAATAATTAATTAATCATGCATTAATCCGCTGTTTCGTTTTTGATGCATAGGAGAGGAGTTCCTAACTACTACAAACACGAACACAGCCTTAAGAGCATCTCCAATGGCTTTCCTATCCTCTATTTTATTTAAATTTTAGGAGTTTTAGACTAAAATTTAGCTCTCAATAGATGCCCTATCACATTTTCTAAAAATTTTATCCACTATTCTTCCCTTCTCATTCCCCACTTCTAAGAAACGAGATCCCATCCCCTATCCGCTCTTCCGCACGCGGACTGGCGGCAAAAATGACAAGGTGTGCGCGCGCACACGCGCATGTGAGAACCGAAACCGAAAGCTCTGCTTTGGTTCTTGCGATGCGATGCACACTGATGCAGTGTAGTATCCGCGGCTCCATGCATTGCTGGTGTACTTGGCCTTGGCGAGACTGTTGTGTGTTGTGTGTACAGAAATACTCTCCGTACTTATTATTTTCAAACTTTGACCGTTTATTTTTTTAAGAAAATATATACAGATACTTAAAAAATATTTTATATCAATGAAGTGGAAGTGCTTCTTTTGTCCTAAAATGTAACAGATTTTTGTTAGATACTACAAATCTAAACTTTATTCTAAATTGTTATGTTTTGAGACAAATAGACTACCTGCATCTAAACTTTATTCTAAATTGTTATACTTGATTAAAAATCAGAATTTTCAGGTACATGGACCTAAAATACAAGATTAAAATCAGTATTTGGGCCCAAGAAATAGGGTCTAAAATATTTTCAGGTGGCCCAATCCACGAATTTAAATTTATTAGGAAACTTTTTTTTGGGTTTCATTAGATGAGAGAGTAGGTTGAAGGATATATTTTTTACATGCATCCCCAAAACTGTATTATAGGACACAATTTTATAGGAAAGCCTTTGGAGAGGCTCTAATGGTGTTAAATACTTGTTAGTCACTGTAGATTTGCCTTACTTTTTAATGAGTTTGTAAGTTTGCCCTGTTTTGAAATTGAATTTTAATATTAATTTTGCCCATATTTCGATATGATCTTTGACATATTCAGTTTTAAAAGTAAGAGGTGACATATTCAGTTTTAGAAGTAAGAGGTGAAAGATATGAATTTTGACCCTGTTTAGACATGGATCTAAATATTAATGGAATAGGAGCAAACATAAGCTTAAGTTTTAAAAAAATGAGGGTGAAATTAGAAAAATTGAAAAGTAGGGGTAAAATCATAATTGAAGTTAAAAATTGGGGTAAGAATTGAACACAACTACTCTTCCAAATAATTTAAACAGTAAATTTCAAATAATTGTTTACTGCAAACTTAGCATTTTAATAAACTGCAACAACAATGTACGATGTTATGAGAAAGCTACAACTTTATTTGTCTAACAAGTTTTGGAGCCGTCTTTCATGTACAGATGTAATACTTATGCTGATGTAAGTCAGATAGTAAAATCGTTTGCTAGTGTTAAAATTTTGTGAAATACTTACATGAAGTTGTAGCAATTAATAGTTCTGACAAAATAATTACAGTTTTGTAAAATTTGTTCTAATTTAAATTTTCACGTCAAACTCTAGATATATAAAATTCATAAGTTGGTCGCCGGAATCTACTGAACCCCCACTCTTCTAGACCATCACTAGTTAGATAGATACTCAACAGCTGTGTTTAAAACACTAGGTCCCAAAAAAAGCCACATATATAGAGACATGTTAGAGCAATCCCAGCAGATACTTTATCCCGTTCCCTATTCACAAAATAGTAGTTTGAAGAAAAAAATAGGCTTCAGCGGGTACTCTATCCCACACTCCAAATTTAACACATCCTTCATCGGAACGTTCCTCTCTCCTCACGTCATATCCTGTAACCGTCAGCGTCCACAACCGATCTCCCGCCCCTATTCGGATCGATGCCTTCCACCGTCAACATCGTTGGCTGGCCCCCAATCCCCCTTTCTCTACTCATTTTTGGCGGCAATGGGGACTATGATGTTGGATATAGGGGCAGTGGCGGGGTGGGGATGGAATGGGGAGGGGAGGGAGGAGAGAGCGGAGGACTGGAAGAGGCAATGAAGTTGCGCATGGTGGAGGTGGCTGGGGGATGAGTTGAGGACCGATGCATATATATCCTGTGATTCCTACATAATTTGTCTTTTTTCTCCCTTTTCACCCTTTAAGGACTATTTACAATCTGCGTTCTGGTTGGTTATTAGGTTATAAACAAAGGAACAAAAGTGATAATAAAGAAAGTAAATTACTCATTAAAATTTACTCGGTCATATAACGATTATAAAAAATAATTTAAATGTATAAGTAGTTGAAAGGTATTATTAAAATATAGGAAAATGTGATGGAAGAGATATAGGGGAGGAATCTTTTTATATGATCATCTAAACGAAGATATGGAAGACCAAATTTAGAAGAACTGTTGGACATGCTTTTAGTAGAGATATTATACCCGTTGATCGATGTTATACTTATTCAGAGTACTGCTACCTCGCAAATAATACCGTAAAACAATCTCAAAAGTTGCAAAATTCTCAACAAAAATTAGAAATGGGGCACACTACTGATACAACGTCAACTGTGCTTCTTTTGAACCGAAACAAAAAGCGGAAAGGAAAGTTAAGAATGAAAGAGACATCACAGGCAATCTCTTTCCATCATGTACGATACATGCAATTTGTATACAACAGAATACATCACTACTGGAGAAACGATTTTTCCTGGACGAGACCCAATAGCTCTGGGCGGGCCATAAGAGCCGCGCTCGAAAAACCGCTCCTCGGATCGTGCACGGCCCGCATGGGATAATAAATTATCTCAGACGGCCACTTAAGGCACGACCGTACGACTATTATCTCACGCGGCGCAAGAAACAGACGGGATAATGCGATTATCCCGCGGCCCACTTAATCGACCGCACGGGATAATAAAGCATTATCCCGTACAAGTTGTGGCTAATAACACAATTTTTCGCTTGTTCGAAATCTATATACTAAAGTGTATATATATGTTCTACGAATTGTGCGCAAAAGAATTAATATTATCAAGAAAACGATGTGCAATAAACTTTGAAGAAGACATTTTTGGGAAATATATGTTTCATGCGTGAATATCTCAACTTATCGTCTTCTATATTTTTCCTTCCACTCATTGTCTGGACACAATATCTTACCTAGCATTTTTTTATCCCATTGGGATGTAGTTATTGGATAAAGCCATGTGCTGCATATATGCAAATATATGCATATATCTTCAGACGAAGACGTCACAGGGAAATATGGTATACACTAGCTTAATTCTTCTACGATAGAAACTTATCTGCTGTGCTCAATTCCTTCCACACATTCTTCTTCTTCTCTAGCTAGCGAGGATATATACGAATTCTGATCAAAAGACAACATTATCTGGCTTTTCTCGAACAAATTCTCAGTGCAGGAACAGAATTCTAATTTTCAGTGGTGCATATGAACAGTTGCATGATGCACTCTTGTAAAATCTCAAAAATGATACGACACACATAGAGATTAGGCATGCCTAGATAGACATGTACAACGAGCAAATCCAATTTCAAGTGAAGACACGAGTATTTCTCCATTCAATTAATTACTACATAACGTCTTGAATAACAGGCATAAAGAAAACGTGAGTAACGTGACACATGAGCTTAATTCTAGAAGAATGGTGTGGTGGTCCTTGACTCCAGCAACCCTTTAAATCAATGTGCGAACTAAAAAAAACAGAGAATACGTACTTGATACTACGTTGATGTCCTAATTAAACTGCAAGTAAAAAATAGATGTGGTTTTTTAGGCAACCAAGTGTCACACTTAAAATATATATATTCCCTCCATTATTAAAAGATTACTGTTTTAGCAAATTAAGTGAGAGATTAAAATATGACTATGCTTTCATTATTATGGAGAGGAAATGAAGAGGACGACAGATTGTTGATTCGATGGCTAAATAAAAAGAGGTTGAAATAGTATTAAAGAGTTACATTGGACCCTAATCTAAAAATAAAAAAAGATATTTCTTTATTCATAAATATAACTCAACCATCACTAACATTAGAAATAAAATTATCACCTTTTTATTTGCATCATCCTAATAACCTCAATATATTAATGTGTGTATCTAACAAGAATAGATGATTGGAGGATTTAAAAAAATTTAAAAAAAAGAGAGATACTAGTTAGTTGCATGCATATGTGCCATGTTTTATGGAATATTGCATTTTATTTTTAAATTTGAGGGAGTATAATATAAATTTTTCTAACTTGAAAAAATTAGTCTTTTAAGGACGGATATGTCCTACTAGACCACGGTACTACGCCGTTGCTGCTTTTTCTACAGATGGGCAGAAGCTGACCAGACGATGAAAATAGCTACGGTGTGTGCGCGATGGGCTGGTCGCGGGGAAGGGGGGTTACGCGGACGCAGTAGTCTGGTTACGCACGTAATCCTATTTTGGTTGGACGCAACATATATTTTTAGAAAAAAGAATGAACTATCCTCTGAACTATCTATCACGACAGTACGGATTACCCTTTTGAATCATATTTTAAACCTCAAACCGTTAATACCGGATGAATTACCTCTATCAATCCGAAGTAGTTTTGTCCTAACATAGGCCTTATTTAATTACAGGTAAAAAGTGAAAAGATTTTGGATTTTGGTTATTTTTTTTTAAACAGGGGTGAAAAGTTAGGATGAAAACATTTTGGTTTTGGGAGAAATTTGAAAAAAAAGTGAAATTTTCTCTAGAGCTCTGTGCAAACTCGCCGCTCCCTCACTCCCTCAGATGCCCTTCCGTGTGCCCCTTCTCCTCTCCTACTATTCCCCACCGCGGCACCTCAACTCACGCGGAGCCGGTGGCACACGAGGTGGAGGCGGCGGCCGCGGGGAGGCGGCGGTGCACGGGGAAGCGGCGGAGGCGGGGAGGCGGCGACGCATGGGGAGGAGGCGGCGACGCGCGGGAGACGGCGACGCCAGGAGGCGGCGGCGCACGGCGGCGGCTGCGGGAGGCGAGGAGGCGACGGCGCACGGGGAGGCGGTGGCGCATGGGGCGGAGGCGGCGGATGCGGGGGCGGCGACGCACGGGAAGACCGCGGAGGCGAGGAGGCACCAGCGCACGGGGGCGGCGGCGCCTTGATGATTTTTGCCTTTTGCCTTGACCGATGCATTTTGCCTTGACTGAATTTTTGGATCACTAGATAGTAGCAAGTGCAAATCGACCTGGTAATTTCACCTGCTGTTTTGCTAGCTGGAAATCAACCTGTTGATGCAGTTGCAGCTGTGTTCAAGCATAATTTAGAATTTACAGAGTTGATGTATGTTGAATTGCTGTAAGTACTAACGTGGTTTTAGATAGGCATGTTTAGTTGTAAAAATTGGATGCAGCTGTGACACTTAATAGAGGTAAATCTGTCTTTATTACAACAGGCCAAAAAATTTTTACATGCAACTAAACATCATTTTTTGTGAAAAGTTTCACCCAAAATTTTTTGGGTGAAAAGTTTTCACCAAATTTTGTAATTAAACAGGGCCATACTCGTGGCATCGACGTTACAATCCAATCAGATTCAACGCGGTTTTGTCCTATGTGGCACCAATCAACAAAAAGTAAAATAAAAAAGACAGCCCCCTCTATGCAGCGTCGCCGGGCAGCCCCCTCCGTGCTGCGTGTCGTTGTTGGCCCCCATCTGCGCCTCGCCCGAGCACCGCCGCCTCCCCCTCTCTCCCAAAAAATTCAAATCGAAATCGCCCAGGAGCCCACCGAGGAAGGCGCTGGGCAAAATGAAGAAGAGGATAAATCCTAGCTCACCTTTCTCGCGGCGGAGCTCCTCTCGGTGCCGCTTTCGCTGGTGCGCCCATTCGACGAGTGAGGAGCAGCCCTCCCCCACGGCGCCCTTGGCCCTCGGCGAACTCAAAGCTTGGGCCCCCGCTCGCCCACGAGAAGTCCGAGTCCATCCCCTCTTCCTCTTCCTCCTCCAATCAGCCGCGCTTGGGCGCCGCGACCTCACCTCTCCATCGCTGAAACCCTAACCCTAGCTTCCAAAAGGAGAAAGCCCGCGGCGAGATGAGGGAACAACCGTGGAGGAAAGGAGAGGAGATAAAGGAAGAAGACATGGAGGGAGTGTGCTTGTAATACGCGCAAACCCCAAGGGACAAACTGCAAAAGCGGACTTCCCAGGTTGGTTCGGTTTTTCAGACATTCAAAACTGAAGCCGAACCGAATTATTCGGTTTATTCAACATCACGAACCAAAATCGAGACTAAAAACTAAAAAATCGCAGACTTCGGTTTGGCTCGGTGCGGTTCGGTTTTTTTCAGTTTTCGGTTAAAAAATGCCCAGCCCTACTCATATTAACCCTCTTCCTTTGCTATTGGCGTTGGAGGGCGATGCGAATGTCACTACTGCAGAATCGCTTTTTCTGTGCGGGCCGAAAGGCATCTTCCCGTGCGGAAGGCCAGCTCGTATGCCCGACAAGGTTTGTGAAAATCAAATTTTCGCGTGCAGGCGGCCTAACCACACGGGACGATCTATTATCTCATGCGGTCCACTTAATATGACCATACGGGATAATAGATCTTTTCATGTGGTTCTTTAAGTCGACCGTATGGGAAGATAGATCTTCCCGTGAGGCATTTTATGTGTTTGTCGAGCCGTTTGGGAATATTTTGTCCTATATTAAAATCAAATTATTAAATGATACGCGTACTACATTATATTCTCATAAAAAGATATAATAGACATATGTATGTAACACTGTATAATCCATGTCACATCCCTTTGATTGATCGTCCAAAGAATCATTCGTTGATTTTGCAACACCTCTCAATTGTTTAACTCTCTTGCTTTCTCTGTTAGCATCTTTGGTTCAGCGTGCCGCAACATATCCTCAAGATCAATATCATCCTCTGCATCGTCAAAACCAGAGCCGCCAAAATCATCCATCAATTCACGGGGCATGTCCTCAATTATAAAATTCTCTGCCTCATCAAACTAAATTTCAAGAATCTTTTCACGAGCACGACTTCCCCGTGATATGTCCAAACTGTGTATTTCTCCACAAATTCACGCTGAATTATGTGTCTCAAAATTACATTCGGATCTTTTCACATCTTTTGATTCTTGCAATCAAAGCAAGGACAAAAATATACTTCTTATTCTCCCTCAAAGCATGTGTGTTAGCCTTATCAATAAAATTTGATGCTTCTCTCATGAACACCGGATGAGTTCTTTGCGTCTCATACATCCATGTCCGATCCATATAAAAAATTCACAGAAAAAATATTATATTATAGGTGTTTTCTACATAAACAAAAAATCAAATCATACTTAAAAACTAAACCTATAATACATTGGACCATCATGCACTAATTACCAAAAAAATTTAGTCATTCAAACAATATATTTGACCTACAGATTACAAAAATAGCTCAAAATGACCTATTCAAAAAAATTTAAATATCTTCTCATTCAACCAATGAAATTTTAAAAAATGGAAGCAAATAAAAGATAATATCAAGCATGTTACCTTTTATATTGATTATAATCGAAGAATTTGAGTTGAAAACCTTCCCTCCTATTAATTGGCTCTTTTTGGAGAGAGAAACACCGAGTTGAAAAGTTTAAATATCTTCGCATTCAACCAATAAAATTTAAAAAACAGAAGCAAATAAAAAAGATCAAGCATGTTACCTTTTATATTGATTGCGATCGAAAGAATTCGAGTTGAAAACCTTCCCCCCTATTAATTGACTTTTTTGGAGAGAGAAATGCCGAGTTGAAAATGACAATAGTCGGGTTTGGGTAGAATATATGGCCCATCATCGCGTGCGGCCCACTTAAGGGACCACACGGGAAAATGAATTATCCTGTGTGACCGATTAGGTCGACCGCTCGCGATGTTGTGACATTATCCCGTGTAGTCACTTAAGTGGACCGCACTGGATATTATTGCGTGCGGTCGCTTAAGTGGACCGCACGGGATAATGCATCTTCGCATGCGGTCCATCAACCGACCCTTGGGGACCGGTTTTTTCAGACGCGACCACTTATGGCCCGCTTGGAACCTACCGGGTGCCTCGTCCAAAAAACCGATTCTTCAGTAGTGCATGCCGGCGGGTGTGGCTGGGTAGGCGGCTCTTCAAGCGATGGCGGGGAAAGGGGAACTGATCGGCAGCGAGCGATGATAGGCACAGCGTGGAAGGGGCTCTGGTCAGCAACGGGCACGAATAAGAGAGTGCTCCAGGCGGCGTCGGGCGCGGCGGGAAGAGGGAGGATAAAAAAATTGAAGAACCACTTGCAGGTACGACCCATAGATTTTAATTTATTATTTTGTTGACTAGACTATCAAAACCGTTTCAGATTGAACGAGGAGGGTAATTCATTTGGTTTTAGAAGTTCAAAGTGTTAAATGTCAGGATAACCACAATAATTCAAGGGTAATTCGTACCTTTTCTTTCTTACTACATATGTCTCGTCTAATGACTCTTTTAAGTCAAACTTTTTATTTAACCAAATTTAATGATAAATTTAAAAACATTTACAACACCAAATTAATTTCATTAAATCTAACTTTTAATATATTTTGATATTTTAATGTTAAAAATATTTCTATATTTTATATAAACTTAAACAAACCTAAAAGATTTTATTAAAAAATCAAAGTGAGAAATGGAGAGGGAACCTTTGTTCAAAATATAATAATTTTTAGACAAAAATATATCTAAATATATAGCTAAAAATTATAATATTTTACGATAAAAGTTGTAACTTACTTAGTGCATACTGCAAACATACGAGAGACGCCGAAACAGCCATATGCACGAGCGCGCACATGTACACCAGCGGAAGACCCCAAAAAACGCCCGCAACTTACGTGCCCCGTCCGTCTCTCGATCTCGACTCGACCCGGACATATACAGTCCTACCGTTTCGTCTACAGAAAATAATATTAACCACGAAGAATAGTTTATAGCTTTTATATGACTTAAAAACTAATAACAAAAATAAACTATAAACTATGATAAAAAACAATCAATTAAAAATTAAAATTTATTTTTTATGGCTGATAGATATTAACATACACATATCTATATCTCTTTTAAAAAAGTGACGGTCAACTTTCTACTTTTCTAAAAAAATGACAGATGAAAGTTGTGAAATTACATGATCCATATATCAATCACTCCATCAATTCTTCTACTGTTTGGGAAAGAAAAATGTATAGTGTGAATATAAAGATTTACACGTCAGTAACAAAGATATGTAAAAAGAATTAAGAGGTGATAGTTATTAAAAATGATGAGAATAGCGAGTTAATGATATGTTTCTTTAATTAAAATTTATTTACATCGTACTCTAGCATAGTTTATGTGCCAAATTAAAACAGAGGACCAAATTAAACAAATTAAATCAAAGGGCACCAGCAAGAAAGTAAAAGTAGAAGGGTAGGTACGCCTACGCGGCGAGTTTGACGTCCGAAAGCCGTTCCGTTGACGCGCGCACTCAACCGTCCAATCTCTTTAGCTACTATTTGCTCTCATGTCCGACGACGACCTCGCTCGCTGTCGGGAATTTTGTGTGACGGCGAATGGCCCGGCCAAATCTAACGACACGATGCACCGGAAAGGGAGCGGCGCCGTCGCTGGCTGCTACCCCTCCCTAGTTTTATTTTTTAAAAGAAAAATGATACGGTAATACCTTTTTATTGCATAAAGAAAGAAAAAATACATCCTAAAAAAAGAAGAAACAAAAAAGAAAAAAAATTCTATACAGGCAAAGGCAAAATCTTTCTCAAATGCTTAGCACCCGTTAGACTCCAGAGCTTCGCTTCGCTTCTTCTTTGATTGTGACCGGATTGTTCCCGTTGGCAACTCTTTGTGGTCGAAAATTCTCCGATTTCGCTCGTTCCAAAGTTTCCATTCGACCAACATGATGAGAGAGCGCAGTCCCTTTTTCGAAAGGCCTGGTACACATGCTTTATTAATAGAAAGTTGTCGACCGTTCCTACCCCTCCCTAGCCTTTATTAATAGTCCACACCGTCATGGTCAACTTTCCTATCTCCTGATTAGGCGTTTAGGCGTTTGCTAAAGGGTTTCTTTTTTTAAGGCCTAACCCACAGTTCCAGATATCATACGTGGATTTCAAATTTATATACTTCCTTCGTATTTTTTCATCGAGACTAAAAAATAATTAACTCATTCTTCCATATGATAAAATCAATGAGCTATATGCATACAATAAGTAAGTACACTTTAAACTTTTGAAAAAAATAAAATATGTCTTAAACTTTGAATGGAGGAAGTAAATTATAGTGGTTTAAAATTTTATATTTTACTAAAATAGATCGTGTGTTACAACGGAAAAAATATTTAATTAGGATTGTGACACATATCTTGCATGTAGATGTAGTATTAGCTATTACATGTTATGATGTTGGTTTGTGCGGCATGATGATAGATTAGTGGGTCAGGCTGGCTTACTTGACCGAGAAAACCGCTTCACTCTAAATAGTGAAAGAAAATCGTATACCGAAATTTTTAAAGCTGAATTGGATGTCGGACGAAAAGATAATAGACCCTGAGTTATCAAGTGTGAAGGAGAGAGATAATAGAATTCTAGATTGGCAAATGCTAGCACTAACCTGAACATGATCAATGGGCCAAGACCACGAGACTGGAAACATGCATGCTTACGTAGAAGCAAGATGAATCCCAAAAGGAGAAGGGTTTTGCAGCCTCCAAGTGCGCACGAGTTGGACATGGAAGACGGAAGAACAAAAAAGGTTGGAAATAGATTTTTTTGAAGTTGGTAAAGAAATAGCACACTGATATCTGGTGTACAAAAATTTAGAACATAAACATCTTCAATTCTTATAACACTCTTATAACAGTAAAAAAATAAAATATAAAATAAATGGTTAATCCAAATATTATCAACGTAATTGCAAATTCAGATCATAAAGTGGAGATAGAAATACCCTTAGATCCAGAGTTACCAAACAGAACCAAAAGATAGGATTTTCAGAATGTGTAAAAAAGTATAGGTTTAGAGTATCTAGTATCTCAAATTTATGTATTGAAAAAAGAACGCCCGAAAACTGTGGAAATGCCCCTTGGGATAAAATGTAAAACATAGACAAAACCTAGTAGAAATCAGAAGAGGGATATACGTTTTCCTTTTCCCAAGAAGTTAAAACTCACTTAAAGTAATCAAAATCTCTCTGTTCTGATCCAATCAATTTTTGGATAGCTATTCCATTGATCCAAAGGATCACGTAGGAAAAAGCCTTTCCATATATATAATTGAATTCCTGTATTAACGGAGCACTTCAACAGTTTGACAAATTTAACAGTTTGGTAAATTTTGTTTCCCATTCATGTTTTTTGCCAACTCTCTAAGGAGGAAAAAAATGATCATCTTCAACAGTTTGGTAAATTTTATTCTCCATTCATACTATTCTGTCAAAAATTTGGGCTGATTCTTAAATTTATATAGTCCAAAGGCATAACCTTTGATTAAAAAATACAAACATTATTATTATTTATTCAGAAAAAAATATAGTATAAGGAAAACTTGTCTTCATGAAGTTATGTTTATTTTTACTTAAATAAAACTTACATAAGGGATATATATTTTTAGATTCTAAGATGTAAATAGTAATATTGTCGTTCTCAATTCTTTTAACATTTTTAGTCTAATAGCCCCACACATAAAAAAAGAAATCAAATTACTTAAGGATGCACCTCCTCATCCTTCCCATCAAGCCTGCATAAATACACACAATAGAACCCATTTTGCTAAGTTTTTGAAAATAAGAAAGCCATTTGCCAAACTATTGGAGATAAATTTTTGTTGTTTTTCTTAAAAACTACAAATAGAAAAGCTATTTACCAAATTGTTGGAGATGCTAAGCACTCTTTCTTTTCTTCCTTTTCAACTTCTACTCTCTTTTATTTTTTTACACATGCTTCCTTAATGATAAATGAATGTTTTAAAAAATATAGAAAAGTTGTTTAGAAAAGTTATATTAATTTATTTTTTAAATTTGTTTAAGGTAATGCTTTAATTATTTATATGTTAATTTGCCACTTTATTTTGCATGTCGAGGGCGGAGAGTTCCCAATCCCCTTAAAAGAATGCAGCCAAAGAGGTTCCGCACATCTTAAAACAATGTAATCATAATATATGCAAATTAATTATAAAACAAGCGCATTGGACTTAGAACGATAATCCACTCTATCTGATATACGCAGAAGCATACAAATACCATGCATATACTGTGACAAATCGTCAAATTAGACTGACATCACTTAGCAAATGTATTCCCTCCATTTCAATTACTTATCATTCTAGCAATTTTCAAACAAAATATAGAGTTGTGATAAATTACCGAGCTACCCCTGTTAATTACAGCACTACTACCAGTATTTGAAATACAACATTATCAGTACTCCCTCCAGCTTAATAATATTTACTATTTTGGAGAAGAACATAGTCTTAAAAATAAATTTAACCATTATTATCTATTATAATATATATAAAAATATCCACATATATATATATATATCATTTTTATCGAAGTACTTTTTAGGACTAATCTATACATGTAATCTTCATATATATTCCTAAGATAAATATTTTAAAAATTATTTGTAGTCAAAATATTTTAATGTTTGATATCTGTCTAATCCAAAATGACCAGTATTAAGGGAGTAGTATTTTTTTAACTAAATGTGTAGATTACAATGAGAAATGTGGGTGCATTTGATGAGGGGTAGTAAGGAAGATTTTAGCCAAAAGTGTCTTGGAATATAAGACCGACAAGTATTTTAATAAAAAGAATTTAAATGTTAGAATGACAAAGTAATTTAAAACAAGCACATTTTGAGTTTTTAGTTATATGTGTACGGGAGTCTCAATGTTTGGCTCTGTCACGCCAAAACCGCATAAAATCCAATTGACCTTTGAGTGGCCCCCACGACATACTTTTCTTTGCTTCTCATATCTACACACATCACCGGCTCCTTTTTGCTCGTTGCGAGTCCAATTAGCCTACTGGCTTTTCATTACTCAATCAACATTCCCACTGATATTACCAAAACTAGCTAAGCAGTAAAGGTAACGTAGATATTAATTAGGATTGTTAGTTCCAAGGCGCCACTTTTTTTTCCCTGAAGCAAAAAAAAAATTTTCTTCTTTTTTCCTGCATGCCATTGTGAACACAAGGAAAGAGAAAAAAAGTTAGAGCCGAAAGAAACACGGCAGAATCGTTTTGCACCCTTTTTGCTCCAGGTTCCTTTCCCATGAAACCCCCTTGGAAAAATTCTGTTTAGCCATCTAGACCTCGAGATTCACTTTCTTATGGGATGAACAAATTAACATGTGGAGGGTACGCTTAAACAAATTGACAAATTAACATGTTGAAACAAATATTGAGGGAGATACAAATTAGCGCAGAGGACTTTTACAGTACAGTATACTGCAATAGAATTTACATTTGTCTTTGTCACGATGATATTTAAACATTGTTATATTGGAAAAAAAAGAAAACTAGCAACATGAGAGAGTAAGAAAATACTATTGGTTTAATGACTAAAAATGAAAAATTACAGTAGTATTAGAAAGTTCTAGTGAACTATTCTAATATTATTTTTAGACTAAAAGTATATTTATTTAGAAACGGATGAAGTAGATCGAATGATCGCCTACAAAGCCTCTTAATCCCATCTAATCAATGCCTAGGTACGCCGTCCGTCGCTCCAAATAAATATAAATATGAGAAAAGCACAAGGTCAGCCGCGCTAAATTTTCCCCAAGCTTACAACTTTGTCCCGGCTAAACTCCCCCTCCCCCGTCAACTTTCAGACGTACGCAGGCGGCCGTGGAAGCAAGCAAGCAAGGAAGCAGAAAGGAACCCAACCCACAATCACAAACAGTCACAGAAAAGCAGCCACAGATCAACAGATACAGGAAACAACAACAACGAAAAGTTGTTACATACACGAGCGGTATTAATTCTTTGCTACGCGAGACAAACGTAGCTCAACTGATTATATTTCTGATAGTAAAACCAACTCATCTAAAACTCATCTAGATTTAAAAGTTCTTTTACTTAATATAGTATAACTAATTATTTTTTCAGTGATATGTTAAGTAATGTTGTGAGCGTCTATGTACTGTTTTTCCTTAAAAAAAGTATTAATTGTTTGCTTCTGCTCTTCGTCAGATTAATCTGTTCCTTCCTTAGCTCCGCGGTTTTGGTGACCATCACCACTGCTGCTACTTGTTCCTCCATGCCCAAGAAAAGGATTGCCCTAGCTAGCTTTTCTCTTCCATCACATATAAATACTCTTTAGAGAGAGAGAGAGAGAGAGGGATGTGATTGAGCTTGGCGGTGAGCGAGAAAGGGAGGCCAGGTTTTGGAGGATGGGATTAATGGCGAGAGAGACCGGAGGAAGAAGAAGGTTTTAGGCCGGCCTCTCCTTGCTGCTCTGCTGCTACAAAAGCTGGAGGAGGAAGACGAGCTTGCATATGGGAGAAGGAGATTCTCGGTGAGTTCGCGGCTCTGCCTGATCGGAATTCTCATTGCTCTGCTCTGCTCTGCTCTGTTCTTGAGGTTTTGACAAGTCGAGTTCTTGTTCTTGATCATTCAAAAATAAAATAAAAATCTCGAGTTCTTGGGCGGTCAATGGATTTTCTTTTCATTTGTTGCCTGACGAACTACAGATGTTGTTCCTACGTTTTCTTTGCCGACACCTTACAATGAGATTCTACTGATTACCAGAATCCTGTTTCTCTCCTCTTGTTTGCCTCTCTCTGAAAGTCTAGAAAAGGAATTTGCCATTCAGCTGCATGCCTGAAGAAATTAAGAACTCTGGTGCATGTGATACTCTGCTACCTTTGATCATTTTTCTCCTAGTTTTTCAGATAAAAGAACAATATTGTCGATCTGAATATTGATGATCGATTTTTTTTTCATTCCTAGACATTTTACCAATACCCTGTTTTACCCACAAATTCGTGTGCTCGTGTTGTGTGTCTAAACACCACCATCAGTCAATCTCACAGTTTTCAACGGAGTTGAATTGAATTCCAATCTCAGCAGAAGTTTCACTCAGACTCGGTACTAGTATAGTACTAGCAAGGTTAGGCACGTAAGGAAGAAAAAGAAATATTCAGACGTTCAAAATGGGCTAGAAAAATCAAGCCATCTTTCTTTCTCAAAGTTAGTCCAAACAGACCGTGCAATACGTTTCTAGTTAGGAAGAGAAAAAGGCCATACATACTAACTTTGCCCTAATCAGGCTATAAAGTGTAAGTGTTCATCACCAATCACTACCATATATAGACAGTATGCAATTGCAGGTTGATCTGCAGCGCGCTCTTATACTGCTCCAATGCATTATTCAGTATAGTATGTCAGTTAACTGCTACAAATTAACCGACAGCATGGCGCATACGAAATTTTTCTACCCTGCAAAATCAGCAGCTGCTAGTTTTTACTCTTTCTTGTATTGTAAGTTCAAGTTTTGAGATCGGGAGCTAATGTTTTGGAGCTTTTCCGATGGCAGTCTACTGACATGGAATCGAGGAGATTGGAGCAGTTAGTGTTTCTGCTTTGCTGCTTTGCAGCAATCACATGCAGCTTGCATGCACAAGCACAAGCCCAGGGCCAAACCACTCAACACCACCTCAAGAAAAGCTCACCCCACAATGGAGCAGGTGAGTAACAATCCCCATCTTTCACCTTTTTGAGTAACATGTGCATCAAGTCCAGTTAAAAACAGAGATGTCAAAGAATATCCTGATGAACTGTCCTATGTGAAGTTGTTATTGTCTGTAGTATGTTCTTCATTTATTATATTTTTCTTTTGTACTTTTTCTTGTTGACATTCTGCTTGTCTATGGTATATTATTCATGTGCTATGTTTTTACTGCTCTAGTTGCCAACTTGACATTGTGCTTGTCTGTAGTGTAATCCTTGCTTCTGAATGGTAGCTGATCCTTGTTGCTTGTGTTGATCAGTGGGAAGAATTTTGTCGGAAATGGCAAATAGATCGGATAGCATTCTTTCGAGAAGAACAAGAAGAATCGATCCTCTCGATGGCTTAAGGAAGTATGAAGGGGGATACAATATCACAAACAAGCATTACTGGAGTGTAGGGTCTCTTCTATAAACACAAATATTTAGTCATATGCACTTCTTACTGCATTCATTCTGAGTTACTGACAAATTTATGCTGGGATATAAATGACTGCATTTGTATCATTGTCACGGAATAGTTTGTTCTCAGATGCATATCGTTAACTGAATGCATGAAAAATAATTTCTTAGCCATAAATTTTGCTCCGAATGTACAGAAAGTAACTTGATACATTGCTTAAGTTGCATCAGATCAGATAACTTAATATAATAAGAGATGGGGAAAAAACTGATAGTTGTTATACTACTTTTCCAGTCGACAATATTTACAGGTAGACCTGGATACGTAATTGCAGCATTATGGCTTATGGGTGGTATTATTTTTGTGGGAGCTCTCGTCATCTCAAAGATTTTCGTTGCGAAAAGGAACACCGGATATGGTGACATGAACTATTTCCTCGCAAGGTTCCACATCTGTTCTATGATAATTTTCATCCTCCTTGCAGTTTTTGTCATGTAAGTTACTTACAAAATGAACACTCATCAATTCTACTGCTACTGTTGCAAATCTGGCAACACATGTAGCTATTCAGTTAGTAATCTACTACCCGTTATTTGTGCAGAGTTGCATCAGCAATCGCGCTTCGCGGTGCCGTGAGATTTCATTCAAGAGTAGAAGCTGTCAAAGAGATCATCGGCAGAACTGCGCTTGAGGCGACGGCGACGATCTACAACATAACAGAAGCCATTGAGAACATGCAGAACACATCAAAGCTATACAACAATAACAGCCAAGCTTTTGATCATCTGAACTCCACTGTGAAGGCCCTCAACTCTGAAGCAGTGGAGATCCAGTCGAAGGCAGAGAAGAACATGCGTCTAGTCAGCAAAGGGATCAAAATACTGTGAGAACTTCTTCTCACATTAATTATACACATTTTCCACAGATTTGTAGTTTCAGAATAGTAAAAACGACTTATAATTATGTGAACTCACACTGACAATGAATTTCAGGGAGGCTGTGACCATCTTAACTGTGACTCTGAATCTTTTCGCCGTTCTTGCGTTGCTGGGTAAGCAAAAACTCTCCAAATTTTCAGAATATTCAAATATATATTACTGATTACACCTGAAACTAACAAAATGATTTTGAATCTTTGGCTGCAGTAATGAGGCCTCTAAGGTTAAAAAAATTGTGCAACCTGTGAGTATCATATCCTTCAGAATTCAGAAACCCATCCATCTAA
Organism: Oryza australiensis; assembly: GCA_019925245.2. Taxonomy (NCBI): domain Eukaryota; kingdom Viridiplantae; phylum Streptophyta; class Magnoliopsida; order Poales; family Poaceae; genus Oryza; species Oryza australiensis. Next base: position 837,351 of record JAIFGZ020000545.1, on the reverse strand, counting down.
GCTACAAACCAGTGAAACTTTAGTAGTTCTCATACCATTCCAATCTAATTACAAATTTACAATTAACTCTGTGCAACAAACAGGTGCATAGCCGTCTGCTGGATCCTGACAGCACTCATCTGGATGTACTTTGGCCTGTACTACTTCCTCGACGAGTTCGCCGGCGACACGTGCACCGCGCTGGAGGAGTACCAGCTGGACCCCAAGAACAGCACGTTGGGCACCATCATCCCCTGCAGCGAGAAATTCTCCGGCAGCGTGATCGTGCACGACGTCGGCGCAGGCATCCACGACATCATTGACCAGGTGATTGGAGAATTTGTTTTCTGAAACTGCAATTCAGGATAGCAAAATTTGTTTCTGAATGTGTAGTGATTTAGTTTCAATGTTTTTGTTCAGGTGAATTCGAACATTTACACGATAAAGTCGGAGTACGGTGTGAAGCAGCTGGACTACATCTGCAACCCGTTCACCGGGCCGCCGGAGTTCCGGTACCGGCCGGAGAACTGCCCTTCCGGCGCCGCCACCATCGGCGACATTCCTCAGGTAGGCCATTCATCACAGCAACTGATTGAGGCCTCCTTTGGAAAATATGATTTTTTTTTGGAGGAATTTCACGCGAACTGAACTGTTCATGTGAAAATCCTGTAAATTCTTGCATTCCAAAGAAGCCACGAAAGATTATGAACACACAAGGTTTCAGAAGACAAGCTTGACATCATGGTGCTTGCATTGCGTTTGATCTAGATACTGAGGAGGCTGACGTGCTCGGACCTGGGCGGCGGCGCGCACTGCGCGCCGGCGGACCTCTCGTCAGCGATCGACTACAACAAGGTGGAGACGTACACGAGCTCCATCCAGAACGTGCTCGACATCTTCCCGGGCACGGAGCGGCTGCTGAGCTGCGACCTGGTCAAGTCCGGCTTCGCGGACATCGTCGGCGACCAGTGCGCGCCGCTGTCGCGCTGGGCGCGCGCGGCGTGGGCCGCGCTCGCCGCGCTCTCCGCGGCGACGACGGCGCTGCTCGTGGTCGCCGCCGTTGCCGGCGGCGAGGCGCGCCACGCCGGCGACGACCGCCACTCGGTGAGGCACCTGACGTCGTCGTCCAACTCGGAGATTTCGGAGGCGGAGTTCGCCGAGATGCACGCCAAGAAAGTCCGCGTCGTCCTCCGGGTCGATCGGAATTGAGCTCAACACACCGATCGAGTTGTTTTTTGAGATGTTCTTGGGCGATTTTGGGGGAAGAAATTGAGAGGATTCATTCATGGCGCTCGCCGCCGGCGGTAGAGACTGATCCAAGGAGAGATCATCCACCGCCGCCGGCCGGCCGCCATTGACGTGAAAAAAAAGGTTTGTTTTGTTTTGTTTTGTTTTTTGGGATGGTATGGAGAATCCAGCCATCCGCCCGCCATGGATGCATGTTGGTGATGGTATAGGAAAAGGAGGGAGGGGAGAAAAATGATTAAATTTTGTACATGAACAGCAAAAGGTTACGAAAATTGATTGAAATACAATTTATTCTTTGATCAACTTATAGGCTATTTTGATTTCGGGAGAATGAGATGGATTGTTATTATGAACTAGTCATGCGTCGCAACGAAAAAAAAGTACTATGCCGTTATTTTGACTTTTCACAAAGATATATTCTTTTCGAAATGAATAATATATTGATGGTTAATTTTTTTTAGTGTTCATGGCAGTAAAAGTACAAAGTTCTTGATTGTTCATGTATAAATAAAAACCTAAGATGATTACGTGCAACTAAGCTCTCAGCATATGAACAAAGAGGCCGCTATACAGGGTATCTTTATTATGATCTAAGCAAAGCTAACCTGAGATTTAAACATTACACCCTTCCTCCTTGAAAAACCAACTTCTGAAAACAAACATCCAGATTTGTCAGATTTGTTTCGAGAAGTTGATTTTTTAGGGAGTACCTAATAAGTAATCATTAGGTAAAGAAATTATCTAAGTACCTGATCAAGAAATTGTCTTCTTTGCTGTATTTTAATTATAGATATTACTAGCAAAAAGTTTATACGTTACCACGGAAAACAATTTGAATTTCTAGTCAATTAAACATATTTTTAATTCATGTAGTATTTTTATAATTTTTTTATTAAAACTTTGAAATTTGAGAAGTACAGCAGTGAAATAGGAAATAGTTCGCTATAAGGTGAGGTATAATATAAATTGTACGGATTAAAATATCTATGATAAAAATGATGTGATAGATCGAAACATCATCATTTTAAATAATATATATTTCAATGATATAATAAATCGAAACATCATCATTTTAAATAATACTAGCAACTGTGTCCGCGTGTTGTAACGGGTGAAGCGGGGCACGACGCGGATGGGACGGGAGGGACGGGCGCTGTAACGCCCGAAAATCGGAGAATTTAAAAACCAGAAATTAAAAATCAAAACTTACAAAAACTTTTGCTTGTTGCTTCTTGATCGTGTTTGTTGTTTCTTATTTGCCAGCTTGGTTGCATAAATTTATATATGCACGATTCATCTCGGTGTTTGAGAAAAACCAAATGATTTGGATTTTCGTTGGGAGAAAAATCTCGAAGTCTAATGTTAGAAATTTTTAAAATAAAATAGGAAGTGGGGTGGATTCATAAAAATGTGTGTTTGGAAAATAAAACATTAATTGGTAATTATGGAATATTAATTAGAAAATAAAATATGCAATAAAATATTTTAGGGATTTATATAAAATCTAGAAATTAGTTGGAATTTAAAATTGTGATTTATGAATTTAAGAAAAAGGATTAAATTAAATATGGTGATATATATTTTTAAATAAAAAGTTGGTGAAGAGTTTGAAAATATATTTTAAAATTAATTTTGGGAATGCTATATTTTTATTTGGAATTTTTAGAGTGAAAGAAAATAGAAATTGAAAAATGGAATTGAAAATCTAAAAAAATCAGAAAATATACTATTCATTATTCATTAGGTCACAAGCGTTCGACGCCGTCCCGCCCCGCTCGCGCCGCCGTGCGTCGCCGCCGACGCGCCCGCACTACCCGCGCCCACGCGCGCGCCCGCCCCGCCCGCGCCGTGTGCCGCTCCGCCACGCGCCCCGCCGTACGGCCCCACGCCCGCGCCGCCACCCGTCGCCCGCCGCGTCCGAACCCCGCACGCGCGCCCGCCACCCGTCACCGCCGTACCCGACCCCGCCCACAACCTCGCCACGCGCCGCCCACCCCGCGCCCGCTGCGTGCGCGCCGCTGCGCCGCGCGCACCACCGCCGTACCATGCGCCGACCCCCTTCTCCCCGTTCTCCCCGGCCGCGCCTATAAAGGACCCCCTCTCCCTCTCTCCCACCACGCCGCCGTCCATCCACCCTCTCTCTCCGATTTTTCCACCGAGCGCCATCGCCACAACCCTAGCCGTCGTGCGCCGCCGCCGCGAGCCCCACCGCCACGCGCCGGAGCTCCACCGCCTCCTCGAAGCGTCGTCGTCGCCGGTAAGCCCGAGTCGCCATCCCTTCCCCTCGCTTGCGCCGATCGCCAGCCGCAACAGAGAGAGAGAGTGAGAGCAGAGAGTTGGTCGAACACTTGGCGGGTTAGTGAATAGTAAGCGAGAAAAAAAGAAAAGAAAGAAAAGAAAAGAGAATAAAAAGAGAAGGAAAAAACAGAAAAATAGGGAAAAATTTTGGAAAAATAGGAAAAGTGTTTAGGAAAGATTTGGAAAAATATTTGGGCAAAAATATATTGTTTTCTCGTATATTTTTCTGAGCAAATTCAGAATTTGAAATCGGGCTTTCAAGATTTCGTTTCGCGTCGTTTTAATCCGGATTTTGTTTATTTCTTTTCCTCCATTAGAAATGTGTTTCTTTTCGTGCTCGAATCTCCAAAACCTCAAGTACAAAACCCCCTTGATTAGCATTTCCAAATTTATTTTCTTAGTTAAATGCGATCGCCGTTTTTGCGAAAACCCTAGGGCATCAACTCGTTTTTAAACTCGGATTTTATCCTAACAACTCTCGTCCGAACTTGAGTAGAATTCTAGGCTAAACGTTTGGAGTCATTTTTATGGTTCTTCTCGATCTCTCGGTATTTTATTGAATTCTGATCGAATTCAATTGATCTTTCGCATGTACGGATAGCAACCGAGGGAGCAAGCACTGACTACGTTGAAGACCCCGGCCAACAAGTGTGCGAGCAAGGCAAGTCAACACATTCCTTTGAGCATATTGATCCTACTTTACGAAATGATGTTGATTTCAATTACAAATTGCATGCTATACACAAATGAGTACCTATACTTGATATACCCTGCCTTGATGTTGATTACCATTAGAATTATTCGTTGTAACCTTCGATGTGATATGACCTGAGGATATCTTCGGTAAAATGCTTAGCCCTGCTTATACTAGACTCTTGCATACTCATGATTTTACAAATAAGCCTCGTGCTTGGGCAACTATCTTTGGGAAGGTAGTTGAGATATGGCAGGTGAAGACATGAGCGCCACATTGCCTCGATCATGTTGAAGATAGTTTCGATGGAACAATGAAAATACAAACCAATGTTTTCAGACTGGGGCGGATGGATGGATTTGGGTGGTTTTCGGGAAAGGCTATTACCGTCCCTAGTCAATTAAGGACCAAGCCATGAGACTTATAACTTAGAGCGAACCAATACAATCGTACTTCTCGAATGGGTATAGACCTAGCAGAGTAGATAGCCAAGCGGAGGCAGTATCCCTGCATAGTGGTTCAGGTGTAAGTATTGAGTTAGGGACCTACCAATGGTAGTGTGCCCATGATTGTGATGAGACGAAAGGCCTTTATGTGAATGATAACTTGAACCTAACGATGACTTGAAGATTAAGTGAGTTTTCCCCCTTACCTCGGGATCGCAAAAACTCCTCTCATTACTAGGAAATGACGGTTAGAGTGCATGAGGACTTAAGTTCATGGAGCGGGTACTGTCAAAGTGAGATTATCGAAAGGCTTTGCCGTGAGCATCCCATATAGAGGGATGCAAACTCATTCCATGAGTAGTGCGGAGTACGGGTAAAGTGTGCATCCACTGCAGTGTGAGTCAATCAATCTATTCGAATAGCCGTGCTCGCGGTTAATGAGCGACGTGACAAGTTTCTCCCGTGGCTAGACTCATGAATTCTAAAATGATGGGTTGGTATGCATAATGATTTTGTTAGCTGGTGGACTTAACTTCTCGACCTGCGAGAAGGGATAGACTCCCCAGAAAACCATGACGAATCGGAGACGGGAAACTATCCTTGGTATCACGATGGATGGCAGACAGAACCGTCGCCGATTTAATATATTCTGGAACTAAAACTTGACAGGCTAGATGTTAGGATTGTGAAATGATTTCTGAAAATTGGCTTTGTGCAAATGAACCTTGGCTATCCTTTGAATGACCCTATCATGTGCACCATTCCGTGTCGGCTTGCTGAGTACGTTGGGTACTCACCCTTGGCACAAACTTCAGATGAAGGAAACGAAGAACTGGAGAACCTCTATGCTTACTACCAGGATGAATGAAGACAATGGAGCGCTTGGTCTTAGTCCCCAGTCGTTGCCTGTGGCAATCGACATGCCGCTGCTTTCCGTCTGCTATCTCATCTAAAACTCTGATTTGGTTGAATTCGGACCAATAGGTCCTATATGTATTGGATATTGCCTTCGGGTCTATTATTGTAATAAGTTCGATTTAAGACTATTCGTGCACTTTGCACCTGATAATTCAGAACTGTATTCGTGGGTACCAAACTACTCGATCCAGGGATATGATACTATGAACACGAATGATTTCCGTCCTAAAAAACGGAGGTCGACAGGCGCAGGCGTAGCGCGGGAGCTCCGAGCAGCGATGGGAGGGAGGGGCGTAGGCACGGCGCGGGGCGCAGCGCGGATAGGGACGGGCGGGAGGGGCGCAGGAGGTCTTTTTTTATCCAAACCCTCCCTTTCTTTTCAGCATTGGGACTGCGGGTTAATTTTATAAACACTCAAGGGGTTTTCTGCAAAATAGTCAGGCGGACGAAAATTTTGGGTAGAAACACTACTTGCTTCATATATAGTTATATAGATTATATATATATATAAATATATATACTTTGTATGCGTACGTACCTATACAAAGTGTATACACATAGGTTGAATAGTAGGCCTGCGAAAAAACCCGATTTGGTGTGTGTGAACTAATTAGACCGGCCTGCTAAATAATGAAGCCCATAAAAAATTACAAAAGAGAAAGTCTGAAAACATGCAACCAAATTTGGTAGCGGGCCGAATTGATCGCACAGTGGGCGAAAAGAAAATTTCCAAAACAACCAATAAGCCAAAAATGAAAGTGATCGCACGCATAGTGGGTCGTGCGCCGGTCGTCCATTAGGGATTTCGAGCTTACGTTCGTGTTGGACGCGAGATGACTTCGGAATTGGATCAAATCCAAGGTGGATCACTGCTTGGGCCGCGATCCTTCATTTCGGAAAAACTCAAAGGAATAAAATTTTAGGTGAAAATACTACTTACTTTATTGATAGTTATTATAGAGTTATAGATTATAGATAGATTATAAATATATTCTGAACATTGTTTGCGCGCTCTCTCTCTCTTCCCTTCCCTTCTAAAATTGAGAGTTACAGTGCTGGGCTCGCCTCTACGAGACTGAACCGATACCCAAGCCCAGAACCCGAGCCCGACCCGGCCCAGCCCATCTAAAAGTCCACCACCAGCAAAACCGCCTTCCTTCGCACGGATCGGCGATCTCCTGCTGCTCCCAACTCCAATCCCCACCTCCCGACCTCAGGCTCCGCCGCGCCGGAGCCATGGCCGCGACGCGCCCCTCCTCCCCTCCTCTTCGCCCTCGCCCTCTCTCTTGCCGCCGCCGCCGCCTTCCAGTCCGACGAGCTGCTCCTCCACGACGACGACGAGTTCGAGGGCGCGGGCGCCCGCCCCACGCCCGCGTCCCCCGCGCCGCCTGCGGCTGCGGCGGCCACGGTATCCTCCCGACGGCGGCCCGGGGACGCGGCGGCGGCGGCGGCCGGGCACGCCGAGTCCAGCGCCGTGCAGTTCGCGCTCGAGCACGACCTCGGCGCCGGGTTCGTCCCCGCGGGGTCCTTCTCCGCCCGCCTCAAGTCCTCCGCCCACGGCTCCCAGGTCCGTCTACGCCTCGCCCTGTCTGACTGCTCGATCATCTCGTGTCGTCTTGTTTGTCCCTGATCCGGTGATCCGTTCGTTGGATGGCGAGCACGCTGCTGGTCTGAATCCGACTTGCTTAGCTGCAGGTTCTCGTATGTGCTGTGCTCCGATTAGTTGAAGTTGCAGATCGGATCTACTGATGACGATGGTTTTCTGTTGTATATGTAACCAGATGACGCCCTACACATTGCTGCGGGACGCTATTGTGTGCATTGCAGTTGGAAAATTGCAATATGTATGGATCAAAATTCCAAAAGTCGTATATCTCATTAAGTAACTGATCCAATAGCGGAAAAGGAACTCATGTAGGCTAGAACGATTATGAGATAATCTGAACCATCAAAGCACCATCCAAGGGTATAAAAGTTAAGTGATGATGCAGCTTCTTGTGGTGGGTTCCAATCTATATAGTACATATGGATTTGAAGGTATGTGCGAGGAAGGGGTGAAAGGGAGTTAAATGAAGGTTGAATGTGGTAAATCTCAATAGGGTTACTTGTTGATAAAATTTTATTATTTTTGTCATCCAAAATCCGAATAATAGTATGACTAAAACTTATGGTACATAACATGCTATTCAATTCAACCAATTTTTTTTATGCTGTATGCCTCAAGTTTCAAACTTCAGGTGATTAAAGCAATTTTGATTTGCACATGCTGACTTTTGATTAAACCAATGCATAATTATGCATGGGAAGTAAATAAGAGTGGGGCATTTGAATTTGACGCTAGTCTTACTGTTATTTAATGAACTATTTTGTTCCTTGCATCAAAATGTCAACATGGATGAACCCATTTTGACTCCATTATTGTCCTAATGGTGTGGGCAATCTGATTATGAGTTAAAAGGATGAGTTGAGAGCTGTTTTCACTTTTGCAATATAGGCCCAAGCCTAGCTATTCCAGTTTGCAGAAGTTCATAATTTTTGTTGGAGCAGAGGGTAATTGAAGCACATGGGTTTGCTACTATCGGTCTTTTGGATACTGAAGGTTTTAGGGAGACGGGGACAGATAACTAGTGAAGGAGAGGTGTTCGATACTTCGATGAGTTTCTTTTGCTAATATGGGCCCCACGAGTGGAGATTTTGTGTGAGGTTTACTATTTTAGGCATAAACAAATGATGATTGATGCCTGCTACTGCTATGCTACGAATTTTATTATTAGGTGTTATCTTCTGGCACTACCTTTTGTTTAGCTAGCTCAATCTGGTCACATTGAAGGTATATAAGATTTATAAAATGCTGGGTTATAGTAGTATTGTACAGTTTAATACAGGCCTGTGAGGTTTTCTGTACGAAATGATCAAATGTGAATTTTTATAGGCTCATTGCGCCTCTGAAATGTCATAACAGATTCTGTAACACTTAATACGAGTATTTGACTGAAACAAAGCAAGGGAGTGATATGTTTTTCTCTGTATCCATACCTTGGAAATTAACAACCCAGTATGGTATGATATGTTATTTGGTACAATTGCTGGTTAGTATGTTTACTGTTTGGTGCTTCTTTTGTTCAGTCACAAACATTAAATGTGAAGTTCTATTCCAAAAGCAGTGGTAAATCACCTGATAAAGTTGAAACGGTTAATATGTATTTTATATATGAGAAGCTAGGTCTTCGGAATAGGTGCATAGGTATAACAAGAGGATCCTAGGGAAGGAAGTGTTTCTCTTAATAAGACGGTATATGTGCCTTTGAACAAGAAAAAAAATTAACCCATTCTATGCTCTTTCTTTGACCACATGCTATATTGCTATATTTCTAATTAAACTCTTGAATTTGTTCAGACTCTCACTAAGCTTCGGTTCACAAGGAACGAGTTGACTGATGATGAAAAGGATGCATTTAAAGTAATTTCTTGTCCTCCATTCCTTCTCTTTATTTTTTTTTTATTTTTTATTTTTATTTTTTATCAACTCATATTGTTTTGCATTTATTGTTCATTGCAGAAATTGCTGAATGAAGATGGTTTTTATTCAATTAGGTTGCTGTCTAATGTGTTGGACCCTGCAAGAAAAGGCTATGTTGTTTCCTCAATCAAAGCTGTAAGCTAACTAAATAGTTCTTCACATTGTCCCCCCTTTCCCTTAGTGTTACTGCACCCACTGGTCACAAATACTTGTAATTTCAGACTTACTTTTGGTCAAAGTTTTGAAACCTTGAGCATCTAATCTTTTTAAATATTTAGATAGGATACACAGAAACCTAGCTAACTTTTCATAATATTAAAAAATTACTGGGTTTTACAAAGATATTCTGAAAGAGAAATTAGCGATCATCACTATTTCTGTGTCCTTTTCCAAAATAATATGGATTCATGACTGGATGGAGTAAATACGAGTTGTATGATCAGTTCAATGTCTACTTACTTAAATCGTATCTTGACAACTAAGACCTGTTTTCGACTTAGCCTTTTGTACTTATGGAATAAAACACGATTGCACATTTTGTTGGAACAAAATAGACATAAATGATCATTAAAGTTAGCTAGAATCAACAACCACTGTATAAGCCTTGTAAGCTTGCATCACTTGCAGCTTTATAAACCTTTTTTTCCAGTACCGGAATTATTGTGTGATTCTGAATTGTGTTTCTAGTTCATTAAGTGCCTTACGTTTCTTTATGTTTTTCAGAGATGCATTCCACGTGAAAGTTTGGATGAACATATTGTTATCCACATGGTAATTTTCTCCAATTCTGCCATATGTGCTTATGCAGAGCTGATTATTTTGTGATGATGGATTTGATTGGTGTGGGTGCTATTTGATTGTTTTCTACTGCTAGTAGCCTAGTAGTGTCATGGGCATTTGGGCTTGGAGGCTAGGCCCATGACCAGGCCAAGGTGGGAGGCGCCCTTAGCCAGGTCATGTATGTATGTCAAGGGGTGTACGAGTGGGTTCCAGAGATAAGAGTTGGATCAGATTGGATTGTTGGTGTGCTACGACAGGTGTGCTGGCTAGGGAATGGTATCTGCTATATGGATGTGCTGAATGTGATGTGCGAGGGGTACTTTTGTACTTCTGTAAAAAGTTCAGGGGGCAGACAGGCCAGTTAACGGCGCATGGACAATTATGGCATGAAGGGAAGAAAATTGTTTGTACAATAGCATATTGTAAATTGGTCTTTGTTGATGGCATATCGTAAAACTAGGTCTTTGTGAATCGCAGATCATAGAACTTCTCTTGTTTTTTTTTATGGAATAGCTCTGGAGTAGTTATACATGAATATCAATAGAAATTCATTATTTGTTATTAACTCATATCAAAGCGCTTTGCTGATGATTTGTATGCAGGATGGTGTAAATATTTTAGCAGTTAATTATGGTTCTGTTGGTGGGTGCCAATACCCCCGTCCGGTGAAAATGGTGAGTTACCTTGTCTTGAAATCATATTTATGGGTGCTACATGTAATTAATAAATGTTAGCAAGAAAATGTAAGTCTGTAATACTGTGACCTTTAAATTCTCAGCAATAAAACACACTATATTTTTCATTATAAACAGAATTTATATCTTATTCTCATTACACGTAGCATTTCATTTGTACAGTACAACAAAGTATAATCTAGATGTGGAAGGACTATGAAGGCAAAATGATATATGCAAGAGATCTTTGTTAATGAGCTTGCAGAAACCTTAAATGCAAAACAATTAATGCTGTGACATCTAATTTTGTCTTTCACCAAATTATGGATATTTGGAATGTCCAGAACGGTTCCCTGTAACATTTCCTCCCACCTTTTATGTCTGGTTCATTATTGAATAACACAAGGTCAGTGTTCAAGAAGGCGCTTGACGCTAGATGGTCGGCAGGGGTAGCCTCACCAGGGTGGTGTTAGACTAACTTGATCAGGGGCTTCCGAGCAATTAGAAAGCGATAATATAGAAAAGTAAGACGATACAACAGAATATAACAGCACTAGAGTCCCCAATGCAGGACAGCTGCCTAATGCACCATCAAATGCCAAATTGCGACGGCTACCTGGTGCCTAGTGACTAGGCAGAGTGCCCAGTGCCAACTTTTAGAACATTGTACAAGGTTATATTAACCTCTCCTTTCTTGTTTCAGCCATCAAAGTGGGTATTCAATTCATACACTGTTCTGAAGACTTCTGAACAAGCACCAAGGTAAAAGCACCACTTCTTTTGTTTAAGACAATTGTAAATAAATACTGCATTCTGAAGAACTTTTGTTTGTGTAAGAATATTATTGCAAATGATCAAGTAGAACAAGTATTTTGACAATATACTTATACTAGAATGTGCTAACAAAGTTGTGCACCTGCAGAACTCCATCATTTGTAGACCAGTTAATAGAAGCCGAAAATGGTCTTGGTGAAGTGGTGAAACCACCTGAGAAGTCTTTCTGGGCTAAATATGTAAGCAAGAGTTGTAAATATCTTAGAAAGCTGTTACTTTTCTCTTTTAATCTGACTGTTGCCTCCTGCTTTTCAGTGGATGTACATCATTCCTCTTGGCCTCATTGTCATGAATGCTGTAACGGCAGCAGCAAACATGCCGGAGGAGCAAGCTGGAGGGCAGGGCCAACCTGGAGCACAGAGGGCACCGAATGCTGCTCCAAGGAGAAGATGATAGCTGCGCTGCCTATTTGGTTTCTATCTTGCTTGTATTACTATATGCAGTTATATCATAGCAGTACTTGGTATGCTTAGATTATTCAAAAGCAATTTGCTGGCTGGTTTTACTGTCTACAGAACTGTTAGCAACCAGTTGAGAGAGCACGTCAGCAATGTGCAGTGCAAAAGCTCTTGTCAGCTGTGCATTCTAGTTGTCAGTTCCTGAGAATTTAGTGCATCCTTAGCTTATCATTTCCTAAGAACTTATTTTTGTTTTGCGTCTCTACCCTTGTGTTGTACCGGCAATTTATTGTCTGATTTTATACTCGTAAACATGTCATAATCTTTCACTTAAGACACCATTAGTAGTGGCAACATACAATTTTCCACTGAAACTAGTGAAGTCAGCAATGTGCATGTCAGCTGTGCATCCTGAGTGAGATTTAAGTGCATTCTTATGTATGTTTAATGGTGCACATAGAGGTGGGAAGATGGAAGGGTACTTTCGCCATTTCTTGAAATTTTGGCAAGCTTAAAAGTAGATTGACCTTGACAGTGGCATGCAAGGGATAAAAATTTCGAGCAGTGTCAAATATGAGAGTAGCAATTTTTTAGTGCTATGTAAGGAATTCTTAAAAAAAAGAAATACTCATATAATTTCTTATGAATCTGAACACGAGTCAGATTCTTTTTTAGGACAGCGTCTGGAATTGAGTTGCTGTTTTATTATATTCGGGCATGAGGACGAGTGTCAACTTGGTTCGTTCTTGATGGTGGTCTACACGTGCTCCTCGAGCAGGAACAGTCCGTTTGGACCGTGATAGTGATATGTCGTCGTCTCCTAGCTTGATGATGAACTTGATCAGTCGATCTCGAACTCCCTTGCTAGCTCGCATCTACCTCCTTTGCTAAGCTTCAGTAAAGGGATCATATATCTACATTTATATTTGCTATTTATGCTATGTTTCAATTGATTCCTCCCCTATCCTTTAAGGCTGCGTTCCTTTGAACCTCAGAGGAGACAATTTTTCATTTTTTTACATACGTTTTTCAAACTACTATACACGCATGCTTTTCAAACTTCAAACTACTACACGATGATTTTTTATAAAAAAACTATAAAAATAACTTAAAAATTATATTAATTATTTTTAAGTTTTAAAAAATCAGTACTTAATAAAAATTATATTAATTAATTTTTTAAGTTTAAAATTAGTAGATCAAACCCTAATGACTAACCTCGTTTTTTATCTTCTCAATCTTTTTTCCCTTTTTGAGAGCTTGAATCGATCGATCAAACTCAGCTACTACATTTTGACTGTAACTCTCCCGAATAGGAACTTTTTTTAAAAAAAAAGAACTCTTAAGTGTTCTCTACTATGATCTTTTCCATATAGTAGGAATTAATGAAAATTTTCCCATTATCTAATAAAAACATACGAGGAAAGGGAAAAAAGACAAACGGAACATCATGTCACTGCCATATATATATAATTCACAGCTCAGGAGACATTTTTGTCACTTGTCAAGACAACAATTCCGAGAGTTGCATGTACAAAAATATATCCAGGAAAATTTCCAACAAGGCGCTCTAACAAGAATTTAGCCTCAACTGCATGCGTGCTTGATGGACCAGCTTCCAATTTTTCAGAAGATGTAATCAGGCGGATGCAGAGGGAAAGGAGCTATGTCGGCAATAAACGGGCTTCCTCTAGGCTGACCACACCTATAAGAACGGATACCAGCATCACATCACATCACATATATGGAAGAACAAACAATCGCATATAACAGATACAACAGAATGTAGCTAGATACAACCAAATAGCCAACAAAAAAATAGCAGTAAATTGACATGCTAAAAGAAAAACAGACAAGAAATATCTTCATGGTTAAATTCAGAATTACCTCCAAGGAACAAGTGTCAAGTTGCCCATGACGGATCCAGGCTCCAGTGCTGCTGATATGGAACACCCGTAGACAAACAACTCCTCACCACACCTCAGGAGAGGACACTGTACACAAAACCCCAAGCAAGCATGTCAATGTAATGAACACCCACAGATGTACATTTTGTCTGGCTACAGGTAAACATCCTCTCTCTCTCTCTCTCTCTCTCTTTCAGCATACCTTGCCATGGCCGCCATAGTTGCATATGTAAGGGAGGACTTCATCTCCGATCTGAATAGTGTAGTGGCATGATTGAAGCTGGAAGGAAGAATACCACTTGCCATCGACAACGAATGCTTCAGGAAGGGACAAACGAATGGAAAAATAGTAGGAATATCTGCATCGGTAATCAGCAAAAGCAGAGTTTTCTGGGGCAAAGACAGCAGAGGCACGAACCTGCAAATATGATGATTGTTTATACCAAAATAGTATTTGCTTCTAGTTCATGGCTCATTGGTCAAGCCACAAAAAATCTTTGTTGTCACTAAGTCTGTATAGGTGATATACATATTGGCTCATCATCATGAATGCTTTTGTTTCATCCTTTCACAATTGTAGATATAACCAACACAAGCATGAAAAGAACACATTTTCCTTAACTAGATATAAGTTAGGTGCATATCAACTAATACCTGCTTCTAGCATCTGAATATATGATTCCCACAAGACATAAACAACAGGGCTGTAAAATTTTGCTTGCAAAGCTCCATTTATCAACTTATGTAATTTAGCGCTGAATGAAATGTTTTATTGTAAATAACTTTGCAGCTGGCACTGGAAGACAGTACATGAATGGTTAGTTTATGCACCTCTAAATGCCTTCTCATGTAATGTACACGTACTCCTTGATAAGATAACTTGTTAAACTTGTTTGTGAAACTACTATTTTGTTGAACTACTTGAACTCTTAGACATGCTGCATTGTCGCGTGCCATCTTTGGGGCAAATTTGAACTAGTGGAAGTGTGCTATCTGATTGGTCATCCATATCTTGGCTTGTGAATGCATAAGTGCAGCTGGCTGTGAGGTCTTCTGTTATGTGGAAATGCATGTGGTTTCCATTTTCCTGTTATGAAATGCCATGCTAGGTGCTTGAATGTGCCTTGTAGCGTATTTCATCTGTTGTTACCTATGCATGGGCACTTACATGAAAACATACATGTCTATAATAGATATGCTGTATTGGTAGTGATATGATATGCATCTGAATTATGTGAAAACCACTGAAAACTGCATAGTATTACTGCTAGTATCAAAAAGAGCAAGCATTAAATAATAAACATCCTGCTACTGGCAGGTGGTATAGTTTCCCAGTGTCACTTTGCCGAGTGTATCCATTGTGGCTATGACCTGCCCTGTGGTACTTCTCGTATCAGTTCTTTATTGTCACATCACAATAAACGACTATTCACCCGGAACTCTATTTATTTTCAGATCTCCGACATGGTCCAGGGTACCTTTAACATACCATTGCTCCTCACTTTCCTTTCATTGTTAGTATCCAGACGGATCATGCACTCTAGTTGCATGTTGCCATGAGCAGCTGTTTGCTTAACACCAAAGTGCTTAATGGCAATAGCAACTGGGTCTGCTGCATTTTTGTGAAAAAAATTCCTATTAAAGCTTTCAAGACTGGACTGAAAATTTCCTATGTTTTACTAGGAAAGTTTTGGTTTTGAACTAGAAACTCTGATGTTCAAGTTCACTATTTATGATTTCAGATTGAAACTTGTCTAATGTTTTGGTTGAAATTTTGTTTGTGGCAAAGCATGTTTAATATTATAGACTTAGGCCCCATTTGGATGGCTGAAACGTTCCAGATTCTAGTGAGAAACCGGAGAAACTATGCCAAACGGGAGTGGAGCCAGCAGTTTCGAAACAGAAACGTTTCTAGTTTTATATGGGCCAAGGTGAAACTGGGTTGGAGCAATTTCTAGTGATTCACATTCGCTTTCCTAGTTTCTAGCAAATTTGTCAAATAGTTCCACAAGTGATTCTGATTCTTTAGAGAAACGTTTCTCAGGAGAATTTGAATCCGAAACGTTTCTTAATGAATCTGGAGCCCTACCAAATGGGTCCTTATTATATAGTAAGAGTCAATAGGGTAAGTTATGGAAACTAGATATTACAGATAAGAAGAGTTTATGTGCAGGATGCTTAGGGCCAGCCAGCAGAACTTCCTCTGCCCAGCATGCGCACTGTTGTGCTGAGCTTGTAAGCAGCAGAGATAAGCAGAGAGGCAACAACTGTGAGCAAGGATAGAATTAGCCACAGCGGATATAAAGAAGAATATGATTTAAGATTTGAAGACTGCAATACTTGTTCTTGTAAAATATTCTGTCAGCCAAACAAGTAGACAAGCAAAAACACCGCAAGTCAGATGATATCTAAGGTGCAATGGCATTGAGGGTGCAAGCTCCCTAGTCTTGACAGTTACAGGAGGTCCAACAGAATATTTTGTTTGTAGTTACACGTTGAAGCCCATATTCAGACAACAGTTGAAGAGTATAGATGGACTGTTTCCCAAAACAAAAACATGTGATTTTTGGATTGTTTTCTGTCAGTATGGAAGTGGTAATATCTGCTTATTGGAGCTATGGTAATATTGGTGCATCAGCTGATCAGCATAATACATGAAAACATCAGCTGAATCAAGAGAAATCTTTTGTAGTCATGCCTGGAATGTTGTTGTTTTAATCTATTAGAGCTAAACCAAGTATTACGAACCAGAGAGATTTTAAAATTAATGCATGGACAACAGTTGGATAACGAGATCTGCACTCAGTATCAGAGCGAACTTTTGGATTTCAAAATGCTTTTTTTTTGGGAGAAGAACAGGAGTCAGAGCCCCCATCATCATACATTGATGATGAATAAACAGTTTTTTTTCCTCAAACATGACAGATATTACCCCTGTCTTGCATGGAGTAGGGCATAATTTGACTATCCAAACGCTCATCATTAAACATTAAACAGCACAAGCTAATCGTTAAATATAAAACAACAAAAGCAACTTTCAGTAGGCTTGTTATGTGAATTTCAAAATAGATTTCAATTACCCTGGCAATGCAAACGGCACATTAAGCATGGCAACATTAACAGAAAAGCCAATTTACTCACCTTGATACCGTGCATACTTGCCGACGAACAGTAAGGGAGCTGTACTGGATACAAACTGATATGCCTTGCCAACATTGGGAATTTACAACTATGCACCTTTATCAAGCCATCCTGTAGCCGTCTAAGGTGCTCTTCCAACCACAACAGAAATCCATCTTGAGGCATGCCATGGTCATCATCCACAATGAGCCTTATTGACGATTTTGGCACGCATCCCATGATTTCTCTTTCTTCGTTCCAATACTTGGTGCCAACATAAAGACGGCCACTCGCACAATCAAGAAGAAATATTTTCTCCCCAAAACAACTTGTTGCAACCACAATGTAGTTTGAGTTTTTTTGAACAGCATGGTGCGCGAGCGGCAACAAGCGCACGGTATACCTTTGGTGGACATAATCGTAGCCTCCCATAACGCCATATGAAACCTCCTCACCGCGGCCGACGTGCTGCTGACCGTTACAGAAACGGTAGAGTAACTTTGTGGGCATAGGGAGGACAAGACCCAGATTGCATTCCGTGACAGCTATCTCGGCTTCGGTAACTCCTTCCCCTAAAGTTCTTAGGCCTTCAGGGAAATACTCACATAGCCAGGCCCTGAATGAGCTCCAGAAGATCTTCACCCTCTTCACAAGTGGCAAGGGGTACATGCCAAAAGATTGGAACCAAGCTTTGTACGCATCCTGCAAAACGGATCAAATTTCTATTTCTTTTTGACAAATTAAGCACTTGTGGAGAAATCATAAAAAGAGGAGCTAATCTAAACGTTTGGATCTGCAACAATAACAAGCCGATTAGATTCCTCATGAACTGTTATCTACTAATCTAAACCTTTGGAAGGGGGGATGAGTAGGCGAAGAAGGCAAGGAGAGGAGGACCTTGAAGTACGGGAGAGGGAGGTCGCCGGGGGCCAGGGGGGCCTCGAGGCCGAAGTCGTCGGCGCAGAAGCGGCGCCAGAGGGCCTCGCCGGAGGCCGCGGCGCGGAGGGTGGAGCTGGCGCAGGCGAGCGCGGCGGCGCCGCGGGGCCCGGCCTTGGCGATGACGATCGCAAGCGGGAGCACGGGGAGGGTCTCCAGCACCGAGGCCCCCTCCGGCCGTCGCTGCACCTTCGCCGGCGACGCCATCGGCCGCCGTGGGTGGGTTCCGTTTCTTCTACGAGGGTTTTCTTAGTTCGTTCTCTTTTTTTCCTTTTCTTTTCTACCTTTCTAGCTTCTACAGGTAAAATCTGATCTTATTTTAATCGAAAAAATCTGATCTTATTTTAAACTAACCTCCAGTGACACTTCATCACGTAAAAAAAAAAAGCCTCCCGTGCGTGACACTCCAAGCCCATTCCCAACATTCTAATCATATGAGCGCGTTTGGTTTGGAAATCATGTGGGATGGGTCAACCCTGATTTTTAGTGCGGGATGATCCCGTTTAGGGGTAGGGGTGAGGGTGGGTGAAGGTTTTGCCTCGCAGGGCGTCGGGGTTCCAGGCTTCGAAAGGCCGTAATTAGGTAGGTGCGGGGAAGGGGAGGGAATCTATACATGGGTGGTGATGTTAAATAAGTAGTATTTTTATCTAAAATTTTTGTCCGTCCGACTATTTTGTAAAAAAATCTTTTGAGTGTTTATAAAATTAACCCGCAGTCGCAATGCTGAAAAGAAAGAGAGAGCTCGGATTAAAAAAAGACCTCCTACGTCCCTCTCGTCCGTTCCCATTCGCGCCGCGCCTCACGCCTGCGCCCCCTCCCTCCCGTCGCTGCTCGGAGCTCCCGCGCTGCGCCTATGTCCCTCCCTTCCGTCCCCATCCGCGTCGCGCCCCGACTTCATCCGTTGCAATGCACGGGCACAGTTACTAGTTAAATCTTAAAATATAATTAGATTTAAAAAACTAACTTAGTAAAATAATAGAGTATATAAGCGAAAACCTAACTTAACATCATATTCTCACAGCCTCCTTCATCCCCCCACAATTCCTCCTCACAGCTGTCGCCAACCACAAGCCATCTCAGCCTCTCCCCTCCCATCCATCGCTCCCTCCTCATAGCTCCATCGTCGCACGACCCCTCTTCCTCCAGTCTCCACGCGACAGCGTGCTGGCTACGAGTGGGGCGTCGCTTGCGAGCGGGGTGGCGCATAGGTGAGCAAGTGTGCAAGCGAGCAGAGCATTCTGTTAGATCAAAACTTGATCTGAACTAAACTTACACAAAATAAAACAGGATCATCTAGTCTAATTACATCTACTAACTTAAACTAATGCGGAATAGATTATGTTCGGTCCATACCGGTGGCCGTGGCGTCCGGTGATCCCATGATGAAGTTGAGGGCTTGATCACTGTTAGGGATGTAGCGCAAACGTTCCTTGAGAGATCGCTCGGGGTAGCGGCGTCCTTCGGGGTGCCACCTACACTGTCCCGGTCGTGGAACTCGAGCTTCCGAGCCTTCCAGTGTGCTAACAGATCGGAGGGTGGAATTAGGGTTTGGGAAAAGCACGGGGATCGTGATTTTCGTGTTAGGGTTTAACTCGGGGTTAATCCCTTCTTATAGGGTCGCACTGTAGGCAAGGGCCCGAGCCCAAAAGGCTAAGGATCGCCAACCGATCACGGCGAAATCGGACTCGGGATAAGATTCCGAGTCCGGTAAGATACGCATTGATATCTTCCTTATATGAGTTGGTTATTATTGACCGAAATCAAAACTTAACTTAAATTAAAATATCCAACATTCTCCCTCTTGACCGAAGGTCAATAACTTAAATTAAACTTCTGACTATCCGGTCACTGACTTAAACTAAACTAAACTTAAGTTCCTCCTTAGTCAAACAGCAAGTATCAGACCAATACGTCATCAGCAGCATAGCAGCATACTGGGACAACATTACCCATAGTTTCACTGAGAAACCTTGTCAGAACTCTTACTCTTATTTGGGGAAATTAATGGTCCTAAACCAGGACTTGATCCAGACTACCCACCAGACCCATGCCTAGGACATGCTTCTGAAAAAAAGAAGGTGGTAGACCTTTTGTGAGCAGATCCGTGATATTCTCCTTAGTACTTATATGCTTAATCTTAAGTGTATTGTCCTGGTTTCTTTCTTTTACGATACGATACTTAAGGTCTATATGCTTAGACGCACCACTTAGTTTATCGTTTCGCAAAAGAAAACTACGATTGGTTATCGCAACATTGTGATAGGTCTCGAGATACTATCCACAATTCTTAACGCCGTATAAAACTCTTAAGCCACATTGCCTGTCCCGTGGCATGGTAACATGCCACAAACTCGGCTTGCATCGTGGATGCAGCCGTTACACTTTGCTTACTGCTTCTCCACGATATCGCTCCCCCTGCCAATGTGAAAATATAACCGAAAGTAGACTTCCTATCATCTTCATCACCAGCAAAGTCAGCGTCAGTGTAACATTCAATTTCAAGCTTATTTGACCTCTTATATGTGAGCATGTAATGCTTGGTGCCTTGGCAATATCTTAATGCCTTCTTGACACCTACCCAGTGAGCCCATCCTAGATTAGACTGAAATCTACTAAGTACTCCGGCTGTAAATGCCAAGTCCGGACGCGTGCAGACTTGAGCATACATCAAGCTACCAATAGTTGATGCATATGGGACGTCCTCCATCTTACTTCTTTCTAAATCGTTCTTAGGGCATTGACTTTCATTTAACTTATCGCCCTTTTGTAACGGAACAGGTGATGTGTTGCACTTATCAAGCTTATATCTCTTAAGCATTTTCTCAATATAAGCTTTCTGAGATAATGCTAGCACTCCTCGGGCTCTATCTTGGTCTATCTCAATGCCAAGTACATACAAGGCTTCACCGAGATCCTTCATGTCAAAATGAGATGAGAGGAAATTCTTAGTCTCATATAACATGTTCTTATCGTTGCAAGCTAACAGTATGTCATCCACATACAGTACTAGAATCATTAGTTTTCCACCCTTTGTCTTAATGTAGATGCACTTATCTGCATCGTTCTCCATAAATCCGAATCTCTTAATGACTTCATCGAATTTACGGTTCCACTGTCTGGATGCTTGCTTAAGTCCATAAATAGACTTCCTTAACCTGCATCTCATATGTTCCTTACCCTTAATGGCAAAACCTTCTGGTTGAGCCATGTAAATGGTCTCATCTAAATCACCATTCAGGAATGCAGTCTTAACATCCATCTGATGTACTCCAAATCAAAATGAGCTACAAGAGCCATAACTATTCTAAAAGAATCTTTGGTAGACACAGGAGAGAAGGTCTCATTGTAATCAATGCCTTCCTTCTGTGTAAACCCCTTAGCTACAAGCCTTGCTTTGAACCTTTCGATCTTCCCTTTGGAACCACATTTAGTCTTGTAGACCCATTTGCAGCCTACTGTTTTGACTTCATCGGGAATTTCTACTAAGTCCCAAACTTGATTTGAGCTCATAGACTTTAACTCATCTTCCATGGCTTCAATCCATTTAGTGGAATTCTCACTTCTCATTGCCTCTTTAAATGTGGCAGGATCACTTATCTTTCCAATATCATACATATCCTCACTTAAGTAGGTTTCATATATATCAGGAAGAGCCCGTCTCCTTTCCCGAGTTGATCTTCTTGATGGTTGAGGATCGGGTTGAGGCTGCTCTAATGGCTCAGTTTGTGCCTGAACCTCTGGAGCTGGCACCTGATTTGGCGCCTGCACCTCTGGAGATGGCTCAGTGGCTGCCACGGTGCTGCTAATATGTGGAATCACCGGTGGTACAAACTGATATACCATCGCGGGCTCTGGAACTGCTGAATTTGGAAGTTCGACTCGCAGTTCTTCGAGACATATATCCCTCTTTGGGAACTCTCCACTAATACCTGAGTCCTCTAAGAATAAAGCATGTCTGGTCTCTACAAACTTAGTGGAGCGACCAGGACAGTAGAATCGATACCCTTTAGACTTATCAGGATATCCAATAAAGTGACAGCTTACTGTCTTAGAGTCTAATTTCTTATAATGTGGATCGAATAACTTAGCCTCAGCGGGACAGCCCCACACCTTTAGATAATTCAATGTCGGTTTCCTCCCATTCCACAACTCAAAAGGTGTCTTGGGAACTGACTTAGATGGAACCCGATTAAGTATGTGGGCAGCTGTCTTTAATGCTTCCATCCACAACTCCACAGGCAAATTGGAATAACTAAGCATGCTTCGTACCATGTCCATAAGCGTACGATTGCGACGTTCAGCCACTCCATTTTGCTGTGGTTCTCCTGGCATGGAGTATTGCGCTCTAATGCCATTTTCTTCTAAGTACTTAGCGAATGGTCCCTTAATTTGACCATATTGACCAAGCTTCCCGTAATATTCTCCACCCCTATCTGATCTTACAACCTTAATGGTGGTGTTGTGCTGTTTCTCAACTTCTTGCTTTTATATCTTAAATATTTCTAGTGCATCTGAACGCTTACTAATGGGGTAGATGTGTCCATAGCGGGAATAATCGTTAGTAAATGTTATATACGAATCATAACCGTTTACTGTCGTCACTGAGAGTGGGCCACAGATATCTGTGTGAATTAATTCTAAGACACCCGTACTCCTAGTGGCTCCTTTCTTAATTGTCTTAGCATATTTTCCCTTAATGCGTCAATGCGGTCGAATCGGAGAAATCTAATTTGTCGATTATGTCGTCTTTAATGAGACGTTCCATTCTCCCCCTCGAAATGTGGCCTAAATGACAATGCCACAGCTTCGAAGATGTCTCATTAAAACGCTTACGCTTATGTGGAACACTATCGACATTCATTACATAATCATGAGAGAGCATATAAAGCTTGCCTTGCCTTACGACAAGACCTATATTAACAGAATTGTACTTAATCTCACATTTATTGTTGCCAAAACCACAATAATATCCTGAATCATCTAAAGCTGAAACTGATATAAGGTTTCTCTTTAAACTAGGAGCATAAAAAACATCATCTAACTTAAGTTGGAAGCCACTTGGCAACTCTAACTCGAAGCTTCCAACGCCTTCGACTTCAACAGGATGTCCATTAGCCACTCTTAGGTTTCGCTCCCCCTTCTTATAGTTCGGATCGAACGGAATGCCTGTAATGATTTAGAAATGTGCACAGTGGCACCTGAGTCAATCCACCAAGTATCAGGGGAAATTTCTGCTAAGAATAACTCATCTATGAATGAAACAACATTACACTTACCATTTTTCTTCAGCCATTCCTTAAACCCAGGGCAAGCCTTCTGAAGATGCTTGGGTGAATCACAGAAGGAGTACAACTATCTTGCCACCCTTAGTCTGGTGGCGCTTGAACTTGTTGTTGTTGTTCTTGGGACCAAATTTCTTGTTCCCGTTTCTCTTGTTCTTCTTAGGGCCTTGCTTACTGCTACCTGATTCATGCTGATTCTTAGGAGTGCCTGAAATGTTGAGGTTGCCAACCATGTTCACAACATCCTTCATCTTCTCAGTTTTGAGCCTTTCTTCTTCTTCAACATAGTAGCTGATCAACTCACTGATGGACCAAACGGTCTTGTTGGTGTTGTAGTTGATCTTAAAGGTAACATACTGTGATGGCAATAATGTCATGATGAAATGCACAAGGAAACCTTTAGAGATCTCCATCTGCATCTCCTTAAGTTTGTTGGCCATGTCACACATGTTGAGAATGTGCTCCCTTATGCCATTTAGACCATTATACTGAGAACCCACCAACTTCATGATGAGTGTACTGGCATAGGTTTTGGATGAGCTCTTAAAATTCTCCTCAATCTTGGCCAGGTACTCCTTGGCAGTCAGATCCACCCCTTGAGCATTCTTAGTGGGGATGGCACCCTTGATGCCAGCACTGATAGTCTGTTTCATGACCATGAGAGCCATGCGATCAGACTTGTCCCATTTCTGATTGGGAGCTGAACTCGCTCCTGCAGCGGGCTCAGTAGGCTTATCTTCCCTGAGTGCGATGTCAAGGTCATTCCATGTGAGGCACGTGATGTCCTTGCCTTTCCACTCATGGAAGTTCGCTTCATTGAGCGACTCAATGATGTTCAGGTAGGAGGCCACAACATTGACATTAGTGACTGAAAATAAATTAAACTGAGTTAAAACTTAACTTAATAAACATATACAATGAAATTCAATTAGAGCATGATAATAACCCTATGGTGGTCTGATTAAAATCACACAATTAAATTTCAAATTGCATCACCGGTGGGGAAAACAATCGAAATTCGTCTTAATACTCATGATTTACAACGGTGGTCAGAATAATCACAAGTTTTCTCTAAATAAATTTCTCGGTGGTTCCATTTATTTAGAGGCATCTCAAAGTATAGTGGTGGATCAGAATAATACAACACCAACAATATAGTAAATAAATGTACTTAAGTCTTAAAAAACAAAAATTACTAAAATACTGAAATTACTCTAAAAATTTATCTTAAATTTGAGCTAAAACTTAATGAAAATAATTAAACTTAATTTAAACTGAGCTTAAACTTAACAAAATAATTAAACTGAAACGAGCTTAAACTTAGAAAAATTAATTGAACCGAACTTAAAACTTAATAAAGCAAATAAAAGTTTTTTTATAAACTTAACGGGCAAAGGCGGCAACATGGGGCCCGCCAGCGCCACGTGTCATGAGGCCGGGCAGCCGCCGGCCTCGGTCTATCGGCGCGCGCCACGCGTCGGGACTGTATTCGACCGCCGCACCAGGCAAATCGGCTCCCGTGCACGCTCTCGCACTGCTCGGCCGGCCTTCATAGCCGATCTCGGCGCGCCACGTGTCGGGACCAGAGCCATCCGCCGCACTAGCCGCACGACTCCCGCGCGCTGCCGCCCGTGACCGTTCGTTCCACGCGCCACGCGTCAGGTGCTCGGTCGGCCGCTGCGCCAGCCCGTCCCAGTGTGCCACGTGTCAGACCCGGAGCCGACCGCCGTGCCGCCCGCGTTCGCTGTGCCACGCGTCAGCCGCTGCTCGGTTCTTATGCGCGCCCGTTTGCACAACGTGCTGCACCGCACAGCCGGCTTGTCTTCGCATGCCACACGTCGCCAGGGCATCTGCGAATCGGCTCCCATGCACGCGCCGCTTTGCCGGCCTCACTTAACGCGCCATGCGTCGGCTGCCGAATCGGCTCCCGCGTGCCAAACAGGCCGCCAAAACGGCCCACTAATCAGAGCTGGTGCCGAACTGAGTAGATCGGCCGGATCGCAACCATCCATGCCGATCCAACGGCCGGGGCTCGATTCGGCCGCATTTATAAAAGGGCGAAAACGGGAAAACCTAACCCTAAATCCCCATTTCTTCTCCCCCTTTTCAGCTGAGCTCCGCCTCCCTTCTCCCCTCTTCTTACTCAGCTTAGCGAGAGAAACGAAGGGCTTATGGTGATGCGGCGGCTAGAGAGTGGCGGGACTGTCACGGATGCCCTCGCCGGCGCGCGCGCTTCCCTTGCGGTGAGCGCGCGGCCATCGAGGGTGTCCATGTCAGCCTGCGAGGCCCTCTCTCAACGGCGATGGATCTAAGTGGCGCACGCGCGAGTGCCGGCCGATCTAATGGCCGGATTAACTCGCGCGTGGCCGTGACGGCCAAAACTGATGGCGGCAAAACCCAGGTAGGGTTTCTTAGTTTCGGGTTAGGGTTCGGTTTTGTCTGATTTGTGGTTTCGGCTTCTTTTTCTTTACTCCTTTTCTTAATCCGAACCCTAAACTCGTAGATCGGAAAATTAAAAGCATAATAAACTTAAGAAATTAAAGGATGTAGCATGCAAACTTACTAATTTATTGAATCTTAACTAAAACATGAACTAGATCGGATAAATGCTTCGGGATTTCTTAGACTGAACTAAAGGATGTAATAGACTAGATCTTAATGCTCTGATACCAAATGTTAGATCAAAACTTGATATGAACTAAACTTACACAAAATAAAACAGGATCATCTAGTCTAATTACATCTACTAATTTAAACTAATGCAGAATAGATTATGTTCGGTCCATACCGGCGGCCGTGGCATCCATGGTCGTCGGTGATCCCGTGATGAAGTTGAGGGCTTGATCACTGTTAGGGATGTAGCGCAAACGTTCCTTGAGAGATCGCTCGGGGTAGCGGCGTCCTTCGGGGTGCCACCTACACTGTCCCGGTCGTGGAACTCGAGCTTCCGAGCCTTCCAGTGCGCTAACAGATCGAAGGGTGGAATTAGGGTTTGGGAAAAGCACAGGGATCGTGATTTTCGCGTTAGGGTTTAACTCGGGGTTAATCCCTTCTTATAGGGTCGCACTGTAGGCAAGGGGCCGAGCCCAAAAGGCTAAGGATCGCCAACCGATCACGGCGAAATCGGACTCGAGATAAGATTCCAAGTCTGGTAAGATACGCATTGATATCTTCCTTATATGAGTTGGTTATTATTGACCGAAATCAAAACTTAACTTAAATTAAAATATCCAACACATTCATGCAACGAGGAGGCATTTATCGATCTATATTTCTAAATGTGTTCTTTCATTTGGTACTTTTACATTTCGATGATATAGAACATGATTTGGTACCTCATTTGAGGTAGTTTGACATTGTTTGGTACATTTTAGATTCTGAGAACAACATAAACTTTGTAGCATGAGAAATTGAGGTAGTACTCAAAGATATTTATGTTTGATTGATCTATGTTTTGAACACCATTTTTCTGTACAGAATGTCAAACCCTGCTGCCATTGACAAGTCCCAAGCTGCATTGGCACCAACTTCTACTCCGGGCTCTACTCCAAACGATGCTCCAAGCATCGAACAACAAGAACAACCTAAGAATTCAGAAATAGAACCAAAACGTGATAATAAGAGGCCGAAATTTGTAGCATGACAATATTTTGTTAAGAAGAAAATAAATGATGTGTGGAAAGGGAAAGTTGAATGCAAATGGTGTCACAAAAAGCTTGGAGAAAAAGTTGAATGGAAAAGAAAGGATACATGGCAATTACTACTCACTTCATCGATGATGATTGAAGTCTGCAAAGTTTTCTTTTGCGATATATGAAATATGTGTTGCACATTATTCTATATCATACTTCTTATCATTTTTTGACTCTATACTGATGTTATCTTCTGGTGTTTATATTTCATAGGTTTCTTTATATACCAGCCCCTATACCGCTGATCTTATTAGTGAAATTTTTCATGATGTTCTTGCTGATTGGAACTTGGAGAGTAGGATATCTACTATCACATTTGACAACTACAACACCAATGACAAGTTAATGAAGAACTTATTGAGGACGATGTTACATAAGTTGTCTACTAACACTCTTATGTTAAATGCATTAATGCATATATGTTCTTGTGCACATATTTTGAATCTGATTGTGAAAGATGGAATGACTATACTAGACAAAATCATTGATAAGGTTTGGGTAGAGTTGGATTTTGGATAGTAAAACCAAAGAGACACGAGAAATTTGAAAAACAAGCCCACCAAATGAATGCTAAGTATGAGATAAAAATAGCCCTTGATTGCAAAACTAGATGGAATGCTACTTATCTCATGCTTAGCACTGCAATTATATATCAAGATGTATTTGCAAAACTTATACTTTGTGAAAAATTATTTACTCCTTTTTGTCCATCAAATGAAGATTGGAAGTTTGCTAGGGAGCTTTGTGATAGATTGAAGATATTTTATGATGCAACTGAGGCTTTCTCTGGTAGTAAGTATGTTACTGCAAATCTATTCTTTCTTAAGGTTTGTGGTGTTTATTTGGCTATGAAGAAATGGGCAACTAGTGATGATGTGAATATTTAAAAAATGACCAAATTGAAAACAAATAAATATGAGAAGTATTGGATGGAAGTGCAAGGTATTTGGCTATTGCTAGTGTTTTGGATCTTAAATACAAACTTCATATGTTGAGTGCTATGTTTATACAAAGTTATGGAGAAGAGGAGGCAATAAGGAAAGTTAATGCTGTCAAAGATGACTTGTATAAGTTAGTGCTGCAACACCAAAATCATGTGGACGAGGGTGTTGAAACTTCAGAAGGAGGCAATTTGTCTTCTAGCAGTGTTGCCCCTCCATTAGGATCTGATGAGGTGTTTGATATATTTGATAAATATATGTTTGGACAACCAATTGCCTCTTCCTCACAGCTTCATTCTGAGTTAGATTTGTATTTGGATGAGAAACTGTTGCTTAGGACACAAGATTTTGATATTATCAATTGGTGGAAGTTTGGAGGCATTAGGTATCCAACTTCGAGATAGATTGCTTGGGACATTATGGCAATCCCTATTACAACAGTAGCATCTGAATCAACATTTAGTACTAATGGAAGGGTGATTAGTCCAAATCATAGTTAACTTACACCTCAACTTGTAGAGGCACTTATGTGTGTGCAAGCATGGGTCGTGCTGACATATCAGGTAATTTCATTATTACTTTTGTATCTTTCAATTCATCCTTTCATATTTCTTCCTTTCATCTAATTGCAAATCATATTCGATGTCATTAGGTAAATTTGGTGACAAGTCCAATGCATTGAAGATTGTCCTTGAGGATAAATTAGAACCGATATGTCCTACACTCCCACTTTATTGTTGCTCCTATTATAACACACACACACACACACACACACATATATATATATATGCTTACCTACTATAATTTTGATTTCAGGATGATGCATCTATCGTCATTATACTTTGAAGTTTGAGAAGATGTTTCCTAGTCCTAGATGGATAGTGAAGGATGGAGCTGGAATTGCAAATTATTTATCTTTCTATCTATTTTATGTTGGCAATATAATAGCCTAATAAAACTCTATTATGTTTATATGTCTTTGCTTCTTGGATGTGTCATGTGTGTTGAACTGATGTGTGATGCTTTGATAATGGATGGCTGCTATCTTGGTGAATTGTTATGTGTTGAACTGATGTGTCAAGTAGTTGTGGTCATGCATACATTCAGATCATGAAAATATTTGTGGTCATGCAATGTTCATGGTATTTGTGGTCATGTTGAACTTATGTGTCAAGAATTGCTATCTTGATTCTTTGAAGACTTGAACTATGTGATTTCTACTATCTTTGATGATGTGTCAAGTATTTACTATCTTTGTTTTTGCTGAATTGGTGATTGTTTTGTATTTTTTTGTTGATTGCATGAAGTGGTAAACCCAATATGTGGCCCCGGAGGGGCCGGTGCCGCAGGGTGATTTGGCCTCGCATCTCTCCTCGGGGCTGGGGCTAGGTGGACAAGTTGGGGGTCAGGGACGAGGGCGCTCCAACCCAACCCGCCCCATTGCCACCCTTAACCCCATTTGTTTGTTTGGTTTATGGGATAAGTCGATCCCAATAAGGGATGGGAGGAGGCCATGGATCCCACGACTACGACTTCTTTGCCCTACCATACACCATCATCGCTGGCATCATCGCTCTGACCCCACATTGATGCCACCCCTTGCACGACACCTCACCCTGCCACGCAGTGATCATAGCTGTTGCGCTCGGCCCAATGCATTGCTGCACGTCCGCCCACCACCCCTAGCTAAGCCACACTCACCCACGCTGCTCTGCCCTAGAGCCACAGGCTAAGAAGATGATGCCCATGCTGCCGATGGCCCATCATTTTTGCCTTGTCCCCTCCACTCCCGTTCTAGTGCACCGAAATAGAGCATTGTCGCCGCTACGTGCCTTACATTCACGTCGAAAGGGTGAGCCGAGCTCATCCACGCTGCACTGCTTGTTGTCCTCGCTCCCATGTGCCACCCCACCTCCTCTCTATGCCCTGAAGGCATTGTCGCTCCCACCTCCTCGCCACGCCTATAAAAGGGATGCTAGTCAAACAAGTGACAATTTTATGGGGTGTTTGGGCCAACCTCAAAGTAATAATGAAAGTGAAACTTGATTCCATCAATACGTTCTTTGAATTGATATTTTTTATTTAGTTATTGTGAATGATATGGGTATCGGGTATCCACATGGCCTGCATATTCGACTAGAAATAGGAGGCGGGCCAAATCCATGTATTATGTAATAGAGTAGGACTCGGTCGCCATACTGCCTTGTATTCCGAGGTAGAGTATAGAGTCTTGGCTGAATACTACCATGTAATAGATTAGGAAACTGATGTTGTGTTTGACTAGGTTTCTCTCTTTGTAACTCTACCCTCTGTTGGAGAATGCGGAAGCTACGATAGCAACAAAATTTTTCTACCGCACAATCCAGGAAAACTTGCAAGTAAGGGTCAATAGATCGTTACCGATTGACGTGCAGTGCAGCGAAAAAAGCCGATCTGTTGCTAGCCAACCTCGGACAAGCCTTGCCGACCTCGAAAGACTCCAAGCTAACCTCGCCGATGTTGAATAGTACTTCCACGACCCCGAGTAGTGCTATGCCGACCTCACCGACCCTGGGTCCGAATCGCCCGACCTTGTCGACCTCGACACGCTCCGCTCGACCGCCCCAACGTCGTTCGGATTCATCGATGTCGATGACATCGTTCCGGTTCGCCCGGCCCTCCGACCTCCCGACCACCTGACCCAACCGCCGAATTTAGATTCGGCTAGTTGGATCTCGGGGAGATTCAATGCCGCCGACTTACACTGCAATGTAGCAATATCTCTACTAGTATCCACACATCCAGGGAGAGAACTTCGAACACCCGTGTGCTAGCACGCGATGCACGGTTAGGGTTTTGGCTCGGACGTGGGGAGGGTTTCCGTGGAGAAGATTGATCCGGCTATGAAGTTGCGCATACCAGCCCTCCACCCCTCGTCCCCTTTATATAGATTTGCCGACTGGGCCTAAAGGCCCATTGGGACTCTATGTCTTGTCGGATCCCTATCCGATTGAGCCGTATTCGAGTCAAACTCGAATGCCTATTCTATCCTGTTAAGTGTGCGACCCAATAGGTTCGTGTACAATTTGCCCCGGCCCGAAAACACCCTTTCGGCCGACTTGTCAACAACGGCCCCTAGCAGAACATATTGACACCAAAATATACACAAAGATCATATCGGCTGAACCTGTAATGTGTGTGCACAAATCCCTTTGCCTCATGATATAAATTAAGCTATAGGCAAGACTCGTGCCATCCTATTAATAGCTTAATTTTTCACTTGATCACATATTGGATTATTTATCTGTTGATTGACTCCTCAATCAACTTGGAATGGCCATGCACTTCCATAATCCATTACATCGAGGGGCCCAGAGATATCTCTCCCATAGAAGGGGCAAATTCCATCTTGATCATTCAGATCCCTCTACATGTTTCATAGCAAACCCAAAGACTACTTTTATACTACCCAGTTACGGAATAACGTTCGGCAGTCCCTAAGTAAGTCATTACACATGTTGGAATCCATGATGATCTCAGGTCTAAGGACATTGCACCAACATCACTTTAGACCAACTAATGACACATTAATTCCCTATAGTGTCTCAAGGTGGGTCTATCGAACAAAATGTTCTCTAACATATGTTCACATTTATTGATTTGGTATCTCCATATCATGATCCATGAGACATGATCATTAATCAATACATGTGCTGATCTTAGAATCATATTCGTTCCTTAGATATGATATATGATCAGGGATTATTTAGAAATAGATTCATATATAAAGAGTCTCATGAATAAGTCACATACTTATTGATCAGTACAAGATATCTATTTCATGAAATGAAATAACACTTTATTCATTAATACATAAACATTGACCATGATATCCAACATCTCCATGTTGCCTCTAGGGCATATCACTAACACCCCCAACCTATATAAGGTGGGCAGGGAGCCCTCCAAGGGCATAAGCACAAATCAGATCGTTAGATCAATACAATACTCGACGGATACAATTCCTAAACAGAAGAAGGGCATTACCTCTCATCGAGAGGGCCTGAACCTATCTAAATCCATGTCTTTCACATCCATCCACTTTTAGGTCTCGTGCGCTACCCCCTTTTATTATTGCCAATTTCTAGAATCGATAGTTGGCACGCAAGGTAGGGATGGTGCCGAGTTTTTCGTCGACGAGTACGATGGAACCAATCTCCGACGTCGTTGGATTCATCTTCGTGCTAAGTCTCTCAAACACCATGAAGGCTTGCCCCAGGCTTGTTCTCTCCATCATGGATTCAGTCCAGCCAAAGCGATCAATCTCTCTTAGTTTAATGATTTAATCTCTAACATCACCAGGTTTTCCTTCTAACTTATTGTTGTTTATTAGATTGATTTTAAATCTCAGATTAATCTCTTAATGTTTTTTGTTGTTGTTAGCATATAATTATGTGGCAGTACTGAGGCGATTGATGCCGGTCATGGACTCGTGGCATCGCTGCGCTATCAATCGGCCATGAGCCTACTCCACCACCGTCATTGCTGATGGCAACATAGCCTTCATCGTCGATCACCTCTGTCGTCATCGATTGGTTTCTTCGCCTCCACATTTGGTGGTCTCTGCTGTTGTTGCTAATGGCGACATCGTCTTTGCCGTCGGTCCCTTCCATCATCGCCGAGTAGTTTCTTCGCCTCCACGGTTGATGGACTCCGCCGCTGTTGCTGATGGCGACATCGTCTTCATCGTCGGTCACCTCCGTCATCACTGACTGGTTTCTTCACCTTCATGGTTGGTGGATTTCGTCGCCATTGTTGATGGCGACATTGTCTTCACCGTAGGCTTGCCTCCACCATCGCCGTCTGGTGTCTTCGCCTTCACAGCAGGCCTATTACACCGCCACTGATGTGCATCTTTGTCTTCACCGCTGGCTTTCTCCGTCGCTGTCGTCTAGTGTCTTCGCTTTCACGGCTGGCCTATTTATGCCGCCACTGATGGACGTCTTCGTCTTGACCGTCGACTTGCCTCTGCCACCGTCGTCTGGTGTCTTCACCTTCATGGCTAGCCTATTACATCGTCGCTGATGGTGTCTTCATTTTCATCGTTGGCTTGCCTCCGCCTCCATCGTCTGTTGTCTTTGCCTTCACGGCTGGCCTATTACGCCGTCGCTGATGGGCGTCTTCGCCTTCACCGTCAACTTGCCTCCGTCGTTGTTGTCTAGTGTCTTTGCCTTCACGACTGGCCTATTACACCGTCGCTGATGGGCAACATCTTCTTCACCACTGGTTGCCTCTGCCGCTGTTGTCCGATGTCTTTGCCTTCACAATTGGCTTATTACGCTGCCACTGATGGGCGCCTTTATCTTCACTGTCAGCTGCCTCTACCGCCTCCATATGGTGTCTTGGCCTATTACGCCGCGCTGATGGGCGTCTTCGTCTTCACTATTGACTTGCCTTCACCATCGCCATCTAGTGTCTTTGGCTTCATGGCTGGCCTATTACTCCATCGTTAATGGGCGACATCGTCTTCACCATCGGCTTGCCTCCACCGCCGTTGTCTAATGTCTTCGCCTTCATGGCTGGCCTATTACACCGCCGCTGATGGGCGTCTTTATCTTCATTGTCGGCTTGCCTCCTCCACCACCATCTGGTGTCTTTATTTTCATGGCTGGCCTATTACGTCACCGCTGATGGACGTCTTCATCTTCATCACCGGCTTGCCTCCGCCACCATTGTCTGGTGTCTTCGGTTTCATGGCTGGCCTATTACGCCGCCGTTTATGGGCAACCTCGTCTTCAGCGTCGGTCGCCTCCGTCATTCTTGACTAGTTTCTTCCCCTCCACAGTTGGTGGACTTCGTCGTAGTTGCTGATGGCGACATCATCTTCACTGTCGGTCACCTCCATTGTCGCCGACTGATTTGTTCACCTCCAAGGTTGGTGGACTCTGTCATGTTGTTGATGGCGACATCGTCTTCACCATCAGTAGCACCTGTCGTCACCGACTAGTTTCTTTGCCTCCACAGTTGGTGGACTCCGCCACCATTGTTGATGGCGACTTCGTCTTCATCATTGGTTGCCTTCGTTGTCTTCACCGTTGGTTTGCCTCCACTGCCACCGACTTATGTCTACACATCCACGGCTGTGCAACTTTGCCACCATTGTTGGACGACTTCATTTTCATTGTCTTCATGATCGACAACCTATGTTGCTACTCCACCAACCTCGACGTCTCCAAGAACCTCGACACCTCGGCATACACCACCAGATACGATGCCACACTAATCTACTACAACAAGTGGTGCTCCAATCCTCAAGATTTCTACTCGACATTCTCAACACGTATCTTCTCTCAAGTGATGGCAACTCGACGACAAGAAGTTACAATTCTTGACTATTTTTAGTTGTTTCTTAACTAAGCATAGAGTCAGGGGCTGCACAAACACAAGACTAAAATTCGACAGACATTATGTTAAAATGAAGCAATCAATTAACCAGTCAACGAGTTCTATGAAATCAACTTCGGAAGTCATTAGCTTCATCTTCGCTCCAGAGAAGGTGTTCTGCTTCAGCAACTCCAACATTCTCATCGACAACTTTGGCTCTCAGTTGATCCATGGTCTACTCCAAGTTTCTCAAGTGTTAAGTTTGAGATTTAATCTACATGTCTTGGTCGGATTCAGCTCTGCCCTCTGGAGTTCAACTCGAATATGGCTTCAAGCCTCCCAAGTTCGGGCCTAGGAAATGTGGAGTCATCAACCAATCAACTCAGATTCGATGAGTTGGACATCAACATCAACATTTACTTTCCTGCACGTGAAGCATCACCAATAGCCTACTATCATCATCATAAATCAGGAGGCGTTGCATCAATCTTCATCACGCACACGCCAACGTCAAGAAAACTACTCGAGCTTGGACATTTTCTCAACAGTTCAATGAACTATTGTCACTGACATCACCACTGTCACCTTTCCTGTCGGCACTACCTTCATCTCCAACCAACTACTGTCAACTTGTTTCGGATATGCGCAATAGGAATCCATGGCCATGAGCCTATCTTCTACACTCAAGGTCTGGATCAGTCATTATGCCCCAAAATGGCCACCAGCAGACTACTTGCGCCAGTTGGGATTCAGGTACCACCTTTACTTCGGTATACCCCATGAGGGATGGCCACTTGGATTAGAAGCAATTAGATGAGATGCACTCAGTCCACTTTACCCAGGAGTTCTGTCACTCGGGAAAAGACAAAGATTTATACATCAGAATAAACTAAGGGTTTCAGTGGACTTTTTTGGGCCGAGATCCAATATGTTCGTACCCCAAGTTTTCTGGTATGGTGGACCTGTGTGTCTTATAGGAACTTAAGCATGCTCACTTTTGCGATATGTGCACGGTGTGAACCAAATACCTTAAAAATTGCTTTCCTCACTGCAAAAAAGGCCTTTTATTAGAAGTCATTGCTATGTGATTTTTAAAGGTGGCCAATAGCATGCTTTCATGGCTTTTTTAAACTGGCTTTTTCTTCATAAAAGGCAGGTGCTATGTGGTATTATTTTTAAGCCATGGTTGGCCTAGAGCTACATGCATTATATTTTTAATAAGTCACGCTTGGCCTAGAGCTATGCACATCCTTTTTTAAGCATTCGATATATCACTCGGGTCATGTTACTCGGGGATTCACACCGCATATGCTATAAATTGATATTAAGTCAGTTGGTTGACTAAGATTATGGTTGTTGACTACATGTTTAGTTGTTTCTCAACTAAGCACATAGTCTGGGGTTACACCTAATAGGTGCATCTATTTGATACACCTATTTATTTAATCTTTTTGACAAGCCCTCCACAGCCTCTTTGCAAGATATCAACAGGGAGGATTCAACAAGGAAGCACTCAAGAAACCTTCATAGGGAAGATTGAAGCACTCAGTGTTGGTCATTAGCCACGGGGGAAGACTGCAACTCGATTGTGACGGTCTTTGTCAATGAAAAAATTTGGGAATTTTCGTTAGTCAAGACCGAGTCAAAGGAGGAGTTGACGCCATGGTTATAGTTGCCTCGGGTGGAGTTTGTATCGAAAGAGTGGGTTAGTTTTTAGAGTTGTTTTTGTCTCGGCTTCTGTATCAAGGAAGGTTGGTTACTTTCATTTTTCTATAGAAGAGTCCTGAGCCGATTAGGTCATGTTTAGATCAGACTCGTTTAAGTTTTTTTGTAATATAGTCGATCGTGTCATGTCCGAGTCGGACTCGTTTCGACCCAAGGGTATAAATATGTTTACCCAGGATCCTTGTAATTTATCACACATATCAATACAACTTTCGACGCATCGCCACCCTAGTTTAGCTTTCGATGAGTTCCCGTTTTCGAGTTCGGGCTATATCGGTTTCGATCTTCGGTAAGAAAGTAAGTTTCCTCAACTTTGCTTTTACCAACGAAATTAGTACTTTCTCGGTTAAGTCTGATATATTAGTTAAACTTTTACTCGCGTTGCCTATTTGATATATCAACTTTTTTTAGATTGCTTTGCTATCTTAGTTAGATTCAATATATCAATCACTTTGTATAATATTAATCAGTTTGTTCAAATCTATCAAGCTTGTCATCAACCTCGTACTATCTCGGTTAAGTCTAATCTTCTAGGTTGTAATTTGTTAGATAGATTTTCTCATATCGATAGATATCGTCCATTGTTTCTCGGAGTTCCAGCCAATGAATTATTTGCTTATCATCAACTAATGTGCTACATTGGCTAATCTACTAGAGTTAGTATAATTATCTAGTTTATTTTCTTATCATCTTCAATCCTATACTATCTCGATTAGGTCTGATTTGTCAAGATTGTGGTCAATAAGAAAATGTTTGGTTGCATCCGATGATAGTTGAATTCTTTCTATAGAAGCTAATGAAAAGTTTTAATTAACTTGATGCATCGGCTAAAACTCAAGATTATATAATTGTCGGTTTCTACCTTTATTATCCTCAATCTTATATTGCTTTGATTAGGTCCGATCTATCAAGATCGATTTTAATAAAGATAGATTACTTACAATTATATTATGTCTATGTTTCGGTCGATGTTTATATTTAATTGCTATCATACTTAAACTCCATCGGCTATAACCGTTGATCCAAAATAATATTGGCATCGGTTGGGCACACGATTTTGTATCGGCCCTGTGGCCGATTGACCCATGATCTAACCTTTTCGTGTTTCTATCTTTTCAGTTGCAGGATCAAACTAACTAGCATGCTCTGAACCCGATTGATAGAATCTACACTCGAGCTAAGCAAATCTCTCGGGCCTTCGTGTGTCATGACGTATTTTGCATCAACACGCTTTTGGCACACCTGGTGGGACCATTCTCGTCATCAACATGTCTTCAGATGAATCAAGACGATATAAGCCCAGTGACTATGGAGAAGCTTAATGATGAGCAAAGAGCTTAGGTGGAGCAGACGATGCAAGACTATTAGAAGTTAGTTTTGGAATCATTCGGCATGACTCAGCAGGGACCAATTCAAAAAACCCAGTTTCCCAGGCCGGTGACCATAAGGGAAGGGAGTGTACCAACTATTCCAAGCCCACGCATCAAAACTTTTCAAGATACAATAAATGAGGCTATCAATCACACTCTGATCAATCAATCTGGGATTTTGGTCAATACATTGCAAGGATTGATCAAGAAGGTGTTCGATGGGATAGTTCATCAAGACCCTCCAAAGGGACATGTTTACTTTCCTGGGGATGCACCTCCTAAGCCGATAAATACATAAGCTCAAGATCCAACCTATGGGATAGTAAGGGATGTGGACCCAAGCTTGATTTCTCCTAGCAAGGAACCAGCCAAGGACATTCCAACAGGATATCACAGAGTTGCTTACTATGGGAGGCAACCTCAACTGTATCAGTATGGGGGGCGATTGCAACAATATTAGCATGGAGCACCTCATCAGTATCAGCCCGAGGGACCTCTGCAATACCAACCAGAGGCACCTCATTAGTATCGGCCAACAACACCTCAGGAATATCGATAGGAAGAACCTCATCAATTTAGGCATGCAGAAGGTTATCATCATCCACTTCAAAGGAATCAAATATATGCTAGGAGCGGTGCCAAATATGGAAGCAAGGAAAGATGAATGGGTCAACAAAATTGCTGATATAATGGGGGAACAATTTGGTCTCAAGCCCAAGGAACAAACTTACATGTATCGGCGACCGTACCCAGAGTGGTTTGATATGGTTCTATTGCCAAACCGATATAGAGTTCCATATTTTTCAAAGTTCTTAGGCCAGGAGAATATTTCAATAGTTGAACATGTTAGTCGATTCTTAGCTTAGTGTGGTGAAGCATCGACTAAAGAAGCTTTGAAAGTTTTTCCATTGTCATTATTTGGATCGTATTTTACCTGGTTTTCATCTTTACCAGCAAATTCCATTAGAAGTTGGGCTGATTTGGAGAAACAGTTTCATAAATACTTCTTTGTTGGTATCCAGGAGATGAGGCTGACAGATTTAACATCAGTTCAGCAAGGTCAGATGAGTATGTTCCTAATTATATTCATAGGTTTTGTGATGTCAGAAGCCAATGCTATAGCTTGACTTGAGCGATGCACAACTTGTTGATTTAGCTTTCCAAGGCTTATTGGGGCTGATCAAAGAGATTTTCATCATAGGAGCTTGAAAGTTTGTCTCATTTAGTACGGAAGATATCGGCTCATGAGCAATGATTTAAGGAAGCCAGGAAGGAGAGATTTTCCAAGAAAGTCAACAATGTCTGTGAATATTCATCGGAGTCAGATCAGGAAGGTGATCCTGAAATCAGCTTAGCAGAATGGTCAAGGAATAAAAAGGTAGTTGTTTGTCAATGGGTCAAAGATTCTGGCAAAGAAGAAAGATATG
The DNA here is from genome assembly GCA_019925245.2 of Oryza australiensis. Lineage (NCBI taxonomy): Eukaryota > Viridiplantae > Streptophyta > Magnoliopsida > Poales > Poaceae > Oryza > Oryza australiensis. The sequence goes on along the minus strand of JAIFGZ020000545.1, from coordinate 798,799 downwards.
ATTTTGACATCAACAAAGCCGATAGGATATTTGACTTACTTCTACAAGATGAAGAGGAATTTGATGAAGAAAAGAAAGTGCAGAATCCACAATGGTGCCCAACTGGGATATTTACTAAGAATCAGAAGAATATATTTCAACGATTGAGGAATCGGAAGCGGGCACAAGAGTTAGAGGAAGAAATTAGTCACCGGCTGAAAAGGACAAGGAAAGAGTGACGTATCAAGTCTAAGGCTAATGAAACATGATCTTCAGTTGTAGTCAACATGGTTTTCTTTTGCCCATAGAATACAAAGCGCCAATGTCCGATGATGAGGATCGTGAAGAAATTATGGTACAATTAGTCCTACCACCTCAACAAGATGTGTTCGAAAAGCCGAAAGAATCGGAACATCAGCATCTTAGGCCATTGACATCAAGGGGTTTGTTAATGGAAAGCTGATGTCAAAGATGTTAGTTGATGGTGGAGCAACAATAAACTTGATGCCTGATACCACCTATTGGAAGCTTGGGAAGACTCTAGAGGATCTCATCAAGACAAATATAGTTCTAAAAGATTCTGGTGGGAATTCATCTAAGGCCAAGGGGGTGCTGAATGTGGAGTTAACAATTGACAGCAAGACTATCTCAACTACGTTTTTGTGATCAATGGAAAGGGATCTTATAGTCTATTGCTTAGAAGGGATTGGATTCATGCCAACTGTTGTGTTTCATCAAGTATGCATCAAAGTTTGGTTCAATGACAAGGTGATCATATATAAATTGTGCCAACCAAAAGGTCAGTGAATGTTGCCATAGTTGATTTATCTATTTGGGAGATGAAAGGAATAGATTGTTTATCTGGCAAAGTTTGGGAAGGTGATTTCTTAATAGTATCTGATCATTATATATAGCCAGTCAATGGAGGAACTCAATTGCTACTCTGAGGACAGCAAGGACGATATTGAAGGAAAATTTGAGCAATGTTTTATGTCGGCCGATAAGTTAGAAGAAATTGATATTGGACTAGGTGATATACCAAAGCTGACATTTATAAGCGCCAGTTTGCCTCTTGATTTCAAAAATAAGTTGATAGCATTACTAAAGGAATATAAAGATTGTTTTGCTTGGGAAAATTATGAAATACTAGGATTAAGTCGATCGATTATAGAACATCGGTTGCCTATCAAGCCAGGATATCGGCCTTTTTAAACAACCTCCAAAACGATTCAAACCAAAGATGTATGAGGCTATTAAGGCAGAAATTACTAGACTTTATGATGCGGAGTTCATTAGATCATGTCGATATGCTGAGTGGGTTTGTAACATAGTCCGATGTTGAAGAAAAATGGAAGTTAAGGATATGTGTTGATTTCATATATTTAAACAAGGCTACACCTAAAGATGAGTACCCGAGGCCGATTTATTAGTTGATTTAGCTTCTGGGCATAAAATTATTAGTTCATTGATGGCAATGCAGGATATAATCAGATTTTTATGGCTAAAGAAGATATTTCGAAGACCGCTTTTAGATGTCCTAGAGCAATCGGTTTATATGAATGGGTTGTCATGACTTTTGGACTCAAGAGTGCTGGTGCTATGTATCAAAGAGCTATAAATTATATCTTTCATGATCTCATCAGCTTATTGATAAAAAAATTATATACACAATGTGATTGTGAAATCAAAGAGTGTTGATGGGCATTTAGCTGATCTACGAAGGTGCTAGAAAGGACAAGAAAATATGGACCAAAGATGAGTCCAAACAAGTGTTCCTTTGGTGTATCGGCTAGATAATTTTTGGGTTTTATAGTTCATGAAAGAGGAATCAAGATCAGTCAACGAGACAGTAATGCTATCAAGACTACAAAGCCACTAGTTGACAAGACAGGATTACAATTATTGATCGACAAGATTAATTTTGTAAGAAGATTTCTTTCAAATTTATCAAGAAAGATTGAGCCATTCACTCCTTTGTTGAAGGTCAAAGCCAAGCAAGAGTTTGTGTGGGGAGGAAGGCAACAAAAGGCATTTGATGAGATCAAGAGTTATTTAAGTTCTCTAGTTTTAATTCCACCATAGAAATGGGTTCCATTCAAGTTGGATTTATCAGCCGATGAGAAGTCTATCGGTTCTATTTTGATTCAAGAGTTTGAAGGAAAGAAAAGGGTTATATTATATCTTAGTAGAAGACTTCTTGATGGAGAAATGAGGTATACTTTGCTGGAAAAGTTGTGCTTATGCTTGTATTTTTCATGTACAAAGTTGAGGCATTATCTTTTGTCAAATGAGTGCACGCTGGTTTGTAAAGCGATGTGATACGTTATATGTTATCAGCTCTAGTGTTGAATGGGAGAGTTGGGAAGTAAATTTTTGCCTTGACGGAGTTTGATCTATGAAATGAATTGGCTAAAGTAGTAAAAGGACAAGCCATAGCCATTTTTCATGGTACAATATCGGGATGATTCTGTTGGGTATATAGAACTGATGCGATGGACTTTATTATCTGATGGATCAGTGTGTACACATGGGTTTGGCATCGGATTGTAATTATTTCACCACAGGGGAACTTTTGAGTTTGCATTTACAATCAAGTCATATAATACTAATAATCAGGTAGAATATGAGGCAGTACTCAAGGGACTCCAATTGTTGAAAGAGGTTGAAGTCGATGCAATAGAGATCATTGGGAATTCATTGTTGGTAATTAAAGAGTTGTCTGGGGAGTATGAATGCAAGGACGAAATTTTAAGGGTGTATCATGAAAAGTGTCAAGAGTTGATGGATAATTTCAAGAATGAGACATATCCCTAGAGAACAAAATACTGAAGCCAACAATCTTGCTCAAAGAGCATCGGGTTATAAGCCTATGTTTAAAAATATGGAGATTGAGATTGCTAATCTTGATGCCAATGATTGGAGAAGCGAAATTATTGCATATTTGAAGAATCCTTCCCAATCAGCGACAAGAAAAGTGAAATACAAAGCTCTCAAATATGTGTTTCTTGACAATGATTTATACTATTGATGGTGTTTTGCTCAAGTGCCTAAATTTAGAAGAAGCCAAGGTAGTTATGTGTGAGGTTCATGAGGGAATTTGTGGGACACATCAATCGGCTCATAAGATGAGATGGCTACTTCGGAGAGTTGGATATTTTTGGCCGACGATGTTGGAGGATTGTTTTAGGTATTATAAGGGATGCCAAGATTGTCAGAAGTTTGGGGCTATACAGAGAGCACCAGCGTCGGCTATGAATCCAATTGGCCATGACCGTTCAATGTTAGGGTATTGATATGATCAACCAAATTAATCCACCATCAAGAAAGGGACACAAGTATATACTGGTGGCAATTGATTATTTTACAAAGTGGGTCATAGCAGTTCCTTTAAAGAAGGTCGATGCCAAGGATGCTATTGAATTTATCAAGGAACATATAATTTATTAGCTTGAAATTCCTCAAACAATAATGACTGATCAAGGATCTATTTTCGTAGTTGATAAATTTTTAAGGTTTGCTGCCAGTATGGGTATCAAGTTATGAAATTCTTCTCCTTATTATGCTCAAGACAATGGATAAGTGGAGCGAAGGCATCTAACAAGAGTTTGATCAAGTTGATTAAACAAAAGATAGATGACCAGAGGCATACTACGTTGGATGATTCGTTATGGGATTATTGGATGGTGTGTCATGGATCTACTCAAGTATCGTCTTATCAGTTAGTTAGTTTATGGATATGAAGTTGTTTTGCCTTGCGAAACTATTATCGGCTCGCGGAGGATTTCTTTGCAACATCAGCTGATGAGTATTATAATTTGATGACTGGTGAGTTGGAAGACTTGACTTAGGATCGGCTACGCGTGCTTGAAAAGATTAAAAGAGATAAGGAGAGAATTTTGAGGCATTCCAATAAGAAAGTGGCACCTAAATATTTTGAAGAAGGAAAATTGGTTTGGAAATTGATTTTTCTGATAGGGTCAAGAGATAATAAGTTTGGAAAGTGATCGCCTAATTAGGAAGGGCTCTATTGGATACATCGTTGTGTGCCACGTAATGCATACATCCTTGAATGCCTTAATGAAGAAGTATTTGGAAAAGCACTTCATAGAAAATATTTGAAGAAGTATTATCCCAACGTTTGGATCAATTCATAAATCTGTTGGAATATAGTGGATGAATGAAATAGCTGATGTATACAACATCGCCTTGAGATGGCCAATATAAACTATCGCCCTTAGAATAAGTAAATAAAACCATGGGATAATGTCACACCCTGGAGTTTTTTCCCTTTTAAAAATCATCACAAAAGAAATAATTTGTGAATTAACCTAGAACAAAGAAACAATTTTAAAATGCAAAGTATAAGTGGAAATGGCATGGTAGGATTTTCTTAAATTCTACATGTCAGAATACATTAAATGAATTTTTAGTATAATTTTCACAGCACTAGAACTAATTTTTATCAATTAATTCAATAACTGGAATTAAAATAAATCCTGGGAAATCTTTTTCTCTCTTTGTCCTTTTCCCGCCCATTTTGCTCCTGGGCCGACGGCCCACCGACCTTCCACCCACGCGCACCCTCTCTCTCCTCTCTCGGGCCGGCTGAAGGCTGCGGCCCGTTTGCCTCGCATGCGCATCACTCAAAAGTACACTTTGCCTCCCTCTCTTTCCTAGGCCACTGATAGGTGGGGCCCACCTGTCAACCCCGTCGTCTATCTCCGGCCACGCCGCCGTCGCCTGCGCGCGCCTCGCCGTGCGAACCTCGCCTCGTCCTGGCTCTCCCGCGCGCCCTAACTCGCCCTAAATGCTCCCCGCACCCTTCGCCACGGCCGTTGTCGCCCCATTCGCCGCTCCCCGTACCTCTTAATGGCTAGATTTAATCGCCGACCATTATTTCCCGGTTTCCTCCCCGCGCAAACTCCGGTGAGAAATTACCACCTCTCCTGACCAATTCCGAGCTCCCCAAACCCCTATAAATACTGGCCACCTCTCTCCCATCCTCCCCACATCACTCCCGAGCTCTCTCGTGCTCTCCCTCGCTCAAGCGCCGCGCTCTCGAGCTTTGTCGTCCACCGTCGTCGTTCCCCCGTTGATTCCCTCCATCTCGAGCCACGCCGGATCTTTGCATCGCCGCCATTTCCTTCGCCAGTGTCCGAGCTCCCTTGGACGTCGTTCGCCTTCGCCTCCCGACGACCGCAAGCCCCTCGCCGTCATCGTCTTCCTCCCCTTCGGGGTGACCCCGGTGAGCTCTGCCCTCCTTTTTCCCCTCGGCCCCGTGAGCATGCGCCGTCGCTCTTGTGTGCGCGGCTTCGCCCGTGCAATCCCGCGCCGTCCCGCTGCCTCGCACCACTGCTCCGTTTGCACCGGCCGTCCTCCGGCCGCCGCGCACCATCGCCGATAGCAGCGCTGCTGCCCGTCCCCTCCCGGCCGTCCGATCTACCTTCGATAGATCAGCGCCGTCCGTTCCCCGTGCCCATGTGATAGCCACGTGGCCGCCACGTCGGTGCCTCGTTGGCCCCACGTGTGCCACGTGGTGCACCGGTCGCCTCTCGGCTCATGGACTCGGTCCACCATGGACCAGTGCTCCCGTGGTCGATGACGTCAGCATTCGAGCGCTAACATTAGCCCTAGCCCTGATGCCATCCCAGGATTTTATTGCGCAATAATTTATTAAGGATTTTTTTGCTTTAGTAATAAACACGAGATAATCTTCTAAAATTCATATATTTTTAATTCGAGCTCCATAAGTCCATTTCAAATTTCATTAAATTCATAAAAATGCCAAGAATCCATTAAGAATGATTTTGATCCCTGCTTCAGTAGACTTTTAGCATGTTTTGTTGAGTGCTTTGTTTATCGTGTAGATTTTGATAGTTCCGGTGACCCGGTTTACTTCGAAGTCATTGCGGAGTTTCCCCAAGTTGCAGAGCAAGGCAAGTCATGCTTCATCATTGATCATATTGTACCTATTTTTCTAAAATACCTCACTTTCCTTAAATTGCATATATTTTAGAATATCATTTTGGGAATATTATGCCTTTATTATTAGTACTCAGCCTTAGGACTTGATTACATGGAACCTTGGATAACTTGGGTATTAATATGATTAGATGATTGGCCTAGGTTATGCTTAGCCCTGCTTAGATCAACTAACACATAAAATGGGTAATTTCACTTAATCATACTAATATAGACTCATTGATAATGGATTTAATCATGAGACGCTATGGATCATGATGATCAATTAAAATATGACAATGGTGGGCTGTGGGCGCATTGGTTTTCGATTGTCGCGCCCATGACAACCAAGGATCGGTTCGCGGGAAACCCTGGAAGAAATATCGTACTAACACAAGCCAGAATGGGCAACAGCTGGTCCTGTAGTAAAGCCTTTCTCTAGCCGATGTTCCCAGGCAAGGGTGGGCCTGATGGAGTTGCAGTCGGCCGGGGGCTTACCGGTTGTTGGGCTTCCGAATTCACCGTGGCACTCGGGGGCTGCCCACTGCCCTGATGGGAGTGGGGGTAAAACCTTGGTGTGGTACGATTGGTTAGAGGGGGTTCTACGAAGGGTCATATCACAGTCCCTTTCTAGGGTACCATGGAGGTATTCCAGCACATGGAAACATGTCGTGAGGTTGTGTCTTGTGGGTACAGTCGTACACCTCTGATCAGAGTAAAACTATTCTAATAGCCGTGCCCGCGGTTATGGGCGATCGACCAAATTCACCGTGATTAGTCTCACACCTCTAATAACCTGATTAATGGAACTTGATTAGTATAGATGGATGGTTTGGGCCTGTCGCAACGTGGGGATAGTGTTGGATAGTGATAGATTTAATACTGCTTAACTAATTTCAATTGTTTTACTGCTTTCAAATTATTGTTGTGAAATTGCTACTTTGTGCTAAATAGCAAAACCCTAGCCTATTCCTTGTCTCCCCTTGCATTCATACATTCTCTCCCGGTATGACTTGCTGAGTACGTTAGAAGTACTCATCCTAGCCTCTTCCCCCCAAGAACCAGTCTCCGAGGCTGATGAAGACATTGAAGACGAGTAGGCTTCGTTCGCACTCCGGGAATGCGTGTGGAGTGGAGGTGCTACGCTGCAAGCATCAAGATTAGGCTTTAGCCCTTTTTCTTTTTTCGCTGCACTTTTGTAATCTTTTTATTGTTTCTAAGTTGTGGATCTGTAATATCAACAATTGTCATATGTGTACCCTGGCTGGTCCTGGACAGGGATTTTTTACACATATAGCTTTGGAAATTCTGGTTTTGAATTTCGGGGCGTGACAGATAAGAACAAAAAGTAGCTTGTAGCCGATCAATATATTACATAATTTGTCCATCATTCAAGATTCTTTGCCCAAGTTTTCAAATGTTTAGCCTATTACATCAACCCATGTATTTTTGGATTGTTGATATCGCGTGCATGTGAATTTGATCAACTTCATTTATGATGCGGGCGTCTTAGGCATCGGATCCTAGAATGGGATCGATGTTCTTCCATTGATTAGCAACTTGGCGGATTGATGCCTTCAGCTTGGCCTGTTGATCTTCGATCGCCTTGGGGAGATCAGCAAGTTTCAGCTTCTTTGAGGCCAAGTCTTTACGAGTTTGCTTAAGACGGGCCACCAGATTGGCTTCGAAGAGCATCAGAAGGAGGTGAAGTAGGTTTGCTGGTGACATCTTCTCCTTCGTCATCCAAGTACTGGCCGACATCAAAAGAGAATAGATTGGCTATGCCCTATGTTTTTAAATTCAACCGAGTTAGTATAAAGACAAAGTAAGATAAAGTGATCGACGTAGTAAGATTTACCATAGGGATCGACACAGTCTCAACTCTGGCATGGTCATCATTATGGCTTTCGGCAGCTGGGGAGTGTAAGGGATAATCAAGTGTGTGCTCGTTGGATACATGATGAGAAGAAGAAGTTGATCGATGGGAGGAGGCCAGTTGTTCTGGGGGCTGAAATTGGAGTACAAGTATGTTGGTAAAAAGAGACCATGATAAAACAAAGTACAAAAAGACTTACCGATATAGGAGGTGTGGTGATCGGGGAGGTTGGAGCTGTGTGTTTCTCTACTTGATCAGGATTGGCATCAGTTTTGCTTAATTGATCGACATCGATATCAATTTTGGAATCGATGGCGTCATCAACAGTAGCACTTGGCTCAACAGAATTGGTGGGGGCGTCTTCTATTCCGATAGCTGCCGTATCGATAGCGGCGTCTACCTTCGGGTCAAGTTCTGCAGCATCCTTGATGATGGTAGATTGGTCGATGGTTCTTTTTTCTTCTTACGGCCTAGGTTGAGTTGAAGTTTTATTCCTTTTGTCTTTTGATGATTGGGGCCCTTGAAGCAAAGATGATGGTGTGAGATCCAACACCCAGGTTTGGGTTTGCCAATACATGTTCATATTCAATAAGCTGGCCGCTTTCACTGACGATGGGAGGAATGATATCAATGGCCTGCAAGAAAGGAATTTGATGGGATTAGCATAATAAAATTTATAAGTCTAGAGGGGAATGCAAGAATAAATACCTCTGTATCAGAATCAACAAAATCAGGATCAAGCATGGAGCTATATTTGGATACAGTATAGTAGAAGAGATGTCTTTTTCATTCGCCCCACCATCGGGACCATAGCCTTGAGCCTGAAGCATGAGAATCAAACTCGTTGAAGTCACTTAGAGGGGGTCCTTAATCAACATGAGATGATCAATTTCTAATGCATTAGATACTAGACCCCTGGCTCGGATCTTGTCAATAAAGTGAAGGCTGATTGGAAGTTGACAAAAACCTAGCTGATGGGCAAAAACTGATGAATGATAGAATTCATATGATACACGAGAAGTGTGGCCCTTAGGTACCTTGGTCGACAGAAGGCATGGATAGATAGTTGATACAAAGATCGATATGCTATCATCATCAGTGTTAACCAAGTTGTGCCTGTAGTGATTGGGGAGCTCAAAAGTATCGGCATCTTCATAAAGATACCAGGTGGTAGCTTCCTTCACAAAGCCGTAGTAGAAGGATTTAAACCAATAGTTAAAATCGACAACTGTTAGTTTGCCACCTAGATATGTCAATGTAGCTTCACCATAGGACATGCATCGGCGACGAGTGGGGGTTGCGCCTTGAGCATAGTCCGATGGGAAAGACAAGGTGTCAACTGCAGGCATTCCCACTGCTTCAGAAGAATACAATTTGAGCCATAGTTGGATGAATCACCAGGGACCGTCGATGTGATCAATGGGATGGCCAGCTGATACCTTCATTGAGACTTGGTGTTGAAGCTGATAGGTGGCTCCCAACAAGTATTTACCCAAGGGTATTTGTTTTCCATCGGCAAGGGTTCTGCCAAGTGCTGCATATTTACTGTAAGGCCCAAAGTTGATCTACAGAAAACAAATTTTCTAACCATAAGTTGAGGAAGGCAACATGTTCCCGATTGGAGACTGGTCCTAAGGTTCTTGCATATTTTGTGATATAGTTGATCTAACCACCTACAGCCTTAGTGTCAACCTTATGGCTACATTTGATTCTTAAGTTGATGAGATTGGCCGATGTTGTGACATCAAGGCCAGTCACCATAGTGACATCCATGAGGTTTGGCATCATCGGCCCATGACCGAAGAGGAAGGCATTGAGAGCATCGAACTAGAAATGGTAGGCCGATGAAATAAGAGATTCATCTCTTTCCATCTCAGATAGGGATAGTTTGACACATTGAGCTATGCCTAATTCATTCCACAGTTGATATTTGGCAGCAAGAACACACCGATACCATGTGTGCTAGCTAATTAATTTTGATAGCCAACATCAGAAACTGTTATGCCAATCCGTGGTAGCCATCCTAGAGTTCTTAAAGGGGATCCTATCAGTTTTTGGAATTGATGAAGTCAGTTGGATCTTGATAGTCCATCGGACCCAAGTAATAAAAGGCCAGACGATTGAGGATAGGAATCGTGATTTGGTTTTTCAAGTTCTATAGTGCAAGGTAAATTGTGAATACGAAAACATGAGGAACACAGGAGGAACAAAGGCTGAAAACCTAGGTTTAATCTACATAATGCGGTAAAGAATGATAGAAAATAGAAGGTGCAGGGATTCTCACCTCTAGGACTGCACTCGACGTAGCCATTGATGCAGCGGAGTTGAATCTCCGGGGAGGAAAGCTGCTTGAATGGATTCGCTGGAGGAGGAGAAGAGAAAGAGGGTTTTCAGGTTTGTCAGCGTGGGGAACGAAGAAGTGACGGCGTGATGATGATACGGTGGGATTGTGGGGTTTATATCAACAAAACTTCGAGGGTCATGTTGGGCTAGTTGGGCCCATGGAAACCTAATGGGTTGATTAAACTAATTGGGCCATACAAGAATTTCGCAACATGTCTGTCCATACTCCGAAATTGGGGAGCATGTGTTAACTGGAAAATTTGGTAATTTTCATTAGTCAAGATCGAGTCAAAGGAGGAGTTGACGTCGTGATGCCTCGATTAGAGTTTGTATCAGACAAGTGGGTTAGTTTTAAGAGTTGTTTTTGTATTGGCTTCCGTATCAAGGAAGGTTTGTTAGTTTCCTTTTTCTATAGATAGAGTGCTGAGCCAATTAGGTCGTGTTTAGATCGGACTCGTTTAAGTTTCCTTTTTAGTAATATAGCCGATCAGGTCGTGTCTGAGTTAGACTCGTTTCAACCCAAGGGTATAAATTTTTTAACCAGGGTCCTTGTAATTAATCACATAGATCAATGCAACTTTCCGCGCATCGCCACCCTAGTTTAGCTTTTGATGAGTTCTTGTTTTCGAGTTCGGGCTGCACCGGTTTTGATCTCTGGCAAGAAAGTAAGTTTCGTCAACTTCGCTTGGATTGGTGGAATTAGTACTTTCTCAGGTAAGTCTGATATACTAGTTAAACTTTTACTCACGTTGCCTATCCGATATATTGACTCTTTGTTAGATTGCTTTGTTGTCCTAGTTAGATTAAATATGTCAATCACTTTGTATAATATCAATCGGTTTGTTCAAATCTATCAAACTTATCATCAACCTCGTGTTGTCATGGTTAAGTCTGATCTTCTAGGTTGTAATTTATTAGATAGATTTGCTCAAATCGATAGATACCGTCCATTGTTTCATCGGAGTTCCAGCCAATGAATTATCATATTTATCATCAACTGATGTGCTATGTTGGCTAATCTACAAGACTTAGTATAATTATATAATTATCTTTAATCTTATATTGTCATGGTTTGGTCTGATCTATCAAAATTGTGATCAATAAGGAAATATTAATAATATTTATACCTTGTTTGGTTGTAGCCGATGATAGTTGAATTCTTTGTATAGAAGCTAATGATAAGTTTTAATTAACTCGATGCATCGGTAATACTCAAGATTTTATAATTGCCTGATTTCTACCTTTATTATCCTCAATCTTATATTGTCTCGGTTGGGTTCGATCTATCAAGATTAATATTAATAAAGATAGATTACTTATAATTATATTATATCTAAGATTCGGCCTATGTTTATATTTAATTGCTATCATACTTAAACTCTATCGGTTATAGGTGTTGATCCAAAATAATGTTGGCATCGGGTGAGCACATGATACTGTATCGGCCTTGTGGCTGATTGGCCCCACGAGCTAACCTTTTCATGTTTCTATCTTTAGTTGTAGGATCAAACTAACTGGCACGCTCCAAACCCGATTGATAGGACCCCTACTAAAGCTAAGCAAATCTCTTGTGCCTTCGTGTGTCATAACGCATTTTGCGTCAACAATCCCCGGAGCTACTGTGGAGGATATGGGTACTGGGTACCCACACGACCTGCATATCCGACTAGAAATAGGAGGTGGGCTGGATCCATGTATTATGTAATAGAGTAGGACTCGGTCGTCATATTACCTTGTATTTTGAGACAGGGTATAGAGTCCTAGCTGAATACTACCATGTAATAGATTAGAAAACTGATGTCATGTCCAGTTAGGTTTTTCTCTTTGTAACTCTGTCCCCCAACCTATATAAGGTGGGCAGGGAGCCCTTCAAGGGCATAAGCACAAATCAGATCATCGGATCAATACAACATTTCAGTGAACAATCCTCAAACAAGAGTAGGGTATTATCTCTCATCGAGAGGGCCTGAACCTGTCTAAATCATTATCTTTCGCATCCATCCACTTTTATGTCTCATGTGCTATCTCTTTTATTATTGATAATTTATAGAATCTGATGTGACCATGGCTACTATTGATATAAACATTGCTCATATGATAGGTCAATCGGAAGATATCAAGATCAAGCAATCCAAGTGCTAGAATCCAATTCGGCCACCTGCTACCATGCTAACTTTAAACGGTCGCCAAATATGCATACGAGCTCCGTTTTGGGTTTATGAGTACTTGATAGAAAGCTCTCGGAATCCTCTTTCCAAAGGATCCAACATCATCTCCAAATTCTATCTTAGTCCGCCGTATTCACAAAAACAAGGTGTCGTGTCACCTATAATGGGCCTATGGACTTATAACCTTATCTGGGACCACGGCCCAAGTAGGGCCCATGTGGGGTGCACCCTAACCTTGTGGAGCACAACCCTAGGGACTCCTAGGTCATCCTCCTACCTACTTAAATAGCTAGGTACCCTTCAGGGTTTCGCGGGTTTTGTTTAGATCAAAGTTTAGCGTCACTACTTTGCCGTGTAATCCCGTGATTAGTTAGATCGCCGGTTTGCTTGTTTCGGAACCCCAATTTGCTAATATAATCCTACATCTTTGTTTCACAATTTGACTTGCTTATTCATCTTGTTCTTGCTAGTTCTCGATTGCTTGTAGGAACAAACACCCTCATGGTTGGGCTGACTGTGCATCTGTCGGGATTCTTGGCTACCTCTGGAGTTGGTGTAACGATTTCTAAGACGCAATGTCCATGGACGGTTGTAGTCGGATCATCAACGTCGCTCCATCCAATCGAATTATCCTCTCATCAAAAGATCGGGAACCCTCATGCATATCAGGTGGTATTAGAGCTTCCGTTGCTTGGTGAGAGATTTCTTGTTTTGTGTTTTTCATATACCTATAGTACAGAAAAAGCCAAAAAAATAGTATATTAGTTTTCCATAATCCTATAAACTTTTGAGCCCTTTTACTAGTTTCTGGTTAGTCTTAGCTTGTTGAGTTTCTATTGCATCGTTGTGTCAAGTTGCTGGTCTTAGTGTTTTGTCATTTAGAGTTTCGAGTTCTTGCCACGTTCATTGCCATCATCATCACCATCTTTTTTGCCATCATTGCTTTTGTCACCCTCACCACCATCGCTGCCATCCACTAAATCATTTTCCATTTGCAGATCTGTTCCTTCCTTCAAATACGATTGCCTTTGCGTCTACCAGCACAAGAAAACCTAACTCGAGTGTCCTTCCTTAAAATAACCATAACTTTCTCATACGCACTCGGAGTTAGGCAAATAATATATCCACGGACATCTACAGAAAAGTTACATCCGATTCTCTCCGGCTTTGGATAGAACTTTGAAAAATTCTACAATCCACATTTTTTGTCCGTTCTGCTAAAATTTTCTGTGATGGTTTCCTGTGTGCTCCTATGTGTGAAAAAAATATAAAAAAATAAAAAAGTTGCGTCTCTCTCCTATGCACTATAGAGAGAAAGAGAAAAAAGGAGTCGTTTTGTGAGACCTCGATATATCTTGTATTTTTTCTATCCATCACCTCCTATCATCGTTCTTGGTTTGTGTTTTGTGGCATCCTTTGTGGTTAGGATCGCGTCTCTATTACATCTAGCATAGTACCATCATGGTACCAACCTTGAACAATTATTCAATTTGCTTTTGGCTAACATGGTTTCTAGTTTTCTTTTGTCTCATTACCAGCCCACCTATAGCTCCACCAATTCGACTAATTCTTAACAGGGATTAAGCGACCAAGGCATCGATACACCTTTCTCCAGGGGTTTGTCCAGTCTGACGGTTGCCGTCATCTCCTATTTAGCATGGTGAGAATTGGTAAGAGATTGTTGAACAGGTTGGAGTGTGCATATTATTGTGTATGTTTCTTGTTTGCTGCGAATCATGGCATGATTGCGTAAAGGGATACGAAAAGGTCATGCTAAATATCGACTTTTTCACCTTCGACGAGATATGACGACTTCTCCATGTGATGCATATGAGGTACCTGACTATAATTTTGCACGAGTTAAATCTAAGTTACCATTCTACGATGGTAAGTATGATTCTATTGTTTATATTGATTGGGAGCTAGCAGTAGACAATGAATTTGATGAATATGATTTTTCTGATGCTCAAACGGTTAAGGCTGCTAGTAATAAGTTGACCTCTTCTGCAATATTTTGGTGGAGTCATGTTAAACTTGGGAGAAATGCAAAACCATGATGAGAAAACGTTTTCTGAGTTTTTATTACAAATATACTCTTCTTGAGAACTTAGAACATCTCAAACAAGGTGATAGAACTGTTAGGGAGTACATCCATGAATTTAAGGTTTATATCATCTACAATGTCTAAAATAATGCAATGAAAACACAATACATAGATTTTTAAAGGGGCTTAATTTTGAATTTCAGGTTAGGCTTGCTAATGTTACATATAATCATATTGGACACCTGCTTGCTCGTAGCATTGAGAGTCAAATTTTACAAGATTTTATATCAAATGCGAGAAAGCATGAACAATATGATTTATCTCCTATTTTTGAATCTCCTATATCCTTGTGCAATGATGATGTGCAAATATGAGAGGAGCAACCTTTTGTGTCTTCTGTTACTAACGTTTTGCAGGGAGTTCAGAATATTTAACAAAAGTAGGAGAATGATGTACTTGAGAAGAAAGAGGAGAAGCATGAAGCACTTGCGATGTGTGAAGAAAGTTTACAAGGTAAAATAAATGGTGTTCTCAAGCTGAGCTACACATGTCCACTTTTCATGCTATAGTAGAGCAACCATTAGTGAAACCAATTGATGAGATTCTTTTGTCACAAGTTGATTTGCTTGTTATTCCTTGTGATAAAGAAGAGTTATGTGATAATGCTATAGTTATATCAATGTCACAACTAGTGAATGAACATGCCATTTATATTATTAATTCTTTATGTGTTGATTTTGAGCATGTCGTTCACATTGCTAATGAGGTTGAGGAACGTAAATTGCTATCTTGTTTAAATACTTTGGGCTATGTTCTGTTTGATGACTTCTGTGAGCTTGATAATTTCAAAGAGAAATTATTTGCTATGTTTGATTTGCCATGTTCAAGTAATGTTATGTTTATATATTTGGTGAATATAATGATAGAGGAACATATTTGGTGCATAGAGTTTACATATGTTTGGATTTAGAACCTCATGTAGCCGTGGATAAAAATTTGTAAGCTAGAGAGACATGTCATTGCTAATCATGTTATCTCGAGTTTGTGTTGTTTTGATTTAAAAGAATAGAATAGTTCTGAGGAAGAGAAGTGGTCGTATTACTCAATGTGGTCACCATACACCCAGGTAGTTGCGCCACATGAGTACTTAGCTTCTGAAGAAGGGGAGCAAAATGAGCAGCAAGCGAAACAATAGAATGTGGTATCCATGTTCGTTGTTGTGCATTCCCATTACTAGGTACATTCATTTCATAGAAGATTAATACTATTCGCTAAAGAACTATGATATTACATGACGAAAATTTGTTGTGTTTGTTTTCATGTAGACACTTCTATGGGCAAGATCATGCACTACGTAACGAGCACCATATGAAAAAACCGAGGACGGATTTCCATGAAGAAGGGGAGGATGATGTGACCATGACTACTATTGATACAGCCATTGCTCACAACACATGTCAATCAGATGACATCAAGATCAAGTTTTCCAAGTGTTGGAATCCAATTCGGCCACCTGCTACCGTGTTAACTTCAAACGGCCATCAAATATGCATACGAGCTTCGTTTTGAGTCCATGAGTACTTGATGGAAAGCTCTCGGAGTCCTCTTTCCAAGGATTCAACCTCATCTTCAAATTTCATCTCAGTCGGTCACAATCATAGAAAAAAGATGGTGCATTACCTATAATGGGCTTATGGTCTTGTGATTTTATTTGAGACCCCGACCCAAGTGGGGCCCATGTAGGGTGCTGTGGTTTTCACAAAACTTGTCCGTAGGGGTTTGACCATTTGGCTCAACCTCCAGTCAAGGTGGCTCTGATATAAAATTGTCACACCCAGAAATTTATCCTAAATTTCCAAACTATTTTGTGTATTAATCCCTGTCCAGGAATCACCCAGGGTACACAAAATGACAAATCAATAAACAGATCCAAACGTGAAATAAAGCGTAAAATATTTACATCAGAGGCACTTAGTCCTCACACCCAAAACAAAGCACCAATGAAAAAAGGCGATCCTAGCAGGGCTTCAGCTCCACTCCACAGGCAAACTCAACTAGGGTATAAGCTTTGGTCTTCTAACTTCGTCTTCAACTCAGAAGCACAACACTTCTGAAAAAGGAGAAAATAGCAAGGCCGAGTACAACCACCATACTCAACAAGCCACGTCGAGGATACAGACGTGCAAAGGGAGAGAAAGAGGGGCTTGTGGTGGCTATTTGCATAAATGCGGTTGTAAACCATTATATTTTAAAAAGTAAAACAGTTGATTAATTAGGTCAAGATTAAATTTCCACTGAGCAATGCTACACCACGTTAAACAGGCCCAACCATTCCACCTAAACTAACTAGTTTTAATAGAACAAATTATTAGAGGTGGGACTAATCACGGTGAATCTGGTCGATCACCCATAACCGTGGGCACGACTATTCGAATAGTTCTACTCTAATTAGAGGTGTACAATAGTACCCACAAGACACAATCTACCATATGTTACCATGCCTTACCGGGCACGTTACCACATGAGTGATTGTGACAAGACCCTTCGCATAACTCCCCCTGACCAAGCTATACCATACTGTAGGTTTCGCCCCTACCCCTAAATCCAAGGTAGGCAGCCCCTTGTGTCGCGGTGAATCCGGAAGCCGATCAACCGGATGCCCCGGCTGACCCAACCCCATCACGCCCACCCTTGCCTGGGTACGTCAGCTAAAGAAAAGCTACACTAAAAGTCAAGCAGTTGATCTTGCTTGTGGTAAGTACGATAATATTCTAGGGTTTCCCGCGAATTGATCCTTAATTTCTATGGGTGCGACAAACAAAACCATGCATCCACAACCCACCATTAAGTCATATTTTAGTGGGATAATTATGACCAATAAATCATGGCGATGTCTTGAGCTCACGGCTCAACAAGGTAATGAATGTAATTAATTTGATTATCCCATTAGATGAGCTAGTGGTAATTAAGCATGAGTAAGCATATGCAATTCCAGCAAAGTCAACATAAGTTACTTAAGCTAGTCAAAATTATCACCCAAGTTTGACAAAGGAATGGATATCAATTAAACACAACACAAGCAAACAGATAGGTAATTCCATAATCCCATGTAATTAGCAAAACATGAAATTTTATTTGCGAACGGTAAAACATTTTATAAAGTGGGATCAATATGCTTCAAGGAGAAATATGACTTACATTGCTTCTTCAAACAATCTTCCAAACTCTTTTCCTCGCGAGCGCGAACTTCCAAAACAGCGGAGTCAACACGCTGGCATGCAAAACAAGAAAAAACCCTAATAAAAACCAAACAAATAGCACATAAAAAGTAACAAGCATGTAGAGATCAATTTTAGATGAATTTTGAAATTTGAATGGCCCAATTTGGAGTTCGTATAAATTAAATACGACTTTTAGAAGTTTTGAGCCATTTAATGAATTCTGGAAAGGCTAGGGCTGACGTAAGCGAGGAAGGGGCTGATGTCAGCGGCTCAGGGGGTGCCGGTCCACGATGGACCGAGTCTACGGGACCTGGGGCGAGCGACACACCACATGGCACACGTGGCGCCGACGTGGCGGCCATGTGGCTGCCACGTGGGCGGCCAAGATGGGCGGCCCCGATGTGCCTCTCAACAGATCGGACGACTATGGATGGGCGCGGGCTCGAACGGCCCCGATCTGTCGAGGGCAGATCAGATAGCGGGGGAGCGGCGTGGCCGCGGTTAAGGCCGTGCGGCGGCCATGGCGCGCGTGGCGGCCGACGGCACCGGAGCGCGGCCAGAGCGGGGAATGACGACGGTTAGGGCTGGGTATTCGGTTTAAACTGAGGGTTCGGTTCGGCTCGATTAAGGGTAGTTCAGTTTTCGAAGGAACAAGAACCGATCGGTTCTGTTCAAAATCAGAAGCCGCAGGGTTCAGTTTGGGTTTTTTAGTTCGTTTCTCGGTAAAAACCGCACTGACCCGAATCAGTGGGCAACGACGGATTTGGGGAGCCAACCTACCTGAAGGGCAGGGCCACCTGGAATGCATCGATGGTGTCGAAGGGCCCCTTGTACGGACTATGCACCTCACCGTCACCGTCCTTCACCTCCTCGCCGTCCCACTCCTACTTGGTCGTTCGCCGCCTCCGCGTCGCCACCTCCCTCCTCGCTGCAGATGCCCCTCTCCATGTTGCGTCGCCTCAGCCCCCTCCTTTCGTGCTGTCGTCGGCCCACTCCACGCCACGCCGCCCCGGCCCCCTCTGTGCCACGCCACCCCCCCTCCATTCCATGAGCTAGGAGGCGGTGAGGGCCACCCAGTTCGGCCGTGTCATCCGCTGCGCCTATGTTGCCTCGTTGCCGGCATCGGTGGGGGCACACGGCTCGTCGTTGGTGGGAAGGGGCTGTGTGCCCCCACCGTGCCGCGGTGAGGCGGCGTAGGCGCCGGGTGGCGCGGCCGAACCGGGGTGGCCCCGCCACCGCCACCTCCTAGCCCACGACACGAAGGGCTAGGGGCGGCGTGGCACGGAGGGCCGGGCTGCGTGGCACGGAGGGGCCGGGCGGCGTGGCGTGGAGAAGGCCGGTGACGGCGCGACACGAGAGGGCCGAGGCGACACGGCGCGGAGAGGGCATCGGCGGCGAGGAGGAGGCGGCGACGCGGAGGTGGCAAGGAGGGAGGGGAGGCGGCGAGGAGAGAGGCTTGGCCGCTCGCTTCGACGCTGCTCACGCTTAGGGCATGCTTGGCTCGACCTCGGTACATTAGGATATGACTTTTTTCAGGGGTTCAGTTTTCATACAGCAAAAACCGAAGCCGTACCAAATTATTCACTTTATGCAACACCACGAACCAAAAGGAGACCGAAAACCAAAAAACCATGGACTTCGCTTTGGCTCGGACGGTTTGGTTTTTTCGGTTTTGGTACTAAACTTCCTAGCCCCTAACGGTGGTCGGCGGCTCCGGCGGTGAACGGTGAGGGCGAGTGGTGGATGAGGACGACCTCGGCCTCGCAATCCAGATGGCGAAGACGGCGTGGCTCAGAGCGGCGAGGAACGGCGATCGGGATTGGGCACACGGCGGCGAAGAGCGAGCGGGATGGCGTGGAGGCGTTTGGGAGCATGTGAGCAAGCGGCGGAAAGGGTAAACGAGAGAGGAGGATGAGACCGAGCTTTAAAGGGGCACGGTGAGCTCGGAAACGGTCGGGAAGGACGTGAATCGCTCGCTGAAGTTAAGACCGGAGAGAGAGAGTGAGAGTGAGTGATGGTCGGGTATTTAAATCCGGCCATTACTCGGGTACGGCGCGTGCGGGACAGGGCGGGAAAGACAGTGGCGTTAAAGCACATGCAGGAGCAAAGGGAAAGCATGGGATGTGCGGCGATGAGGCGGCGCGGGGTCGGCGGAGCTGCGGTCGGAGGTAGGGGACGGACCCGACAGGTGGGCCCCACCTGTTGGTGACCCGGGAAGCGAGGGAGGAGGAGTGGACTTTCGGGCGGGACGCGCAGCAGGAAATGGGCCACGGCCTTCGGGCCGGCCCACGGGAGAGAGAGGGAAATGCACGCGCACGGGGAAAAGGACGGGAGGGAGTGGGCCGAATGGCGAGCGGGTCGGGAGAGAGGAGAAATAAGGGACGAGATATAGACTTTTAGTAATGGGCAAAACGCCGGGCATAGGAAAAGAAATTTAATTTGTTTTTCTTTTTATTTAATTGCATGAATGAACTTTGTATTATTAAAATTATTTTCGGAGCTCCAAAATTTCACGAAAAATTTTAGAGAATACTTTACGGCATGGAGAATATTTTAAAAATATTTTCAGCCATGATTTTTAAAGGAAAATTCTATTTCCCAAATTTATTTCACTTGATTAATTGCTTTAAATTACTAGCAACTGTGCCCATGTGTTGCAACGGGTGAAGTTGGGGCGCGGCGCGGATGGGGACGGGAGGAGGGGCGGCGCGCGCAAGCGCGGTGCGGGAGCTACGGCGTGACGGGATGGAGGGCGTAGGCGCGACGTGGGGGCTGTGCGGATGGGGACGGGAGGGAGGGCGCAGGATGTCTTTTTTTATCCAAGTCCTCACTTTCTTTTCAGCATTGGGACTCTGGGTTAATTTTATAAACACTCAAGGGGTTTTCTGCAGAATAGCCAGACAGACGAAAATTTTGGGTAGAAACACTACTTGCTTTATAGATAGTTATAGATTATAGATTTAATTTCTAGAAAATGAATTATTTAATCATTTTTAATCTCGAACGAAAAATCGGGACGTGACAGGTGCGCCCCATCCTAGTGCAGCACAATCCTAGGGACCCCTAGGTCATCGAGGTATGTTCAAGGTTCCGCGAGTTTTGTTTAGATCAAAGTTTAGTGTCGCTACTTTGCCATGTAATCCTGTGATTGATTGGATCGTTGATTTGCTCGTTTTGGAACCCCAATTTGCTAATATAATCCTACATTTTTATTTTATAATTTGAGTTGCTTGTTCATCTTGTTTTTGCTAGTTCTCGATTGCTTGCAGGAACAAACACCCTCGTGGTTGGGCTGACCGTGCATCCATCGGGATTCACGGCTACCTTTGAAGTTGATGTAACGATTGCTAAGGCATAATGTTCCTGAGGATCATCAACGTCGCTCCATCCAGTCGAATTATCCTCTCTCATCGAAAGACACCCTCACGCACATCAAAATCAACAGTTATACATAATACAGTAATTGACTCAGCCAAATATACTATAACTACATGAGTTTGTTGAAAATACAAAGTGCTTTGCGTGCGCTCACAGTGGGCTTGCATGCAGTATACCTATGCATCTCCACTGGATGCAAGACAAAGCCGTAATAATGAGATAAACACATGAAATACCAATCGCAATAATTGATATCATCCGCGCGCTCGATCGTTGCTTCACGGGCTCTTCGCGGCGCCATAGTTTTCGTTACTACTCTCCTTAACCGGTGGCGGCGTCAAGTTCTCCTTAGCGGCGGGCTCCGGCATGGCGGCGCCGAGGTTGTCGTTGGTCGCCGTCGCCGCCGGCGTCGAGTACGACCCATCGGAGAACACCTGCGCGAGGTCTTGCTCCAAGAGGTCCAGCACGGCGTAGACGTTGCGGAAGGCCGCGACGATGGAGGCCTCCTCGGCGTTGCGAATGGAGCCCGCGGGGCAGCCGCTCGAGTACGCCGTCGGGATGTCGCTGCCGTCGCGGAACAACGCGGCGAGGCCGTCGTGGGTGGCCCGGAGCCTGTCCGCCTGCGGGAGCGGCTGGAGCTCGGCCAGGTAGGCCTCGGCGGCCTCGAGGCCCTTGACGCAGGTGGCGATGCACTTGTCGACGGGGTGCCCTGCTTCTCGGCGGCGCGCATGGCGTCGGCGATCTGCCCGGAGCCCTGCACTGTCTTCCACGCGTAGGCGTCCAGGAGCACGGCGAGCCCGCGGTAGTCCGGCGCGTCGAGGGCGCCCGGGATTCTCGGGAGCACCTCCACGCACGAGTCGACGACCACCGCGTTATCGCACAGCTTCCCCGGGTTGTAGCTGGCCTCAGGTATGTAAGCGCCGATGTTGACGGCAGCGGCGGCGCCGGCGGCGACGTGGGCGTCCACAGCAGCGGGGGCGACAGCGACAGCGAGGAGGAGTGACAGCGCGAGCAGCGGAGGTGAGGCGGCGGCGGCCATGGCCGGGATTTAGGTCGAGCTCGATCTGTCGTCGAAAGTCAAAGTTGATGGATCTGCATCTGCTAGGAGAACGAGATGATATGTATATATAGGGAAATAATTGGCATGCATTGCATGGGTGGCGATTTGGCGGGAGAGCTTCACAAGTGTCAGGCTCACCTTTGGCTTGTGAATACCCTCCGTACGTTCATCTGCAGCTAGCTAGCGGTCACAGTGAGCTCGAGTTTCCGTGTGTCCATGGTGACAGCTCCTCCTGCCGCAGTGGCGAAGCCAGAAATGAAGTATAGGGGGGGATCATACCGTCAAGGCAAACCAATCCACCAAAATTGATACAAATCAATGAACAAAATGACATACTAAAAATTATACATGTAAACACCAATGTAGCAAGGTTATTGCACATAACAACGAACATTCACAGAAGTGGTCTTTGATTAAAATCCACAATACTCCCGGAGCCAATAGGAACCGAGGAGATAAGACAGGCGGGGAGATCGAGGCAGGGAGGCGGGCGGCTGAGCACGTGACGATTTTTTCGCTCTTTGTCTCGCATGGTATAAAAAACTGGGACAAATATTGGATTTTTAGTCTCATAATGGGGTCTGACACGGCCTATAGATTTTTTGAACCAAGACTAAAAATAACCTTTTGTCCCGATTGGTAACACCAACCGGGACTAAAGATTATAAAGTCTTGTTGTACTGTTTAACTAGGACTAAAAATATTTTTTTGGCCGCATAGATCAGATTGCCTGCTCCATCCCTCCTCCCCTTCCCCATATCGATTGATATCGGATCAAATCGGCCGGCGGCGGCGGCGAGGAGCGAGCCACGGCGCACGGCGGCCGGCCGGTAGGCGGCGCGCACGGCAGCCGCAACGGGCAACGACGCACGATAGCGGGTGGGCCGCTTCGCCCTCCTCCTTCCTCGCTTCTTGCACGCCTCCTCTACCCCTCCTCCTTTCCCTCTCCGTCGGTGCACAGCAGCGGTCGACAGCAGCGAGCAACAGCGGCGCATAGCAGTGGGTGGGTGACGGGCAGCGGCGGTGGGAGGGCGGAGGGCGGCCGCTTCGCCCTCCTTCTCCCCTTCTCCCCTTCCCTCTCCATCGGTAGAGACGGCGAGCACCATCGGCGGCGGTGACATGGGATTTGTGAATGATTTTATTGTAGATTTTTTAGATATTTTTATGCATTTGTGGATGATTTTGTTGTTGCATTTGATATGTGGTGTTAATTGTTGCATTCGATCCGTGGCGTTGGAAAAAACAATTTTGATGTTGTTGCATTTTATCTGTGGCGTTGGAATAAAATGATATGCAAGCAAAAAACAATGAAAAAAGAAAAAATTGTAGTTAAAGATAGATGTGTAGTTTTCATCTTTAGTCCCGGTTGGTGTTACCAACTGGGACTAAAGATTGATATTTAGTCCCGGTTATTTCAACCGAAACTAAAGATAGACATATTTAGTCCTGTTTTCATGGTTCCAATTTACAACCTAGGATTAAAGGGGTTGCAAATCAGGAAAATAGAGGGTTTCCCCAATAATGATATGTTTGTAGGCACAAAATACGGGAGCACACAATTTGCAAAACAAAAGAAAGTTACATATCTATTAACTTGAATTTACCTGGGTCAGTTACAATTCCCTATCCCTGATGTTTAGATTCTAATGATGGCAGTGCAGCCGTATTCTGATTAGTAGCTTGCAAATCAACTAGATCAATATCTGGACATTGTTGGACTCGATTTCAGTGGAGTTCACCCTTAAAACAACCGGCTTAGAGCAACTCCAACAGAGTGACTATTTTTGACTCTCCAAATAGTCATTTGGCCAGTATGACAAAATTTTAGAGAGTGAAATTTGTTTTTCGTTCCAAGAGCATCTCCATCTTCACTCTCCATATAACAGCGGGACCCACATGTCAGTGTCCATATCTCCATTGTTGCCTCTTCTTCCTGGTGGTCGGTCGGTCGGGTGAGGGTGGCGAGGCGGGCGACGACGGGCGGTGAGGGCGGGCGGTCGGGCGACGAGGTGAGGGCGAGCTAGGCGGCGAGGCGGGGCGAGGTGAGGAGCGGGCGGGCGGCGGGCGGCGGGCGGCGGGCGGCGGCGGGGCGGGCGGCGGGTGGCGCGAGCGAGCCGAGCGGCGCGGGAGAGAGCGAGCGGCGGGTGGCGCGGGAGGCTGGCGGACGGCGGGCGGAGCCGCAGGCGGCGGGCGGGCGGCCGGCGGCGGCGGCGGGTAGGATGGGGCGATACGGGGGCAAAGAGAGAGGGTTGAGGATGGTATGGGGCCCATCATTGGCCAGCCAAATAGAGAGGCCAAATTTTGCTAGGGAGTTTGGCCAGCCAAATAGCTTGGCCAATGAGTTGGAGAGGCTGTTGGAGCATGTGTTTTGATAGAATAGCCAAAATTTAACTTGGAGAGCCAATTGGAGAGGTTGTTGGAGATGCTCTTATAAAAGCAATCGATTGTTTTCACATTGCTCGAACAAGCAATCGACTCCCGACGCCCTCAACTCCTCGTGCGTCACGCCTTCACCAGCGATTAGCGGCCGAAGCGCCACACGTTCACGGAGAAGGCGAGGCGTCCGTAACCACGCTTACCGGGGTAGTTTGATGAATTTTAGCCAAATTCAAAATTCCAAAAAATTTAAAAAAAATTATGGTTGTAGTTCTTGAATTTTAGTGATAGATGGTGAAGAAATTTTTTAAAAAAGGAACAAGATAAAATCACTTTTGAGGATACAACCGAGATTAGTTTACAAAATTGTAAAAAAAGTGATGGGCCTGATTTGCACTGTTCATTCGACCCAAGAAAGCCCAAATGAGGAGAAAATATCTCAAACCACGATAACCACACCTCATATCGTGGTTACCGTGGAAAACCGCATGGTAATCGCGACTGGCGGATCCAAGGGGGCTAGGGGCTCTAGCCCCCTACTACCGAGAAACCCCGTAGCCCCCTTAGCCCCCTAGAAATTTCTCGCCATGGGAGAAAAGAAGAGAAAGAACGACGAGGGTAGAAAACGACTCGTGGACCGTTCGATCAAAGATCAACGGTCTAGATTAGAAGCCACATACCCCTTCGCTACTTTTGTTTAAGAAACTCTGGCCTGTTTTGCATTTAACCCTTAGTCTGTAGTAGTTTAAAAATATTTATGTTTTGGTCCCTGACTCTTACTAGATAACCTCTCGACTCCTTAATAAATACTCTCACAGTCCACCTTTGTTGTTTTACATGCTACACATCTGATTTGTCTATATTATTACGTATAGGTCTATTTTTTGCATTTTAAACCCTCTAAACTCTGTTTTCTTGTCAACCAGCCCCTTAAACTAGTTTATACATAACTTTCATCGTTTTAAATCTGATTAGTGTGATTTGCATGCTTACATGTTCGTAGTTCTGCGTAGATTAATTTAAAATCTCTTGTCCACTCTATCTTCATTGATTGGTGTATTTGTTCTAATTAATAGTAAATGGTTTACATGTATGGCTTGATTTGGATGTTTGTGTGGTGTTATTGATCACATATAGATGAAGAGCTGTATGAGTTAATTGAAGATAAAATCCTGAGAACTAGCATTAACAACTAGTATTTAAATGTGATGGCTGCTTTAAGCTTACAAGGGGCTCAAGAGCCGCCCTTATAAAGGGAATACCAACCCCATAAAAATCATTTCTGTCTTTTTTTGGCTGCCATCATAGGCTGTCCGTGGTAAAATAATTTTTGCTAGCGGGCATCTTAATACGTTGCCTACAAAAGTTGGTTCATATGCACCCATGTTCATAACATTTTTCAAGCGACACGCTCTTAAATGCCCGCCCATGTATTGTCTATTCGTCTTCCTCACACCACTGCTTCAAGTCTTCAATTACATCCACTATCATCGGTGTGTTTTTGCACATACACCGGTCTCGGTAGCCGAACCATCGGACACCGATCACATCCTCCACTACCACATCATGCCTCCTCACCTTTCACGCCACGTCTTTTTCCCCATTAAATAAGGGATAATGGGGATTTTGTTGTTGTCGCTCTCGCTCGTCGCACGTCCTCACCTCCTTGCTGCTCCTCATTACCTCTTCTCCTATTCTTTCCATCCATGGCGAGTTTACTGCCACAGTATATCACCACCAGTGAAGCGGAGGAGCAGAACAACAGAGGGAGCAGCTTCGATGGCGACACCACTTCCTCATTGCTCCCGTCATTGCTAGGAGAAATGCCTGATGATGAAGTTGATAGCGACCTTGATTGCTGGTACAATGGGCTCCCATCGAAGAAGGACTGGGACGAGGACTTATTGTCGAAGGAGGATTCCGATGACGATGATAAGGGTGAGGAAGAGGGCCATGGAGGTGGGTGTGAGGGAAGATGTGCCAGAAAGGGCGTGGATTTGATGTCGAGGAGGCCTTGATCATCGTGGACATGACAGCGACAACGGTCTATGCAGGAGGCAGACGCCTAAGCAGTCATGGTGCCGCTAGACAAAACGGAGGTTGGGCCGTTGGCCAATTAGGAGGAGCCATTGGTGAAAGCGAAGGCGAAGGAGAAGGCGTGGCATCGGCCTTAGCGCCGGCTCTAGGACGGGACCAGCCGCCAGCTCCTCGAAACCGACCCCAATGCATGCTCCAGCATGGGGCTAGCCCTTAGCACTTGCTCGACGACTGCAGGGAAGCAACCCCGCTGCAAGTAATTATTTTTTATAGGCTTAGAGTATGATAGGTGAGCCTGAGTAGAATTTAAATCAAGGAGAAACTTTTGCTTTGTAATATGTCGCCATGTTATCTAAGTTGAAGTTTTTGTACAAAATAAAATATTTGTATAGTCGATTGATGAAATTAATATATGTTAAAATTAAATCTTTCAAATTAATATATGTTGACAAGTAGACCATATAAACGTGGATTTCCAATAACAAGTGGACCCATACAAATATAGTGTCCAAAGAAGTTTTTCTTTACTTGAAAGTATCCAGAAAAATGGTTGACAAGTGGACCGTATAAATATGGATTCCCACTGACAAGTGAACCCATACAAATGTGGCTTCAATTGACTAGTCGACCCCTGTAAATGTGACTTCTCATCGACATAAGGTCCTAATTTTTTTCAGGTGGCTTTCGTAAGTAACCATCTGAAAAGATTTTTATTATTATCTATACTACTTTAAAAGGTGTGATGGTGGTGGTGGTGAATTTTGCAAATAACTCCTTAAACTTCTTATAAATTATGCAAATAACTCCTTAATCTTCTTAATATTGAAAAATAATTCAATCTAAATGGATAGCCAATATTTCGCACAACAAACAAAGGGTAACACACTTCATGAAAAATATATTTTATCCATAGCAAAGCACCGGCATTTGGCTAGTTATTTAAAATTTATCAAAATTTACCATTACCAACTGAGATTAACAAAATTTCAAAGTGGTCCTTACTACAATTCTTGCATTATGGTTAGGTCAATTGCTGCCTCAACTCGTATGGATTCTCACAAATATCATGATATCTCACAAATCAATACTAAATGGCATACAAGGTAATAATAGCGAGTGATATTACATGTGAAAATACCAAGCCTCTGTACTAAACAACTTTACCCATATAGCCACGGAAAAGTGATAATATAGACACGCATATTCATTTTCGCATTGCAGTGTGAAGAAAATAAATTGGTACTAAAAAACTATGAAATTTAAATAGAATTGGTAAATTGTATTACTACTTTATACGTTTTGACTTTTTTAGTAATTCTTTTGAGTTTGATCTAATTTATAGACAAATATATAATATTTTTAACACAAAGTAAACATATCATCAAAATATATTAAACCTTATATTTAATAAAATTAATTAATTTGATGTTATAGATGTTACTTTATTTTTTATATTTTTATAAAGAAAATGACTTAAAAATTAAATTAAAGCGATTATAATATGATGAATGATGAAACGGAGTGACTAATGGTTTTGTTTGTCGGCTGTGGTACTACTAGTAACCGGTAAGTGACAAAAAAGTATAAAAAAGAAAAATAGAGAAAAAAAGAAAAAAAAGGAAAAGAAGAAACACCCGAGCGTTGCCTCTGGCTCGTTGCGTCGTTTGCGATCTCTCCCCGTCGTCTCCTCTGCTCGGCCTCGCCCGCCCGCCCGCTACCGCCTGCACCGATCTCCGCCCGTCCCGCGAGCGAGCAGCGGTGGCGCCGCCCCCTGCTGCATCCTCGCCGCCGGTGAGCTAACCCTACCTATTTATCTATAGCGCCCAGGATCCTCTCCCAAATCCCTCTTTTGCTGTCTCTGTCTCGTAGATAGATAGATCTGGAGGATTCTCTCTCACTTTGCCTTACTAATCACGGCTTGTTTGATCCAAAAAACAGTATGGGGGAGGTTCAACTCAACGAACGTTAGATCCGCCCCTGCCCAAATAGGCTACGAGTTCGCTTGGAGTTGGAGCAAGAGTGTTTGCCATTGTTTTTGCCACTAGTATTAGTATTCATTCTCTATCTGTATTGTTAGAAGCAAGGGGGTTTGTGGTGGTGAGGGCAGCGTCGATTCGCTTGCTTGCTTTGGTTGCGAAGAACATTGTTGTCTACTAGTACTACTCCCTCCATTTTGTATTATAAGTCACTTTGATTTATTTTGCTAACTTTATAGAAAAATATAGCAACATTTCCAACACAAAACAAACATATTCAATGTTACATTTAATAAAATTAATTTAATGCTATAGATGTTGCTAAATTTTACTATAAACTTGATCGAGCCTAAGGAAGTTTGATTAAAAAAAAGTCAAATCGACTTATAATATGGAACGGAGGGAGTAAGTACTTTACATTTCTGTTTGGTAGCTGCTGGAAATATATAATGGGGGGCTAGGTTTGATACCCTGGTGTGATTGTGGTAGGTTCTTGGAACAATATATGGGTTCAACTTCAAGACCAGTTGATGAAGTTCTTGATGCTGCTGCTGGCGTCCACTACTCCGCGCTCCGTTTGGAAGAGCTTAACATGAACGGTTCCGTGCCAAGGGAGGAGCAACCAACGACCTCGGGCATGGAGAATGGGCACCAGGAGCCGTTTGTCATTGGTTAGTACTTGTCGAGTGCTGTCGTCTTATTATTTGTTTTGCAAGTAATCAGGAGTATCAATTTCTGAACATAATGTAGCCCTTTTGCCCCCCGATATGTGTGTTTCATTCCCTTATTTTGTTTGGATTGCAGGTGTCGCTGGGGGTGCATCTTCAGGTAAAAGTACTGTATGCAAGATGATAATTGATCAGCTACGCGATCAGCGTGTGGTTGTTGTTACTCAGGTTTGTCAATCCGGCTTTGTTTTGTATTTGGATCACCTGATTTTCTTTTAAATACCACTAATAGTACATTTCTTTACTTCAACTTATGTGGTATTAAGGCGAAATACATCCATGCAACTTTCATTTGTACTCTGTTCCATACATGCATCACAAATGAAACAACCTAGCATTTCTTATTGAATAGAACCTGGAGATTGGTATGTCTGAAGCCATTCCATAGGTC
The DNA here is from genome assembly GCA_019925245.2 of Oryza australiensis. Taxonomy (NCBI): domain Eukaryota; kingdom Viridiplantae; phylum Streptophyta; class Magnoliopsida; order Poales; family Poaceae; genus Oryza; species Oryza australiensis. The sequence goes on along the minus strand of JAIFGZ020000545.1, from coordinate 769,261 downwards.
TAGGGTACTATAGGCCTATAGTACAAACCATTTTATCCCCTAAATGCTATTATCTTTTCCCTGACTTCATAGTTTAGCATCATGCACACAAGATGAAGTAACAACTGTGGTTGCAAATTACAGATTTAGCACTTCATTGATTTTTAAGTATACAACCTTTACCTCCTAATATAGTGAAGGCACAGTGTTTAGTACCTGTTCTCTGAATTTTTTTGCTCTAGTTTAGATATGTTCTATAACATCATACTTGATATATACTGGTTTATTGGTACTTTAGTCTTTTGAGCATGAAACTGTTGGTATACAAAAAATATAACTCCGAATGCCATTAGGATAGCAAATTGTTAACAAAATATTTTTTCTTGTCATTCTTTCAAATGACTATGATCATAATGTTGCTAACTGCTTCACAAAACTCATTTCTGTGGTCACCGGTCAGTGCCTCAGTGGTAGGTTTGCAGCCATGACTGACTGATTGTGATTAAATAGTCCCCCATTTTTCCAAAGCAAGTTTCTGTTTTCTCCTTAATTATTTTTCTGTATTGATTGACCTTGTTATTTTTGTGATTTAAAGACACCATGTGTTTATTGTATACCATTGCCAATTAATTACTTATACTTTGTCAAATATGAAATAATAGCCTTTTCTACAAACCTTCCAGTTACAGATTGTACAAATTGGTATATCATGCTAAATATCACATTGTGGCATATGTTGTTTATGATCTTGCATTGCAGGAATCATTTTATTATGGGTTGTCTGAGGAGGAATTGGTCCATGTTCATGATTATAACTTCGATCATCCAGGTATGGTGCCATGTTCCTAAGAAGTTTGCCTTAGTATGCCAGTTGCTAGAGCTGTGCACTGATTTTGCTGCTACTGCTGCTGTCCTAATTTCAGATGCATTTGATACGGAGTTACTACTCTCTTGTATGGAGAACTTGAAACATGGCAAGGCTGTGGACATTCCTAATTACAACTTCAAAACATATAAGAGTGTCGCAAGCGCAAGAAAGGTACTACTCTTTTACAGTGCAGTTCATAACTTACTCACCTGATGAACTGAATGTTTCCTCGTCCTGAGCTTCTAATACAGCCTTAAGTTTCTAATCTATGCCTGCTGAATAAACTGAGGAATCTACAAGTTCGTAGGAACTATCCTTATAATAACAATTATTTTGTAAAAATAGTTATTTAGATACAGCAATATAGTTACTAAGGATTGTCATAAGAGTAATCCTGAGCTAACCCTCAATGTTCTTGTCTTCTTGAGTATCATTCTTTTTTGCTCAGATCTTGTGAGTTGTCCAATAGAAATGCAGCTGGAAACTGGGTGCTGTTCTGCTGGATAAGTAGTAGGGAATCGGAAAACACGGGTTGCATTTCCCTTTTGTTGGTGATTAAGCTTTGGTTAGGCTTTAGGAACTCAATATGTTGATTAACACAATCTGCCACCTGAAAGTTTCCATTGAAAAAGGATGGGTTTGAAATGAAGGAGATCCAAGAATTTGATATATTCTAGTAAAATGAGTAGCTTAGCTGCATGGTTTTTGTTGGGCTCCGTAAAGAATGTCACCATGGCACATAACATTGTTGCATATATCTTACAACAAATACTCAAAAGAATTTATCCAAGGTGACAAGCCAATTGTAGGCCTAGCTGGTTGAACCATTATTGGTGGAAGTTATTTACTGAAGTAGTACATACCTTCACCAAAGTGACCTACCGAGTTGATGATGGAGAACTGGGGATGGCAGATATGGAAGGACGAAGGGAGAAGACAAGGGAATAGTGTCCAGTTTAATTCATAGTGGCATCAATTTTTTTCTATTTAGCAGTGGCATATCAAAGTCAACTTTGTAGTGGCATATCTGAAAAATAGTAAGTTTATGGTTGCATATATCTATATAAACGTTGTAAAATATAGTGTAGTTAATTTTAATTGCACAGTTTCTACTAAATACTAAGCACCTTATTGTTTCACAATTTCCTCTTGTAATATTTTATCCAAGAAAAGTGGATCACTGCTTACAGTTTATTCTTCACTTTATTTTTCATATTTGTTTTACTTCATGTTTCAGAAATCCTAATATTTTGACTGCTGTCAGGTCAATCCTTCAGATGTAATTATTTTGGAAGGAATTCTGGTTTTCCATGATTCACGTGTCCGGGACTTGATGAACATGAAGATCTTTGTTGATACAGGTATCAATATTTGCACGCCAAACTGCTATCTTATCTCTAACTCTTGCCCATGACCAGTAACTATCAGTTGTACTTGTGGTCGGTATGTTTATTTCCATATTTGTGTTGCTAGTTTCTACATGTTTGCAATGTAATTTTATTGTCTCCTATTTCATTTGAATCAGAAGTATATTATAAATCACTCTTAATATCTCACACTTATTGTATATTTCACTTTTTTTTTCCATGGAAACAGGGTTACACTCTATGTACTCATGCTTCAAGGAGGTACTAGGCGCTAGTGGGTTGGCAGGGCTGGCGCCTAGCACCTAGGGGTACCTAGGACAAACCAACTGTAAAAATCCAACAAATTAGCAATCATATTACACAAAATTTAGACAATTTAACACTAAAATTGCAACAAGAGCACCCAAGGAAAGATAGCCGCCTACACCATCTCACGGCTACCCAGTGCCTAGTGCTGACTATTAGAAAACTGGTTTCATTGTTTGTTTATTAGTTCATTTCTATCAACTCACAACAATTTTTTTATTCATTTCTATATTGAAATACTACTCATTTAATTTTTGAGTAAGTTGTTTTGAAGTCACAAATGTCTCCAAGTGTGTATTGCATAATCTGCTTTGAAGTAAACAGCCAAGGCAGCACTTTGCATGTCCCCTATTTAAACAACTTGAGAGACATTCCTTCTTAATCATTCTTGTGAATTTCCTAAACCTATAGACAAGGGCTGTAAATTCACAAAAAAAAGGGTTTTGTAAGTTGCCCTATCCATTTAACCCTGTGAGTGTATTTCCCTTTATTATTATATTTATCCTATTGATTTTTCAGATGCTGATGTGCGATTAACAAGGAGGATTCGACGTGACACTATTGAGAAGGGTAGAGATATCAAAACTGTGCTAGATCAGGTGACAGTCACATCTATTACTGTTTTTGTTTTTCACTAGTTCTGTTTTTATTTAACATGTTTACAAATTTTTGGTTGTTACTTTGTTAGGTACAGACTTCCTTGACCATTCTATTTTGAAATAAACCATTTAATGCTATTCCTTTTATACAGTATTCAAAGTTTGTTAAGCCTGCTTTTGAAGACTTCATCCTCCCAACCAAGAAGTATGCTGATATTATCATCCCACGAGGTGGAGATAATGATGTTGCAATCGACTTAATCGTTCAGCATATTCGCACTAAGCTTGGTCAACATGATCTATGTAAAGTACACCCCAACTTGTATGTCATTCAGACTACTTATCAGGTACCTGATGTAACCATAAATGTTCTGCAGTTTTCTCTTATAAGAACAATTGTTTGTTGTTTGATAGCCTCATAATATTGAATGTAATATGCACTTCTTTCAGGATTTTTGTAGCATATATAAATATTGACATTGCAATGCTGTTTTCTTTCAGATACGAGGTATGCACACAATAATACGTGATGCTGCCACAACAACACATGATTTCATATTCTATGCCGATCGGTTGATTCGATTGGTCAGTATGAACATGCAATTGACATGTTTTCTTTTGTATGAATTCCCATGGTAGCTTGAATTTCCTGTGGAATATAGGTTGTCGAGCATGGTCTTGGTCATCTTCCATTCAAGGAAAAACAGGTCATAACTCCAACTGGTAAGTAGTACTCTGCAGCGGCCCATTCACATGTCTTGTATTGTTCAGGTGTTACAAATTATCTTAACGCAGAGGATCTTTGCTCACTGCTAGTTTGTATTAAGATGGTGAATTTGTACCATTACATGATTAAACATAATGTCCTGTGCTAGTATTTTCCATTGAATTCAGGCTATGTTTTTCATAGTAATTTATTCTCTTGTTTCCAATGATAATGCTTGGATATGTGCTAATGTGTTGCCTCAGAAAATACGTGCTAATGTGGCACCTCATTCTGCTACAAGTTTGTATATGTTACAGTATCATGGTTTGCATTTCCTTTTGTTATGCGCCATTATAATTGAACGTTGCAACAAGCATCTATTTCTTGGGTTCGTTATTTGCTGCTCCATTTTTTTCTCAAACAAGGTTAATTGTCCCTGTTTTCATTTTATAGTAGCTGTCTTGAGAATTTCTATCTGAATGACCTCAATCTTAAAAAAGAGAAACTAGTTGTTACATTTGTTTAGGATTGTTTCTTTACTCAAAAAGTCCGTTGTTCAGTATTATAGGAATGCGAAAGCATGGTTGCTACAAACAGGCAAAACATTATTATATGTAACACGGACTACAGATTATTTGCCTCTATAGTTCTGTTCTCTTGTAGAAGCATGGGCTGCAATTGTTCTCTCCTGCAAGTTATTTATATCTTTGCCCTTATTTATGTGTGCAGGTTCTGTTTACACTGGGGTAGAGTTCTCTAAAAGATTGTGCGGAATCTCAGTGATCAGAAGGTAATAACTTCTCCTTGATATTTTGAGTTTGTACTATCTTGAGACTCTAGCTAAGACAACACTTGGCTCTCAAGGGAGGTTTGAAGGTTCTTTATTTTTGTACCACGCTGCTATCATGTATGTCAATGATACTGTTATGTTACTCCTTTGCTTTGCCTGATAGCTTGTGCAGAATGATAAAAATGGAGCACCATGGCCATTTACAATTGCTCTACTAGAAAATATTGGAAATTTTGATTCAGTTTCCTTCCTTTAGCTTTGCTTTATGGGCTTCATTAACCCAATACTGCAATAGATTTATCAAGTGATTGTTTTATGGGCTTCATTTACCCAACACTGCAATAGATTTATCAAGTGACTTCTAAGCATGCTTCTTGAGCACTCATAAACTAGGATTCAATTTCTTGTATAGGATTCTGTTAATAAAGCTCTTCATACATCCTTGAATAGAAATGCATAACTATTGTTAATTATTTTCTACAATTGCTCTCCAGTGGTGAGAGTATGGAGAATGCATTGCGGGCATGCTGTAAAGGTATAAAAATTGGGAAGATTCTTATTCACAGGGAGGGAGACAATGGCAAACAGGTTTGGTTTAATCTACTTTTGTATTATTTGTTAGAGTTCGTCAAATTACTAAGCTCTTGATTCCTTGCAGCTAATCTATCACAATTTACCGAAAGATATAGCAAACAGGCATGTTCTGTTGTTGGATCCCATACTGGGGACAGGTTTGTTGATGATTCTCACATGTACTTTCTGTTGTCAGTCGTGACATACATTTTGTTTTTCTGCTCACCGGAGCCCTTCTGCCTCTACCAGTGGCATATAAAAGACAGCAAATAAATGTGGGGATACTGTACTTTTGCAACAAAATTATTTTAGCAAATTGTCCATTTTCAGACTAATTCACATGTCATCTGTAGCGTTCTCAATGTATTTGTGCATATAGTGTACATTATTTGTCTATTGACTTGCTGAATTTTTGTGCACCTGCTCAACTTTTGGATACTCATTTGATCTCATCTAGTCTTATCCTCTTCATCATATCAGGAAATTCAGCTGTTCAAGCCATATCTCTACTTTTGAAGAAGGGTGTACAGGAAACAAATGTTATTTTTCTGAATCTTATATCAGTAAGTCTACTGAAGTGCTGACTTTGGTTTCATTTGTTTGAGTATATAGGCCTTGATTTATTTATTTGTATGGATTGCACGTGTGCTCTTTTGAAGCTCATAATCTGATGATTTTACTATTCTAATAGATATTTCATTTTTTTTCTTTTCACACAAGATCGTGTTTTAGTGGAAGCTATTTCAGCCTTGCTAGGTTTATAATCTTATTTACTACCTCCATCCTTTAATATTTGATGTTGGGTATTTCAAAATTGTACTGACCAACCTCAAACATAAAAAAGTGGAGGGGGTACATGGTTTGACTAATATAGATCTGCCCACTTTAGTACTTCACTGATACTACAATTACCAGATGAGCATCTCTACTGCATCTGGTAATTTTTGTATCTGTTCTGCAAATTGCTGAACAGTTAATGGAGGCACAGTAGACGGCAACTTTCTACAAGTTACTGTGACATACATGTTTTTGTTTTCTTGAAGTGTAGTCCAGAACCCGACTCATTTTATCACCATGCTGTACATGCCCGTTGCATTGATTTAGTGTGATCTTCACTATTGTTGCGTGGGGGGTTGAGAACTACTGAGCTTATCGCCGAAAACTGTTGTTATTGTTCCAGGCTCCCCAAGGAGTGCACGTGGTCAGCAAGAGATTTCCAAGAGTCAAGATCGTGACATCAGAAATTGAGTTCGGTCTGAACGACGATTTCCGCGTCATCCCTGGAATGGGCGAGTTTGGAGATAGGTACTTTGGAACAGACGATTATCAGTCATCAACTCCATTCTTTTGCGATGAGAAAAATCGTGTCAGGTGAGCCTCTGTGTTTGCTCCTTACAAGGAAGGCTTATTTCATTGATCAGATTCATGCTTATTGGCATAACGATTCGCTAGGCATGGAAGAAGCTAATCTGTTGTTATAAAACACGTGCAGGCTTTTGTGAACAATGCAGAGACATATTAGTCCTGCCGGCTGCATCATCTCCATTTTTTGAGAAACTTATTTTTTACATTTCGAAAGTCAGGTCCCAATATGAATGTATTCATTGCCAGAAACTCTGTATCGGTTAACATTACAGACCGATCTCGCCTTATATGACATAAATGGAGCAAATTCCAATTTTGTTTTTCTGCGCGTGCAGTATGCTGTGATCTCATTTGTGTGTGACCCGCAGCTTCTCTTTGTCAGAATTGGAGCCGATTGGCTTGTATCAGGGCCAAAATTTGTAATCTCTGATTTGTGATCTTGATCTTTCAGGCTTGCAGCGCAGTGCTTATTTTAGCAAAATGAGGCAGATACTGAATAGTAGACGGTGCTCTGACCGCTGATGTAGGTTGCTGTGTGATCTGGGCAGTAAATCTCGATTTTCTACACTTGCACCATCCATGTATAGAAAGAAAATAATCTTACCGGAGTTATCTTGCAAGATGCTTTTCATACAATGTGTAATTTTAACTTTATTTTCGCAATGTAATTTTCACATCCTCCTGTTGTCCTCGGCAGATAATAGCAGCGCGTCACAGACATCCTGCAGTGCAGACAAGATAGTTTCCCTCAACTTACTACCTCCGTCTCCGTCCCATACCATTTATAGTTCGTGCCAAAATAAATTTATTTTCAAAATAATCATTGTGTCGGTTCATTTTATTTGCCTCAAAATAAATTCATTTTTAAAGTAATCATCATTGAAGTTTAATAAAAATATGGAATCGCATCGGAGTTTAATAAAAATATGAAATAGTTATATTAGAAAAGATAAAGTAAGGAATAGTTATGTTGAGATTTGATAAAATAGGGGTATTTTAGTTTTTTTTGTCTTGTGTTGATGTGTGTGAAATAAATGAAAAATAAATTTATTTTAAGATGAAGGTAGTATATACATTGGGCATTGCAATTTCAGACACCAAATTGAATCTAGCTTATTTCCAGCTGATCATTGCTAAAGTCGACAGATATCTTACTAGTATATGCAATGGGATTGCTCAAATTGCCAAAAACAACTGCATAGAGACAATTTTTGCTATTAGAGCGTCCACAATGTACTTCTAAAACATTTTTAAACAGGTAGTAAGAAATAAAACACTATCGGATTATATACATTGTGAGACTATGCTAGCCATAAGAAATAAACAAATGATTTCTCTCATCCTTCTCTCATGGCTAATGGTGTGGGGTCAGCTTATTACTCACTTTTCTTATTTTACTGCAACATCTAATACCCACTGACGCACGACTTTCACAAAGTAGATACTGTGAGGAGAAACGATGCCCTTTCTCCAGGCTCGTTTACATGTTAAATAGCACGGGAATAGCCCCCGGCATGACTGTTACAAAGATTGGTTTACACGCGCGAGATAACAGACTTCGCGCTTCATGCAATACGTGAACACAAGATATGCTACGTGAACACCAGATATGCTGCGGAAAGAGTTGACAGGAGATAAGAACAACAACTAAACCGTAACAAACTACACCTCTTATCCTATGTCATCTAACACTCCCCCTCAACTGCAAATCTGCAAATCTCCCAAATTCAGACTATTCCGAAATATTTGCAGTTGTTTAACATGAAGAGGCTTGGTGAATCCATCAGCTACTTGATCTTGTGTTGACACAAAACGAACCACCATCTGTTCCTGCTGTCTGACAAAATGAAAATCTATTTCGATATGTTTAGTCCTTGCATAAAACACTGGATTCGCTGACATATAGGTAGCACCAATATTATCACACCACAATTGAGCAGGTTCAGGATGAGAAATACCAATTTCTGCTAATAACTTACGTACCCACATTACCTCAGCCGTTGCATTTGCTAAAGCTTTATATTCTGCCTTTGTACTAGATCTAGATACTGTTGGTTGTTTTCTTGCATTCCAGGATACCAAGTTTGATCCTAAGAATACTGGAAACGCTCCTGTAGATCTTCTGTCATCTAGACATCCTGCCCAATTGTAGGATCGAAGTGTCGACTAGAGGGGGATGAATAGGCGATTTATAACTAAGTGACACTAAATCAAAACTAACCTAAGTTGCTAGGCTTGGTGAGAGAGTCTAACTAAGCAACTAAGTTAAGTTTTGCAATCCTAGGGTGATAGGGCTCAATTATGTCTCTACTAAAGTAATTTGCACAAAAGTAAATGCAATAAGTAAATGAGATAAGAGACAAAGGAATTTTTCACCGAGGTTCGAAAACTCGCCAGTTTCCTAGTCCCTGTTGAGGCGAGCCCAACTCCACCGCTCAACCACGAAGCCACCGTAGGCCCCTTCATCAAGGGGTGGGCAAGGTGGGAGCCGGCCCACGGAGAGGACTACCCAAGCCTCGATCACTAGGGGTAGTTCTTCCTTCGCTCCGAAGGTGGTGAACTCCAAAACATTCATAAAACCAGCACCGGGCCTCCTTCACAATCTTCTCGGAGAGGTCACCGAGCAACTCCTCCACAAGCCGTCTAGGAGGCGGCAACCTCCAAGAGTAACAAGTAATCCCGTGGCTCGGTGATGATCAAGTGCCACACTAGCTCTACAATGAAGCAATGCACTTGGCTCTTGGCTAAAATCACTCTCAAACACAACAATTGGATGAACACTAGCTCAAGTAAGTGTGTGAGAGATGCAAGGATGTATACAATGCAATAGAGTGCCAAGAAGAGCTCCCTTGCAGCCAAGGAGGGGTTATTTATACCCCAAAACAAGTGAACTAGCCATTGGGGACGAAATACCCCAACATTGTTGCCGCCGTCGGATCGGCGAAGGTTGGCTCGGACCGGCCTTATGTTCAATGGCTAGAAAAATAGCCGTTGCAATGCAATGATTACCTTTGACAACAGGGGGCCGGTCAGACCGGAGGCCAAAAGGCCGGTCAGACTGCCTCGGCTCGGTCAGACCGCCATCGGCTCGGTCTGATCGGTTACGGCTCTGGCGGCTCTGGATCGGCCGACCGAAGGGGTCACATGGCCGGTCTGACCGGCGGTGTATGGCCGGTCTGACCGCCGCAAGGGGCCGGTCAGACCGCGCACAAACCTGCGGTTAGACCGCCCTCAAGGCCCGGTCAGACCGGATCAACATCCACGGTCTGACCGGCCTTGGTCAGCCAGCTATAGCATAAAAGAATGTGTATGCAAAATGAAATGCAAATGACCTAATGTGGCAATTTAATTATCTCTTTGCTTAGGTCATTACCCCTCTTGATAGTACGACAAAGATATAAAAAGAATCTATGAATTTTGATCGCCCAAACTCCTCGATCATTAAAAAATAAACCGTTACTTTTACTGTCTTCAATCCTTTTGCATTGTGCCATCGAAAAAGATCTTCAGTAAACATTCATGCACTTCTTATCATGTGATCCTTACTTAAACATGTAAAACTCAAAAGTATCATTAGTCCACAATTAGCACTTTGTCATTAATTACCAAAATAAATAATAAGGCCTACATGCTTCAATCTCCCCCTTTTTGGTAATTCATGACAAACAACTCACAAAAAAAAGGCATAAATCATGAATATAAGCTCCCCCTAAACATATGCATAATGAATACAAATATCGACAATGCAAAAGATTTTTCTAACAAATGACATATGACACAATAAACATCCATCACAAGATATCCATAAAGATCATCAATCCATAAAAGTTCTCTAGGCTATTACAAGATCACGAAAGGCCTAGAATCTCAAAAGAGTTCAACAAACGATAAAGAACACATAATAGATAATAGTAATAGCCCAATACATAGATAAATAGCCCAATTGTTTCTTGTATGTACCTAATTATTCTCTTCACTGCAGCCCAATGTATACTAGTAGGACTATGTAAAAACTAACACACCTTGTTAACAGAGAATGATAAATCTGGTCTAGTAAGAGTCAGATACTGTAATGCTCCAATAATACTATGATATTGAGTAGAATCCTCTACTCCTAGCATCTCCCCTTCATTGACAGATAGTCGTTCAGTTGTTAACAAAGGAGTACTTACAGGCTTACAGTTACTCATACCAGTCCTCTTAATGATATCTCTTGCATACCTTTCTTGATTCAAAAGCAGACCATTGTTTAATTTCTTAACTTCTATGCCAAGAAAGTAGTATAAGTCTCCCAAATCCTTGAGAGCAAAGTCTTTCTCAAGCTCCTTTAGTAGTGACGCTACTGCTTGGGAAGAAGAGCTAGCAACAATTATGTCATCAACATACACTAATAAGAATATTGTAAGACCCTTCTTATTGAAATAAAATAAGGATGTATCAGCTTTAGATGGCGTGAATCCAAATTCCATCAATTTCTTACTTAGCCTAGAATACCAAGCTTGAGGGGCTTGTTTTAGGCCATACAACGCTTTGTCCAACTTACAGAGACAATATGGTGTTTTCGAATCTTCATAACCCGGTGGTTGCTTCATGTATACTTCCTCCTCAAGACAACCATGCAGGAAGGCATTCTGAACATCCAGCTGCCTTAAGCTCCATCCTTGTGACACAGCTAAAGAAAAAACAAGTCTGATAGTTGTAGCCTTAACAACAGGACTAAAAGTATCCTCATAATCAATCTCATACCGTTGTTTAAAACCTTTAGCTACCAACCTAGCTTTGTATCTATCGATGGTCCCATCAGCCTTTCTTTTGATTTTATAAACTCATTTACAGTCTATTACATTAACTCCTTTTTGAGGGGGGACGAGATGCCACGTTTTATTATGGATTAAAGCCATAAATTCTTTGTCCATAGCTAACTTTCAATTTGCATTGGCTAGGGCTTCTTGTAAATACCTGGCTCTCCTGAATATTTTTTCGGTTTATGAATACCCATCCTTGATCTTGTCATGGGACCGGGTCCTGTAGCTTGCTGTTCAACAGAACCAAATGCAGAATCATCAACCACACGAGATTCAGAATCAGTACCTCCTGTCTCTGTACCTGACTGCGACGGCTGTGAGAGATCTACACCAGGACTAGTTTCTACTGCGCTGGGGCTGTCAGGCACTTCCTCGGGGTCTCCAGCCGGCTGTGCATCGGTGCCAAAACCGGTTCCAGCGTGCTGGTGTCCGCCGGAGCTAAATAAATCATCTGAAAAGTCAACATCATTAGTTCCTGCAAAGACATCATCATTTGCTTCAATTTCGGCGCCAACATCTGCATGTGCGTCTGCATGCGTGCCACGGCTGCTATCTGCATGCGTGCTGCTGCCTGCATGCGTGCTACTGCTGCCTGCATGCGCGCCACTGCTGCTGCCATTTCCTCCTGAAAAATGCTGCCCTGCACTTTGTCCTCCATCTTCCACAGTGTGCCAATTAGTATGGTCATTAACCAGCGGTTGATCATTAGCCACTAATTATCCCCCTTGATCAAACGCCGAAGGAACAAGTTGCAGAGGCAAGAGCAACAGTTCGGGGAAGCTTAGCCCCTGCATTAGGATGAAGGCTACCAAAGGGAAAAACATGTTCATCAAATACGACATCACGGGAAATGTAGACATGGCGTGTGGATGCATCAAGGCATTTAAAACCTTTATGGAGTGTACTATAGCCAAGAAATATACATTGCTTAGAGCGAAAAGCAAGTTTCCTAGAATTATAAGGACGAAGATTGGGCCAACAAGCACAACCAAAGGTACGGAGTAAGGAGTAATCAGGAGGAAGATTAAATAGACGCTGAAGAGGTGTCTCAAAATTAAGAACCTTGGTAGGTGTTCTATTAATGAGATATATGGAAGTGGTGAAGGCTTCATCTCAAAACTTGAGTGGCATAGATGCATGAGCTAGGAGAGACAACCCTACTTCAACAATATGGCGATGCTTACGTTCAGCAAACCCATTCTGCTGATGGGCATGAGGACATGAAACATGATGTTCAATACCAATATGATTAAAGAAGGTGTTGAGAAGTTGATACTCACCACCCCAATCGGTTTGCATGGATTTAATCTTCCTATTCAAGAGCCGTTCAACTAGACTCTAAAATTCATGGAATTTGGAAAAAACTTCTGACTTGTGTTTGAGCAAATATATCCAAGTAAACTTGCTGAAGTCATCAATAAAGCTAACATAATAACTTTTATTGCCAACTGAACTGGGAGCAGCACCCCAAACATCTGAAAACACAAGTTGTAAGGGTTCTGAAGAGACACTACTAGATTTGGGATAGGACAGCTGATGACTTTTGCCCTTTTGACATGCATCACAAACTAACTCATGACTAGAGTCCTTCGTTAGAGGAAGATTATTCAATCTAATGACTCGATTAACTATAGCAAGGGATGGATGACCTAAACGATTATGCCACCTATACAGGATGGCTTGATGACATCGTAGACCTGCTTGTTGGTGGAGCTGGGTATCTTATCAGTTGGAAGAGGATAAAGACCATATCTACACCTGCCTCGCAGAAGTGGTGTTCTCGTTACCTGATCCTTGACCAAAAAGAAACAAGGATGAAGTTCAACAAAGGCTCTATTATCTCTGGCAAAGCAGTGAGCTGAAACTAGACTTTTTGAGGCATCAGGAACATGGAGAACATTTTTTAACAGAAGATTGCGAGCAGGGGTATGAATAGTGGTATGACCAACATGATTAATATCCATACCTTTTCCACTAGCGGTGTGGACTTGTTCGTTGCCAGTGTATTTGTCTTTTATGTCGAGTTTCTCCATCTCACCAGTGATGTGATCAGTGGCTCTGCTATCAACGTACTAGTTGGTGTCCACACCATAGGAGCTTGTTGCGGCGACATTGGCATTCCTCTCTTCCCCTGTAAAAGAGTGATCAAAGCATTTTCAGCATTTAGTGACAACATGTCCCATCGTGCCGCAGAGGTGACACACTGGCTTCGGTCTTCCATCATTGCGGCTACGGCCATAACCAGTGCCGTGCCCATTGCCACGCCATCTGCCGTCGCGCCCTGCACCACGCCCTCCACGTGACATGTTGTTGACAGAAGGGTGCGAGGCATTCTGCAGCAACTCCAAACGTGTCTCGAAGCTGACAAGTAAAGCATATAATTCATTAACAGTAATAGATTCAGATCGGCCGCCCACCGATGAGACTACTGGATTGTAGTCAAAATCCAGTCCGGCGAGGATATAAGAGACAAGATCTTCGTCTTCAAGCGGCTTCTCGGCAGACGCCATCTCATCTGTTAGAGCTCTCATTTTGCCAAAGTACTCGGCAATACTCCGGCTGCCCTTTTGAGTAGTGGACAGCGCCATGTGTGTGTTTATCACCCGTGCCCGAGACTGCGACGCAAACAGGCTCTCGATTGCTTCCCACACCTCAGTCGCTCTATTGAGAGTAGCAACTTGGGTGAGAACTTCTCGAGAGAGTGACGACAACAGGTAGCTGAGAACCTGTTGTTCCTGTGCTTTCCATTGAGTTGACACCGGGTTGATTACCTTCTCCATCGTCCGGCCATCATCTTTTGTGACGGTAAGAAACTCGTCTGGTGCCTTGTTGCTCCCATCCAAAAAGCCTGCCATCTGCGCACCACGCAGAGCTGCGAGCACTTGTTCTTTCCAAAGTACAAAATTTGCCTTGGTCAATTTTTCAGAGATGGCTTGCGCATTGAGGGATGATGGCGCGGCGCCGGAGGTAGAAGACGACGCCATAACCGCGGAATAGATTAGATGGAGGGATGTGGCTCTGATACCATGTGAGGAGAAATGATGCCCTTCCTCCAGGCTCGCTTACGTGTTAAATGGCACGGGAATAGTCCCCAACGTGGTTGTTACAAAGATTGGTTTACACGCGCGAGATAACAGACTTCGCACTACATGCAATACGTGAACACTAGATATGCTACGTGAACACCATATATGCTGCGGAGATAAGAACAACAACTAAACCGTAACAAACTACACCTCTTATCCTATGTCATCTAACATGTAGTTTGATGATGTCTTTGGACGGATGACATATACGTATACACAGTATATAGGTAACACCACACTCAACACTCGTAACATCACACTCACTTCCACAAATACATCCTTAACACATGCTTAATTAGATTGGGAAAGAAGAGCGCATTCCTGTAGGACAAAGGGTAAGTAAGCATCAAAATGTTTAATGGCCTGAGAAGATTTATGCATAGCCCCAAGAAAACAATGGGGGCCTAGGAGTGGAAGACATTCAACTAAAAAATTGCTGCTCTGCTAATCAAGACCACTAGTTACATTCTGAAGCTGATGAGCATGGGCATCATTTCATGGCTATGGCAAGTTGGCAACAGTATGTACTATGTAGGCAAGCCACTCAAGCAAGACATTCAGGTAGGTCCACACTGGAACTCTATATCTTCGTGACAGCTCATGACAGCCCTACTGCTATCGTTTTCTCTGTTTTTTTTAATTTTTTGGCTTATCAGATAGATTTAGCTGTTTTTGAAAAAAAACTCGCGTTTGCGCGGAATTATGCATGTCCTCGAATCGACCGTCTTGTTTTATCAAAAACCCCTCGTGTTTCACGTAAATACTGTTAGTGATATGCCCTAGAGGCAACATGGAGATGTTGGATATCACGTCAATGTTTATGTATTTATGAATAAAGTGTTATTCAGTTTCATGAAATAGACATCTTGTATTGATCAATAAGTACGTGACTTATTTATGAGACTCTATATGTATGAATCTATTTCTAAACGATCCCTGATCATATGTCATATTGTTGGAACAAATATGATTGTAAGATCGGCATGTTTATTGATTGATGATCATGTCTCATAGATCATGGGTATGGAGATACCAAATCAATAAACATGGACATATGTGTTGGAGAACACATTGTTGGATAGACCCACCATGAGACACTACAGAATTAATGTGCCATTAGTTGGTCTCGGGTAGTGTTGGTACAAAGTCCTTAGACCGAGATCACCATGGATTCCAACATGTGTAGTAGCCTACTTTGGGACTACCAAACGCTATTCCGTAATCGGGTAGTTATAAAGGTAGTTTTCGGGTTTGCTATGAAACATGGAGTGGGATGTGAGTGATCAAGATGGAATTTGCCCCTCCTTTGGAGAGATATCTCTGGGCCCTCGAGGTAATGGATTATGGAAATGCATGGCCATGCTAAGTTGATTGAGGAGTCAATCAACGCACGGATAATCCAATACGGTTCGAGTGAATGGTTAAGCTATTGAAGGGATGGCACACATCTTGCATATAGCTTAACGGTATCGTGAGGCAAAGGGATTTCGCATACACATTACGGGTTCGAGCCGATGTTATTCTTGTATACTATGGTGTCAATATGTGCCGCTAGGCGCCGTCTGTGACGGGCTCGCGAGTTGGACTCGAGCCGACGGTCGGCTAAGTTAGACTATAGCCGAAACCGAGTATACCTGAACCTACGGGTCGCACGCTTAAGGGGATAGAATAGATATTCGAGTTGGACTCGGATACGGCTCGATCGGATAGGGATCCGATCGGATAGAGTCCTATGGGCTTACAACGTATGGGCGGCCAACTCTATGACATACGGATGAGATCCGATTCAAAATAGAGTCCTAATCGGCCACTAGTCCTAGTCGGCCAACTCTATATAAAGGAGGGAGGGGTGGAGAGCCGACACACGTCAATTGCATCGTGTGCAACGAAGTCGCCGAGATCAATCTCCACGGAAACCCTCCCACTTTCGAGCCAAACCCTAGCCTTGCATCGCGTGCTAGCACACGGGTGTACGGCGTTCTCCCGGACGTGTGGATACCGGAGGCGCTGCTACGTTGCGCGCCGTTGATCGGCTTCGGATCGGCCGCAATCGGAGCGATCGGCGTGGTGGAATCAGTGCGGTCGGGCGCATCGAAGCGAGGCGTGAGAACGCGGCCGGACGACTCGAATCGGGCGATTGGCGAATCGGGCCTCTCGGAATCGGCTACACGCCCGATCGGATTGCCCGATTGGCTATTCCGCCGCACTACACTCCAATCGGTAACGATCTATCGGCCCTTACTTGCAAGTGTTCTGGTTTGCGCGGAAAAAGTTTTTGTTTTCGGCTAGCGTAGCCTCCGCGTAACCCTTCGGTGGTATCGAGCTAATCTTGCTTAGTTCGGGTTTTAGATTTGATCTGGAACAAGTTTTGCGCACGGGTTGATTAGATCAATCGGTTTTACGGGATTTGTTGAGGAGAGTTGATGGTAATTGCGTTCCTTGATAGTGTATCGGAACGGCGTAATGTGATTACGTCGAAGCAATTTCCATATAACTCGGTTTGAGTCGGCTTCGAGATAGCGTTCCTTGATAGTGTATCGGAACGGTATAATGTGATTATGCCGAAGCTATCTCGTAGTCCGATCTTGTTAGCTGCCTCGCGCCTACGCAAACCATCTCCCTTGATAGTGTATCGGGACGGCATAATATGATTATGCCGACATGGTTTTCGTAAGCAAATTCATAGATTGGATCTATGAATTTTGTGTGGTGTGCGTACCCCCTTATAGGTCGTCTCGTTGCTTGTAGCTCTGCGATAAGTAGAAAACGTTTCTACGCCTAACTTGTTTTTGCGAGAATGCTTTGAGATGGTATGGCCCTATTGTATGTATGAGATGCATGTGATGCATGTAATATTCTTTCATATGTGCAATCCCGTAATATTCTTTCATACGTGCAATGCTTGTAATATTCTTTCACGACCTGCGAGTCGATGTAATCTTCAATTAGAGCTTCTATAGTAGTAGCTTAGTTTGAAGAAATCAAGCATTCGGCACTCGAAAGAACGGTGATGAAGATGGAGATCCTGTACACCGGCATGGAGATGGAGATCACCATGTGAAGGGGGCCATACTATTTCACTATATGCTATTCTTCTTGCTTTCATATGTGATATGTTTGTTTGATAGGATAGCATCCCTCGCAAAATTAAGTAGTAATGATGCCCTTCCAAATGTTGCACCGTCACCGTTATGCTCGTCAATGTTGGGTCCGCACAAAGCGAGTGCCATTCTCTATCATAACACGAGGGGTATATGTCGACATATACATGCAGGAGCATTTGGTTTACTTAACAAGGCTATCAAAACAGTTTTGGGCCTTGGAGCATAGGTTGGCGCCGGGGCATGGAGATGCCACACCAACAACAAGAGTCACATAGAGATGTGATTAGCAAGGTGTTGCTTACCGATGTTACTAATTTTCTAGCGGTGATGCCAAAGCTCACTAGAAAATTAATTAACATGTGGATCTTGACCCAATACGTAACCTAGAGGGAAGGTGGAAAATACGTAATGGGAGTCTTATGTTAAATTGTTTAACAAAAGACATAGCATAAACATTGTGCTAAACTTTGCTTTTTCATTGTAGAATAAATGACGGCTAATACTACACCCAGACTTTTAATTTGCGATCTATTCTCGAAAAGGAAAAATTAAATGGAACAAACTTTATGGATTGGTATCGCAACTTGAGAATTGTTCTCAAGCAAGAGCGTAAGGAGTACGTTCTTGAAGTACCTTATCCGAAGGATTTGCCTAATAACGCCACCGCAACCGCACGGAGGGCTTATGAGAAGCACACTAATGATGCCCTAGATATAAGCTGTCTCATGCTTGCTACAATGTCCCCGAGCTTCGAAAGCAATATGAGAGCGCGATGCTCACACTATTATTCGGGACTGCGTGGCATGTTTGAGAACCAAGCTCGGGCCGAGAGGTTCAACACCTCAAAGTCCTTGTTTGCGTGCGAGCTTGTTGAGGGAATCCCGTCGATCCGCATGTGATAAAGATGATTGGCTATATCGAGAGTCCGGAAAAACTAGGTTTTCCCCTTAGCCAAGAGTTGGCTGCGATGTGATTCTCCGGTCGCTCCCTCCGAGCTTCGAGCCATTCATATTAAACTATCACATGAACAATATGGATAGGACCTTGGCTGAATTGCATGGGATGCTAAAGACAGTGAGGAGAGTATCCAAAAACGGTCATCATGTGATGATGATGCGAAGGCAAAGCGCAAACCACTGTCAAGAAACTTTGCACCAAGAGGAAGTTAACTCCCGATGAGATCGCGAGTGCCTCTAATGCAAAGAAGGGCAAGAAGGGGTCGGCGGCATCGATGCCGTTTGCTTATATTGCAAGGAGACAGGCCATTGGAAGAGGAACTGCAAGAAGTACATGGAGGATCTCAAAAAGAAGCAAAGTACGACTTCGCTCGGTATTAATGTTATAGACATTAATCTTGCTACTTCACCTACTGACTCTTGGGTATTTGATATCGGATCGGTAGCTCATATTTGCAAATCGTTGCGGGAATGAGAAGAAGTAGAGGATTGAGAAGGGGCGAGGTGAACTGCGCGTCGGCAATGGAGCAAGCGTTGCTACGCTTCTTTGTCGGCACAGACCACTTCATCTACCTTCGGATTAGTTTTGGAATTAAATAATTGTTATTGTGTTCCAACACTATGTCAAAACATTATTTCCGCTTCATGTTTGCAAGCGGAAGGATATGATTTTAGATCAATGGACAATGGTTGTTCAATATATCTTAGAGATATGTTCTATTTTCATGCTCCATTGGTGAATGGATTGTACGTTTTGAATCTTGAAGCGTCTCCCATCTATAACATTAATACGTAAAGGCAACTCTCTAATGATATAAACCCCACGTTTATCCGGCATTGTCGCTTAGGCCATATAAATAAGAAACGCATGGAGAAGCTCCATAAGGATGGATTGCTTCACTCTTTTGATTTTGAATCATTTGAGACATGTGAGTCTTGTTTACTTGGTAAGATGACAAAGGCACCTTTCACGGGACATAGTGAGAGAGCAAGTGACTTATTGGCACTCGTACATACCGATGTATGTGGACCAATGAGCTCAACGGCCGAGAGGTGGTTATCGATACTTCATTACCTTTACCGATGACTTTAGTAGATATGGTTATATCTACTTAATGAGGCATAAGTCCGAATCCTTTGAAAAGTTCAAAGAATTCCAGAATGAAGTACTGAGAATCATTTAGGAAAACAATCAAGTTTCTACGATCGGATCGTGGAGGAGAATACTTGAGCCAAGAGTTTGGTAATCATCCGAAAGATTGTGGAATTGTTCCACGTTGACTCCGCCAGAACTCCACAATGGAATGGGGTGTCCGAACGGAGAAATCGCACCTTGTTGGACATGGTGCGGTCGATGATGAGCCAAAGTGATCTTCCGTTATCCTTCGGGGATATGCTCTTGAAACATGCGCTCACACTAAATAGAGTTCCATCTAAGTCGGTTGAAAAGACACCATATGAGATATGGACAGGGCAACCCCTAGTTTGTCTTTTCTCAAAATTTGGGGATGTGAGGCTTATGTAAAACGTTTACAATCGACAAGCTCACACCCAAATCGACAAGTGCTTTTTTGGGATATCCTAAGGAAACTAAGAGATATTACTTTTATAATCGGGAACAAGGCAAAGTGTTTGTCGCCGACATGGTGTCTTCTTGGAGAAAGAGTTTCTTTCAAGAAGGGTTAGTGGGAGCAGGTGTATCTTGAAGAAGTTCAAGAAACACCGAAAACGCTTCGCGACCACGAACCACAACAGAGGAGCAAAGTGTTGCGCCACCGGTTGTAGATACACCGCCCCACGGAGGTCGAAAGATCACGTCGTGCACCCGATGTACACAGTGCGAAACAACGTGATATATTGTTGTTGGACAACGATGAACCTAAGACCTATGAGGAAGCGATGGTGGGACCCGATTCCAACAAGTGGCTTGGAGCCATGAAATCCGAAATAGAATCCATGTACGACAATCAAGTTTGGAACTTGGTTGATCCACTGATGGTGTCAAAACCATTGAGTGTAAATGGGTTTTTAAGAAAAGGCCGATATGGATGGAAATGTTCACATCTATAAGGCGCGATTGGTGGCGAAAGGTTTTAAACAGATTTAAGGAGTTGATTATGATGAAACCTTCTCGCCCGTCGCAATGCTTAAATCTATTCGGATTATCCTAGCGATTCTTTGCATATTTCGACTATGAGATATGGCGAGATGGATGTCAAAACGGCTTTCCTAAATGGAAACCTAAGCGAGGATGTATACATGATACAACCTCGGGGTTTTGTCGATCTAGAATCGCTGGAAAGATATGCAAGCTACGAAATCCATTTATGGATTGAAGCAAGCATCTCGGAGTTGGAATATTCGTTTTGATGAAGTAATCAAAGGGTTTGGTTTCATCAAAAACGAAGAAGAGGCCTGTGTTTACAAAAAGGTCGTGGGAGCGCAATTGTATTTCTAATCTTATATGTGGATGACATATTACGATTGGAAATGATATCCCTATGCTAGAATCCGTCAAGTCTTCATTGAAAAATAGTTTTTCCATGAAAGACTTAGGGAGGCAGCATACATATTGGGCATTCGGATCTATAGAGATAGATCCAAGAGGCTAATTGGATTAAGCCAAAGTACATACATTGACAAGGTGTTGAAAAGGTTCAACATGCATGATTCCAAGAAAGGTTTCTTGCCCATGTCACATGGCATTAATCTTAGCAAGAATCGGTGTCCTCGGACACATGATGAGCGGAATAAGATGGGTATGGTTCCATATGCTTCGGCAATTGGATCAATCATGTATGCCATGCTTTGTACACGCCGATGTCTCGTACGCTTTGAGCGCTACGAGCGAGATACGCCGATCGAGATCAGGTGAAGGTCACTGGATCGCCGTAAAGAATATCCTTAAGTACTTGAGAAGAACTAAGGATATGTTCCTAGTCTATGGAGGTGAAGAAGAGCTCGTTGTAAGTGGTTACACCGATGCTAGCCTCCAAACAGACAAGGATGATTATAGATCGCAATCGGGTTCGTGTTCGCCCGAACGGAGGCGCATAGCTGGAAGAGTTCCAAGCGGGATACGTTGCTGATTCTACAACGGAGGCCGAGTACATTGCTTTCCGGAAGCGCAAAGGAGGCCGTTTGGATCAAGAAATTCATTTCGAGCTTGGTGTGATGACTAGTACGACGGTCCAATGTCTCTCTATTGTGATAATAGTGGAGCCATTGCGCAAGCCAAGGAGCCGAGGTCACATCGAAGTCCAAACACATACTTCGGCGATATCATCTCATCCGCGAGATAGTGGACGAGGTGATGTCAAGATATGCAAAGTGCACACGGATCTCAACATAGCCGATCCGCCGACAAAACCTCTCCCTCACCGAAGCATGAGGCGCACACAAGAGCAATGGGTATTAGATACTTACATGATTGACTCTAGTGCAAGTGGGAGATTGTTAGTGATATGCCCTAGAGGCAACATGGAGATGTTGGATATCACGTCAATGTTTATGTATTTATGAATAAAGTGTTATTCGGTTCCATGAAATAGACATCTTGTATTGATCAATAAGTACGTGACTTATTTATGAGACTCTATATGTATGAATCTATTTCTAAACGATCCCGATCATATGTCATATTGTTGGAACAAATATGATTGTAAGATCGGCATGTTTATTGATTGATGATCATGTCTCATAGATCATGGGTATGGAGATACCAAATCAATAAACATGGACATATGTGTTGGAGAACACATTGTTGGATAGACCCACCATGAGACACTACAGGAATTAATGTGCCATTAGTTGGTCTCGGGTAGTGTTGGTACAAAGTCCTTAGACCTGAGATCACCATGGATTCCAACATGTGTAGTAGCCTACTTTGGGACTACCAAACGCTATTCGTAATGGAGGTAGTTATAAAGGTAGTTTTCGGGTTTGCTATGAAACATGGAGTGGGATGTGAGTGATCAAGATGGAATTTGCCCCTCCTTTGGAGAGATATCTCTGGGCCCCTCGAGGTAATGGATTATGGAAATGCATGGCCATGCTAAGTTGATTGAGGAGTCAATCAACGGACGGATAATCCAATACGGTTCGAGTGAATGGTTAAGCTATTGAAGGGATGGCACACATCTTGCCTATAGCTTAACGGTATCGTGAGGCAAAGGGATTTCGTACACATTACGGTTCGAGCCGATGTTATTCTTGTATACTATGGTGTCAATATGTGCTGCTAGGCGCCGTGTGACGGGTCGGCTGAGTTGGACTCGAGCCGACGGTCGGCTAAGTTAGACTATAGCCGAAACCGAGTATACCCGAACCTACGGGGTCGCACGCTTAAGGGGATAGAATAGATATTCGAGTTGGACTCGGATACGGCTCGATCGGATAGGGATCCGATCGGATAGAGTCCTATGGGCTTACAACGTATGGGCGGCCAACTCTATGACATACGGATGAGATCCGATTCAAAATAGAGTCCTAATCGGCCACTAGTCCTAGTCGGCCAACTCTATATAAAGGAGGGAGGGGTGGAGAGGCCGACACACGTCAATTGCATCGTGTGCAACGAAGTCGCCGAGATCAATCTCCACGGAAACCCTCCCCACTTTCGAGCCAAACCCTAGCCTTGCATCGCGTGCTAGCACACGGGTGTACGGCGTTCGTCCCCGGACGTGTGGATACGGTAGAGCGCTGCTACGTTGCGCGCGTGATCGGCTTCGGATCGGCTGCAATCGGAGCGATCGGCGTGGTGGAATCAGCTGCGGTCGGGCGCATCGAAGCGAGGCGTGAGAACGCGGCCGGACGACTCGAATCGGCGATTGGCGAATCGGTGTCTCCGGAATCGGCTACAGCCGATCGGATTGCCCTGATTGGCTATTCCGCTGCACTACACTCCAATCGGTAACGATCTATCGGCCCTTACTTGCAAGTGTTCCTGGTTTGCGCGGCAAAAGTTTTTGTTTTCGGCTAGCGTAGCCTCCGCGTAACCCTTCAAATACAACCCCAAAAACGAAAATTCCAGTTATAGAGTAGCACTTAATCCCAGAAACACAAGATTTTTTTCAAAAAACAACCACATATATCCCCTCCTAACCCCCCGTCACTTTCCATCTCCTATAGCCGGCCAAATGGACGGCCCGCCAACATGGCACGGGCCCACTGATGACATGGTACGCAAAGACACGACAACTGTAACGGGTCGTGCCGTTCCGGGCCGGCACGGCTACTATTGCGGCACATGGGCCGATAGCTGGCCCACCAACACACATAGTCCATAAAATTCAAAATTTGAGTAAGAAAAAAAAACAAAAACAAAGATAATATGAAAGAAAAAATGAATAAAGATAGGACAAATATAAATTTTTTTTAGAGAAAACAGGAAATATATCAGAAAATATAGAGAAAAATAGGATAAAATGTGGAAGAAATAAAAAGAATATGACAAATATAAGGAAAAATTAAAAAATCAAAAGGAAAATAGATGGGTCGTCTAGGCCGTGTTCGTGGCGGCCCGTCGGCAGGTGTGCCATGCCATGCCGGCCTATGGGGTAGGGGTAAGGTGCTGGCCCAAGCACGACATGGAAAAACGGCCATGCCAACACGGCCCATAGGGCAGCGTGTCGTGCTGTGTTTGGGCTGGCTACAGTAAGTCCGTGTCTGGGCTGACCCAGCTTAGCACGACTCATTTAGCCAACTATACCCTCCACGGGCATGCCTGCACGCCTATCGGAGCCATCGTCGGTGCTCCCTTCGTCATTCTTCCTTCACTTGTGCCTAGAGCTGAGACTTGGGTTGTGCTTTATCAGGATGACCCAAGGCACGATGGCCCGACACGAACCATAAAATGGGCCGAGTTGATACGACCCGTACGTGGGCCGTGCCTGGGCCTGAACATCGGGCACGACAGGCGGCACCGCACGGCACGACCAGTCAGTCGTGCTTGGGTTGGCCCGACACGTAAATGACTCGTAGGCACGACAACGGGCCGATGGCCCACGGCACGATAATGGATGTAGATACAAGGACGCAACACCAGCTAGAGGATCCAGAGATTGCCGATGCAGCGCGCAGACGCGTTGGCGGAATGTGGCATCAACACTGATGGCGACGGTACCAATCAAAATTAATAATATAATTTATGTAATAGTGCAAGCAAGTTTTTTTACTCTTTTTTTTATCGGGGGAACGTTATTTTAGGGCGTAAGGATTTTAACGAGGCAACAACTTTGTATCCCTATTACAACTAAATTTGTTTTCTCTCAATTTTTTGTCTCAAAGTTATTTGCAGTCGGAGCGAGAAAAAAATATAGTGCTCCCGATTAGTCTGTGCTTGTGTCGGCCCGACACGAATAGGCCCATCGGGCCGTGCCTGGGCTGTGTCCCTAAAGAGGCGTGCTGACACGGCACGGCACGACACGACAAACGGGCCCTGTGCCGGGCTGGCACGGCCCGTTTTGGCACGAGGCACGCTGGCCGTGCCATGCTGCCGGCGGCGGTGACGGCGGGGGCTCCGGCGTACTGCCCACCTCCCCTACCTCCGTTGGCCGCGCCCGCCTGAACCGGATTCCCTCCACGCGGTCAAGACAGCGGCGAGGCAGCAGAGGCGCGCGCAAGGCCGGGACGGCTGCACGCGGCTGGGGCTACGGGGAGATGGCGTGGCGTCGAAGGAGGTCGTGTGGGCCTTTCATCCACCGCCATCCTCTTCCAACTCGCCGTGGAACACATTCAACTCGCCGCGCCACGAGGTGTTCTCCTTTCTCCCTCCCATCCGCTGGGGAGGCCCTCTCCTCCCACGCGCCTGCACGCCGCACTCTTCGCCGCCGTGTGACCGTATCAATCCTCCTTGTCACTGCATGGCCGCATGGGGGTGAGAAGCTCGGTGGCGGCGTGCGGGAATTGGGTAGCAGCTCGGCGTCGGCGATGAGCTCCGACGGCGCCACCATCTTTTCCTCAAGCTCGGCGGCGAGCGATGGTTCCAGGGGTACCAGATTCAGTGGCGTCTCCTGAACAGTGCCAATGATGGATCTACCGTCACACCACCACCACGACCAAGCGCCATGGAAGCGGCCGGCATGCTCCCCGGTCGAGAGGCGCCGGATCCAGAGAGGACGATAGGGAACGTCGAGGTGGATCAGTGGATGATTGCGGGCACCATTGTTGTGATTCCATGGGTGGGCGGTGCACGGGTGAGGATCTTAGACCCCTCAGTGGATCGGTGAGGTACACATCCACCAAATCTTTTGTTTATGAAAATTTCTTGTTCTACGCATTAGATTAAATGAAATCTTTTGAAAATCGGTTTGCCAAATTGTCTTCTTGCTCAGATCTTCTTCGCTGTATGGAGGGGACGGTTGAATTTGACTTAAATCCTTACCTACCACATGTCAAACGAGATTCTCTGACTTATCAAGTGACTTTCGGTCATTGATATGTGAGTCTATGTACTTACCAAATTTATCTCTTAGGTGCTAATAAATGCTCTTTTTTTAATTTTTACGTTGTATTATCTTATCAGTTCATGATATCGAAAAAATATAGTTTCAGATGTTTTTCTATACCTGATGGGCATGGACATATCATATAGTTTCTATCTATTATATAAAAAAGTATATGATTACGATGAATGTTCTGCATTGTTCTATTCTGAACTCAAATTTTTTTCAGCTGTAGTATGCAAGTTTCTGTACTGACATATTCACTTATATTGCCAATCGAGGCAGAAGGCAATATAAGTGAATGTGAGGTAGCTGACTACCGTTCAGACAGGTAAATGGAGCAGGAAATCCTTCTGTATGACTCCGAGTGAAGGGTTACGCGGAAGCTACGCTAGCCGAAAACAAAAATTTTCTACCGCGCAAACCAGGAACACTTGCAAGTAAGGGCCGATAGATCGTTACCGATTGGAGTGTGCAGCGGAAACAGCCAATCAGGGCTATCCGATCCGGAACAGTGTAGCCGATTCTCGCAAGCCGACAGCCGATACCCGGGGACAGCCGATTCGCCAATCAGCCGATTCGCAGATGCCGTAGCCGATCCGAAGCCGATCAACAGCGCGCAACGTAGCAGCGCCTCTACCGGTATCCACACGTCCGGGGACAAAACGCCGTACACCCGTGTGCTAGCACGCGATGCAAGGCTAGGGTTTGGCTCGAAAGTGGGGAGGGTTTCCGTGGAGATTGATCTCGGCGACTTCTGTTGCACGCGATGCAATTGACGTGCCGCAGCTCTCCACCCCTCCCTCCTTTATATAGAGTTGGCCGACTGGGACTAGTGGCCGATCAGGACTCTATTTTGAATCGGATCCTATCCGAATCTCACAGAGTTGGCTGCCCATACGTCGTAAGCCCATAGGACTCTATCCGATCGGATCCCTATCCGATCGAGCCGTATCCGAGTCCAACTCGAATGCCTGTTCTTATCCCCTTAAGCGTGCGACCCTGTAGGTTCAGGTATACTCGGTTTCGGCTATAGTCTAACTTAGCCGACCGTCGGCTCGAGTCCAACTCAGCCGACCTATCAACAGCGGCGCCTAGCAGCACATATTGACACCATAGTATACAAGAATATAATATCGGCTCTGAACCTGTAATGTGTACACAAATTCCTTGCCTCACGATACCAGTTAAGCTATAGACAAGATGTGTGCCATCCCTTCAATGGCTTAACCATTCACTCGAACCGTATTGGATTATCTGTCTGTTGATTGACTCCTCAATCAACTTAGCATGGCCATGCATTTCCATAATCCATTACCTCGAGGGGCCCAGAGATATCTCTCCAAAGGAGGGGCAAATTCCATCTTGATCACTCACATCCCACTCCATGTTTCATAGCAAACCCGAAAACTACCTTTATAACTACCCGATTACGGAATAGCGTTTGGTAGTCCCAAAGTAGGCTACTACACATGTTGGAATCCATGGTGATCTCAGGTCTAAGGACTTTGTACCAACACTACTTGAGACCAACTAATGGCACATTAATTCCTGTAGTGTCTCATGGTGGGTCTATCCAACAATGTGTTCTCCAACACATATGTCCATGTTTATTGATTTGGTATCTTCATACCCATGATCTATGAGACATGATCATCAATCAATAAACATGCCGATCTTAGAATCATATTTGTTCCAACAATATGACATATGATCGAGGATCGTTTAGAAATAGATTCATACATAAAGAGTCTCATAAATAAGTCACGTACTTATTGATCAATACAAGATGTCTATTTCATGGAACTGAATAACACTTTATTCATAAATACATAAACATTGACGTGATATCCAACATCTCCATGTTGCCTCTAGGGCATATCACTAACACCGAGGTCATGGGCCACCTGCAGGAATCAGCTCCTCTGCAGTCGACTGCAGAGTGCAGCTGCCACTACACGCAGGCCCGAGCGACTAACGCGTGAGCCCAACGGTCGCTCGGACCCGCGTGCAATGACAGCTGCACTGCAATGACGGCAGAGGATCTCAATCCCACCTGCATTGGGTTGCCGGACCTCAGCTGCAGCCCAAAGATCATGAGCGATCACTAGTTCACTACAAAAGAAGCAGGCAACGGTTGTGCAAGTTCTCCTTAATTTGTATCCCTGATACTTGATAATAATAATAAGAGCTAGTAGCAGGATTTTGGTGATGGGGTACAAAGCTACTAAAGCATCGTTTAATGAGAAAAATAAAGTGCTTAATATGTGTTATTACTGAAAATAAAAATCATTATCACAGAATTTATAAAATAGCTAAGATAAAAGTTATAATATTCTTGGAAAGTATGATTTTGTGCAATGGTTGTTTTAAACTAGCTGATGGTGAATACACATATTATACATGTTAAATTATATATATTTGTTTGCTAAAAACAAGAAATTTTTTGGTAAGAGCTGGAGTTTGATAATTTGGGTTGTGCTACCTTGGTTGATCCGTGCAAATAGAGGTGGATTTGTAGTATAATTGCCTAACCGGCCACAAAGTTTGCAGCGCTGCACTTACATGCCATGGTAAAACATCTCAGCAAGTGATGTTACATGTTACACACGGGCGCCACCGGCCATGCACCCCTGCACGCTCTTGCAGGTTTGTCCTCCGTCAACCGGCTCGTCGCTGCCGCTGCCACCGGCCGTGGCACCCACACGCTACTTGCCGTCGGTTGGCGATTACTACGATCGGGATGCCGATTCGTCCATCGTGGCATCGTCACCACTCAGATCACCGGACATCTAGAAGGAGCAGACGACCAGAAAGCCTAACCCTAGGCACAGGCGACTGCGCAGGCTGCTACGGTCGGCCAAGATCGCGCGAGGTGGACTGCGAGAGGGAGTGAAAAAAAGGATGACGTGACCTTTCTCGTTAATTCTTTCATGGTTGGGATTCAGGGTTTATTTTCCTTTTTTTACCATATATGGCTACTTGGGCCTAGGGCCAAGAAATTTTTCCCAATAGATTCATCAATGACTCACTTCATCCTAATATAAGAATTTAGACATATGGTTGTTTAGATTCGTATTAGGTTATATTTATATTGAGACGGATGAGGTAAGACTTTTTTTTATAACAGATATAGGTCCTATTTAGTTCCTCTAAAATTATATAAAGTTTTTGGATTTTAGGCATTTTTATAAATTTTAGAACTAAACAACCATGTGTAAACTTGTCAAGTAAACTTTTGGATTTTCGAAGGATTGAGACTCAAAACTGTGTAAAAGTTATCTTGGAAGACGAACGGGACCCTTTACCCTGACATGCAGCAATGCATGGATGACAAACAAAACATTTACACACTCATCTAAACATCTATTTTTATGTAAAGTTTATGATCAAAAGTTTTGAGTTTTGAGGTGTAAAAATTTAGCATTGCAAATAGAACTAAACAGGACCATACTAACGGAACAAGCAAATTTACGGAACAAGCAAATTTACAGAGTAAAGATAAGAACTAGTGTTGCATGAACTGGGAATTCATTTGGAAGAACAAATCACCGTCAAAGACAATTAATTATTGGTTCTTTGCACGGGTACTAGCCAAAGTTCGACTACTAACAAAGCAAAAACGTGCTTAAAAAAGAATGTAGTGCAAACAAGCAACCTATGAACTTTGTCAACTTGCTAACGAGATGAACATGAAACAACGGCTCATTTTAACCTACACTGTGCTTTTGGAGTAAGGTTCTGTAGAGGTAGGACTAGACAATCGGTTTAAACCGATGGTTCAGTTCGGGTTCGGTTCGGTTTTCATTTTTTATCGAAAAACCAAAGAACGCGGCATGGAGGAGGAAGATGTGTGCGCGCCGCGGAGGGGGCTGGAGTGGCGTGGCCGACGGTGACGGCGCGGAGGGGAGAGGCCAGCGACGGAGGGGGCTAGAGCGGCGCGGCGTGGCGCGAAGGGGGCCGGCGGCGGAGGGGGCTAGAGCGGGCCGACACAGTGCGGCGCCGGTGCGAAGGGGGTAGGCGGCGGCACGTGCGGTCGAGGGGGAGGGCCGCAAGGCTGAACATGAGCGGCATGGAGGGCCGCATGGCAAGAGGGGAAAAGGCGGAGGCGGGAGATAGCGAGGCGAGGAGCACATCCTCGACCCCGAAGTGGCGCGCCTCGGCGAGGAGCGCCGCAGAGGGGTGATCCGACGACGACGACACCAGGCGGTCGTGGCGGAGGAAGGAGAGGAGGGGCGTGAAGTGTAGACTCTCGTTTTTATAACAGGAACCATTTGTGTTCATAGTACCATTTCCCTGGATCGAGTAGTTTGGTACCCACGAAAACATTGCTGAATCATCTGGTGCATGATACATTCATCGACACACACATAATATTACAACATAGAGCCCGAAGGCAAAGTCTAGAACATAGGACCAAACGGT
The DNA here is from genome assembly GCA_019925245.2 of Oryza australiensis. NCBI lineage: Eukaryota > Viridiplantae > Streptophyta > Magnoliopsida > Poales > Poaceae > Oryza > Oryza australiensis. The sequence goes on along the minus strand of JAIFGZ020000545.1, from coordinate 738,887 downwards.
CCGGAATACAATCAAAAGCAGGAATTAGATAAGGCAGCGGAAAGAAGGCAGCGGCACGCCATTGCCACAGGCAACGACCGGAGCTAAGACCTATTGGACGCCATCGTCTTCCACACCCTCCTGGTAGTATGCATATGGGTCTTTTGGGTCTTCATTATCCACATCTGAATGTTTGTGCGTATAGCAAAGGTGAGTACTAACCGTACTCAGCAAGCCAACACAGCAAAGATGCATATGATAGAGGATTCTCAAAGGATGGTTGTGGTTCATTTGCACAAAGCCAATTTTATAATTCTTTTTGCAAACCTAACATCTAGCCAGGTCAAGCTTTATTACCATAGTTCATTAAGTCGGTGACGGTTCTGTCCACCATCCATTGTGCTACCAAGGATAGCTTCCCGTCACCGGATTGTCATGGCTTTCTGGGGAGTCTACCCCCTTCTCGCAGTTCGAGCAGAGGATCCCCAACACATAAAATCATCATTGCATACCAACCCATCATTTTAAAGTTTAAGAGTCTAGCCAAGAGAGAAACTTGTCATGCTGCTCTATATCCGCGAGCACGGTTATTCGAATAGACTGATTTACTCACACTACAGTGGATGTACACTTTACCCATACTCCGTGACTGCCCAATGAATGAGCCTGCGTCCCAACACATGAGACGGTCATGGCAAAGCCTTTCGATAGCCTCACTTTGGCAATACCCGCTCCATGAACATAGATCCTCTTGCACTCTAGCCATCATTTCCTAGCAGTGCGAGGAGTTATGGTGCTCCCGAGGTAAGGAAAAAAACTCACCCAATCCTCGTTCATCACTCAATACGTAGGCCGTAGCCCCATCTCAACAACACTAACCACAACTCAACACCTGAACCACTATGCAGGGATACTGCCTCCGCTCGGCTATCTAATCCGCTAGGTCTATACCCATTCGAGAAGTACGGTTGTACTGGCTCGTTGCATGTTATAAGTCTCATGGGTCGGTCCTTAGCTGACCTGGGACGGTACTTGCCTTTGCCGGAATCCACCCAAATCATCCAGCCGCCCCAGTCAAAACATTGGTTTTGTATTTTCACTTTTCAACAAACACATTTTATCATTCTCATGGCAATGTGGCGCTCATGTCTCCACTTGCCGTATGTCAACTATCTTTCCCAAAGGTAGTTGCCCAAGCATATAGCTCTTTGCAAAAGCATGAGTATGCATGAATCTAATAATAGCATGGCTAAGCATTTTACCGAAGATTTCCTTCGGTTACATCATATCGAGGGTTACAAAGAATATAACTAAAGGCAATCAACATCAAGGCATGGCATAACAAGAATATGTATTCTTTTTGTGTATAGCATGCACATTTTAGTTTTAGAATCAACACAAGTTCGCAAATAGGATCAATATGTTCAAAGGGAGTGATGACTTGCTTTGCTCGCGACCTTCTTGACTTGTGTCTTTAGTGTACTCAATGGCTCCCTCGGATTCTACGTGCGAAAGATTCAATTGAATTCGATCAGAATTCAAATAAAAACCCATCAAAACCAAATGAATCGCAAAACCGGTCTCTAAGGCGAATCTATGGTCATAAATGGATTTAAGTTCGAGTTTCGCTAAAGTTCGGGTCGAAACGAGTGAGTTGCATTAATTTGAACTTTTAGGTTTTCTTTGATTTAATTTATATGGGGTGGCCTTATCTCCAGTTAATGTAAGTTTTGAGACAAGCAGTATCACTAAGGGTCTAAGGGCATCTATTTGGGTTAGGGTTAAGTAGAGTGTTTACGTCACACTTTCGGTCGATCTATAATTTCTTAGGTGAGCTTGGGTGTCGGGGTTCATTAGTATGTGGATCGGGAAGGATTCTATGGAGCAACGCTGTCAAATATACATATATATATATATACGCATATATGCACATATATATATATATTAAAGGATTGACTAGGGTTTATAAAGATGGTTCTGAAATTCTTATAAGGGTTTCTAAAAAAATTAATAGATGGATGTATGGGCTTTAAAAAAGATAGAGATTTTTTGAGAGGGAATAGACTAAGGAGTTTGAGTATAAAGTTTTTATTCATGGGAAATAAATGGTAATTTAAAGTTTATTTTTATTTGTAAGAACATTTTGAGAAAGGATAAATAATATACTCTTGAGAAAATTCTTGTAAATTAAGTTTAAGGTTCCAAAAGGAGAAAATATAATTTTTTGTGATTTTTACTAGGCTCCTACAAATTTTAATTCTCAAAATAAAATGAAAATAAAAATTTTCCAAAACTTTGCGTCAGCTGGGAATCGAACCCGCGCCCTCCCTCTCACTTGGCTCGGCTCAAACCACTGAGCCGCGGCGTCGTTCTCATCTCTCTCTCCTTTCTTTCTTTTTCTTCCCTCCTTCTCTCCCTTCTTCTTTCCCGGCGAGGCCGACGGTGGGGCACGGCCGAACGGCGGCGAGGGTGACCGGAGCTCGACATCTAGCTAGACCTACACCATCTACATGACGTGGGGAACCCGTTTCAAGGCACGGTCGAGTTGGGGAGGCGGCGGAGCGGGCCGGCGATGGCGGAGGCGCACGGTACGGCGGTACTCCGGTGGAGTTCCGGCCGAAATAATGGGTCTTAGAGCATCTACGAAACACAGGGAAGCTAGCTAGGGGTTTGTATTGGCCGGAAAGAGGCGGTGGTGGCCTGGCGACGTGCGCACCGCGGCGGCCGGAGCAGAGAGCTTCGTCGGCGAGTTCCAGCGGCCCATTGGCTCGGGAAACCTAGGAAAACGAAGTCTAAGGTTCCATAGATTGCTACCATACCTTTAATTACATAGGAAACGGATTGTAGACGATGAATTTTCATCCTTTGCTCCGGGCAGCCGATTTAGGGTTCTTCCGACCGGGCTTCGATTTTTCAGGAAATTCTCAGTGCACAGGCTACAGAAGCTGGGGATTTTTGAGGGGTTTTGGATAAGGAGAAGAGGCGACCAAGTTTGGTGTTTGGAGCTCAAGCTACCGAGGCCTATTTATACCGTTTTCACGGCGAGGCCATGGTGGCGGTGTGGGCACGGCGCGACACTGTCGCGTGCATCACGGGCGTGGCGTGCGCGTGGCCGACGATGGCGAGGCGTGGGAACAGGACGGTGACGACGGCGGAATGGGCACGGGGAGGTGTGGCTGACACGCGCGGCGTGGGCGCAGCTTACGGCGTTGATGCGGGCGGCGTGGCGCGGCGTACGACGTGGCATGGGCGCGGCGCTGTGGCTGAAGCGTGCGGCGTGGGCGTGCGGCGTGGCACAGTGCGGCGACGCGGCGACGGCATTGACGCGGGAGGCGCTATGCGACGGTGGCGTGGGCGCGGGCGTGGCCGACGCACGGCGCGGCGCGACACAGGGCGAGCGACGCGACGACGCGGTATGGCGCGTTGACACCGGGGCGGGCCGGGAATACGCGCGTGCGACGCGTGGTGTCGCGGTGACGTGCGCGCGGTACGGCAAGACCGCCGTCGAACACCGGCGGGCTATGAACAATGTACTTTCTCTTTTCTCAATTTTATTTTTCTTTTTAATTTTTTATTTAGTCCTTTCTACATTTCACCCATAATTTAAAAATATAGTTTTGGCCTCAATTATGAATTTAATTTAATTCAAAACTTTTAATCTTTTACCAACTTTATTGTTATATATTATTCTATATATTTTTATATATCCTTTTTATTTACACTCTTACATATTATTTCATTTCATTTTCTTTTTGTATTTTCCAAAATACAGTTTTGATCCAAAATAAATTCTTATCAACCTTAGCTTTTCCCAATTTTTATTTCTAATATTTATTTTGGAATTTCCTTTTCGTTTAGGGTTTCCAGAACCTTTTTGACATTTCCATCTTTTAAATATTTCTTTATTTATAACACGCAGTAAAACTTGCAAATAAGGGCCAAATTGCACGGCAAGATGCAACAACCCAAAAGTTTTTGTAAGTTCCAATTTTTGGATTTTGATTTTTTTAAATCTCTGATTTTTAGGGTGTTACAAACCTACCCCCTTAAAATAAACCTCGTCCTCGAGATTTGGATTGGGTTGTGGTTGAAAGTCTGTTGGTTTATCTAGGACTAATCTATTTAGGACTTCATCCCAACAAACGATGGATAGGGTATTTGTTTAGGGCGAGGCAGAAATCTATCACGGAGTTCTTAAGGTGATTCCTACTGTGTCTTTGCGATTCTCTATTTCAGATAACTATGTTATCCAGTTTTTTTAAAACCTTCTAGGTACTCTAGACTTAGGGCTTCTATTAATTTAATATCTTCGCAAGGAATCTTTTGATTTGTGCCCTTGCTTCATTTCTAAAGGAAAGGGGAGAGAAAGGTGGCTTGTCTCTCACACTTGTCCGTTAGCGATTGGAGAACGAGTGGAGGCAAAGTAGTTCGAGTGAAGGAGGGATGGAGCGAGGGTCACATGACGAAGGCAAAGTAGAGCGACGACTTCCTGGCAGAGGTGGACTTCGTCGGCGGTTAGGGCTTGCAGTCGCAGGGTCCCGGATGGAAGGAGATGTTTCCTCATCGGTTCAGGCAATGGGTGGATTCATCACCGGAGACGATGCTCGGAGGATAGTGGTGTCGAGGTTCTTCGGTCGCGGAGGCTGCATTCTAGCGAAAGGAGCTGCTGCTTGGCGATGGGTGTGGGCAAAAGTGCGGTATGTCAGAACGGCTTTTAGTACTTTGCTGGCTTGGGTGCTATACTCACTGGTTTTTGTTTGGAGGCTGTGGCGGGATGCGACAGAGGATGGTTACCAGGATTTCCTTTGTGAGGCGGTTTGTCTCCTGATCGTGTTGACACCTATTGTCTTTCTCTCTTTTCTGGGATTACTAATAGATTAGGTAGTCAATGGATGGTCCCTGGAATTTGTCCTCTTACGTATGGATCTGGCGGCCACTGTCTGAATCTTTTGTTTTTATATCAGGAGCACATTGGACTTTTGGTTTAAATTGGTGCTCGGGTGGTTTAGGTTGTTCTTGGGTTTTGCTCATCAGAAGAGTGGTTGGATGGCATTGTTTGCTAGGATTGCTACTAGCGTCCCAACTAGTATCCCATGTAAAGCACATGAAACTAATTATGTTTTGAGGAGACTCAGATCTATCTACACCTTGTTCTGTTGAGAATAGGGCGTAATGTCCAATTGACTAACAGGTGGTGGCGGTGTCTGTCTAAAAAATGATCTTTCAAACATATAAGATTTAGTATGCCTAATGTTAAGCTTTTCTTAAGTTGTATAATAGACTTGCTATTTTGAAATATTAGAGACCTTCATTTCATAGATGGATAGTGACCCTACATGGTATGATTGTGATCCAGAGACTTTGTGGTTGATGGGAGACCATCAAAAGAAGGTTTGGTTTCATCTAGCTACAACATGGGGCACAATTTAAGGATCCACAGTCATGTCACTCTACCCCCCTTAAATAAATTTTAAGCTTTGCTTTATGCATTATCAGGAAATCCTTAGGAAATACGTCCGGGTAATCCTGAACTTACTGGCATACTGGTCATGGGTAGTAGGGTAAATATTCTCGCGGCTCGGAGAGCACAACATCGAGTCTCAGTCCATGGTTATGCTTGTCGGTGAAGTCCATGGGGTGAACAGGGTGACTTCTCCTTCGGCCAAGTTTATAACTCCCTTGTTCTTAGTCAACTAGTCCATTCCGAGAATGACATCGAGTGTTTGTGGCGGTAGTACCATGATGTTTGAAAGAAATACTATGGCTCTAATTCGAATGGGCACATTGATGCAGGTATGGGGTACGGTTATATCTTCCATGGGTGAATGTAGTAACTCTTAGGTTCCACCCGGTGTAGGTTGGGTTGTTTGCTTATTTTTGCTGATATGGACGAATGCGATGCTCTGGAATCAAATAAGACTTTAACTAGGCGGAGTTGATAGAAAGCATACCCATTAGCATTCTCTGATCTTCCTGTGCCTCTTTGGTATGCACATGATTCACTTGTCCATGACGTGATCTGGTAGCAGATTCATTGGGTTGCGATGTCTTGAACAAAACGCGTCTAGCAACAGAGGTAGTAGTTCCATGTACAGCCGTTGCATTGGCACCGGTACGGACAGGGGTGTTGTGCGGCTTGGGGCATTGGTTGGCATAGGGCCCAAACTCTCCGCAGTTGAAGCAGTTCACATTCTTATTTCCTGGGGCTGCCAGGGTAGGCGTTGGAGTGCGAAACGGTGTGTCGCGTGGCTTGGGGCAGTCATTGGCGTAGTGCCCTAACTCTCCACAGTCGAAGCAGTGCGCATTCCTTCTTCTAGGTGCGGCTAGAGTCGGTGTCGAGGTGCGGATTTGAGTCGCAGTTGACCTGTTGATATTGCTGGGTGTAGTAGGACGACTGATCATTACGACGGTTGGCCTCCACCCAGATGGAGTGGCTTCCTTTGCTAGTCTGGGGAGGGGGCATTTGTAGGAATAGTGTCCTGGCTTACGACAATTGAAACAAATCAGACCCGACTTGTCACGAGGTGCTCCCTTCGGGTCTGTAACATGCCTCTGTTACCATTGGTGGTCTTTACTGGGGTTGGGGTTGGTTCGTGATCAAAAACATCTTCTCTAGGGGCGATACCATCCATGAGTTGACTGGCGGACTGTCGAGATATCCTCTGGTCTTCCGTTTTCTTGTCTAAGATTAACATCAGTCGACAGTCCTTCGGTACATGGTCTGTGCCTTCACACAAGAAACATGTGATGGCTCTCATGGGGCATTCTCTTGGGACATGGGTGTCCTCACCATAGGGATAGATGTGGTCACACATGCTCGTAGTGTGTCCCAACTTATCCATAATGAGTACATGCTTTGAGTTCCATTTCTCCTCCACTAACATTTCCCAGGTTTGCTTCATCATCATTTCCAGAGGACATTTCTTCTGATGCGTCATCTTCTGGTTTAGGCGGACCATGAAGCTGGAGATGTCGAGTTAACTGTCGTGCACCATGGAAGGTATTCTTCCTAGGTGTCGGGGAATTTTCTCAGCATCTTCCGGGATGAACACTGTGCCTGTGACGATCATCTCACCAGTACAACTTATATTCCATTCTGGTGACTTTCTTTTCTTAGAGTTGGATGGTGGCGATCCAAAACCTTGGCTGATTGTTTGACCAGATTCTTTATTCCCTCTTGTGCATTGCATCTCTTCTTTGGTCGAGATCCTAGTATATGTGTCCCACGAACTGTTCCTTATGCCATGATCTTGCTCAACGAAACCATAGCAGGTGTCAAGTGCTTTCCTCCAACCTAATGGCGGGGTTGGTGCTATCATCTCTTGTGGACTTGACAGCATACTTGCGGGAGTCATCAGGGCTTGCGTCGAAACATACTGACGTTGCTCTGGGTACCGACCCTGAGTTTGCATTTGTTGCTGTTGGAACTGTCGTTGCATCTGTTGCATCATCATGGTCATTAACTGTGTCTGGTTAGCCACAACCTGGCTAGGGTCGGGTTCACAGGGAAAGGAGGTGGGGTGTTCACAGGGTTGTTCTGAGTTAATCCACGGGGTCGCTGAGGTCTTGATTTACTGACGTTGCCCTTGGTTTTACCCATCTGTTGTCGGAGAAGACAGGAGAGGGGAAAGAAGAGGTTAACTAAATATGAGACCTTAATATGCTTACTACTGATCTGATGTGGGTATATTTTTATTGTTCTAGTTGATTAAACAAACAACCTAGTATGGTCACATCCCTATTACTGATGTAAACCATACACCTGCATACAACAAACAACACACGGCCAAGGAACTATCGATGCTACTCTTCCAGAAAAAGATTGGGTTTTAGGTGAGCTCCGAGAAAACTTCGCTTGATTCTCGGGAAGTGCTGACTCGGGGCTGCTCGGTTTGATCGTCTCGCTTGAAGCTTGGACTTGACTTGGCTTCCAGATGGTGCTCTAGGCTTAGCAACGAGAGGATTTGGGAAAGGAGAGAAATTTGACAAATTATTTTGCAATGGCCTTAGAGTCGGGGAAAGGTGAGAGCAAAACAAATTTTATAAAGAGATAAGGGGATAAGAGTATAAGGGTAAACAAATTTTGTTTTGTAGACATAGTTTGTACTTAACATAATCCTAAGTAGGGATATTTCCCTTTAGCTAGCTATAAAGGGGGTGGGGCGCCATTGGTCTTATCCTACAGTCGCACTGCTCTATTACCAGCTCTGTAGACCCCCGTTTTTATAACGGGAATCATTCTTGTTCATAGTATCATTTCCCTGGATCGAGTAGTTTGGTACCCACGAAAACATTGCTGAATCATCTGGTGCATGACACATTCATCGACACACACATAATATTACAACATAGAGCCCGAAGGCAAAATCTAGAACATAGGACCAAACGGTCCGGAATACAATCAAAAGCAGGAATTAGATAAGGCAGCGGCACGCTATTGCCACAGGCAACGACCGGAGCTAAGACCTATTGGACGCCATCGTCTTCCACACCCTCCTGGTAGTAGGCATACGGGTCTTTTGGGTCTTCATTATCCACATCTGAATGTTTGTGCGTATAGCAAAGGTGAGTACTAACCGTACTCAGCAAGCCAACACAGCAAAGATGCATATGATAGAGGATTCTCAAAGGATGGTTGTGGTTCATTTGCACAAAGCCAGTTTTATAATTCTTTTTGCAAACCTAACATCTAGCCAGGTCAAGCTTTATTACCATAGTTCATTAAGTCGGCGACGGTTCTGTCCACCATCCATTGTGCTACCAAGGATAGCTTCCCGTCACCGGATTGTCATGGCTTTCTGGGGAGTCTACCCCCTTCTCGCAGTTCGAGCAGAGGATCCCCAACAAATAAAATCATCATGCATACCAACCCATCATTTTAAAGTTTAAGAGTCTAGCCAAGAGAGAAACTTGTCATGCTGCTCTATATCCGCGAGCACGGCTATTCGAATAGACTGATTTACTCACACTGCAGTGGATGCACACTTTACCCATACTCCATGACTGCCCAACGAATGAGCCTGCGTCCCAACACATGAGACGGTCACGACAAAGCCTTTCGATAACCTCACTTTGGCAATACCCGCTCCATGAACATAGATCCTCTTGCACTCTAGCCGTCATTTCCTAGCAGTGTGAGGAGTTATGGCGCTCCCGAGGTAAGGAAAAAAACTCACTCAATCCTCGTTCATCACTCAATACGTAGGCCATAGCCCCATCTCAATAACACTAACCACAACTCAACACCTGAACCACTATGCAGGGATACTGCCTCCGCTCGGCTATCTAATCCGCTAGGTCTATACCCATTCGAGAAGTACGGTTGTACTGGCTCATTCCATGTTATAAGTCTCATGGATCGGTCCTTAGCCGACCGTGGACGGACTTGCCTTTGCCGGAATCCACCCAAATCATCCAGCCGCCCACCAAAACATTGGTTTTGTATTTTCACTTTTCAACAAACACATTTTATCATTCTCATGGCAATGTGGCGCTCATGTCTCCACTTGCCGTATGTCAACTATCTTTCCCAAAGGTAGTTGCCCAAGCATATAGCTCTTTGCAAAAGCATGAGTATGCATGAATCTAATAATAGCATGGCTAAGCATTTTACCAAAGATTTCCTTCGGTTACATCATATCAAGGGTTACAAAGAATATAACTAAAGGCAATCAACATCAAGGCATGGTGTCGGTGATATGGGCCCGGGGGTATGTCACGGATGCGATATCTGAAGAAGGAAGACGCCTTCACCCATCAAGGCGCGCCAAAAACATGTCCTGGATGGCTCAAGCGGGTTCGGGCCACGGGCGGCCACGTGGCCACCCCAAGAGGGGCTTGGCTCGGGGGCTGCCCGGAGGCCACCGCTCTCTCAGACGGCAGTGTCCGGGATCACCCGGACCCCCCGTCCTTCACCCCGCACCTCTTCGAAAGAGGGGCGAGTTCAACCGCCAACTGCCAACTACCACATTTAATGTCTAGAGAGAGGCCAGACGCCTGCCCCGTCGTATTTATTGCGATGTGAGGCACGTCTGTCAGCTGCTCATCATCATTCCCTTTTGCCCGTCACGGGGCGAAGAGGGTATAAAGTCTTTGATGGCGACCGCGGTATGACTGCCCGGTCACTTCGCGCACGCCCCCCTCCACGCCCCGTCCAGTCACATTAAACGCGTTGGGCGGCTGCGTGTGAGAGAGAACATGAGCGCAGGGGGTGTTGTGTCGACGCCTCTCCAGGTGAAGGGCCACTGGCCGGTAGGCCCCACTGGAGTAGGTAGGTTGGCCCATCCTCACGTCAATGGCATGGCGGCCACGACGCTCATTTTCTCCACCGACTCCCGTGACGCGACAACAGGAACAAAATAGGGGTAGCTTCCCCAACAAGACAGGGCAAGAACCACCCCATCACGTTGAACGGAGTAGAGAAACCAGGACTACTGTGGTGTCCCCTTGCACTATAAAAGGAGGTCCAAGTCCATCGCAAAGGGGGTTCCCTCCCAACTGTTACTCAACTGTCCTAAAAACGGGTCTAAGGTCTGCCATTGTGTGGGATCTTGGACTTAAAGCTTTTCACCTCAGTATTTAGCTCTAGCTTCCCCAGGGAAGAACAACCACCCCATCCTTGTAGTTCATCTTCTACATATTACAAGAACAGGAGTAGGGTATTACGCCTCCAGGGCGGTCCGAACCTGTATGATTCCTTTGTGCCCTTCGCGATTGTGATTTCCTTCCATCTTCCTACCTCCATCTACCCCATGATGAGTTTGAGCCCTAATTCATCGCTCCCCTGTGCCGAACCAAAAATGGGTCCCTCGGATTCCCGCGTGTCGAGCACACGCATCGACAGCTGGCACGCCAGGTAGGGGGAGCGCACTGCATTTGGTTTTAAATTCCTATATTCCTCCCATCTCCCGCCGAAAACCCCCTCTCCCTGTCCTCACCATGGTCCACGGCCACGTCCTACGGTCCGCAGCAGGCTCGCTCGCTACCCGCGAGTGTGACTTGGCCAGCAAGGCGGTCGAGGAGGTCGACACGAGCAGGCATAGCCCTAACTTTCGACACCTCCGCTCGGAAGAGGGGGGGCCCTTGTCCCCCTCACCCCCTCTGATGGCAGTGGCGGCGGCCAGGGCCTCGTCGCCTTCTCTGTCCCCCGCTGAGACAGCGGCTGTGGGCGAAGGAGGCCAAGCATCCCGCATGATCGCCAACGCACCTGCTGGATCCGGGCTACGCCCGAGCAGGCGTACCGGCGAACCGCGCCGAGGCGATGTCCATCGTCGCCTGGGGTTTGGCACGCCTGAGGGCGCCCTTTAGGCGGCGGAAGCGCTCTTGCCCACCCTCCGGTCACGCCGGGCGAGGGATCCAACGCCAAGCGTTGGTTTGATGACGTGGCGAAGCTGATCGGCACGGCCCAGCGTCAGTTGGCCGCCGACCTTGCTTCCTCCAGTCACCAACCGCGCAGTTCACACACCACGGTCAGCTCGTCCTCTCGACGATGAGCCCAAAGAGCAGCAGCTGCCGTGAGGGCAGAAGAGAGCCTCCCGGCTACAGCCCTACCAGAGGCGCCTCGGGATCTGCTATACGCAGAATGGGACGCCGGACTCCGCATTGAGCAACGCCGTGACAAGCGTCGCATGGGACGAACTCAGGACTGCGCTTCCTCGTCAGGAGGCGCAAGCGCTCAGCGAGTGGCCGGAGCGGCCCCGCCACGGGGAGAGCCCCTCAGGGGACGGCGAGCGGCTATGGTGGCCCAGCCGCGAGCAGGATGTTCCGTGGCGCCCAAGGGGGCCTCCTAGCCCTCGTCGCCCCCTCCAGCCGGCAACGGCTGTCAGGCCTTCATCTCCAGCCTCCGCAATGTGCGCTGGCCTAACAAGTTTAGGCCAACCCTCACGGAGAAGTATGACGGCTCGGTGAATCCCACCGAGTTCCTCCAGATTTACACCATGGCCATCGAGGCTGCTGGAGGTGACGAGCTCGTCATGGCCAACTTTTTCCCCATGGCGCTCAAGGGACAGGCCCGCTCATGGTTAATGAACCTGCCGGCCCAATCAGTCACCTCGTGGGATGACTTGTGCCGGCAATTCACCTCTAACATCCAGGGCATGTACCCGCGCCTGGGAGTGGAGGCTGGCCTCCACATGGTCCGGCGAGGAGAGGACGAGTCCCTGCGCAAATACATCCAGCGTTTTTGCCAGGTACGCAACACTATACCGTCCATCGCTGACCATGCAGTGATCTTTGCCTTCCGGAGTGGTGTATGCCACGACGTTATGTTGGAGAAGATCGAGTCCAAGGCCCCCCGGACCACCACCGAGCTCTTCGAGCTTGCTGACCGGGTGGCCCGCAAGGAAAAGGCTCGGGTTTGGAATCCTAGGAATCCTGCCCCAACCTCCACCAACGCTGCCCCCTCCGCGTCCCGAGAGGAACGGCGTGAGCAGTGGCGAAAGCGCAAGCCATCACGCGGTGGCGAGCAGGGCCACGTCCTCGCCGCCGACGATGCCGAGAAGCCCTCGCGGAGGGGCAAGCCCGTGGGCAACCGCAGGCGCTCTCCGGACCATCGCCCCCAGGGCCAGGACGAGGACAAGTGATGCATGGTGCACCAAACCTCCCACCACGATCTCTCCAAGTGCCGCTCGGTCAAGAACTTGGCCGAGCGGGTACAAAAGTACGAGCAGGAGAGGAGGGAGAAGGAGAGGGAAGCCCGCCGCAAGGGTAAGGCCCCGACAGAACGCTTGGATAACCGACGAGAGGAGGCCAAGAGCGTGGCCCCCGTCGGGGACGAGGACGATGATCTGGGCTACCAGGACCCCAAGCACATCGTTGCCACCATCGACGGAGGGTAGATGCCCAGGTTTCCCGCCGGAGCCTCAAGACCATGAGGCGTGAGCTCCTCGCGGCTGTGCCGTCCCATGAGGCGGCCAGAAAGTCGCGCTGGGTGGAGGTGCCAATCACCTTCGACTAGACAGATCACCCTGGGAGCATCGCACGCAGTGGCCACTTGGCCCTCGTGACCTCCCCCACCATTTGCAATGTCAAGGTCGCTCGAGTCTTAATTGACGGGGGTGCGGCCCTCAATATACTGTTCCCAAAGGCCTTTGACGCGATCAAGGCCCCAGGGATGGCGCTCGGGCCATCCTACCCCATCATTGGGGTGACGCCCGGGAAGGTGTGGCCCCTTGGGTAGATCGCGCTGCCGGTCACCTTTGGGAGTCCTGCCAATTTCCGTACCGAGCGGATCGACTTCGATGTGGCGGACCTCAATCTGCCCTACAACGCCGTGCTCGGGAGGCCGGCATTGGTGAAGTTCATGGCGGCCACCCATTATGCCTATCGCCAGCTCAAGATGCCGAGCCCCGGAGGCCCCATCACCATCCACGCCGACGTCAAAACCACGCTAGATTGTGCGGAGGCACGCGTGGATGATATTGCGGCGGCCGACCACGTTGAACCCGAAGGCCTTCAAGGGGAGGCCTCGGGTTCCCGGGCCCCCAAACAACACATCACCTCGGCTGACGAGGTGGTAATCAAGTCCATCCAGTTGGGCGACGACCCATCCAAGACCGCCAAGATTGGCGGCAACTTGGATCCCAAATAGGAAGACATGCTCGTCTCCTTCCTACGGGCGAATGCCGACGTGTTTGCTTGGAAGCCGTCGGATATGCCCGGAGTCCCCAGGGAGGTGATCGAGCATCGACTTGTAGTGCGGCCGGATGCGCGACCGGTCTGCCAGAAGGTGAGGCGACAGGCCCCGGAGCAGCGGGCGTTCATCCACGAAGAGGTGGCACGACTCCAGGAGGCCGACTTCATCCGAGAGGTGCTGCATCCGGAGTGGTTGGCTAACCCGGTGGTCGTCCCGAAGGCCAACCACAAGCTGCGCATGTGCATCGACTACACCGACCTCAACAAGGCATGTCCTAAAGACCCTTACCCTCTACCCCGAATAGACCAGATAGTCGACTCCACTGCGGGGTGCGATCTTTTATGTTTTCTAAATGCATACTCTGGTTATCATCAGTTCTGCATGGCTATAGAGGATGAGGAGAAAACTGCATTCATTACCCCTGTGGGCACCTTTTGCTACATGTCTATGCCTTTCGGTTTAAAGAATGCCATGTTTACTTTTCAACGTGGTGTCCGCATCACGCTGAAAGACCAAATAGGACGCAATGTTGAGGCTTATGTCGATGATCTCGTGGTCAAGTCCCGGAATCAAAAGACTTTGCTCCCGGACCTGGCCGAGACATTTGATAACCTCCGGTCCTCCCGCATAAAGCTGAACCCAGAGAAATGCTTGTTCGGGGTACCGGCAGGCAAACTTTTGGGGTTTTTGGTTTCTGCCGGGGGCATCGAGGCCAACCCTGCAAAAATAAAGGCGATAGAGGATATGCACCCCCCTAGGAAGCTCAGGGATGTACAGAAAATTACTGGTTGTGTAGCTGCCCTGAGCCATTTTATATCAAGGCTAGGAGAGCGGGCGCTCCCTCTATTTAAGTTGCTAAAGCGAACCGGCACTTTCACTTGGACGGACGAAGTAGAGAAAGCCTTGAGCGAGCTCAAGTGTTATCTCTCCTCGCTGCCCATATTGGTGGCACCCCAAGAAGGAGAACCCCTCCTTTTATACTTGGCGGCAACTCCCCAAGTGATCAGTGCAGCATTGGTTGTGGAGCGCGATGACGAGTCAGTCTCTCAGATGCCCCCAGCCCCACCACACTCGGAGGCAGGAGACCTTGGATCGATGATGACTGAGGAAGCACCCGAAGCCGGAGGCGGCCCTGGGCCCCCCGAGCTTCAGGGAGCCACCCAGCCCCCTAGTCCGGGGGCTCCTGAGGCCCCTTCAACCCAGAGCGGCCCCAAAGGCCCCGGGAAAGGCGATGGCCCGGCAGCCCCGGACACTGAGGTAACCCGCCCCGGTGCATCCGAACCTGCTGCCCCTAGTAAAGTAGCTAGGGCCCGCACCAAGGTGCAGTGGCTGGCCTACTTTATCAGCGAGGCGCTACGGGACGCAAAAACACGTTACCCGCAGGCCCAAAAAATGCTCTACGCCGTGCTCGTGGCTTCCAGGAAGTTGCGCCACTACTTCCAAGCGTATCGGGTAACGGTAGTCACGTCCTACCCTCTCAGGCAGATCCTGCATAACCGAGAGGGCACGGGACAGGTAGTCAAGTGGGCTATCGAATTGTCAGAGTTCGACCTGCATTTCGAAGCCCGTCACGCAATCAAGAGCCAGGCCTTGGCCGATTTCGTGGCAGAATGGACGCCATCGACCGATAACGATCAACCCTCGGGTGAACCCGAGAGTGCGGAGGATCGCGGCCCAATGGACCATGCATTGGGTGATGAACTTTGACGGTTCACTCACCTTGCAGGGGGCCGGGGCAGGCGTTGCCTTAACCTCCCCGACGGGCGACGTACTCCGGTACATCGTTCGGCTTGACTTCCGGGCAACCAACAACATGACCGAGTATGAAGGACTCCTAGCGGGGTTGCGAGCGGCAGCAGGCATGGGCATTCGCCGTCTGCTAGTCCTCAGGGACTCCCAATTGGTCATAAACCAAGTTTCCAAGGAGTACCAATGCATCGACCCCCAGATGGAAGCGTATGTCAAGGAAGTGCAGCGTATGGAGCGCCATTTCGATGGCCTCGAGCTACGCCACGTTCCCAGAAGAGACAACACCCTGGCGGACGAGCTATCTAGGATCGCGTCTGCGCGAGCCCCAGCCCTGCCAGGCGCATTCGAAGAAAGACTCACAGAGCCGTCAGCGTGCCCCGAACCGCCCCAAGGGTAGGAATCGGCCGGTCCCGACGCCCCGGACCTGGCGGGCCAGCCACAGCCTGGTCCTACCGGGACCGACATCACACGCCAGGTGGCTTGGATTTCAAAAATCCAGACGTATCTGCAAGACGCGTCATTGCCCGAGCAACGCGAAAAAAGCGAACGCATTGCTCGCACCTCCAAAAGGTACGTGTTGGTGGAAGGGACACTCTACCGACGCGGTGCCAATGGAGTGCTCATGAAATGCATCTCTCGGGAACAGGGTCTCGAGCTCTTAGCCGAGATTCATGAAGGAGAATGTGGAGCGCATTCAGCCTCCCGAACCTTGGTGGGAAAGGCATTCCGCCAGAGGTTTTACTGGCCCACCGCGCTGGAGGATGCAACAGACCTCGTGCGGCGGTGCAGGGCATGCCAATTCCACGCCAAACAGACGCACCTGCCAGCTCAGGCCCTTCAGATTATCCCGCTCTCGTGGCCGTTCGCGGTCTGAGGGCTGGACATTCTGGGCCCGTTCAAGCAGGCTCGGGGCGGCTGCAAATTTCTATATGTCGCCATCGACAAATTCACCAAGTGGCCCGAGGCCTATCCGGTCAGCGTCATTGACAAGCATTCGGCTGTGCGGTTCATGAGAGGCATCACGGCAAGGTTCGGAGTCCCCAACAGGTTCATCACTAACAACGGCACCAAGTTCACGAGTGAGCTGTTTGGCGAGTATTGCGACGATATGGGCATCAAGCTCTGCTTCGCCTCGCCCGCCCACCCCCAAAGCAACGGTCTGAAGGGTTACGCGGAGGCTACGCTAGCCGAAAACAAAACTTTTCTACCGCGCAAACCAGGAACACTTGCAAGTAAGGGCCGATAGATCGTTACCGATTGGAGTGTGCAGCGGAAATAGCCAATCAGGGCTATCCGATCCGGAACAGTGTAGCCGATTCTCGCAAGCCGACAGCCGATACCCGGGGACAGCCGATTCGCCAATCAGCCGATTTGCAGATGCCATAGCCGATCCGAGTCGTCTGACTGTGTTCTCGCACCTCGCTCCGATGCGCTCGACCGCAGCCGATCCAAAGCCGATCAACAGCGCACAACATAGCAGCGCCTCTACCGGTATCCACACGTCCGGGGACAGAACGCCGAACACCCGTGTGCTAGCACGCGATGCATGGCTAGGCTCGAAGGTGGGGAGGGTTTCTGTGGAGATTGATCTCGACGACTTCTAAAGCCGCGTGTGATCAGATTGATTTCGGCGCAATCAATTGACTTGATTTCCTACACAGCTCTCCACCCCTCACCCCTTTATATAGAGTTGGCCGACTGGGACTCGTGGCCGATCAGGACTCTATTTTGAATCGGATCCCATCCGAATCTCATAGAGTTGGCCGCCCATACGTCGTAAGCCCATAGGACTCTATCCGATCGGATCCCTATCCGATCGAGCCGTATTCGAGTCCAACTCGAATGCCTGTTCTTATCCCCTTAAGCGTGCGACCCTGTAGGTTCAGGTATACTCGGTTTCGGCTATAGTCTAGCTTAGCCGATCGTCGGCTCGAGTCCAACTCAGCCGACCCGTCAATAGCGGCGTCTAGCAGCACATATTGACACCATAGTATACAAGAATAATATCGGCTATGAACCTGTAATGCGTACACAAATCCCTTTACCTCACGATACCAGTTAAGCTATAGGCAAGATGTGTGCGATCCCTTCAATAGCTTAACATTTCACTCGAACCGTATCGGATTATCTGTCTATTGATTGACTCCTCAATCAACTCAGCATGGCCATGCATTTCCATAATCCAGTACCACGAGGGGCCCAGAGATATCTCTCCAAAGGAGGGGCAAATTCCATCTTGATCACTCACATCCCACTCCATGTTTCATAGCAAATCCGAAAACTACCTTTATAACTACCCGATTACGGAATAGCGTTTGGTAGTCCCAAAGTAGGCTACTACACATGTTGGAATCCATGGTGATCTCGGGTCTAAGAACTTTGTACGAACACTACCGAAACCAACTAATGGCACATTAATTCTGTAGTGTCTCATGGTGGGTCTATCCAACAATGTGTTCTCTAACACATATGTCCATGTTTATTGATTTGGTATCTCCATACCCATGATCTATGAGACATGATCATCAATCAATAAACATGCCGATCTTAGAATCATATTTGTTCCAACAATATGACATATGATCAGGGATCATTTAGAAATAGATTCATGCATAAAGAGTCTCATAAATAAGTCACGTACTTATTGATCAATACAAGATGTCTATTTCATGGAACTGAATAACACTTTATTCATTTATACATAAACATTGACGTGATATCCAACATCTCCATGTTGCCTCTAGGGCATATCACTAACACGGTCAGGCCGAGCGTGCAAACGCGGAAATATTGAAAGGCCTCAAGACAAAGACCTACAACGTCCTCAAGAAGCATGGGGACTCGTGGACTGACGAGCTGCCTGCGGTCCTTTGGGCCAACCGGACAACACCGAGCCGTGCCACCGGGGAAACTCCTTTCTTCTTGGTGTATGGAGCCGAGGCGGTCTTGCCCTCCGAGCTCGCCCTGGGATCGCCCCGAGCCACATTGTACACCGAGGAGGATCAAGAGCAGCTACGACGCGACGACCTGGACTACCTGGAAGAAAGACGACGCCGCGCAGCTCTCCGCACGGCCCGTTATCAGCAGAACCTCCGCCGCTACCATCAAGACAAAGTCAGCCCCCGAGCGCTGCAAATCAATGATATCGTTCTGCGGCGTGTGCAAACGTGTGTGAGACTGAGCAAGTTATCCCCGATGTGGGAGGGGCCATACAAAGTTATCCACAGAGGACGGCACTCCGCTGCCGAACCCGTGGAACATTTCCCACCTGTGCAAGTTCTACCCATAAGTCGCATGGTGTGCTGAAACATATATGAAAGTTCATTCACTGCCTCCAGTGGCATGAACAATGAGTTCGCCGTTACACTCTTTATGATTTTCCCTCGTAAAATATCCGCTTGCAGTATGTTTTCCCCATGTGCCGGAACATGTACTGCGGATGCTGGTTCCCAGTGGTCTTATGGCCTTGCCCGCCTTAGCCTGAGAGCCCTAAGGGCGTCGAGGGTACAGCGATGCTGCATATTGTCACGCCTGGGGGTAGTCAACGCCTGGGGGCTCAGGTGCGTATTGTCACGCCTGTCCCGAACCCCCCGTTGCTGCTGCCCCCGCTGGCCTTTTATGCCCTCGCTTCTGCCCGGAACCCCGACAAAGGCATCAGCCGCCGGCCAATGCACGCTGCCTAAGCCCGGACCAGCTTCCAGTTACATGGGATGAATCATGGTAGGAAACCATGCTGCCCATATCCCTACAATGACTAAGCTAACAAAGGTCGAACTATCGTTGCAGGGAAGCAAACAGGCAGGGGCTCAGGCCAACTAACCGCCACTACGTGTGCGCTAAGTTGGCCGGGGACTCCCAATATACATACATATATATATGTGTGAATCGTTGTGAATCATCGTCTGCAGAGTCAAAGAGACGTCTACATATATGAAACCATCGTTGCAGAGACGACCGCGATGGGCTTCTATGATACGAGTCCAGTATGACAAAGGCAAGTGCATTGACATCATAAGTAATATCACTATGCTTTTACAAGTACAGGATTGATACAAAGAGCGGGGAGTCCTAGGCGGCCGGCGGGTCGCTAGGGGCGTTCTCCGGGCTGTCTTCGTTCGGCGGGTCCTCGCGGAAGGCGAGCTGGAATGCCGGTGGAGTGCCGTCAAAACTAATCATAATGAAGTCGACGTCATCCTGGACGCGGCGCCGAGCAGCCTCCTTGGTGCCCTCGGGGAAATCCTTGGTGAGAATGTAGGGGTTGAAGCTGGGGTCGCAGGCTTGATAGCTCGCCAGGATGAGCGTCGTGACCTGGTTGGACAAGTCGTACGATGATTCCTTCGCCACCTCGTCGACCTCCTCCGGCACCCTTTTGATTCCCTCAGCCAGCTCATCTATATGCGTGGCTAACCCCCCCAAGGTAGGGACGCCGGTGAGGGGGCGGATGACCCCCACCTCACGGGCTGCCTCCCGAAGGCGCTCGACGGACGAGGCCACGACACGAAGCCCTAAGCTCAGGGTGTGCTCCAGCTCCGTGATCCGGCGGCGCGCCTCCTCCAACTCTGGCGCTGCGTCACTAGAGCGAGGGGTGGGCTGGGGCTTCCACACCTGCGCCTCCGCGTCGCCAACCGCCTGCTTTTGGGCGGCCAAGTCCCGCTCTCACCGCTCCAGTTCATCTTGCCGGCGGCACGAGGCGGCCGCAAGCAGCTGCTCGCGCTCCCAGACGGCCTTCAGGCACCGAGAGGCCTCCTCCTGGGCCTCTAGCACCGCCACCTCGCGCCCCTCCACGGTGGCCTCGCGCTCGGCGACGGCCTTTTCCTGGGCCACCGTGTTCGCCTCCCGCGCGACGGAGTCCTCCTCCGCCCTGGCCATAGCGGCCTCCCGGTCCTCGACCGCCCGCCGCGCCGCCTCTAGAGCCTTCTCGCGCTCTGCTAGGCCATCCTCACGGGCCTGGAGCTCGACGTCGATACTAGCGGCGGCGGCTTCAGCGTCGCGCAGGGCGCGCTCGTGCTGGTCGAGCTCCTGGGCGCGCTCGTTGAGGTCGCGGATGAACCTCTCGGAATTGGTGCGGACCCTTTCCTCTGCCGCGGCGGCGACCTGCTCGCAGAAGTCGGCGGCGTGCCGCTCAACAACGGTGTCCTCGAACACCTGGTTGAGTTCCCCTCGGCGCCGCTCGATATCCGCCAGCTCCCACTTTCGGACGAGGCCCTCCACCCTCGCCGTGGCCACCAGCTCGTGGCGGCCTTCGTCGACGTCGGCCTCCCTCCGCGCCACCGCGACCTCCCTGGCGGCCAAGGCCTGAACCTGGGCCGAAGCCCCTCCAGGGAGACCGCGTTGGCCTCCTCCAGCGCCCTGAACACAATCATCCTCGCCCGCTCTTGCGACCGGACGAGGGGCTCGGTGTCCAGGGCGACCGCGAACCCGGACCGAGCGCCCCCGGATTCGGAGTTGGAGCTCGAGCCGAGGTCGACCACCTGCGTGGAGCGGAAAGCCGAAGGCGCCCCACGGCCGGAGCCGCCGTCGCCGCTCCGCCCACCGCTTGCTTCCGCCCACCGGCGCCGCCCGTCCTCCGGTGAGGCCGCTTGCGGCGCTCGGAGGATCGCGGTGGGCAGGCCGGGCATATTAGTGTTGCCGGCGGCGACGGCGCCGAAGGGCATGGCGCGGGTGACGGATGTCGTGGTGGCGGCGATGGTTGCCGCGGTGGAGACTCGTGGGGCTGCTCCCCGTCGCCCGCCGCCGCCTCCTCCGTGTCGGGGCCAGCTCGCCCTGAACCTGTCGCCGGCGGAGGGCCCCCGCCTTGTTCCTCGTGGGCGATCCGGCGCCCCGACGCTCCGTGGGCCCCTCCTCAGCCGCACTGCACTCCAAACCCGAACCCGCAGGCGACCCTGACCGGAGGCTCCACCGCCCGGGCCTCCCTGCGCCTCCTCCGCCGAGCTAGAAGTAGAACCGCACTTGGGTATAACCCTGGGGCAAAAATGCTAGTGCTCGCGGCTGGGAGAAGAAATAAACACGGCAAAAGATCAAAACACAGGCAGCCCGAAGCGAAAATACAAGGCCCACAAGACATGTATGCATCTGCAAGGCGTACCTGCGGGCGGCGTTGAAGCTCCAGGAAACCCAGGAGATGGCCCGCTCTTCTTCGCGGGTCCGCTTGGGGGGCTCGCCGGGCTGTCGCTCACAGCCCCCGTCGCTGCTGGAGCGCCGCGGCCGGCCCCCGTCAATGGCGCGCTCACCGTGGGTGTGCTCCCGGCCCCCGACGTCGTCGTCGTCACCGTCGTTGTGGCCGTACTGGCCCTCGACGGAGTAGCCCTTGGGGCTGGGCCCGCCGTCTGCGGGCCGGACTGCGAGGAGGAGTGGTGCGCTCCGCGCCGTCGCCGCGTGGTGGTGATGGGGAGGTGCGGGGTCGTGCTCGGCCTCTTCCTCTTCCCTTCGAGTCCGGGGCCCCGATTCGCTTCGCCTGCACCCTCGCAGCCCGGCCGCCGATAGGCACTGGTCATCGGCGTCGTCGTAGTCGTCCCCACCCCCCGGGGTAATTCTCAGTGCTGCCGACGACGAGCCCATGCCGTCGCCCACCACCTGCAGCGCATGCAGGATCTCCGGGCGCGCCGAATCCTAGCACAGCGGCACCAGCCCGGGCGGGAGCTGCGTTAGGTCCATCGCCGTGACGCCAAGGGTACGGTGGACCAGGATCGCGAGGTCGTTCTCGTCCCAGTTGAAGGTGGCGCCGACGTGGGTGTGCATGTCGTCGTTGAAGCCCGTGTACATGTGGGTTGGGCGCGGCCTCTCCTGCAGCGGCGCGATGCGCCTCATCTGGAAATCCCGGAAGACTGCGTGGCTGGACAGGCCCTCCTTCCGGAGGTAGCTGATCCGCTCCAACACCCCGTCCAGCCTCCCTCCCGGCTCGCGGCCACGCCCCGGCCTCCTCGGTTCACGGGATCCCCGTCGGAAGGGAAAGACGGGGTGGTCGCCTGCCGGTGTAGAACCGAGAAAGCCCTTCGCCTCTCCACCGGGAGCGGGGTGGATGTCGATGAAGGGGGTGCCAACAGTCCTGTCGTTGCGTGGCTGGATCGCCACATACCCGACTGCGCCGGGGGAGCCCGCCCAGCACACGCGGAAGAACTGCTGGAAAAGATGCAGCGAAGGCATCACCCCCACGAACATCTCGCAGGTTTAGGCGAAGACGACGAGGTAGAAGACGGCGTTGGGGTTGAGGTGGTGCAGCTGGAGGTCGTAGAACTCCAGCACGTCGAGGAAGAATCGAGAGAAGGGCGGCACCAGCCCGACCATGGCGAAAGAGGCGAAGAACACCATCTTCGTGGGGGGCCGCTCCTCTGGAATGTCGCCGCCGCTACGTGTGCCGCGTGGCAAGTACTTGTTGAAGAGGCTTCGGGCCTCCGCAGTGCGAACCAGGGACTTTGGGAGCACGCTCACCGGCTCCAAAGGCGAGTCGCGAGCCATCCTCAAGGCAGGCGCTGGAGTGCGAAAAAGGAAGCCGGTGGCGAAGAGAAAGGGGGCAAAGGGGCAAGAGCGCTGGGAGGATGAAAGTCGATGGCTGTGGAAAGCGTAGAAACAGATCTCCCTTTTCGTGGATCCATTTTTATAGGCATCCACGGCCCCCTCGAGTTCTACGGCATTAATTTCGCCCCACTACCGTGCAATGCGCCTCCTCGGCTCCGCGCCCCTTCGTTTTTCGCGCCCCTTTGGTTCCCGCGCCACTGGGGGTTTCGTGCCGCCTAGGGTTTCGTGTCTGCCAGGCGCACTACATGGACGGAGAGAGCTAGGCGGTTTAATGGGCCCCCGCGTGCGCGGCCCAAATAACGCGCCCCCCATCTGGAGAGGCTTAACCAAACACGACGTACGTTACGCGCGCCGGCCTTCTACTACAGCGTGGCACCATCCAGTACCCGGGCCCACACACTCAAGAATATGGTGCTAACCGTGCCCGAACCCAACTTCGGTCTCAGTCAACACCGGGGGCTACTGTCGGTGATATGGGCCCGGGGGTATGTCACGGATGCGATATCTGAAGAAGGACGACGCCTTCACCCATCAAGGTGCGCCAAAAACATGTCCTGGATGGCTCAAGCGGGTCCGGGCCACGGGCGGCCACGTGGCCACCCCAAGAGGGGCTTGGCTCGAGGGCTGCCCGGAGGCCAACGCTCTCCCAGACGGCAGGGTCCGGGATCACCCGGACCCCCCGTCCTTCACCCCGCACCTCTCCGAAAGAGGGGCGAGTTCAACCGCCAACTGCCAACTACCACATTTAATGTCTAGAGAGAGGCCAGACGCCTGCCCCGTCACATTTCTTGCGATGTGAGGCACGTCTGTCAGCTGCTCATCATCATTCCCTTTTGCCCGTCATGGGGCGAAGAGGGTATAAAGTCTTTGATGGCGACCGTGGTATGACTGCCCGGTCACTCCGCGCACGCCCCCCTCCACGCCCCGTCCAGTCGCATTAAACGCGTTGGGCGGCTGCGTGTGAGAGAGAACGTGAGCGCAGGGGGTGTTGTGTCGACGCCTCTCCAGGTGAAGGGCCACTAGCCGGTAGGCCCCACTGGAGTAGGTAGGTTGGCCCATCCTCACGTCAGCGGCATGGCGGCCACGACGCTCATTTTCTCCACCGACTCCCGTGACGCGACAGCAAGAACAAAATAGGGGTAGCTTCCCCAACAAGACAGGGCAACAACCACCCCATCACGTGGAACGAAGTAGAGAAACCAGGACTACTGTGGTGTCCCCTTGCATTATAAAAGGAGGCCCAAGTCCATCGCAAAGGGGGTTCCTGAAGGGTTACGCGGAGGCTACGCTAGCCGAAAACAAAAATTTCTACCGCGCAAACCAGGAACACTTGCAAGTAAGGGCCGATAGATCGTTACCGATTGGAGTAGAGTGCGGCGGAATAGCCAATTAGGGCAATCCGATCCGGAACAAGGTGAGCCGATTCCCGGAGACGCCGATTCGCCAATCAGCCGATTCGAGTCGTCCGGCCGCGTTCTCACGCCTCGCTCCGATGCGCCCGACCGCAGCCGATCAAGAGCGCGCAACGTAGCAGCGCCTCTACCGGTATCCACACATCCGAGGACGAACGCCGTACACCCGTGTGCTAGCACGCGATGCAAGGCTAGGGTTTGGCTCGAAAGTGGGGAGGGTTTCCGTGGAGATTGATCTCGGCAACTCGTTGCACGCGATGCAATTGACGTCTATTCAGCTCTCCACCCCTCCCTCCTTTATATAGAGTTGGACGACCGGGACTAGTGGCCGATTAGGACTCTATTTTGAATCGGATCTCATTTGTATCTCATAGAGTTGGCCGCCCATACGTCGTAAGCCCATAGGACTCTATCCGATCGGATCCCTATCCGACCGAGCCGTATCCGAGTCCAACTCGAATATCTATTCTATCCCCTTAAGCGTGCGACCCCGTAGGTTCAGGTATACTCGGTTTCGGCTATAGTCTAACTTAGCCGATCGTCGGCTCGAGTCCAACTCAGCCGACTGTCAATAGCGGCGCCTAGCAGCACATATTGACACCATAGTATACAAGAATATAATATCGGCTCAACCCGTAATGTGTACACAAATCCCTTTGCCTCACGATACCGTTAAGCTATAGGCAAGATGTGTGCCATCCCTTCAATAGCTTAACCATTCACTCGAACCGTATTGGATTATCCGTCGTTGATTGACTCCTCAATCAACTTAGCATGGCCATGCATTTCCATAATCCATTACCTCGAGGGCCCGAGATATCTCTCTAAAGGAGGGGCAAATTCCATCTTGATCACTCACATCCCACTCCATGTTTCATAGCAAACCCGAAAACTACCTTTATAACTACCCGATTACGGAATAGCGTTTGGTAGTCCCAAAGTAGGCTACTACACATGTTGGAATCCATGGTGATCTCGGGTCTAAGGACTTTGTACCAACACTACCTGAGACCAACTAATGGCACATTAATTCTGTAGTAGTGTCTCATGGTGGGTCTATCCAACAATGTGTTCTCCAACACATGTGTCCATGTTTATTGATTTGGTATCACCATACCCATGATCTATGAGACATGATCATCAATCAATAAACATGCCGATCTTAGAATCATATTTGTTCCAACAATATGACATATGATCGAGGATCGTTTAGAAATAGATTCATACATATCGAGTCTCATAAATAAGTCACGTACTTATTGATCAATACAAGATGTCTATTTCATGGAACTCGAATAACACTTTATTCATTTATACATAAACATTGACGTGATATCCAACATCTCCATGTTGCCTCTAGGGCATATCACTAACAATCTCCCACTTGCACTAGAGTCAATCATGTAAGTATCTAATACACATTGCTCTTGTGTGCGCCTCATGCTTCGGTGAGGGAGAGGTTTTGTCGGCGGATCGGCTATGTTGAGATCCGTGTGCACTTTGCATATCTTGACATCACCTCTGTCCACAATCTCGCGGATGAGATGATATCGCCGAAGTATGTGTTTGGACTTCGATGTGACCTCGGCTCCTTGGCTTGCGCAATGGCTCCACTATTGTCACAATAGAGAGACATTGGACCATCGTACTAGTCATCACACCAAGCTCGAAATGAATTTCTTGATCCAAACAGCCTCCTTTGCGGCTTCCGAACGCAATGTACTCGGCCTCCATTGTAGAATCAGCAACGGTATCCCGCTTGGAACTCTTCCAGTGATCGCGCCTCCGTTCAGGCGAACACGAACCCAGATTGCGATCTATAATCATCCTTGTCCGTTTGGAAGCTAGCATCGGTGAAACCACTTACAACGAGCTCTTCTTCACCTCCATAGACTAGGAACATATCCTTAGTTCTTCTCAAGTACTTAAGGATATTCTTTACTGGCATCCAGTGACCTTCACTGGATCTCGATCGGTATCTGCTCGTAGCACTCAAAGCGTACGAGACATCCGGGCGTGTACAAAGCATGGCATACATGATGGATCCAATTGCCGAAGCATATGGAACCATACCCATCTTATTCCGCTCATCATGTGTCCGAGGACACCGATTCTTGCTAAGATTAATGCCATGTGACATGGGCAAGAAACCTTTCTTGGAATCATGCATGTTGAACCTTTTCAACACCTTGTCAATGTATGTACTTTGGCTTAATCCAATTAGCCTCTTGGATCTATCTCTATAGATCCGAATGCCTAATATGTATGCTTGCCTCCCCTAAGTCTTTCATGGAAAAACTATTTTTCAATGAAGACTTGACGGATTCAAGCATAGGGATATCATTTCCAATCAACAATATGTCATCCACATATAAGATTAGAAATACAATTGCGCTCCCACTGACCTTTTGTAAACACAGGCCTCTTCTTCATTTTTGATGAAACCAAACCCTTTGATTACTTCATCAAAACGAATATTCCAACTCCGAGATGCTTGCTTCAATCCATAAATGGATTTGTAGCTTGCATATCTTTCCAGCGATTCTGGATCGACAAAACCCCGAGGTTGTATCATGTATACATCCTCGCTTAGGTTTCCATTTAGGAAAGCCGTTTTGACATCCATCCGCCATATCTCATAGTCGAAATATGCAGCAATCGCGAGGATAATCCGAATAAATTTAAGCATTGCGACGGGCGAGAAGGTTTCATCATAATCAACTCCTTGAATCTGTTTAAAACCTTTCGCCACCAATCGTGCCTTATATATGTGAACATTTCCATCCATATCGGCCTTTTTCTTAAAAACCCATTTACACTCAATGGTTTTGACACCATCGGTGGATCAACCAAGTTCCAAACTTGATTGTCATACATGGATTCTATTTCGGATTTCATGGCTCCAAGCCACTTGTTGGAATCGGGTCCCACCATCGCTTCCTCATAGGTCTTAGGTTCATCGTTGTCCAATAACAATAATCACGTTGTTCCTTTGTGTACATCGGTGCACGACGTGATCTTTCGACCTCCGTGGGGCTGGTGTATCTACAACCGGTGGCGCAACACTTTGCTCCTCCCGTTGTGGTTCGTGGTCGCCGAAACATTTTCGGTGTTTCTTGAACTTCTTCAAGATGCATCCTGCTCCCACTAACCCTTCTTGAAAGAAACTCTTTCTCCAAGAAGACACCGTGTCGGGCGACAAACACTTTGCCTTGTTCCCGATTATAAAAGTAATATCCCTTGGTTTCCTTAGGATATCCCACAAAGAAGCACTTGTCGATTTGGGTGTGAGCTTGTCGATTGTAAACGTTTTACATAAGCCTCACATCCCCAAATTTTGAGAAAAGACAAACTAGGGGTTGCCCTGTCCATATCTCATATGGTGTCTTTTCAACCGACTTAGATGGAACTCTATTTAGTGTGAGCGCAATTGTTTCAAGAGCATATCCCGAAGGATAACGGAAGATCACTTTGGCTCATCATCGACCGCACCATGTCCAACAAGGTGCGATTTCTCCGTTCGGACACTCCGTTCCACGTGGAGTTCTGGCGGAGTCAACGTGGAACAATTCCAAATCTTTCGATGATTACCAAAATCTTGGCTCAAGTATTCCCCTCCACGATCGATCGTAGAAACTTGATTGTTTTCCCTAAATGATTCGTACTTCATTCTGGAATTCTTTGAACTTTTCAAAGGATTCGGACTTATGCCTCATTAAGTAGATATAACCATATCTACTAAAGTCATCGGTAAAGGTAATGAAGTACGATAACCACCTCGGCCTTTGAGCTCATTGGTCCACATACATCGGTATGTACGAGTGCCAATAAGTCACTTGCTCTCTCACTATGTCCCGTGAAAGGTGCCTTTGTCATCTTACCAAGTAAACAAGACTCACATGTCTCAAATGATTCAAAATCAAAAGAGTGAAGCAATCCATCCTTATGGAGCTTCTCCATGCGTTTCTTATTTATATGGCCTAAGCGACAATGCCGGATAAACGTGGGGTTTATATCATTAGAGAGTTGCCTTTCGTATTAATGTTATAGATGGGAGACGCTTCAAGATTCAAAACGTATAATTCATTCACCAATGGAGCATGAAAATAGAACATATCTCGAGATATATTGAACAACCATTGTTCATTGATCTAAAATCATATCCTTCCGCTTGCAAACATGAAGCGGAAATAACGTTTTGACATAGTGTTGGAACACAATAACAATTATTTAATTCCAAAACTAATCCCGAAGGTAGATGAAGTGGTACTGCTGCCGACAGAAGCGTAGCAACGCTTGCTCCATTACGACGCGCAGTTCACCTCGCCCCTTCTCAATCCTCTACTTCTTCTCATTCCCGCAACGACTTGCAAATATGAGCTACGATCCGGTATCAAATACCCAAGAGTCGTAGGTGAAGTAGCAAGATTAATGTCTATAACATTAATACCGGCGAAGTCGTACTTTGCTTCTTCTTGAGATCCTCCATGTACTTCTTGCAGTTCCTTTTCCAGTGGCTGTCTCCTTGCAGAGAAGCAAACGGCATCGATGCCGCCGACCCTTCTTGCCCTTCTTTGCATTAGAGGCACTCGCGATCTCATCGGGAGTTAACTTCCTCTTGGTGCAAAGTTTCTTGACAGTGGTTTGCGCTTAGCCTTCGCATCATCATCACATGATGACCGTTTTTCGGATACTCTCCTCACTGTCTTTAGCATCCCATGCAATTCAGCCAAGGTCCTATCCATATTGTTCATGTGATAATTCAATATGAATGGCTCGAAGCTCGGAGGGAGCGACGGAGAATCACATCGTAGCCAACTCTTGGCTAAGGGAAAACCTAGTTTTCCGGACTCTCGATATAGCCAATCATCTTTATCACATGCGGATCGACGGGATTCCCTTCAACAAGCTCGCACGCAAACAAGGACTTTGAGGTGTTGAACCTCTCGGCCCGAGCTTGGTTCTCAAACATACCACGCAGTCCCCGAATAATAGTGTGAGCATCGCTGCTCTCATATTGCTTCGAAGCTCGGAGACATTGTAGCAAGCATGAGACAGCTTATATCTAGGGCATCATTAGTGTGCTTCTCATAAGCCCTCCGTGCGGTTGCGGTGGCGTTATTAGGCAAATCCTCGGGATAGGGTACTTCAAGAACGTACTCCTTACGCTCTTGCTTGAGAACAATTCTCAAGTTGCGATACCAATCCATAAAGTTTGTTCCATTTAATTTTTCCTTTTCGAGAATAGATCGCAAATTAAAGGTACTGGGTGTAGTATTAGCCGCCATTTATTCTACAACGAAAAAGCAAAGTTTAGCACAATGTTTATGCTATGTCTATTGTTAAACAATTTAACATTAGACTCCCATTACGTATTTTTCACCTTCCCTCTAGGTTACGTATTGGGTCAAGATCCACATGTTAATTAATTTTCTAGTGAGCTTTGGCATCACTGCTAGAAGATTAATAACATCGGTAAGCAACTCCTTGCTAATCACATCTCTATGTGACTCTTGTTGTTGGTGTGGCATCTCCATGCCCCGGCCCCAACCTATGCCCCAAGGCCCAAAACTGTTTTGATAGCCTTGTTAAGTAAACCAAATGCTCCTGCTGTATATGTCCGACATATACCCCTCGTGTTATGATAGAGAATGACACTCTGCTTTGGCGAGACCCACCATTGACGAGCATAACGGTGACGGGTGCAACATTTGGAAGGGCATCATTACTACTTAATTTTGTGAGGGATGCTATCCTATCAAACAAACATATCACATATATGAAAGCGAGATAGAATAGCATATAATGAAATAGTATGGCCCCCTTCACATGGTGATCTCCATCTCCATGCCGGTGTAGAGGATCTCCATCTTCATCACCGTTCTTTCGAGTGCCGAATGCTTGATTTCTTCAAACTAAGCTACTACTATAGAAGCTCTAATTGAAGATTACATCGACTCGCAGTCGTGAAAGAATATTACAAGCATTGCACGTATGAAAGAATATTACGGGATTGCACATATGAAAGAATATTACATGCATCACATGCATCTCATACATCTCATACATACAATAGGGCCATACCATCTCAAAGCATTCTCTGCAAAAACAAGTTAGGCGTAGAAACGTTTTCTACTTATCGCAGAGCTACGGCATCGAGATGACCTATAAGGGGGTACGCACACGGCGGTCCCGCTAGCCGAAAACAAAAAATTTCTACCGCGCAAACCAGGAACACTTGCAAGTAAGGGCCGATAGATCGTTACCGATTGGAGTAGAGTGCAGCGGAATAGCCAATTAGGGCAATCCGATCCGGAACAGTGTAGCCGATTCCGGAGACACCGATTCGCCAATCGCCCGATTCGAGTCGTCCGGCCGCGTTCTCACGCCTCGCTCCGATGCGCCCGACCGCGGCCGATCAAGAGCGCGCAACGTAGCAGCGCCTCTACCGGTATCCACACATCCGAGGACGAACGCCGTACACCCGTGTGCTAGCACGCGATGCAAGGCTAGGGTTTGGCTCGAAAGTGGGGAGGGTTTCCGTGGAGATTGATCTCGGCAACTTCTTTGCACGCGATGCAATTGACGTCTATTCAGCTCTCCACCCCTCCCTCCTTTATATAGAGTTGGCCGACTGGGACTAGTGGCCGATTAGGACTCTATTTTGAATCGGATCTCATTTGTATCTCATAGAGTTGGCCGCCCATACGTCGTAAGCCCATAGGACTCTATCCGATCGGAT
Source organism: Oryza australiensis (assembly GCA_019925245.2). Lineage (NCBI taxonomy): Eukaryota > Viridiplantae > Streptophyta > Magnoliopsida > Poales > Poaceae > Oryza > Oryza australiensis. The sequence goes on along the minus strand of JAIFGZ020000545.1, from coordinate 707,857 downwards.
CCCTATCCGACCGAGCCGTATCCGAGTCCAAGTCGAATATCTATTCTATCCCCTTAAGCGTGCGACCCAGTAGGTTCAGGTATACTCGGTTTCGGCTATAGTCTAACTTAGCCGATCGTCGGCTCGAGTCCAACTCACCGACTGTCAATAGCGGCGCCTAGCAGCACATATTGACACCATAGTATACAAGAATATAATATCGGCTCGAACCTGTAATGTGTACACAAATCCCTTTGCCTCACGATACCGGTTAAGCTATAGGCAAGATGTGTGCCATCCCTTCAATAGCTTAACCATTCACTCGAACCGTATTGGATTATCGTCCGTTGATTGACTCCTCAATCAACTTAGCATGGCCATGCATTTCCATAATCCATTACCTCGAGGGGCCCAGAGATATCTCTCTAAAGGAGGGGCAAATTCCATCTTGATCACTCACATCCCACTCCATGTTTCATAGCAAACCCGAAAACTACCTTTATAACTACCCGATTACGGAATAGCGTTTGGTAGTCCCAAAGTAGGCTACTACACATGTTGGAATCCATGGTGATCTCGGTCTAAGGACTTTGTACCAACACTACCCGAGACCAACTAATGGCACATTAATTCTGTAGTGTCTCATGGTGGGTCTATCCAACAATGTGTTCTCCAACACATGTGTCCATGTTTATTGATTTGGTATCACCATACCCATGATCTATGAGACATGATCATCAATCAATAAACATGCCGATCTTAGAATCATATTTGTTCCAACAATATGACATATGATCAGGGATCGTTTAGAAATAGATTCATACATATCGAGTCTCATAAATAAGTCACGTACTTATTGATCAATACAAGATGTCTATTTCATGGAACTGAATAACACTTTATTCATTTATACATAAACATTGACGTGATATCCAACATCTCTATGTTGCCTCTAGGGCATATCACTAACAGTTCCCTCCCAACTGTTACTCAACTGTCCTGAAAACGGGTCTAAGGTCTGCCATTGTGGGGGATCTTGGACTTAAAGCTTTTCACCTCAGTATTTAGCTCTAGCTTCCCCAGGGAAGAACAACCACCCCATCCTTGTAGTTCATCTTCTACATATTACAAGAACAGGAGTAGGGTATTACGCCTCCAGGGCGGCCCGAACCTATATAATTCCTTTGTGCCCTTCGCGATTGTGATTTCCTTCCATCTTCCTACCTCCATCTACCCCACGATGAGTTTGAGCCCTAATTCATTGCTCCCCTATGCCGAACCAAAAAGGGGGTCCCTCGGATTCCCGCGTGTCGAGCACACGCATCGACACATGGCATAACAAGAATATGTATTATTTTTGTGTATAGCATGCACATTTTAGTTTTAGAATCAACACAAGTTCGCAAATAGGATCAATATGTTCAAAGGGAGTGATGACTTGCCTTGCTCGGGACCTTCTTGACTTGTGTCTTCAGCGTACTCAATGGCTCCCTCGGATTCTATACATACGTGCGAAAGATTCAATTGAATTCGATCAGAATTCAAATAAAAACCATCAAAACCAAATGAATCGCAAAACTGGTCTCAAAGGCGAATCTATGGTCGTAAATGGATTTAAGTTCGAGTTTCGCTAAAGTTCGAGTCGAAACGAGTGAGTTGCATTAATTTGAACTTTTAGGTTTTCTTGAATTTAATTTATATGGGGTGGCCCTCCAGTTAATGTAAGTTTTGAGACAAGCAGTATCACTAAGGGTCTAAGGGCATCTATTTGGGTTAGGGTTAACTAGAGTGTTTACGTCAGACTTTCGGTCGATCTCTAATTTCTTAGGTGAGCTTGGGTGTCGGGGTTCATTAGTATGTGGATCGGGAAGGATTCTATGGAGCGATGCTGTCAAATATACATACATATATATATATATGCATATATGTACATATATATAGAGAGAGAGTTGGGCTACTGTGTGGCACGCCGCACAGCCCCATCCCGTGTGGCATGACCGAATCTCTAATTTGAAAAATCAAATTGAAAATCTGAACTGTTCAAATTGTTCTACGTATTAATATTGTCTTGTAGACCAAATTTTACATTTTTTGAAATCTTTTACTATTTTATCGATAGGTCAAAAATGCATTAATCCAACGATTTCGGAGTATCTATTTTATTGCATCTTTGACCTATCTGATAAAATAGTAAAACATTTCAAAAAAATGTAAAATTTGGTCTACAAGATGATATTAATATGTAGAACAATTTGAATGGTTTGGATTTTCAGTTTGAGTTTTCAAATTAGAGATTCGACCATGCCACACGGGATAAGGGCGTGCGGCACGCCACACAATAGCCCAACTCTCTCTCTCTCTCTATATATATATATAGTAAAGGATTGACTAGGGTTTATAATGATGGTTTTGAAATTCTTATAAGGGTTTCTAAAAAAATAATAGATGGATGGATGGGCTTTACAAAAGATAGAGATTTTCTGAGAGGGAATAGACTAAGGAGTTTGAGTATAAAGTTTTTATTCATGGGAAATAAATGGTAATATAAAGTTCATTTTCATTTGTAAGAACATTTTGGGAAAGGATAAATAATATACTCTTGAGAAAATTGTTGTAAATTAAGTTTAAGGTTCCAAAAAGAGAAAATATAAATTATTGTGATTTTTACTACGCTCCTACAAATTTTAATTCTCAAAATAAAATGAAAATAAAAATTTTCCAAAACTTTGCGTCGGCTGGGAATCGAACCCATGCCCTCCCTCTCACTCGGCTCGGCTCAAACCACTGAGCCGCGGCATCGTTCGCGTCTCTCTCTCTCCTTTCTTTCTTTTTCTTCCCTCTGTGGAGATTATGGCAATCGGATATCTACATGGCAAGCTTATCCGACTGGAGATAGGGATAGGTTGTGCCTACCAAATATGTAAACCAACTATGACTTGGGTATTACGTTGCCGATTAGATAAGGCAATGGCTCATAGTCATAGTTTGGTAAGATTGAGGAAACCAACTTAGAGTAAGATAGGGTTTCCAATCTGTAAGCCCACCTCCCAAGACTATATAAGGGGGTAAGGGGCGTCCCTTGAGGGATATGCGACATCGGCTTTAGATCATATGCTTCATGAGAAGTTAGATCAGCCTTCAGCTTTAGATCACGAGATCAATAAAGACACTCGGCGGATCGAATCCACCGAAACAGGAGTAGGGTATTACCTCACGAGAGGGTCTGAACCTATCTAAATCTTCTTTTCCTCCTAACCCATTGTGCTTGGCGATCTTGACTGCACCCCCAATTTTCTATTGCCGAAACCAAGTTTCGACAGTTGGCGCGCCAGGTAGGGGCCCCACGTCGAGACTTCTTCAACAATCTCGCCGACAAGCGTGATGGGATCTCCTTCAAGATTCGGCGACTTCGCCGCCAACTTCGTCGACGATTCCTCCTTCGACTCGGATTCGGACCAGTCGGTAGGAGAAATCCACTCGACGCCGTTCGGACTTCCGAACAGCACCACGATCTACAACGACGTCTTGAAGACCAAGATGCAATCTACTTTCTCCGACGACGGACTTCACTCGGCATCATTCGGATTACCGAATACCGCCGAAATCTGCGCCAATCTTCTCGCCTCCCCGACGGAAGTGATCTACTCAGATGAAGACCTCTCAGTGCCGTTTGGGTTACCAAACATCGCCGAGATTTTCAGCAAACTCCTCTCCCCGAGTTGAGGTCGACCCACTCGGAGGAGCCTCGCTTCCCCATGCTCGACTCGGGTGGAACGATCCATACCCGGCTACCCAGATCAAGGGAGGTCGCCGTCATCCTCCCGCCATTCGGCTCATGCTCATCTTCGGAGCTCAACGAATATCTCGGCTCCGCCGGCCGACGACCTCGTGGCATCCCCTCGACGGCCGACGACTCCGATTGCCGCATGGACTATGAGCCGAAGTGCTTTGATGTCCTCATGGCCGAGCGGACGAGTCCGACTCAGCCATGGCCAGGAGGCTTGCTGAAGAAGAGCGAGCCAAGATTGAGCACGAGCGCAAGACGGCCGAAGAGGAGAAGCAACGCAAGGACGAGGCCGACAAGAGGAAGCGGGATTCGCACGCCGCGACGATCCGCCGGAGGCCATCCTCCAAACACGAGTTCGCAACACCAACATCTTCCAAACGCCACAGCGAACGCCGTTGCCGCGCTCACTCTCTTGGACACCGTCATGGAGACGGCACCCGCCAATGTGACTCCGATACTCGACAAGATTAAGACCATCGTCGCAGCCACGCCTAACGGCCACCCCGCCACCTCGGCACGAAGGCCGACGAATCGTGGCCGAAACGCCGACAAGAGCCGGCTTCCGCCTCTAAGGTCGGAGACTACAAGAGGCCCAAGCCGATCGGTCGACGACCGTGCCAAGAGGCCCACCCCGCGAGTCCACGCCGAAGTACCGGGAGCGGGCGGCCGACTCCGCGACAAACGACATGGACGTCCACCCGTCCACCACCGCGTTCGTCGCAACAACGGCTCCACTACCCAACCAGCCAACCGAAGACCCGCCGAGTGATCTGCGGGAAGTCCTCGATCGCCGCTACCGGGAGCGCGACCGACGCACTCGGGAAGATCGGAGGGGATCACCCGATAGCGGCGACGACGGAGTACCGGCCTTTACTCGGGAGCTCCGCCGAGTGCATTGGCCGAGTGGCTTTAAGCCTACAGGATTGAAAGGTACGATGGCAAGACCGACCCCGAATCTTGGCTAATCTGTATACACCCTCGCCATCCGCGCGCAGTGGCGACAACAAGGCTATGGCCAATTACCGCCCGTGGCCCTCGCCAACTCGGCCAGAACGCTCAGAGCTGCCAAGAGGCTCAATCGGCTCGTGGAGCGAGCCGAGGGACCATTTCATCGCCAACTTCCAGGGCACCTTCGAGAGGCCTGGAACCCACTTCGATCTCTACAACATCGTCCAGAAGCCAGACGAGTCATTGAAAGACTACATCCGGCGCTTCTCCGAAGAGCACAACAAGATCCCCAACATCACCGACGACATCATCATCGCCGCCTTCCGAAGGGAGTCCGTGATGAGCGTTAATTGGAAAGTTTGGGCGCAAGCCACCGAAGACGGTGAAGCGATGTTTGAGATGGCGAACTCGTACGCCAAATCCAGCGACGCAATCAAAGCGGCGCGCCAAGGCCGGCCCGACAGGAGGGACGATAAGCAATCGGGAGGAAGCCGGCATCCTAAGAAGGATAACGGCAATAACAATCAGGCCCGGAAAGACCGCAAGAGTCGGCACGAAGACCTGGTTGCCACAACATCCAACTCTCAATGTCGTCCTCGAGTTGCGGCCTACGACGCGATCATGAACGATCATGAACGCTCGGTGCACGCATCATCTACAAGCAATTCGCGAGCAATATGCGGCACGGTTGAACAAGAAGCCAACTAATGAAACCGGTCCATCGGGAACCAAGAAGAACAACCCGATGGAAATTTGAAGCCTTTTCAAGACCACGTGGGCGAGCTGAATCACATCTTCAGGGGCCGCAGGCTTATGAGTCCAAGAGGAAGCAAAAGCTGATGGACCGCGAGGTCAATGCGGCACAACCCGAAGTCCCACAACATCTATGATGGTCGGAGGTGGCCATCACGTTTAATCGCTCGGATCATCCTGACCGAGTGGTTCACCCAGGGCAGTATCCCTTGGTACTTGACCTGGTGGTTCAGAACATCGAGCTGAAGCGCGTCCTCATCGATGGGGGCAGTGTCCTCAATCTCCTATTCGTCAAGACCCTGGATGAGATACAAATCCTGAGAACTGAGTTGAAGACAAGCTCAGCCCCCTTCCACGGAGTGATCCCGGGGCTGTCGCCCACACCACTCGGGCACGTCGCCCTTCCAGTCACCTCAGGAGTTCGCGAGAATTTCTGAACGGAGAATACCACCTTCGGGGTGGTCGACTTCAAGACGGCCTACCACGCGATCATCGGAAGGCCTGCACTCGCCAAGTTCATAGCGATACTACACTACATTTACTTATGCATGAAGACGCCCGACCCTAACGGCGTCATCACCCTGCGCAGCGACGTCAAGCAAGCCTTCACCTGCGACAAAGAAAGCTGCGATATGGCCCAATCTTGTGAGAGATCACGTGGCCAGGAAGAAATCCGACTAGCTACATCAACATCTGAAGAGGGTGAAATTCCTACAAAGAAGATAGCCAAGTCGGGACAAGGCGAGCCAAAACGAAGAAAATCTTCCTTGATCCAGTCGACCATCAAGGACCATTACAAATTATCTCCACTATGGGAGGGACCATACATAATTGCTGAGGTGACTCGGCCAGGAGCATTTCGACTAAAGAGCGAAGATGGATCTATGGTGGAGAACTCCTGGAATATTGAACATCTTCGACGATACTATGCTTAAATTGCCGTAAGTTTTATGTTGTTCTTGACTGTCAACCTCAAGCAAGATGACTTCTTGAGTTGACAATGGGGCTGCATACGTGTCAATAAAGCATGGTTTTCTTTGATAACTTGTTTATATTTAGTTTATCATTGTTTATTGTTTTGACTCGAGTTCAATAGATAAGGACTGAGAATTTTTTGATGATCTAATCAAGTTTTAGGCTTGGTGACAGTCGGGCGAAAATTACTTAAGAAATTTTCTATGAAGACTCAGGTCAAGGCATTAACATAAATAAGCTAGATACCTACAAGTTCACATCGGAGGCATAAAGAGACCAAGATGATTAGATGAAGTGGCGGGGACGACCTCGAAGCTTCGTAAAAGACTTGAGGGTTTTTGCTAAGTCGTCTCGTGATTGGCCGAGCCCATGAGAGACTTGCGGCCCGGCTAAGGTGTGGCTTGACACGTGTCCTTAGGGACTTAAGTGGATGGACTTAAGCAGATTTGCCTTGACAATATGCACGTGTCACATAGCCCAATACCTTTAAAATCCTTTCATACCGCGGTTTGCATAACTTCATGAGAAGTTGGCACGATGCAATTTGAAAGGTGACAAACAGTTAAGCTTTTCATGGCTGTCCGATGACGAGGACTGTTTGGTTTCTAAGCATTTGATTAAATGATTATATCAATGCTATTTTTCCACCTTGGTGAAGATCTTTTTAGATTAAGACCAATATTATGGCAGGAGCTATTTAATATTTTGGTCGTATTTTCGATGACTGAAAAATTTGTTTACCCATGAGGGTTGACTAAAATTATTTGTCCCGAGATGACTCGGACAAGTTAACTCGAATGAGCATGAGCTTGCCGAGTGTTTTTTACCCATGAGGGTTGATGAAATTATTTGTCCCGAGATGACTCGGACAAGTTAACTCGGATGAGCATGAGCTTGCCGAGTGTTTTTACCCATGAGGGTTGACTGAAATTGTTTGTCCCGAGATGACTCGGACAAGTTAACTCGGATGAGCATGAGCTTGCCGAGTGTTTTTTACCCACGAGGGTTGATTAGATTATTTGTCCCGAGATGACTCGGACAAGTTAACTCGGATAAGCATGAGCTTGCCGAGTGTTTTTTGCCCACGAGGGTCGATTGAGCTATTTGTTCCGAGATGACTCGGGAAAATCAACTCGGATAAGCATGAGTTTGCCGAGTGAATTAACTTCTTACCTACAAGGGTTGATTAAATTGTTTGCTCTGAGACGACTCGGGCGAACTTACTCGGATAAGCATGAGCTTGCCGAGTGATGTGATTTTTTATAACTGCTTTAGCTTGAGCTAAGCATTTATAAGAGAATTATTTGTTCCGAGATGACTCGGGCAAATTTTCGGGATGACTCGGGAGGATCAGCTCGGATAAGCATGAGCTTACCGAGCGAATTAATTTCTTACCCATGAGGGATGATTGAAATATTTGTTCCGAGATGACTTGGGCAGATCCACTTGGATAAGCATGAGTTTACCGAGTGCTTTTCACCCACGAGGGTTGATTGAGTTATTTGTTCTGAGTTGACTCGGGCAAATTCACTTGGACGAGTACGAGCTTGACGAGTGATGAGGTTGCTTTAGCTTGAGCTAAGCATCTACATAAGAATAATTTTTTATAGTTCTTGACTATATGTTTAGTCTATTTTTGACTAACCACATAGTCGGGGCTACACTAATTAGGTGCATCGGAGATGCACCTAGATATTTATTTTTGGGAATTTTTGAGATATTTTCCAGCCCTTCACGTCTTTGGAGCCACTCGGGAAGATTCGCAGAGATGATGAAATCACTCGGCGCCGAAGCACTCGGCCAAAAGATTTTTGGCGCGTAACGTTTTGGTTTGAAGTGAGTTGTCTCGTCGACGAAAAGGACTCGAGGGCTACTGTGGAGATTATGGCAATCGGATATCTACATGGCAAGCTTATCCGATTGGAGATAGGGATAGGTTGTGCCTACCAAATATGTAAACCAACTACGACTTGGGTATTACGTTGCCGATTAGATAAGGCAATGGCTCATAGTCATAGTTTGGTAAGATTGAGGAAACCGACTTAGAGTAAGATAGGGTTTCCAATCTGTAAGCCCACCTCCCAAGACTATATAAGGGGGTAAGGGGCGTCCCTTGAGGGATATGCGACATCGGCTTTAGATCATATGCTTCATGAGAAGATAGACCAGCCTTCAGCTTTAGATCACGAGATCAATAAAGACACTCGGCGGATCGAATCCACCGAAACAGGAGTAGGGTATTACCTCACGAGAGGGCCTGAACCTGTCTAAATCTTCTTTTCCTCCTAACCCATTGTGCTTGGCGATCTTGACTGCACCCCCAATTTTCTATTGCCGAAACCAAGTTTCGACACCCTCCTTCTCTCCCTTCTTCTTCCCCGGCGAGGCCGACGGTGGGGCACGGTCGAACGGTGGCGAGGGTGACCGGAGCTCGGCATCTAGCTAGACCTACACCATCTACACGACGTGGGGAACCCGTTTCAAGGCACAGCCGGGGCGGGGAGGCCGCGGAGTGGGCCGGCGGCAGAGGCGCACGGTGCGGCGGTGCTCTGGTGGAGTTCCGGCCGAAATAATGGGTCTTAGAGCATCTACGGAACATGGAGAAGCTAGCTAGGGGTTTGTATTGGCCGGAAAGAGGCGGTGGTGGCCTGGCAACGTGCGCACGCGGCGGCCGGAGCAGAGAGCTTGGCGGCGCTCGTCGTCGGCGAGTTTCGGCGGCCCATTGGCTCGGGAAACCTAGGGAAACGAAGTCTAAGGCTCCATAGATTTCTACCGTACCTTTAATTGCAGAGGAAACAGATTGTAGACGATGAATTTTGATCCTTTGCTCCGGGCGGCCGATTTAGGGTTCTTCCGACCGGGCTTCGATTTTTCACGAAATTCTCAGTGCACAGGCTACGGAAGCTGGGGAATTTTGAGGGGTTTTGGATAGGGAGAAGAGGTGACCAAGTTTGGTGTTTGGAGCTCAAGCTACCGAGGCCTATTTATACCGTTTTCACTGCGAGGCCATGGTGGCTGTGTGGGCACAGCGCGGCACTGTCGCGTGTGTCATGGGCGTGGCGCGCGCGTGGCCAACGACGGCGAGGCGTGGGAACAGGACGGTGACGACGGGGGAATGGGCACGGGGAGGTGTGGCTGACGCGTGCGGCGTGGGCGCAGCGTACGGCGTTGACGCGGGTGGCGTGGCACGGCGTACGGCGTGGCATGGGCACGGCGCTGTGGCTAATGCGTGCGGCATGGGTGCGCGGCGTGGCACAGTGCGGCGACGCGACGGCGGCGTTGACGCGGGAGGCGCGATGGGATGACAGCATGGGCTTGGCGACGTGCGCCGGTACGGCAGCGTGGGCGCAGGCGTGGCCGACGCACGGCGCGGCGCGCCATAGGGCGAGCGACGCGACGGCGCGGTACGGCGTGTTGACGCCGGGGCGGGCCAGGAACGCGCGCGTGCGACGCGTGGTGTCACGGCGACGTGCGCGCGGTACGGCAAGACTGCGTCGAACACCTAACGGGCTATGAATAGTGTACTTTCTCTTTTTCTTGATTTTCTTTTTCTTTTTAATTCTTATTTAATCCTTTTTACATTTCACCCATAATTTAAAAATCTAGTTTTGGCCTCAATTATGAATTTAATTTAATTCAAAACTTTTAATCTTTTACCCAACTTTATTGTTATATATTATTCTATATATTTTTATATATACTTTTTATTTACACTCTTACATATTATTTTATTTCATTTTATTTTTGTATTTTCCAAAATACAATTTGATCCAAAATAAATTCTTATGAACCTTAGCTTTTCCCAATTTTTATTTCTAATATTTATTTTGGAATTTTCTTTTCGTTTAGGGTTTTCAGAACCTTTTGACATTTCCATCTTTTAAATACCAAATAGCACGATAAGATGCAACAACCCAAAAGTTTTTGTAAGTTACAATTTTTGGATTTTGATTTTTTTTAAATCTCTGATTTTTAGGGTGTTACATGAAGACGCGCGGGTCACGGTCGAGGAAGTGTGGTGCGGAGGACGTTGTCGGGCCGAGCGAGGCGAGAGGGAAGGAGGCGCCCGCACGGAAGAGCGTGGCGACGGTTGTGTGGAAGAGCTCGCCGCCGATGTTGAGGGTGACGACGGAGGAGTCAGAGCCTGCGCCATTGGGAAACTTTGGGAGTTTCGGGGTTGGTTGACTTGGCTGAGAGAGAGGTTGTTGGTGAGGCCGAGAGCATTTTGGACTTTAGCCTGCGCGAGAATAGAGGAGAGGAGGTGCGGTTCGGTTTTTTTGGCTCGATTCGGCTCAAGAAGAGGAGAGGAGCGGTTTGGTTTTTACTGTTGTTCGGTTTTCGGACGTAAAAAACCAAAGTCGAACCAAATTATGCGATTTATGCAACACCATGAACCAAAACCGAAAACCAAATAAACGTAAACTTCGGTTCGGCTCGATGCGGTTCGGTTCGGCTCGATGCGGTTCGGTTTTCGGTTTGAAAGTGCCCAGCCCTATGGAGAGGGCCGATGAAACGTGGGTCCCAGTGTAATCTTTTCAACTAGACATGTACTACTACTGTCTTACTACGGACGTGTGGACCTAACATATTCCGTTTTAATTCTTCCTAGCCAGATTACATACTGGTCTTATCAGTATCTTTTTTTTTATTGTAGTCCTACGTAAACGGCACGTAAACGTTGCATAGACCGAATACTACTCGATAAAGTGGACTTCTGGTCATTTCCTACCTACTCAATTTCACGTCACGTAGACATCACGTAGGACGAATACTACTCGGTAAAGTGAAGTTTTCTCCATTTCCTATCTATTCACAATTTCACATGGATGTACTACAACTGTGCCAAGCGTTCAAAGCAAGGCTAGGCCTTACTTGAATCCTTAACCAAACGCAAGGGCCCGTTTAAGAGAGTTCAGGGCATGAGAGAATGAATTACATATTATAAAAATAATATTTTGATTTTAAAAAAAGTTCCCTAAGAAATGCTGACAAGTGGAGCTTCCTACAGATCAAGCACGCATTTTAATGGGCCAAAAGGCGAAAACGAAGGGCTTTATTTCCAGACAACACAACACACCAGGTGCCACAATTTATGCCGCCTCCACATTCCACAGAATCATTACAAGCAAACCCAACCTTGTTGCTACATGAAACAAGTACTAGTAAATCTATGCAGGTGCATTATTTACAATCCTCAGAAGTCAGAAGATGTACTCTGGTATTTCCAGAGGGAATGGAGCCACCGTGACCTCAAAAGGTTTTCCTTCAGGCCGGCTTAACCTAAAGAACAAATACAAAATAAATATCTCCAACAGTTAAAAGATTTCTGAAAAGGTTCATTCATCAAGTGAAAGTGAAATATTATAAGCTAAGTTGGAACATACTTCCCCGGAACAAACGTGAAAGAGCCCTCCACAGATCCAGGACTGTCAGGCAGTGGCGTGCAACTCTCATACACAAACTCTTCCTGGCCTGGAGTTAGTAGAGGATACTGCACAGAACATGCCAAGCAGCATATGAACTATACTCTGCGTTTGAAATGTATATGTGCATGCAAAAACACATAGTTTATGGAGCGCTCTTCTTGCTTCCAGCATACCTTCCCAATAACACCTTCCCCGTTCACATCAGAAACAACCTGGTCTCTCCATCGGATGATCCAGTGGCGCGAGTAAAGCTGGCATGAGGAATAGTACACACCACCTAGCATGCATGCCTCTGGAACTGACAGGCGAATGGAGTATGCATACATACATTTGTCCCCAGGCCGCCAACTTTCGGGGTGCTCGGGTGCAAAGACAGCAGATGCACGTACCTGAAAATGTACCACATGTTAGCCCAAAGCTCCAACGGTATCAATCATATGAATCATTTATGGGTATATGCTGCTGTCATGAGAAAAATAGCCCATCAAAAGCAGTAGAATAGGGAATGCAATGCCGCATTGCTGCATGTGAAAATTACAACAGATAAAAACCACTGGTACAACTGCCTTTCTTGTACAGAGAATATCCAAGACAAAGTTATCCCACGTAATTCATCATGCTCAATTAAATGATGAGGAAATCTTTAGACAGTCTCACCTTCACACCATTTGTCATTGCCGAAGTACATGATGGGGGTGCTTCTGGAAATAAGCTGATATACCTTGACGTCTTGAGCATACGGGTCTTGATCATGCCATTCTGTAAACGCCTAAGATGCTCTTCTAACCACAGAAGCAATCCATCTTGGGGCATATCAATATTAGTTGGCCTTATCAGTGATTTGGGTACACATGGCAACATTTCTCCATCTTGTAAATTGATGGTGGCAACATAGAGTTGGCCATCTGAACAATTAAGGAGAAATGTTTTTGGACGATACCACGAAGTTGCCACTATAATGAGATTTGTCATATTAAAAACACCTTGGTCATTGAACTCATGATAAAATTCTTTTGTCTCTTCAACAATTTGTTCAAGTGGTGACAAGTGAACATTTACCCAGTGATCATAAAACACATAGCCTCCTATAATACCAAGAGGAGCCATGCGCACATTCTCGCGATGATGTTCACTAAGGGGCAGCTGACCATTGCAAAAACGATACAGCAGTTTTGTTGGCATAGGGAGCTTGAATCCAAGATCATCCTCTGCTGATTGTATCTGAGCTTCAGAAACACCTTTACTCAACGTTTTGAGTGCTTCAGGGAAGTTTTCAGACAGCCAGCTCTTCAGCGAACTCCAGAAAATTTTCACTCTCCTTACCAGAGGTAAAGGGTACATGCCAAAAGACTTCAACCAAACTTTATAGGCGTCCTGTAAGATAAAACTGAAGTTTGTTATAAAGAACTCAACCAAGTAAATGTAAATTAAGATATATAGTCGTTTGTAAAAATAATTTTAAATAACATCATGAATAACCAGTCAATAAAAAAAGGAACATTATTGCGCAAAGGTTAACAACTGGACATTAGCAAACAGAAAAACAAGTCTTGCACAAACGCAACCCATATTTCTCCATAATCATCTATCTTTTTTTTGGCAATCAACAGGAAGTAGAATGCACCCAAATCATAAGCACAAGAGAATAACAGGTATAGTGGAGTTCAAGCAATTTCTTCATCCCTCTTACCCTTCTGACCACACTACCTATGTGGAAAAAAAATCCCAGAGAAATTCATGCTCTTAAAAAATGAGGAAAGTCATTATAAACAACCTAACAAGTGGACAAAACCCTGTACCATTTTCAAATAAGCCCTGTTTCATCACTCCCTTCAAGTCCATGCATCATGTTGCCAATCATAAACGTGCCATGCCCCTAACTTGGCTACACCACCACCAACCCACCCACCCTAATTTCTACCACACTGTGCCTCCAACCCTGTCCTCCCACTCTATTTCTATCTGCCTGATGACTATTGACTCTGGGGCCAATATGGGGGCAAAAGAAGCCAAGCCACATCAGTGCCTAGAGATGCGTGATGAAATGGGGAACTGTCACCACAGCCTGGTTCACCCATGGTGTCCCCTTAGCGTAAACAATAATGCAGTTCAGTTGCAATCATGGAGCTTGACAGCAAAAGCTACAATAAAGGTGACCGCAAAGCAGTTTCAAGCAAACACCAAGTGTGATCTTATGCGAGGCAGTTGTGGATGATACTTATTCGAACCTATAGGTGGCTTTATTTAAACTTCACCTAATCTTCTTATCCTTTCACCTCTGCAGAATGAGTGACACTAAAAAGGATTTTGAACCGTGATTCTGTAGGCCCAATTTTGCATTCCCTCATGGAAAGCTCTTCTTTTGTATGTTTCTCCAATGCTCCCACACAATCTGAATGGTAGATTGAACAGGATCTACCTCTTCTATACAAGATCTTGGAAGATTTACAGAGATGAGGAATGCACATGAAGCAGATAAACTGATGCAACTATAGTTAAGGTCAATAAGAAACCACCTAGCATATCGTTTAGTTTCACGATGCACCCATCTATATCCTCTTTCTGCTGGAGGGCTTTCCCCTCCTAAGGTCAAATACTTGACTGACATTTTACACTATGAACCAGACTGGAAAAAATGGAACCATGCTCAATTAGTCTTTGGCAGTGTCCTTCTTGGAACTTAGCCAACAAACTATCATAATGAATCCTGCGCAATATGCTTCTCCTTAAAACGTTTTCATGTTTAGTACTCTGGTTAGTAGCTCAAGTGTTAGCACATGTTGCTTTCATGATCATTCAATTTACAGTTTTTATAGTACAACAAAGATTGGTATGTGTATGGCATCAGGTATTTTCCATGATTTTCAGATTGATATTACAACAACGATTGATATAAACATTATGGGACAAACTACTCACTCGATATTTAATTCATGGTAAAATTTGCTATAGAACACTACAGATTTTTGGCCTTTGCTGAAAAGAAAGACATCATACAAACATGCACATGCTGAGAAACACTACAAATTTTGTGGTTATTTGCTGTAGAACACCGAGACCAGAAGTAAGGAGGGGAGAGATAGTGTGTGCAGAACTACTGAAGTCTCTGATGGTAAGGTCACATATGTAAACATCAAGAAATCATCTCTGACAATTACCAAACCAAACACAATAACCAGAGACTACAAGCCAGCAACAACCAGAACCATGGATTGAAGGGATCACATTGTTCAAAAATTAAATTCTTGGATTTGGATAGACAAAAGGACTACGAACAATAAAATTCTTGAATGCACACAAAGGGTTTAGGTGATTAGGACAAGGAAACAGATGTTAAGCATCTAAATATTCATTCCATAACCGTTTACTACTCTCTTCCAATACTTCTCCATAATTCTCATAAACTTGTAATTCCTTGCTGTGTGTTCTACTGTTCTTGATCCATCATCTATTTGTTGGGCCATAAGTATGAAGCAGGCTCTAAATGAAGAATCAAAGTTTCTTCTTATTAAACAAAAATGAACCGCAGCGCTGATCAACCGAACAAACCGGGTTCTTGGATTCGTTCGGCGCGAGGGCGCAAGGGCAAAAGTGCAGGGGGCACCGACCTTGAAGGAAGGGAGCGGGCGGCCCTCGGGGTCGAGCGGCGCGTCGAGGGCGAGGTCGTCGGCGCAGAAGCGGCGCCACAGCGCGTCGTCCCCGGCGGCGTCTCGGAGGCGCGTGCTGGCGCAGGCCAGCGCCGCGGCGTGGCGCGCCCCGGCCTTGGCGATGACGGTGTCCAGCGCGAGCCCCTCCAGCGCCTCCAGCCCCGCGCTGCCCGCGGCGGTCTCCGCCGCCGGCTGTGGCTGTGGCTGCGGCGGCGCCGCCATCGGGATGGGGGATGGCCCGCGGTGTCAGAGATCAGAATGGGAGAAGAGAGAGAAGAAGAAGCATCTAGAGAGAGAGAGAGAGAGAGAGAGTGGAGATATTTTTCCCAGCATATCTGCCATGTATTCGGAGCAGCCGCGCGTGGGCCCCACTTGAGAAAAAAAGTGTAAAAACAATAAATATAAAGATGTACGGAGTCACTCTCCTTTGAATTACTCGGAAAGCAGAATGTACTACGCTCTCAGCGTACTTCCTCCGTTCCATGAACGTTTTGGATAAGTTTAATATTAAACTTTTGTAATTTTGATTATAAAAAAATTAAAATATTTAATTTTAAAAATAGAACATTTATCTTTTTAAGTAATATAATAAAAATAAAATATATTTATTTATTATATATATTATAATAAAAAATCAAGATATATTTTGTGAATCAAATCATTATTCGAAAGGTTATCGATTATGGAACTTGAGGAAGTATATGTTTCTACTTTTATCACACATTAAAAATTTAATGTGAATAAAAAGGTAAATAGAAATAATGTTTAAAAGTATATTTAACGTACAACAAATCGTACTTATACATATTACATTTGTTTCTAAATATATAACAACGATGTTGAATTTTATATATATATCTCACCTTATTTTATAGTTTTGCAAAAAAAATGATAAGCTATATTAAAAGTATCCATAAGTCATGAAAAAGAAATAATTTACGTCATTGTTTTTTAAAAAATTGATTAATGATGAAACTATTATTTAAAAATTAATCACATGGTATATTTAAAAAAGTAAATTTCACTTAGATATTATATGGTCTAAGATAAACCACAGAAATTTTAACTCGTACATATGACCTAATTATAAAGTTTTACAAAATCATTGATTAATTTGATTTTGATTAATCACATTTTTTAGTTATACGATCACATCTTTATGAGTTTTTTTATTCACCACTAGCAAATGCTAATGGTTTGCTATTGGTACAAGGAAAAAAATCATAATATGTCATAAAAATATATTTTATCAAATATTTTAGTATGACTTATTTGATTATTTGTTATTGGTGACAGATTCATCGTCAATCATGACTAAATTTTTTAAAGGAGTATAAATATAAACGTTTCATCTATATAAGTAAAGTTTTTAAAATTTTGATATAGAAAGATGCAAAATTTTAACAGCGTGATTTTGTGAAACTTTAGAATTAAATTTTTTGTTATTTTGTATATTTGAACTGTAATATATATGGTTTTATAAAATTTACCTTTTAAAAAATAAAGATATATTGCATTACAAACCAGTACAAATATAAATATAAATTGGATAAAATTCATTCATCTTTCATCGATCGTAATTTGGCGGGAGGAGTCAGCTCCATCGTGAAACTTAAGTTTTTCAGTGACGGACTTATTTGTAACTATGATTTTGCCCCTATTCATCGGTATAATTGTGATTTTGTCCTTATTTTTTTAACTTTGTAATTTTGACCTCGCGAATTTGAAAAGAAGCTGCTGTTTGCCCCTGGTTTGGATGGCTGTTAGGTGATAATAAATAAACAAATTAAAAAATACCAAATATATGAAAATAATGGTAAAAAGATCATATTACCCTTTTATCCTTATCTCAGTCCATCCTCTTCACGGAACGGCTCGGGACGACTGCTTGCAGGA
Organism: Oryza australiensis; assembly: GCA_019925245.2. NCBI lineage: Eukaryota > Viridiplantae > Streptophyta > Magnoliopsida > Poales > Poaceae > Oryza > Oryza australiensis. Next base: position 690,446 of record JAIFGZ020000545.1, on the reverse strand, counting down.
AGCTTGGTGGGCGGCGGCCCCTCGGTAGGGCTATAGGTGGCCAAACGGGCCGCACGGCACGGCATGGGCACGGGCACGGACACGGTTTGGCACGACACGGTATGGCACGACACTATTGGGCACGGCTGAATAGTCATGCCGTGCCTCTTAGTGCCGCCGTGCTGGGACTTAGGCCCAGGCACGGCACTAAGAGCACTGGGGCGCGCTGTGCCGTGCTGTTGGGCACGGTAGCACTACAGTGCTCGTGCCGGCACTAGCACTAAACAAAGTCCAAATTTAAGTCCATTGAAGGTCAATTTTCCATTCCATGTAACAACTTAACAATTACAAGTACAAATGAGTTCATAAATCAAAGGAAATAGAAATACAAGACACTTATATCAAAAGATCATTTTATTAGGAGATTGTGCAATGGCTGCCTCATTAAAAACCTGTCTAGGTAAAACTCACCCTTGTGAGAAACCCTAGACAGGGAAAAAGAGTACAGCCAAGCTCCATTATAATTTATAAAGTCCATATTACAGTCCAGAGGCAGAGTCCACAAAGTCCACATTACAGTCAACATTGCACAAATGATAACTAAAAGAGTAAACTACTCAATGGATTCATCCTCTTTCTCAAATGCTTCTTGAAGCTCCTTGTCCTCCACAGTTTGTTGTAGCCTTGCTTCAGTAGCCTCCCGATCCTTTAGGCAGGTCAGCATCTCCACCATCTGTGGCTTCAGCTTTCTCCTCCGCTCCTCGATGATCCTCCCAGTCATGCTAAAGGTAGATTCAGAAGATATGGTAGAGACAGGAACAATTAAAACATCTTTAGCCATGATGGACAACACTGGGTATGTAAGTTTGTGCTGATGTCACCATTCCAATATGTTAAAGTCATCATTTAACTGGTTCACAGTGTCACAATCCAAGTAAGCTATGAGTTCAGATGCATTAGAAGCAGAAGATGCAGCTGAAGGGTTATGCGGAAGCTACGCTAGCCGAAAACAAAAACTTTTCTACCGCGCAAACCAGGAACACTAGCAAGTAAGGGCCGATAGATCGTTACCGATTGGAGTATGCAGCGGAAATAGCCAATCAGGACTATCCGATCCAGAACAGTGTAGCCGATTCCCGCAAGCCGACAGCCGATTCCCAGGGACAGCCGATTCACCAATCAGCCGATTCGTCGATGCCGCAGCCGATCCGAGTCGCCGACCGCGTTCTCAATTCCGATCTGCCGCAGTCGCCTCGCTCCGATTGCAGTCGATTCGTAGCCGATCAACAGCGCGCAATGTAGCAGCGCCTCTACCGATATCCACACGTGCGGGAACGAACGCCGAACACCGTGTGCTAGCACGCGATGCAAGGCTAGGGTTTGGCTCGAAGGTGGGGAGGGTTTCCGTGGAGATTGATCTCGGTGCAATGCAATTCAGCGATGTGTCGCAGCTCTCCACCTCGCCCTTTATATAGAGTTGGCCTCTGGGACTAGTGGCCGATCGGGACTCTATTTTGAATCGGATCTCATCCGAATCTCATAGAGTTGGCCGCCCATACGTCGTAAGACCATAGGACTCTATCCAATCGGATCCCTATCCGATCGAGCCGTATTCGAGTCCAACTCGAATGCTTGTTCTTATCCCCTTAAGCGTGCGACCACGTAGGTTCGGGTATACTTGGTTTCGGCTATAGTCTAACTTAGCCGATCGTCGGCTCGAGTCCAACTCAGCGACTGTCAATAGCGGCGCCTAGCGGCACACATTGACACCATAGTATACAAGAATATAATATCGGCTCTGAACCTGTAATGTGTACACAAATCCCTTTGCCTCACGATACCAATTAAGCTATTGGCAATATGTGTGTCATCCCTTCAATAGCTTAACCATTCACTCGAACCGTATTGGATTATCTGTTTGTTGATTGACTCCTCAATCAACTTAGCATGGCCATGCATTTTCATAATCCATTACCTCGAGGGGCCCAGAGATATCTCTCCAAAAGAGGGCAAATTCTATCTTGATCACTCACATCCCACTCCATGTTTCATAGCAAACCCGAAGACTACTTTATAACTACCCGATTCGGAATAGCGTTTGGTAGTCCCAAAGTAGGCTACTACACATGTTGGAATCCATGGTGATCTCAGGTCTAAGGACTTTGTACCAACACTACCTGAGACCAACTAATGGCACATTAATTCCTGTAGTGTCTCATGGTGGGTCTATCCAACAATGTGTTCTCTAACACATATGTCCATGTTTATTGATTTGGTATCTCCATACCCATGATCTATGAGACATGATCATCAATCAATAAACATGTCAATCTTAGAATCATATTAGTTCCAATAATATGATATATGATCAGGGATCATTTAGAAATAGATTCATACATATAGAGTCTCATAAATAAGTCACATACTTATTGATCAATACAAGATGTCTATTTCATGGAACTGAATAACACTTTAATCATAAATACATAAATATTGACCATGATATCCAACATCTCCATGTTGTCTCTAGGGCATATCACTAACAGCAGCATGCAGCAGGGAAGTAGCAGAGGTATCTCTAGACATGATTAAGTGTGCAGTACTAGCTAGATTATTCATACCAGAATCAAGATCACCATCATCATCATAAATTTCATCCCAAGCAGACCTTTTCTTACCAGACAGGTTAGGAGTGTCAGTCCTCCTCAGCCTTATAGCTCCATATTTCTCCTCATACTTGTTATAAACATCTGTAAGTCTAGCTCTAGTTGCAAGCTGGTAAGAAGTGTAATCTGTACTAGTAAGGGTACCCAACCTCCTGAGCACTCTATGGAAACCTTTCATTTTAGCTCTAGGGTCAAGGATAAATGAAAAAGAATAAAGCAAAGGAATGTCCCTCCAGTACTTATTATATTTGTCTATCATAGGTTGAACCACAGCTCTTATGTGATAGTCATTAGCATAGCTCTTCAGGTGTATATCAATCTTAACAAGATAATGTAGCATTAGAGGAGATGTAGATAGTAAACACCAGACAATGCAATAGTAGCTTCATAAAACAGTTCAAGAAATTTAAGCACTTTACTTGCAACTTCCCAATGTTCTTCAGTTAAAAGCAATTGACCACCTTCTACTCTATGATAATGAGCATGGATGAAAGTAGTCAATATGTTACTATGAGGAAACAAATTTTTAAGCATAAGGTATGTAGAGTTCCACCTTACCTCCATGTCTAGCTGAAACTTTCTAGGCTTAACACCAGAAACCAAACAGTAACTTTTATATGCAGCAATTCTTTGGTTCGATGAGTTAATAAATGAGATTGCAGTTCTAAATCTTTCAATCAAAGGCTTAAGAGCCTCAAGAGCCTCCTTAACAATCAAATTAATGATATGACATGCACAACGCTGATGCAAGAACAAAGAACTAACAGGATTAGGACATGCATCATTTTCATTTGGATCATCTATGACATCAATGCCAAGATACTTAGAGAGCACATGTGTAAGTTTTTTCATGGCAGCAACATTAGATGATGCATTGTCTAAAGTAAGACAAAAAAACCTTATCGTCAAGCCATAATCGAAAGCACGGATGAAACACGATCGCAATATTCTCTCTAGTGGGATACATCAATAAGCACAAGACCTAGCACCCTCTTCTCAAGTTGCCAATCAGAGTTTATGTAATGAGAAACAACACTAAGGTAATCTTCTTTGGCATTACCAGACCAAATATCAGCAGTCAAACACACACAGTGAACAGCAGAAGAACTCAGGGTCTCAACTAGCTTAGACTTGCGCACAGTGAAAAATTTAACCATGTCTCTAGTGGTGGTTTGTCTAGAGACAGCAACAAATGCAGGGTTATGAGCAGATCTAATGTATTCCTCAATGCAGCAGTTTCACCAAGACCAACAGCAAGATCTAGCCTAGCAAGCAGACGAACAAGCTCAGTACGAGCACGCATAGGACAGTACTCCCAATTGCGGATACTACCATCAGAATTAAAAGAGATCTGAGACTGAGCCATGCGTGTTTTCTCACGGCGCCTAGGACATCTGTCCCTATGACGAGTGAGGTGACCAGTGCCACCACTAGAGAGAGCAGAGTACTGCCTAAAACAATGATTGCACTTAGCAGCATACCTCACCTTCTTACCATTCACCATTTTGAATAGCTTTTGGAAATCTTGCCACACTGCAGAGGTCGAGGGATGAGCACACTTGGCCTCCTTCTCAACCTCTCTAGGAGCATCATATGGATCGCCTCTAGGCCCTCCACGATCACCGCCATCGTCGACGTCGATCTCGATCGGAGTCGTAGCCGGAAGGCTACGGCCGAACAGAGCCTGTGTGTCCTCTGTCAGGTCCTCTTCATCATCATCTCCGGCCATCCCACACAGCCGCCTCTCATTATTAGCGTCCATGGACATCGAGACAGTCTCGTCATCGGAGACGAAGGCGGCCATGGTCCCTCGTCGGCGTCCTGGTTCCTCAACGGCTGCACAAACAGAGCAACAAGAATAGATCTAGGGGTTAGGGATCGACTCGAGACACACAAGCAATCACAAGAAAAGAATAGATCTAGAGTTTGGGTTATGTCACCCACCTTCGCAGCCGGAGCACCAGTATCGCCGGCGAGCCCAAGAGGCCTGCTTCCTCAACGGATTCTCATCCGGAGCACCAGATCTAGGTGAGATGGACGAAGACGGAGACGAAGCGGACAAGGAGAGGACAAGGCTACATCGACGTTGCGGGATCAATAGGAGGGAAGAAGTTCTGTACCGTGCCGTGTGCCCGTGCCGGCCACCAGCGGCTCAAGAAGCCACCGGAGAGGGAGAAGAAAATAGGAGGTGAGGGATCCAGAGGGAGAGTGCGTCGCCGGCGAGACTGAGTCTCAGTCACCGAGACTGCGAGAGCAAGAGAAAGGGTTACAGAAATGAGAAAATGAGGCTAGGGTTTCTGGGTGCCGATGGGGGCGCCGGTGGAGCGAAGCCGCCGGAGCGAGAGTGCGGCGCCGGCGAGACCAAGACTGCTACAGCGAGAGAGAGCCAGATCCAGATTTTAGGCTAGGGTTCCAGATCCATCCAGAATGAGGCTAGGGCTTTTCGGGTGCCGATGAGGGCGGGGGCGGCCGCGTTATATAGTGCCTGGCCCCGGTCGGATTCAACGGTCGGATGGAGCTGGGGGTGGCATCCAACGGCTGGGAGGCGTGCCGTCCCTATGCCGGCCCAAAAGTCGTGCCGTGCTCGGGCCGACACTACGGGCCACCATGGAGGCCCAAGCACGGCACGGGGGTCAGGCCGTGCCAAGCACGGGCACTACTCTAGCCGGCGGGCGTTCTGGCCGTGCTTTTCGGGCCGTGCCGGCCGGCCCACCGTGCCGTGCCATATGGCCACCTATAGGCGGGCGGCGGCCCTCGGCGGGCGGTGACGGGCGGCGGCCTCGTCGCGGCGGGCGGGCGGCAACCCCTCGACGAGGCACGTCGGGCGACAACCCCTCGACGCGGCACAACGGGCGACGACCCCTCAGCGGGGCAAAAAATAGGGGCATTTTGGTCTTTTTGAAAAGTCAACACCGTTAACTCAACATAACGAAATAGAGGCAATGTGCTGCTTCGTTTTAAAAACATTATGATAAATTCATAAAGTAAAAAAACAAAAAAATATAATTTCAATATAAAATAAAGATAATTATGCAATAGCGCCTATTTGTATATGCGTCAACAGCTAACAACAATAGAGACGGCCACGGACGCCCGACCTGCTCGGGAGCTGTCTCCACCGCTGCCGGCTATTAACGGCGGCAACACCAGCGCCGGCGACCGGCCGCCGCATGCTGCCAGAAAGAATCATCGTGAGCCCCTATTTTCTCCGGCCATGAGCAGCGGCGGCGCCGTTGAGCGCGACCACCGCAGACTCGACGTGGTCCAGCAGGTACCTGAAGATCTTCTTCCTCAGCCGCTCCGCCGCCTCCGACGACGGCGCCTCCTCCTCCAGCCAGTCGTTCACCCGCTTCAGCTGCCCCAGCGTCCCGGCGGCGTCGGCGTCGATCAGCCGCTCCACGTGCCCGAGGAACCACCCGCGCGTCTCCTCCCCGACCTCCCTCGCCGCCGCCGCCAGCCATGTCGTCGTCGTCGTCCTCCCTGCCTCCGCCGTGGGCTCCTCCTCCTCGGCCGCGCTCATCGCCGGCTGCGCAGTTCGGGACGGGGAGACGGCGGCTGAGTAGAGGGAGAAGCGGCCGAGGTCGCCGCTGACTGCCGCGCGGAGCCAGTCCTCGGCGTGGAGATAGTCGCCGGCGGCGGCGGCGGAGTGGGCCAGCATGGCTTGCAGGGCGAGGAACTCGTCGACTGTCTGCTGCGGCGACTGCTCTGCCGCGATGGCGGCCAAGTCGGCAAATGCACTGCATCGATCATACAGAGCTTGATCAGAATGTCATCCGAGTGTAAATTTACGAACTTGGAATGCAAAAAGTTTTCGAGGACCGAAATTTCGAAAATGGTAAAGAAGATCAGAAATTTGAACGAAAAGTTTAAATTTCAACAGATATTTGCAGATTTCGAAAATTTTCTCAATTCAAACAAATTACAAAATTTTGGCTTAGAGCCTAGAGGTACACCCAACCTACTAGGACCCACTGGTACACCCAAAATTTCAGAAATTTCAAAGTTCTGAACCCTGCTTGGACTCACATTGTCTTCAAATCAACCAATGGATTGTGTAAAAAAGAGTGTTTTTCGGAACAAGCGATTTTTTTCTTGTGTTTGGATGGTATGTAAGATCCAGATTAGTGTACAACTTGTTGAGAATCCTGATGATGTGATCATGAAAGAAGAGCACTGCTTAACCTCAGACACCGGAGTAAAATCTCAGCAGAAGAAGCTTCTTGCAAGGCCTCCACGGCAGCAACTTCTGCAGCATCCCTGTAACTCATGACTTCCTGCACATCATCCATATATCAGATTCCAAGTATGTTTACATAAAACATTTGTACTACCTTTGTCCCTAAATGTATGTTCAGATTCATCGTCAGAATCCCTTATTTAAGGATGAAGGAAGTACCTAATTCACAGCACAATTGTTGCAAAGCACATATACCAACACACACCACGTTGCGCAAAGTCCGAAACCAATTCAGGTAGAGCAACATTGGTGAAATCAGTGCTCATGGCGTAGCCTATATACCTTCTAACGGCGTTGAGAGTTTTAAAAGAGTCGTTGGACTAGATTGACAAGCAACGCCGTCGCTTCCTTTGGACAGACACAGGCGATTTTACTGGCGGAAAATGCAAGGTGAACTGGGAAAGAACATGTCTACCCACCAAGCAAGGAGGTCTAAGAGTCCTAAATTTGCAGAAATTTACAAGAGCGCTAAGGCTGCACTAGTTGTGGCAAGAGTGAAAGGATCCATCAAAACCATGGATAGGTTTGGAAACACCATGTGATGAGGCTGACAAAAGCTTTTTTGTTGTGGCAACAAAAATAACCATTGGGAACAGAAAAACGATATGCTTCTGGGACTCTGTCTTGTTAGAGGGTGGGCGAAGGCCAAAGGACGCCATTCCTCTAGTTTATGCAATGTCCACCAATAGGAACAAATCCTTGAGTCAGGGAAAGGACAATGACGCATGGGTGCAAGACCTGGCATTTCACTTGAACCAATCGATAACGATTGACCATGTGGCCCAGTTCGTTGCGCTTTGGGAGGTAGTCCGAGGGGTGCAGCTGGACAATGCGGAGATGGATCAAATCCGTTGGAAATTTTATGAGCCATGGAGCTTATACGACATCTTCTGCGTACACAACGCAGTGTTTTGGAGCAACCAACACATCTTTCGACTCGATTATCTGGAAGGCATGGGCGCCTGGAAAATGTAAAATCCATGCTTGGCTAATCATACATAACAGAGTTTATACTTCAGATAGACTGGATGCAAGGGGTTGGTGCAACAACGGACAATGCCCGCTTTGCAGGCAAGCGCCGGAGACGGCCTTGCATCTGTTAGCATAATGCAGATACACTAGGAGGATTTGGCAACTGCTAGCGAATTGGTTGGGATACATGCACATACATCCAACACAGTGGGGCCATGCGAGCTCAGTACAACACTGGTGGGAAAGCCTAGCAAGGATAGTTGGCGTGCCAAAGAAAGCACTAAAATCCCTCATCTTGTTGGTTGTGTGCGAGATTTGAAAAGAAAGAAACAGGAAGATTTTTGATTATAAAGGAGCGAGGACAGGATATCTACTTCTTAGGATCAAAGAAGAGGCAAAGCTTTGGGCCCTAGTAGGAGCTAAGCGCTTGTGTGCAATTTTGCCAAGCCTTATATAGCTTGTACGGTTCGACACTTTTTCCCTTTTTACTTTCTTACCTTATGGCTGTATTTTTTCCTCTATATTCAATGAAAAGACACTCTCGTTTCATTTTTCGTTAAAAAATGAACTATGTGTATATAATATGTACCAGTCCGATGCTCTGCAGATCTGATGAAAGGGACTCCCAGGAGGCGCCGATCGTCGGCGTCGTCTTCCTTGGAGGAGATTGTCTGACCATGTTATTCAGTGATACATTGCTGGAAGCCTTTTGATTGGTCTTCCTTGCAGCAGTGTTGGGGATTCTTCTGTCCATGGAATCATCTTCTGCTTTTGGAGGTGAGCCTGAGCTTGCCTTTGTCTTGGAATTGGATGTGATCTTGGTTTTGCTCTCCCTCTTTGGATGCTGTTTCTCCTGATCTGCTGTGATTCTTCTTGGAACCTGAATATGTTTACTTAGAAGTGTTATTTCAATTGCTATTGCAATCTTTGTTCATAACTATAGTGGCCATCACAATTCTGTCAATATATGACTTTACTGGTAATATATTTTCGGAATTGCTAAGTGACTTTCGACATTTTTTTGTCAAAATCTGTCATTTTTTTACCGTCTGACGTGTCTCATGCTACATTGAGTGAAAAAAATACACATATGTTAAGGGCAGGGCAAGGATCAAACCCACGACCGACAATGTTAGACGCAAACACCCTCTCCACTGAGCTACGTACTTTTTTAGTATTTACACTTCACTTACATACTACTCACATATATAATTAAATACTAGTTACATTTGATGGATTTTAGAAGGAATTTTCTATCGAATGTTCTTCTTGTTTCAGTGCAATCTTATTATAGATGAAAAAAATAATGCTTCACCGACAGGTGAAACCAGGAGGGACAAACTTGCTGTTGTGGCCTAATGACAGTAGAAAAGGCAGAGATCTGGCACAGAGCCATGAAATCTTGTTAGGTACAACTAATTCCTTTTATGTTTCACTCAAAGGGAATCACTCAAATCAGTAAAGCCAAATCACTCCATTATAAGAAATCATAGAAATTTGCCGCTGAAAACTTCCTGATTGCATGCTCTGGTTGGAGAAATGATCAGGTGTGTTGTCCATGTCAGCCCAATGTTACATGAGTGCGTCACCAGTCACCACTAGCCAATATATATCAGTGATGACTGATGAATCAGAACACAGTAATTAAGTATGCATTTTCAGAATAATCAGATAGATGACTTGTTACCGAACACTTGTCATGGGAACACAGATGATTGACAAGAAAGATGGATTCTAGTTCCGGGTTTTCCCTTACGCACAATTTTTTTAAAAAAATGCAATGCAAATGGATATAAAAAGAATTAATAATATCGAGTATAATGGCATCTATCACTCATCAAAATTCAAGTTTAAAACTGATATGGCACATTTAGAAACGAAGATATACTATTGGATTTATTTTTTGCTTTTAGATTTCAAATACCGTGGAGTTGTGTATTTGTATATTATAAAAATGTTATAAAATATTTTGAGAATTTTTTGTAATTATTTCTATGGTATTTGGAGAAGTTTTTTAGCGTTTGATCTCATCATATTCACACCACACAAATATATATAGAACTGCCTTTCATCCTAGGAAAACTTTTCAGTGCACCAGTCCTAACATAGTTGCAAGTTATTACACCTCCCAAAAAAAGTTGCAAGTTATTACAAGAAATGCAAATGATTTTCCATTTCTTATTAAAATTGCTGCATCTTATTTAGTGCTGCAAATTTCGAGCCTAGTACTAGTGTACAGCTTCAATTACTGACACAAAAAATTACGGCAAAACTCACCGAGCTACTCCGAACTGGAGCTTTCACCTCGCCGACGGCGGCGACGTCGGCATCACCCGGCCGGAGATGACCACCGCTCTCTTTCTCCTCCCCATCGCCACCGCCGCCGCCGTCACCTGTCCCCCACCCCCAGCTCCGCCTCAACCCCTTCAGCCCCAGCTCCGGCGAGGCTCCATGCAGTCTCCTCCTCCCCGCAGACGCCGGCCGTGCTGTCGCCGGCCTCGCCGCCCCAACACCCGCTTGCTTCGACGACGACGACACCACACGCGAAGAACCAGCTCTCCTCGCCGCCGACGATGACGACGACGAGGAGGAGGTCAGCGTGGTGGGAGTAGGAGCGAACCTCACCGTGGCTGCCGTCCTCCTGTCGACGTCGCCGCTGCTGCTCCGGAGAGAAGAGGTGGACATGTTGAGCGAAGACGACATCTTCTTGACGTCCATCGCCGTCGTCGTCGTCGTCGTCTCCGGCCGTCGCAGCGCCGATTTCTTGGGTTTCTCCATGGATGGATGGCAAATTGTGACAGGTTAATTGATTGCTCAAGATTTTTTGGTGGCAGATTATGCTACCTCACTATGAGTGTGAGTGTGTCTTGGCGATCTTGCTCATATAGTCATATATGTAGATGCTGAGACTACTTGAGATAGATGGGTTAATTGGTTAGTGGTGAAGCATTGCTTTGTAGTAAACAAGTGGCTATATGTATGTAAACCATTGTTAGCAACTTGGTGGTGATTTTTAACTAATTGAGGCTGGTTATTAGTAAAGCTTCCAATACAAGTAAGGACAGACAATACATGTATTTGTCATGCAGTAATGTCGATGTTTTAGATCGATAATAAGAAAAAAGGTAACGCATGGGATCAAAGTAGATGAGTAAGAAAACAAAAGTTTGGATTCATACTTTTTCGATGAGAAGTAATACACTACTTATTTTTAAAGATTGAATCCATCAAATGTATAGTATTAAGAAGATCTAACGATCAAGATGTGGTTATGTCTTTGTATCTTTGGACACTACTACAAAAGAGTCCAAAGGTGCCGGTTGAGAAATCCTCATAGATATCGGTTTTTTCAACCGGCACCTATTGGTCGACACCTATAGCAAGATTAATAGGTGCCGGTCTAAGAACCGACACCTTTAAGATTCAAAAAATTAAAAAAAAAGGGTTCATCCGAGCTTCACCACATCCATGCACAGATCGATCCAATCCACAACACCACAAATCCACATATCCATCCACAACAACATCCACGGATCAATCACAAAAAAACACAGATAAATTTAATCCTCCACAAATCAATCATCCATAGATCCACATATTAATCATCCATGATTAGTCCATAGACTCCTCCACAAATTAAAAAGAATCAAAGATTCACATATCATAGCACAACAAAAAACCTCGAGCTCGGTCGTTGTCCCGTCTTCCGCCGCCGTCTGCCGCTGCAGATCTGAGGGAGAGAGGGGCGAGAGAGAGAGGGAGACCGACGCGTTGGGGTCTCGGCCGGTGTGGGGCGCGTACACCAGGACGTCCTCCCTGTTGGGAGCATGTTGGGACGGCGCGTCGCGGGACGGGAGGAGCAGCCACGGGAGCCCGCGCTGTGGTGGCGTCGACGAAGGCCGCGACGGAGCGCCACGGGCGGCAGACGGAGAAGCTTGGGAGGGAGGCCATCGGACCACAGGGGCCGTGGCGGACCACGCGTCGGCCAGCCCACCCGCTGCCGCCCCTCCCGTCGCTACGCGCCCCTCCCTCTCGCCGTCGGCCCACCCGCCGAGCCTGTCGCCTAAGAGATGAGACCAAAGAAAGAGAGTGAAAGGAGAGAGGAGGATGAAGAGGAAGAGAGTGAAAAGATAAGGAGAGAGAAGTGATGTCGGATGGATAAGAACGAGGCGCTGGGCTTGGATAAGAACGAGGCGGTTCGGACGGTTAATTTTTATAGGTGCCGGTTTTACTATTGAGCCGACACCTATTCGAGAAGAATAGGTGCTGGTTCCAATTAAGAACCGTCACCTATAGTATAGGTGTCGGTTTTACTTTTCACCCGACACCTTTTTGAGACTATAGGTGGCGGTTCTTGTGTTAAGAACCGCCACCTATTCTTTGGTCGCTACCTATATGCATTATATGTGCCGGATTTGTTTTGACCGGCACCTTTTGGGGCGACACCAATGAGCTTTTTTTTAAGTAGTGGGAGGGCTCCAAGCCCATCTTATATAAGTTGGGGGCAGAGTTACAAACAAGAAAACTTAGCCAAACATGAATGTTAGTCTTCTAATCTATTATATTATAATACTTATCCCGAACCACAAGTCCTGCTGTGAAACACAAGGCAACATAATATCCAAGTCCCGGTCTAACTACACAATGTATGGACTCGGCCTACCTCCTATCTCCAATCAAATAAGCAGGCCAAGTAGGTATATGGTATCCATAATCTTCACAACAGCTCTTGAGACCTTTACAGTTGAGAAATAATATACTCTTAAGCTTATTCAAATAAAAGTTAAGTGCTTCAATATCTTTCGTTATAGATGCTCGAGCGCTTTTCCTCTTCAATCTTGTAAAAAACATTTACAAAAGGATGTGAAGGGCTCATCTAAAAATAATTCAACAAATAATAAATAAAAAGGTGCATAGACTAGATGTATCTAATTTCTAATTAGGTGTAACCCTCAACTATGAATTTAAAAATTAAAGAATTAACCAACATGCTCTATATAAATATCGGCATACGTGGTGTTAAATTCTGAGTGCTTTTACCAACCGCCTATTAATAAGTACGATGTCACACATAGCATTAAGCCAACGGTGCTTGTCACCAAATTCATGCGCATAGCCGAGAGCAATTTTGTGACTTTAAAACGAAACCACGTGGCACTATGCCAACGGGGTATTAAATAAACATCTGAACAGTACTTTGACTTTTTTGAAAAAGCCAATTATAAAGCTATATATAAGCATACTGTCAGTACCTCGACGTTAATTGCATAAAAAGATGATCTTTAATAAAAATGTCACTTGTTAGTAAACAAATAATTTTTAGCGGTATTGGACATATTATAGAAACAAATATGTTTAAGTACCTAAAAGACACACAACTTTGCCACACCAAAGAGATTTGGGCAACAAACATAATGTGTTTCAGCCCAAGAAGCCCACTGATACCTAAAAAAACCTTAGCGCACAGTGCATCACCTTTTCCGTCGTTTCATCTTCATTCCGAAATTTCCCCTTCGCGCTTCTGTTCACCAGCCTCTACCACCAAACTAGGGTTAATCTTCCCAAACCAATCCACCACCGAAATCCTTCCAAAAATCAAGCACGCGCAAAGCGCATCCCATCTGCACCTCAATCCACATCTCATTCTCCAGGAAAAACCCTAGATCCAGATACCCTCATCCCCACCCATGGCTAAGGAGAGAGAAATCCCATTCAACCAATGGGCTACCTCGGATGTGACGGACAAGAATATGTTGGAGATGGTGCAAGACGGTGTCCTCTCGACCAAAGAGATCATCAGATGGTGCCTGGCATGCGGAGAAGTTGTGAGGACCCAAAATAGGACCTTCTGTGTATGCATGCTAGTCCAAGATCAACCTAACACATATCATTACAAAGATAATAACACAACTAACATCACGAAGGTAAACTAACATTTAGTAATAAAATGACTGTGATAAGCCTTATGGCTTACTTACATTTATTTACCTTAAGCGCAACACAAGAATAGGATAGCACAACGAAAAAGAAGATAAACGCGTGGAAGCTTCATTCAACATGCCATAGCAGTCAACTGAGGCACATGACCTAGTTCTCGACTTCAGCAACAAACTTCTTGGAGAACAGCTGGAACCTTCTTTCTGAAGTTGGGGGAATTGCAAGATGAGTACATGGAATACTTAGTAAGTGCATGGAAATATGAATATGCACAGCTGACAAAAAAGCTATGGCTATTTTGTATAACATTGCAGTTGTGATTATAAACAATTTATAAATAGATATTTAAAACAACATTTATAAATATGGGTGTTACCATCTAACCGTCCACATAGGACCACTGTCGGACCCCAAGTTTTGCCCCTAAATCGTTTAAATAATCTACCCTGAAATAATCAGAATTTCTAGAATTAATTTGGAGTCAACAATTAATTTTAAAATGCCTTTAATAAATGAAAATGGTATGGTAGGATTTTTCTAAAATTCTACGTGTCAAAATACGCTAACAAGATTTTTACGAGAATTTTTAGAGCACCAAATATTTTTAACCAATTAAATAAAAAATTCAAAATTTAATTAAGTCCCAAAAATTATTTTCCCATTTTCCTATTCACCCCTGTACGGCCCGCTGCTTTCCCGCCCTTTTTCCCTAATCGGCCGCCGTCCCCGCTCCTTCCGGCCCGCTTCCTCCCTCTCTTCCCGCTGGTCGGCCTTCCTTTCGCTTGGGCCGTGCAGCCCACTCCTCCTCGGGCCGCCTCCCCCGCAGCCCCGGGCCACCGACAGGTGGGCCCCACCTGTCGGGCCTCCTCCTCGCGCCCGGCCAGCCCGCCCGCCGTCGTCGCCATGCGCGCCGCCGCGACCGCCCTCTCCGCCGCGGTGCCCATGCCATGTCGGACCCACGCCGGCCCGAGCCCGAGCCGCCGCAACCGACCCCGCCCTTTCCGCGCGCCGCAACGGCCACCGCCGCCCCGAAACAGCCGTCGACTATCTCGCTCTCTCTCTCTCCGAGTCCGAAACCAACGGCGAGGAATTCCCGGCCGTCCCGTGTGCAATCCGGTCTCTTTCCGCCCTATAAAACCCCATGTCCGCCGCCACGTTTCCCTTTGTTTCCGTTCGATCTAGCCCCGAATCACCGCTTGCCGCCGGCCGCCGCTTCCTTCCTCTCTGCGGTGAGTTCGCCGCCGCTCCTCCCTTTTCGGTTTCCCGTGTTGTCGTTGCCCCGAGCCATCCCAAGCCATTGTCCCGAGCCACGGCGCTCTCCGCCGTCGTTTCCCGTGCATCGCGTCGCCCGCCGTCGTTGTTTTCCGCATCGCCGGAGTTCGGCCGGCCGCCGCGCGCATGGGCGGCGAGCTCAAGCCGTCGCGCCCGCGCAAACGCTAACCCTAGCGCCGCCTCTCCCGAGCCGTCCGATCAGCCGAATTGAGCGCATCCGAGTCGTCCGATCCAGCCGCCATGCCCCGGCACCGCGTCTCAGCCATCCGCCCGGCCACCGCCACCATCCAAACCCTAACCCTAGCCGCCGTCCGCACCGTCCGATCTTTCGGATCGGGCGGATCTGGACCGCTCACCCGCGCGCAAGCTGCAGCCGTTCGATCGCCGCCGCCCACTCGCCGATGCGCGCCACGCGTCTCTGCCACCCTTCGCCTCCCGCCGTGGACTCGGTCCACCATGGACCGAGCCGGCCGCACCGCTTGCGTCAGCAGACGCTGACGTCGGCACTGACCGCGCCGCTCCATGCTGACATCAGCATTACGTCAGCCCTTGCCACCCGCGCAATGCTTGCGTCATCCCGGGACTTAATTGCGCAATAATTAATTTAGTCTTTTCTGTTTAGTTTAAAAATCGCAATTAAACTTCTAAAATGTATATCTTTTTAATCCGAGCTCCGTTTTAGTCCATTCAAATTTCATAAAGTCCAGAAAAATGTCAAGAATCCATTAAAAATACTTTTTAGTGATGTTTCAGTAGACTTTTTAGGGTGTTTTGTTTAGTGCTTTGTTTGTCGTGTAGATTCCGAGCTTTTCGGCGAGTCCGTTTTCCTCGAAGTAGTTGCCGAGGTTCCTCAGTCTCCAGAGCAAGGCAAGTCATACTTTTCATTGATCATATTGTACCTATTTTATTTAAATATCTCTTTTCTCTCAAATACTGCATATGTTTTAGAATGTCATTTCATGGGATTATTATACCTACTGTACTCAACCGTAGGATTGTTTACCTTATACCGTTGATAACTTGGGTTCAATATGACTAGATGTTAGTTTAGGGCTTGCTTAGCCATGCTTAGCTCAACTAGCTCACTTAAGGGGATCACATTAATCAATTATTATATTGGAGACTAATTTTCAGATGAGGTCAAGTTTGTGACTCTACTCTAATAATACTGAATTATGACAATGGTGGGTCGTGAGCACATGGTTGATTTTTGGTTAGCATGCTCATGACAATTAAGGACCGGTTCTCGGGAAACCCTGGAAGAATTACCGTGCATACCACAAGCCAGCATGGGTAATGGCTGGGTCTGTAGCATAGCTGTCTCTAGCCGACGTACCCTAGTGAGGGTGGGCATGATGGAGTTGGGTCGGCCCCGGTTTTAAGGGTTGATTGGCTTTCAGATTCACCGCGGCACGAGAGGGGGCTGCCCATTACCCCGATGGGAGTGGGGGCGAAACCTTGCTGTGGTATGATTGGTTAGAGGGGGTTATGTGAAGGGTCTTGTCACAGTTCCTTTCCGGGGTATCGTGGTGGTACTCCGGCGCACGGTAACGTGTCGTGGGATTGTGTCTTGTGGGTACAGTTGTACACCTCTGATCAGAGTAAAACTATTCGAATAGCCGTGTCCACGGTTACGGGCGATCGACCAGATTCACCTTGATTAGTCTTACTTATTCACATAAATGAACTGTTGGAACTTGATTAGTACAGATGGATGGATGGGCCTGTTGCAACATGGTTTTAATGTTGGACAGTGTTTATTTAATATTGCTTAATTATTACTACTGTTTTACTGCTTTCAATTATTATTATTTCTGCAATGCTGTTTATGCAAATTGAGTCTATTATCCCTTCCCTTGATTTTTATCCTGCATCATACCTTCTCTTTCGGTATGACTTGTTGAGTACGATGGTTGTACTCAGTCTTGCTTTTTTTCCCCCTTCAGTGCCAGAGGTTGAGGTCGAGGTCTCCGAAGAAGTGTAGGCTTGTTCGTCGTCAAGGTTTAACTGTGGTGTTGGTGTTTCGCTTCGCTCGAGTCAAGTTTAGCTTAAGTTAGTTTTTTTCCTTTTCGATGCATTTGTGTAACTCTTTTATATTGTTTCTAAGACGTGGTTTCTGTATTATCAATAATGTCGATTTGTGTACCTCGGCCGATGCCTGGACGAGGGTTTAATGCACAAATTAGCTACGGAAATTCTGGTGTGAATTTCTGAGCGTGACAACCACACAACTAGATCCATTAACCTACACATAGCTCATTCCCATTCCAGGTTTTTGCAAAGTACCCCTCATTAGATATCACCAAGCATGTCCATGACCACGGACGTGGTTATTCGAATAGATTAGTTAACACTCTGCAGAGGTTGTACAGCTTGACCCACAAGATACATCGTCCTTTTAACGACTAATTAGTAATTTCACACTTCAGGTTGTGTATGGCCAGGGAGTTCGTAACAAGGCTTTTTAGAAACTCCGCCTCAATACTGCCTTCCCCATGAGACACCTTCCTTCACACAGACAAAAATGTATGCATGGCTAACCTTAACTCCTATCGTCTAACCACCTGGACTAACAGTGCCAAGACTTGGAATCTTACTAGGTCAGGTCCTTCTCATTTGGACATGTGGTTGCACATTAGACTTAGATCAATGGCTTATGAAAGTGAAATCTTTAGTTGGCTAGGGCAACTCGTCAAAACTACAGTAGCACACAACATATAGTAGCAACTTAAGGACACATAGTTGGCCCTTTGAGCAACTAAATAGCACACAACTTGATAGTAGGTTCACACAAAAACCATACCCGATAATGATCACATAGGTATATTATCACCTAACTAGGTTCACACAGAAGCACCCATCACCCCTGTCCAAAACACTTTATCCGCCCATTGTTTATTACATGGTGCAACAGATGCTACCGAAAAAATAACACACAGTCACATAGTTCATATGAAAATAGTGATGCGTATGTAATTAATCAAAATTATATTTTGCTTGTAAAACAACCTTGAGTGGGTCTAAGCATAGCTACTCTATCCAGAGTTAAGCCCAATGTTCAACTCATAAAGACTAGGGTGACAAGGTATCACAGGTAATGATAATAATCAAAGGCAGGATATTATAACAATTAGGTCACACTACCCATTGATAATTTATAAATAAAATCATGCATGTTCAAAAGAAAATATTTTATAAACTGGATTCAATATGTTCAAAAGAGTGCACTTTCCTTGCATCGAACTAATATCCCTGCACCGCGTCTTCTGTAGCAAACAACTCCTTTGCTCCAACGACTACATGATCGCAAACAAGAAAAAAATAAAAGGCTAGTTAAATAACATCAAATGAAACAACTAAAGGGACCAGGAGGTATAGCTCAATTTTATAAGAATTTAGGAAGAAGAACGGGTCACATAAGAGTTTCTTTAGATGGAAAAGTTATGACCTCCGGAAGTTTGAAAACAGGAAAAATCCGAGGATAAAAAGAAAATGAATATTCCAGGAGTATTATCTGGATATTTAATTTCAGGAATTGAATTATTTTTGAATAGGAAAATATATGTGGGGCCCACTGATCAGGGGCTTGGTTCATGATGGACTAAGTCCACAGACCAAAGGATGGAAGGTGCAGTGGACCGATGACGTGGATGCCACCAACGGTGGCGTTTTCTCGCAATGGAGATGGCGGTGGTGGCGGCTAGAGGGGAAAAGAGGCGGAAACCTCAGCTATTTATAATGGAGGATGGAGCTAGGGTTAGAACTGAATTCGAAAGACGATGGCTCCGAATATGGCGGCGATGGTCGCGGGATTTTGGTGTGGCTGCATCTAGCAGCGACACGATGCACGCGGCGGTAGGGCTGGCGGCGTGGGCTGGGCGAAGGGCTACAACGCATGGAGGAGATGATGGGTTGCTGATATGTATCGGCAAGAGGGTGGCCCGATCTTCACGTAAGTAGGTTCACAAATGAAAGATAACTTGCTGCAAACAGCAGATAACTAGCTTTATACCTGACCAAGGTTGGATGTGACCAAGCGTCGAGGAGAGAAGCACCGAAACCTTAAGGACTTAGACTCGATCTCCAAACGATCGCAGAACCATAAGCCGAGACTAATCCACACAATATGGCGCAGCCGAACGGAAACCGTAGAGCACGAAGTAGGAGACCTCAGAGAGATCTTTTCTCACAAGCTTACGATGAACTAGCAAGAACAAAGGTGAGTAGACACTCAAGCAGCTTGGCTGCAATATACCATTCAGGTTTATCAAATCATCAAAAGTTGTTCTGTTGCTTTAGGAGCAAGGGAATATTTATACTAGGAACAATCCTCCTAGATGGGTGCAAAACTGAAAAAGAAATGAATAGACATAGTATGTGAAATGGCTTCCACAAAAACTACTCCTGAAGTGGTCTCGGGTGGCTTTTGGTATTTTGCGTAGTCTTCACTAATTTGGTTATAACTCTATCTTGGGAACTCCAAATGATGATCCGTTTGTTGAGTGTGAAAGTAGACTCAATAAGCTTTCCAGCCATGTGCAGCATGCACCATGAATTATTGTAGAATTGGTGCAGTTTTGCATGGAAAGTCAAACATCATGCGTCGGTTTGGTTTCTTAGCAATCTCTAGTAAATGGCTCATAACTTTTGATTGGGAACTCCAATTGATGACCGTTTGTTGGACGTGAAACTAGACTTGATAAAATTTCCATCCATAGGTTGCACTCCTTTTAACTCATCATATTCTGTCCGCAGTGATGGTCGGAAGTGAGGGTAGGTTCAGACGTCTGAACATACCAAATAGTACTGTCCAGCTAGGTTCGGACGTCCGAACACGCCCGAACAGTAGCTCCCAGTTAGGTTTGGACGTCCGAACACGCTCAGTCAAGTTCGGACATCCGAACATGTCCAATTAAGTTCGGAATTAGGATATCCTCATGTGTGAACCTAAGCAAGGTTATAACACAAGATTTAGGTAGTAAACAATTCTCATGAGTAGATATATCATGGGTAGTAAGGACGGAATTTACCTGTTGTTAAAGTTGCTTCGCACAACTACGCATGATCGGTCCTTGGGCACGTGCATCATTGGTAGATGAAGTAGGACTTGGTGCAGACACGACGGGGATGTCCTCATCATCCTCCCTCTCTTGAAAAGGTGTCGTCCTCGACTCTTCAAATCCAAAGAATGGCGACAGATCGGTAATGTTGAAGGTTGTACTTACACCATAAGTGCTCGGAAGATCAATCACATAAGCATTGTCGTTGATCTTTTGAAGCACTTTGAAAGGGCCATCTGCTCGTGGCTGTAGTTTGCACTTGCGCTGTTCAGGAAATGATCCTTGTGAAAAAACCCAAACCAAGTCTCCTGGTTCAAATAACATCTTCTTACGACCCTTATTGGCACGCTTCTCATACATCTTGGTCATATTTTCAATGTTTGCTCTAGCTCGATCATGAAGGTTCTTGACAAACTCAGCTCGCTTGCTTGCATCAAAGTTCATATGTTCCTGCATTGGCAAAGGCAAAAGATCGATGGGAGCAGTAGGTTTGAAACCATAACAATTTAAAAAGGACAAAATTTTATGGTTGAATGTACTGCCCTGTTATATGCAAACTCCATATGAGGCAAGCTTTCTTCCCACAATTTCAGATTCTTCTTTAGGATAGCTCACAGCAATGTTGACAGTGTACGGTTCACTACTTCGGTTTGTCCATCAGTTTGTGGATGACATGTTGTGGAGAATAGCAGTCTCGTTCCAAGTTTTCCCCACAAGGTCTTCCAAAAGTAGCTCAAAAACTTTGTGTCGCGATCAGAAACAATAGTCCGTGGCATACCATGTAATCGCACAATTTCTCTGAAAAATAATTCAGCAATATGTGAAGCATCGTGGCTCTTATGGCATAGAATAGAATGAGCCATCTTGCTAAACCGATCAACCACAACAAAGATTGAATCCCTCCCCCTCTTGGTTCGAGGTAAACCAAGAACAAAGTCCATAGAGATATTTTCCTAGGGTACACTAGGAATAGGTAGAGGAGTATATAAACCATGAGGATTCAAATGGGACTTAGCTTTGTGGCAAGTTTCACAGCGAAGAACATGCCTCTCCATGTTTCTTCTCATCTTAGGCCAAAAGAAATAATCAACGAGTACTTGCTTAGTTTTCTTGGCACCAAAATGGCCCATAAGTCCACTTGCATGAGCTTCCTGCACCAGCAAAATGCGAACAAAGCAATCTGGAATACATAGTTTATTAGCTCGAAACAAAAACCCATCATGCAAATGGAATTTTTCCCAGCCCTTGCCACCACAACACTTGGAAAATGGTTCATCAAAATATGAATCAGTAGCATATAAATCCTTTATACTTTCTATCCCAAAAATTTTAGCATCAAGTTGTGAAAGCAAAGTATGACGTCGGGACAAAGCATCAACTACAACATTATCCTTCCCTTTCTTGTACTTGACAATGTATGGAAAAGATTCAATGAATTCACACCATTTTGCATGTCTTTGATTCAATTTTAGTTGACCCTTAAGATGTTTCAATGATTCATGGTCTGAATGTATCACAAATTCTTTAGGCAAAAGGTAGTGTTGCCAAGTTTCCAAACTCCGTACAAGAGTATATAATTCTTTATCATAAACTGAATAATTCAGAACCGGACCACTTAGCTTTTCACTGAAGTAGACAATTGGTCTCCGTTCCTGCATGAGCACACCTCCAATCCATACACCACTTGCATCACATTCAATTTCAAATGTCTTATCAAAATCTGGGAGTGCAAGGAGTGGGGCAGTTATTAACTTCATTTTTAGCTCTTCAAACGCCTTCTCTTGTGCTTCCCCCCATTTAAAAGGAACTTCTTTCTTTGTCAATTCATTGATTGGAGCAGCAATGGTGCTAAAATCTTTGACAAATCATTGGTAAAAACCAGCAAGTCCGAGGAAGCTTCGAACTTGGCTCATATTTTGTGGAGGCACCCACTCACGAAGAGCTTTGATTTTTTCCTCATCCACCTCCACACCTTGACCTAAAACAACAAAGCCAAGAAACACTACCTTGTCGGTGCAAAAGGTGCACTTGTCAAGGTTAGCATACAATTTTTGCTCACGTAGGACAACAAGCACTCGTCGAATATGTTCAACATGTTCATCAAGGGATTTGCTATAAATTAATATATTATCAAAGTAAACCACAAAAAACTTGCCAATGAAAGTTCTAAGCATCAATCTCATGAAGGTACTAGGTGCATTTGTCAACCCAAAAGGCATTACCAACCATTCATATAGCCCAAATTTGGTTTTAAAAGCTGTTTTCCACTCATCTCCTTCTCTCATTCTTATTTGATGATATCCACTTCTCAAGTCAACTTTTGTAAAAAAGATAGCACCACTAAGTTCATCAAGCATGTCATCAAGTCTAGGAATGGGATGTCTATACCTTATTGTGATGTTATTAATAGCTCTATAGTCAACACACATTCTCCATGATTCATCTTTCTTGGGAACTAAAAGAACAAGAACATCACAAGGTGAAAGACTTTCTTGTACATACCCTTTTTTGAACAATTCTTCCACTTGTTGCTGAATTTTTTTTGTTTCCTCAGGATTGGTGCGGTATGCAGCTCGGTTTGGAAGTGAAGCACCGGGAACAAGGTCAATTTGATGTTTGATCCCTCTCTTAGGTGGCAGCCCCGGTGGTACCTCTTCGGGAAATACATCCTCATATTCCTGCAACACATTGAAAACAACACTTGGCAAAGTAGACGATAAGTCATTAGTGGAAAGCAGATTTTTCTTGTACACGAGTACAAAGAACATAGCATTGGGTTCACTCAATTCTTTTAAATCCCCCTTCCTAGCTATCATAACTAATCCCTGTTTTCCCTTTGGCTCGGTTCTTTTTGGCTGTGGAGTTTTATTTGGCCTTGGAGACTCTCCCTTACTATGCTTGTGGATCACTCGCAATTGTTTCTCGCTCTCTCGCTGTTTTCTTTTTAGATCATCCTTCAAAATTTCCTCCGGTGTAAAAGGAAGCAAAGAAATTCGCTCTCCCTTGTACATAGAAGATAGCTTGTTAGTTCTACCAAAAGTCTGAACATCACGATCGTATAACCATGGTCTCCCTAGCAGCAGCTAACATGCTTGCATAGGCACCACATCACACTCCACATGGTCATTATACCGCCCGATTGAGAAAGGAACTGTCACCACTTGGTTCACACACAGCGCACCACAGTCATTAAGCCATTGCATCTTATATGGATTAGGATGGCATCGTTGTTTAAGCCCCATTCTTTCAACCAATTCTTGACTGGCAATATTGTTGCAGCTGCCATTGTCAACAATAATTCTACACAACTTGTCTTTGATCATGCCTCGAGTATGAAAGAGATTGTGCCACTGTCCATTTTCTTCTTATACTGCAGTAACACTTAGCACTCGAAGAAAATGAAGCAATTATTATCACCTTCATCGGGTTGGATTTCACTCTCATCATTTTTGATTTCTTCATCATACTTTGGGGCATCTTCTTTAGGATCACTTTCAGATTCCCATTCACCTTGTTCATTCACAATCATGGTCCTTCTGCTCGGACATTGAGCAGCAATGTGGCCACGACCTTGGCACTTGTGGCACACAATTTCTCGGCTATGTGAGGATGAAGCAGCAGCTGATGCAACAGAGGGAGCTGCTGTTTTTGCAGCAGGATGCCGTTGTTGTTGCTGAATGGAAGGTGCAGAGGCAGTGGAAACCATTGTCTTTACAACACCAATAGATGGAGTAGGCCTTGTTGTGTTTCGAGACCGTCCATTGGAAGAACCACCTTGCTGCCTATGCCATGGTGCTGAAAGTGTCTGACTGCCATATGACCTCCGACGACCCTCTTGTTGAATTTTTCTCTCGGTGTGCCTAGCTTGATCAACAAGATCTTGCAGATTATGATATGGAAACATCTCAACAAAGCTTGAAATTTCATTATTGAGACCATGCAGAAATCTTGCCATCTTTGATTTAGCATCTCCTCTAGTTTCCGTGCGGACCAAGAGTAACTCCATCTCCTTATAATAGTCATCAACCGACTTAGATCCTTGCTTCAGGTTTTGCAACCTATTGCGAAGATCACGCTGATAGCTTGATGGCACAAAACGCCTCCTCATCACTCTCTTCATCTCATCCCATGTGTTGACATGATCACGTCCCAACACAAGCTGATTTTCTTGTATTTGATTCCACCAAGTGAGAGCATAACCCGAGAACTCAACAGAAGCAAGATTGACACATCCCCTATTAGAGATATTATGTACTCTAAAAATTTGATCACATTGCTCTTCCCACTCAAGATATGCATCTGCATCTTCTCGACCAGTAAATTTAGGGACACTCAACTTGACCCGAGCAATGCTATCCAGGTCATCCCTATTGTTCCATCCACGTTGTTGCCCTCCATCATGACCAGCACCTCCATGGCGATTATGGTGCTGCCCATACCTCCTGTGACCAGCAAAGGGATTTTCATTCTCATCAAAACCTTCATCAGAACCACTATGAACTTCCTCTTCATCATCAAAGCGAACATGATGACCTTGTCCATGCTCTCTTCCTGCTCTCCTACCACCACCACGACGATCTCTGTATCGGCCACGAAAACCATGTCCCGCATCAGTCGTCTCACCATCAGATTCATCACATTGCTGTTGAGGAGCCCTTCTTCGGTCTGCAGGCATGCGTTCATTGAACATTCGCTCCATGGCCTCCAAGAGTGAGTTTGCCATTTGGCGCAACTCAGCCCGTGCAACAGGGTGTTCTTCTTCTCCATGACGACCACCATGAATGCTTGAATTGGATCCTGACATGTTAGCTCTAATGCAAGAAAAAGTGGAATAGGATTAAAATATGTGGAATCACACAACCTCACCTCCTACTTACCAATGTTCTTACATGTTCATGAGGATTGTGAGTGTGCTCAAGTGGCAGTACCGTAGCTGTGATTAAGCGATCGAAAGGTTTACAAGACGAGAGGTCTGGTCCGGCTTTTTGTGGAGCTATAGGTGGGCTATTCAAAGAAGGTTATGGTACTGAAAAATCAAGTGTGTAAGCACTCAAAAGATGTGAAATGTTGCTGTCACAAGCATCCCAAACTTGCACCTTTGAATCTGAAACTTACAGCAACATAATCCGCAATTTAGCGCCTTTCTCTTTTTTTGACTTTTTTCTTTGATCTCTTTTTTTTCTGTTTTCTATATCTATATATATATATATTTCAACAAACACAAGATAACAAATATGGGGATGCAGAAGATGAACAGAAAAGAGCACGGTGCTAGGGGGACAACGGTGACTAACAACGAAAAGAATGCAAACAGCACAAGATTAACAGTACCAACAAAGACTAGGATTTTTTTCTGGCTTTTTTAGTGGACTGTAGGATAGTAACAGAACACAAATATATGTGATGGATGAAAATAGTAGTGATGGTAAACAAAAGGATGGATAAGTGGATGATAACAAAACCTACCGTGACAATGAAAGCATCTGATACCAAATGATGGGTTGCTGATATATATCGGCAAGAGGGTGGCCCGATCTTCATGATAGTAGGTTCACAAACGAAAGATAACTTGCTGCAAACAGTGGATAACTAGCTTTATACCTGACCAAGGTTGGATGTGACCAAGCGTCAGGGAGAGAGGCACCGAAACCTTGAGGACTTCGACTCGATCTTCGAACGATCGCATAACCACAAGCCGGGACTAATCCACACAATATGGCGCAGCCGAACGAAAACCATAGAGCACGAAGTAGGGGACCTCAGAGAGATCTTTTCTCACAAGCTCACGATGAACTAGCAAGAACAAAGGTGAGTAGACACTCAAGCAGCTCGGCTACAATATACCATTCAGGTTTATCAAATCATCAAAAGTTGTTCTTTTGCTTTAGGAGCAAGGAAATATTTATACTAGGAACAACCCTACTAGATGGGTGCAAAACTGAAAATGAAATGAAGAGACAAAGTATGTGAAAAGGCTTCCACAAAAACTACTCCCGAAGTGGTCTCGGGTGGCTTTTGGTATTCTGTGCAGTCTTCACTAATTTGGTTATAACTCTATCTTGAGAACTCCAAATGATGATCCGTTTGTTGGCTGTGAAAGTACTCAATAAGATTTCCAGCCTTGTGCAGCATGCACCACGAATTATTGTAGAACTGGTGCAGTTTTGCATGGAAAGTCAAACTTCACACGTCAGTTTGGTTTCTGAGCAGTCTCTAGTAAATGGTTCATAACTTTTGATTGGGATCTCCAATTGATGAACCGTTTGTTGGACATGAAACTAGACTTGATAAGATTTCCATCCATAGGTCGCACTCCTTCTAACTCTTCATATTCTGTCTGCAGTGATGGTCGGAAGTAAGGGTAGGTTTGGACGTCCGAACATACCAAACAGTACAACCCAGCTAGGTTCGGACGTCCGAACGCGCTTAGTCAAGTTCAGACATCCGAACATGTCCAATTAAGTTCGGAATTAGGATATCCTCATGTGTGAACCTAAGCAAGGTTATAACACAAGATTTAGGTAGTAAACAATTCTCACGAGTAGATATATCATGGGTAGTAAGGGCGGAATTTACCTGTTGTTGAAGTTGCTTCGCACGACTACGCGTGATTGGTCCTTGGGCATGTGCATCACTGGTAGATGAAGTAGGACTTGGTGCAGACACGACGGGGATGTCCTCATCAGGAGAGGAGAGGCTGGTTCGAGGCGCATCGTCTCGGGCTGTCCTGGGCCTGTAGCTCGGAGGGAGGAAGGGGGTTTCGGCTTCCCCGCTGAAGGAAGGAGAAGATGGAGCGAAAAAGAAAAGGAAGGAGGAAGAAGGGGTAAAATGGAAAATGGAAAAGAGAGAAAAGGAAAGGAAGTGAATAAGGCAAAAGGCTAGGGACTTTTCTAGAAAATTCCAAATTTAGGATATTTGGAATTTTAAGAGGATTCAGGAATTAATAAATTGAATAGGAACATTTTGGATTTTGATGAAATTTGATTAGGAATTGAAGCTTCACATCCAAAATACGAATCAAATCCAAATAACTCCAATTAAGAAACGACAAAGCAAACGACATATTTAATTAATTAATCATACTAAATCCTTTTGATTTAACAAAATTTTCATTAAGCTATTTTAGGTGAATAAACCAAGGATGAATTTTTGCAATTTGGCAAAAAGAATGGGAAACGAAAAGTCAGGACGTGACAGAAGCATTCCCAACTCCCGAGACTGGTGAGATTGTGGTGTTCACCCATTTCTTCTACAACGGCTTCAACCTTCCAACTTCCGAGTTCTTCCTCGGCTTGCTCGACTTTTATGGAATTAAGCTCTATCACCTCAATCCTAATTCCATTCTACATGTAACCATCTTCATACATCTATGCGAGACATACCTTTTTGCCACATCTACTTAAAATCCCAACCTTTCGAAGATGATCATTGCATAGTGGGCGGCTTTGGATTCTAGCTACGCGGCGACCATAGAAAATTTTACTTCTCCCTTCCTTTGAAATCGACCAATAAGGGTTGGCACTCTAATTGGTTTTATATCTCGAATCCCGTTCCTTGTCTGCTCGAGTTCATTGGTCTTCCTCCTGTGCATCAACCCCACTAGACTCCTTGCCAGAAGGGCAAGACAGAGTCGAAGTGGATATTCTCCTTTCCAAAATCATAGCCATTAGGAAAAAAGGCTTAGTAGGAGAACAAATCACTCGGTATTTCATTAAATGTCAACTAGCCCAATCAAAGAAAGAGCAAAGCCAGCCTTCGAATATGAAGGTCAAAGCGACCCAAACTGAGAGGCTCAAGACACACTTGGATACAAACTTATGTGCAAGAGGATGTACAAAGTCTTCTCTTCGGGCATCACAATTGACATCTTCCACGAGCTTCCAGTAATCCCCTTCATTCTTCTGAATCCTCCTCCCGAGGTATGTAATATTGATACAACTCCATGTCTTGATCATCAAAATATACAAACTTGATAGATCTAACCCACTTGTGCAAGAAATCAAGCTTATACTCTCCAACCCTCCGACTCCTATCCGTCGCTAAACAAGGAGAGCACCAATCAGGATAGAGAGAGCAGTTGAAGGGCCTATAATTGGCAACCCTTCACAAGGGAAGAAAAGACCCGCAGCTAGGCAAGAAAAAAGAAGGCCGAGAGGATGAAAAGGGAACTAGTGCTGGAGTCATCAGACAATGAAACCAACGAAAATACACAAGGCACTGAGCAAGCTCCTCCACCTCCTCCCAAGAAGCCAGCTGGTCCTAAGATTAGGACTTCATCTAGGTAACCAGTCAATCCTTCCAATATGAAGTAATGAATGAATATGCTTGCTATAAGAATGTTGAATGAATGAAGTACTTGAACAAAGTCTTTGTTGCCCATATTGATTTTGCATGAAACCTTCTGACATTGACCCGGCTGGTCGGACCGAAACTCAAACATGAACTGGCCC
Organism: Oryza australiensis; assembly: GCA_019925245.2. Lineage (NCBI taxonomy): Eukaryota > Viridiplantae > Streptophyta > Magnoliopsida > Poales > Poaceae > Oryza > Oryza australiensis. The sequence continues at coordinate 661,873 of JAIFGZ020000545.1, read as the reverse complement.
TCAAGTTGTCCAGTCGGTCAGAGCAAATGTGCAGGCAACCAGTCAAGAAGCTAGCCCTAAAGCCCAAGAGCCTCTAATTGGAGACCAATCAGCTGAAGGAGAGGCCACAACAAGGAGCCAAGAGCCCCCGACTTGAAACCAATCAGCCAAAGAAAATACTACTGATAAGGGCAATAATCCCCCGACTGCGGATCAGTCGGCCATTGACAAGGCCAGAGAAGAAAACTAGAAGGATAGCGGTGAAGCAACCAACACCACTTCAACTTGAGACTAGCCGGACGTAGAAACCCAAGCTTCCCAACACACGTAGCCATAAATAATCAAAGGTAAAGTTGTTAATGCCTCAATTACTCAATATCATTTTTTAATACCAATGCTATTATAGAACCCCTGGTTGGAGAAGATGAAGAAATCTTGCATCTCAAAATCCTCGTGTCAAAATCTAGTGACAAAATGCCAAAGGACAGATCGAAGGCATAATCTTGAATAAACAGAAATAATCCGAAGAACACGATCTATTAGTTTATAGGCTCAACCAGTCGACCAAGCTATTAAAGGTAAACTCCTTCAGTAGTCAAAAAATATCTTTAGAAGATAGTCTGCTTCTAATTCACGGCTTTTGTTTGTGAAGAGAATATATGTTATATTGCAAGAAAAATCCAAGACACTGGAAAAACTGGTTCCCCGCCTCGAATCACTTGAATTAGTTAGGCAAGAGCTAACGGACGTCAAAATTGTTGCTGAAGCTAAGGAGCATCAATTGATGGCAGAAATCCAAGCTCTTCGTGAGGCCAATCTCAAATACAGGGTTCAATTAGTGGTAAGTATAAACTCAGCCTTCTATCCTCAAACTTGTTTATTGTAATACTTCTTGACTTGTTTAAAGTCTTAGCTCAAACTGTTCGACTCCAAACTCTAACGACTGAGCGAGATGAGGCAATCAAGAAAGCCACCAAGCTAGAGGAAGACAAAACACTAGCTGAATTTGAACTTGAAGGTAACCCCCATGCGTCTCAACTTTATTCTTCATGCACCAAATCTTTGATGCTTTTTATATGTAAAACTCTAGCCCATAAAATAAAGAGCCAAGCACAATTCGCAGTATTTACTTCCTGGGTGAAAAAGGTTGAGATTGTTCGTGACGACATAGCCAACACTCTACTCCAATCATAAATGCCATATTCAATAATGGAGCTGGCACGAGCTGTGAAGACGTAGTAGAAATCTTGACAAGCTTTGAAACGCTCCAGTCAAATACCAGAAGAACATCGCCGAAGCAGCCACTATGGGGGCAAGCCAAGCCTTGGCGATGACCAAATCCTTATATCCCCAAGTGGATATACTTGTAGTTAGAGACGGGATTCACAGATGATACTTCTGAAAAACAAGCCTTAGAGGTGATAAATCAAGCCGAAGAGCTTGCCAAGAAGATTGCTGAAGACATAGGAGAGAGCTTTTGTAGTTTAACTCTTATGTTCTATAATATAATCCTCTCGGTCGATGAACTTGATAGCTTAACTTATTTATGACTTTGTTCTAACTGCAATGATTATAATAAGTAAAGAAAACTTTCATCCGACTGAACCAAGCCTAGAACTTAGTCAAGTGGATACAATTTTATACTTAATAACATCACAAAGCCAAAATAAGACAATGACAAGCAAGACTAGAATTCAAAGAAATATAATATTGAACAAGGATTGAAAAAATATGAAACTCCATGAATTTATTATTGATAGCTCTAGACTGGCTACTCAAGAAGGCAAAAATTCATGACGTATGCAGTCGAAGAAAAGATACATGTAAAAAATAGATACAAAATCTTAATAATAAAAAGGACGTAGTTGCTCAATATTCCATGAATTGTCCACAACCATGCCAGCTTCTCTCTTTAATCATTAAGCCCCTGGGCGAGTAACTTCTGAGATAATATAAGGCCCTTCCCAGAGGGGAGACTACTTATGTCGATCAGTTGTATGAATTTTCTTCAAAACCATATCACCAACCAGAAAAGCCCTGGAGCAAACATTGTGACTATGGTAATGACGAAGTCCTTGTAGATACTTTGCGGACTGAATATTAGCAACATCGTGGGCCTCTTTCGGTCGGTTCAGTTCCTCTTCATGATCTTGATTATTCTGCTCTTCATCAAAATTGCGCACTCGTGGAGACTCAAACTCCATTTTGCTCGGCAACATTGCCTCGGCCCCATAAACCAGGGAAAAGGGAGACTGGCCAGTAGCCTGACTGGGTGTCGTTCACAAGGACCAAAGGACTGGAGGCAACTTGTCAACCCATCGACCAGCGTAAGGACATAGTCTGTTGAAGACGCGAGCTTTGATCCCCTAAAGAACCATCCCATTGGCGTGCTCAACTTATCCATTACTCTGTGGGTGTGCAACCGATACATAATAGATCTTGATTCCAAAGTCTTCAACAAAATCCTTAAAAACCTTGCCTGTGAATTGAGTATCATTATCGGTGATAATCTTGTGAGGTACTCCAAACCAGTGTATAATATTGAGAATAAAATCCTAAGCCTTGTCGGTAGTGATAGTTGCAACCCGCTTGGCCTTAATCCACTTGGTAAACTTATCAATAGCAACGAACAAGTGCGTGAATCCTCCTTGCGCCCGTTTGAAAGGCCCCACCATGTCGAGACCCCAAACAACAAAGGGCCAAGAGAGGGGTATAGTTTGTAACTCTTGAGCATGGACGTGAATCTTCCTGGTAAAAAAATGACAATCCTCGCATGTTCTAACAATGTGCGCATCATCTCTTACAACAGTGGGCCAGAAGAAACCCTGATGGTATGCCTTGCCAACCAATGTGCGAGAAGTACCATGGTTGCTGCAAATACCTAAGTGGATATCTCGTAACAACAGTTGCCCCTCCTCAATTGGGACACGTAGTAGAGTACCAAACGACCTGCGTCTATAAAGCTCTTCTTCTGACACCGCATAGCACTGGTTGCAACGTCGAATGCATTCGACTTCATCCTTGCCTTGAGGCAACTCACCCTGAGTTAAGAACTTTATGAAAGGCAACCTCCAATTGGATTCCACTATGGAAACTTGCCTTGTATCTTCGGCAGATTGCACTGATGCAAGCTTCTTTTACATGGTTGGCTCATGAAGATGCTCAACAAAGATATCTATAGGAACAACCTCTTGTTTGGATCCAAAATTTGCCAGTTCGTCCGTGACTTCATTGTCATGCCTCAATACGTGTGATAACTCTAGGCCCTCAAATAAATCTTCTATTTTGTGAACTTCCTGATGATAGGCAGCCATATTATCATTTGAACAAGACCAATCCTTCTTGACTTGATTCACCACTAGCTGAGAATCCCCACGAACTATCATCAGCCATATCCTTAAAGACACAACAAGACGCAACCCATGGAGCAAAGCTTCGTACTCGGCCACATTATGAGACGCCGAAAAGTGGATTTGCAAAACATATCTTAATCGCTCTCGAGTCAGCGAGATAAGAACCAGTCCTTCTCTAGCATCTGTGACTCTCAGAGAACCATCGGAATACATAGTCCAATATTTGAGCTTATCTATTGTCTTCTCTGCCTGGTCCTCTGTCTACTCGACAACGAAATTTGCTAACACTTGGGACTTGATAGATGTGCGAGCCTTGAAGGAAATATCAAAAGCCATCAGCTCCAAAGCCCACTTGCGATCCTGCCAATAGCCTCGCTGTTGTGAAGAACATCGCTGAGTGGAAACACTAGTACAGATCATTTCCTCTGTGACGGGCCATCACATGCCAGATATTTGTGGGCCATCAGAACGAAGTCATCTCAAACGGGCTTAAAAAGAGGCCAACAAAGATATACTCGCACAGACATGTTAGATGTGCATAAAACTTAAGCCCGTCATGGATGATACCTATCGGTGATGGGCTCAACTAAAGGCCCGCAAAGATAACTTATCTTTGTCAGAGACCAATAGAAGCCCGTCATCGATCTTTACCTCGGTGATGGGCTCGAAATTACCGCCCGATTGAGATAACAACTAGGTTGGACATTATGGCCCGTCACCGATGAGTGCCTTCGGTGACGGGCTTGTACTTAGGCCCGACAAAGATAACTTTCACAGTCTATAAATACCCTCATCACCCATTGTATTGGTCATCCTACTGTTTGGAGAAGGAGGGGGCATATTTTTGTCTCTTTTTTCAAGAAAATTTGAAAAATAGTAGGTCAATGCCCTTGTAGCTATATGGCCTTCGCACCCTCCAGCTTCTTTTCCTTCTCGCCCACCATCTTTTGTCGCTCTTGTGATAGGTGCCTTCTTTCATGTCACACCAAATGCTCAGGATATTTCCATCGAAGAGGGTGTAAAGCTCGTCTACATTGACAGGTAAAAAATACGTAAACTTTCAGCTTTCTACCACATACTGCTTGAGTACATGATGCTCCATTGCTCCTCGGCATAAAGATTTGTACTACCTTGCAAGAAGATGCTCTGAACACTAGTACAGAAATGGCGAATGAAAAAGCGCTTATCCTCTCCCAGCGGGTAATCAAGATTCCATCGACCGTGGCTCGAGTGTGGCATTTGCTTTCTTCCTTTTGAAGCTGGAGTTTACATGGTAATCCTAGACATTGCACCACATCATTTTGAAGAAGGCGAGACCGAGGTCAGCGAAGAAGGCGTCGGGGCCCCTTCACGGACCAGCAGCAGGATGCAATGCGGATGCCGACGAGACGACCAAGGTGACCTACTCCATCGATCGCGACTTGCTCGAGTGTGGCATTTGCTTCCTTCCTTTTGAAGGTCGAGTTCACATGGTACTCCTAGACATTGCAACACATCATTTTGAAGAAGGCGTCGGGGCCTCTTCATGGACCAGCAGCTGGATGCGGTGCGGTTGTCGACAAGACGACCAATGTGACCTACTCCATTGACTGCGACTCGCTCGAGTGTGGCATTCCCATCGACCAACGATTACCATATAAACTCGAGATTCAAAAGGCAGGATGATGGTATAACTGCTAATTCAAAAGGCAAGAAGATGGTATAACTGCTGATTAATCCTTTGAGGGGTAACCAACGGTATGGTTAAACACTTAAAGCCTTCCCCTTTTCTCATCGCTATTTTGATATTAATATGATAGATTTATAAATTATTTGCTATGGTGTTTTAGTGAGGAGGAATACAAGGTGACCATAAAGCAAGCCTCCAAAACAGATCGGCACAACCTTCAGTAGTTTTTGTCTGGAAGGCAGAGAAGTTGCCACGGGATACTATTTAAGTTTTTGTAAGCAGATCATGTTTTTTGCAATGGAACATATTCCACCTATGACTGAACTGACTTATGATTATGGTACAAGAGGTGATTTGTCTCATCGGCATCCGCACCGCATCCTGCTGCTGGTCCATGAAGAGGCCCCGATGCCTTCTTCAAAATGATGTGTTGCAATGTCTAGGAGTACCATGTGAACTCGAGCTTCAAAAGGCAGGAAACAAATGCCACACTCAAGCGAGTCGCGATCGATGGAGTAGGTCACCTTGGTCATCTCGTAGGCATCCGCACTGCATCCTGATGTTGGTCCGTGAAGAGGCCCCGACGCCTTCTTAAAAATGATGTGGTTCAATGTCTAGGAGTACCATGTGAACTCAAGCTTCAAAAGGCAGGAAGCAAATGCCACACTCGAGCAAGTCGCGGTCGATGGAGTAAGTCACATTGGTCGTCTTGTCGGCAACCGCACCGCATCCCGCTGCTGGTCCATGAAGAGGCCCCGAAGCCTCCTTCATAACGATGTTTTGCAATGTCTTGGTGTACCATGTGAACTCGAGCTTCAAAAGGCAGGAAGCAAATGCCACACTCGAGTGAGTCGCGGTGGATGGAGTAGGTCACCTTGATCATCTCGTCGGCATCCACACCACATCCCACTGCTGGTCCATGAAGGGGCCCCGATGCCTTCTTCATCGACCTCGGTCTCGCCTTCTTCAAAATGATGCGGTGCAATGTCTAGTATTACCATGTAAACTCCAGCTTCAAAAGGTAGGAAGCAAATGCCACACTCGAGTGAGTCGTGGTCGATGGAATCTTGATTACCCGCTGGGAGAGGATGAGCCCTTTTTCACTCACCATTTCTGTACTAGTGTTCAGAGCATCTTCTTGCAAGCTAGTACAAGTATTTGTACCGAGGAGCAATGGAGCATCATGTACTCAAGCAAGTATGCGGTAGAAAGCTAAAAGTTTACGCATTTTTACCTTTTAATGCAGACGAGCTTTACACCCTCTTCGACGGAGATATCCTGAGCATTTGGGGTGACATGAAAGAAGGCGCCTATCACAAGAGCGACAAAGATGGCGGGCGAGAAGGTAAATAGAAGCTGGAGGGTGAGAAGGCCATGGAGCTACAAGTGCAATGACTCCCGAGCGGGCGCGGATTAGGGGAGAAGCCTCTTCTCCCATCATGCACATCCAATATCTCTATTCATGATTTATTGTACACTTCTCTATTTTTATAGGAAGACTCTATGCTTGTAGTATACATCCATCATTGCTCAAGGAAAGTTCACAAAAATAGTATTTATAGTATCAATAGTCTTTGCAGTATGTTAGTCTAAATATTTAAAAGTACTATAAATATTTACAGTAAATAGTAAACATCATCGGCACTATAGAAAAAAATTTCAAAGACACCTCCTGCATAGACATGGCTAGATGGGCCGGGCCGCGCCGTGCTGCCCGGGCACGGCTACACTGTTTACCGACCGGCACAACACGGTAGGCAGTGGGTTGTGCTAGCATGGCCCATTGGGGTGTGTCGTGCCTGGGCCGACACGGCATGACACGGTTACTGTACCGTGCTGGCCAAGCACGACAAATGGTGGGGGAGGGGGGCGAATCTCAGCACAACACGTGGCGGGGGGAGGGGCTAGTGGTGGGAGGCAACGACGCCGTTAACGGCTAGTGCCGAAGCCAATAGGAATGCGCCACGCGTCCCCTAACGGCTAGTAACGGATAGTTTTTGAATTTGGCCGTTGGAGCTCAAAAAATCAAAAAGAAAATCCAAAAAATGTGAAATTTCATCCTGTAAATAGCGCATCCACCCCAGTCATTTCTCCTCACCCCAAACATCTCATCTTGTGCTCTCAAGTGTTTGATTTTTTGATTTAGACAAAATCTGCTCAAATTTTGTCTAAAATCAAAATTAGTTTCGGAGTTAAATAGTGCAATCAACGCAGTAGGAAAGTATGTAAGTGATATCCATATTTATGTATTATTTGTATTTATTTGTGAAGCAAATAAATATTCTAAAATTTGTTTATTTCATTTCAAAATTTCAGAATGGATCTGAACTATCCATATCAGTTGCCATTGTTCACTTTGGGTGATTTCGACCCGAATTACATGTCGGGGTCATTCCTAACTGGTGATGACGATGCCTTCGAATCGGCTCCAACTCCACCAATTGTGGAGGAGGTACCAGTTCAGGCGACGGTGGTGACTTAAGAAGGATATTACAGCACTATGAGCAGTAGTGCTTCGACAAACGCCGGCTCGAAAAGATCGAGAACTTTCGGTATTTGGCAACACTTCAATGAGGTGGTCGTGACCCACCCCGAAGGAAGGCAGGTAACAGTAGCTAGATGTAGAATATGTAGGAATACTTTATCTGCAAAATCTTTTGGTGGTATAGGACACTTGAAGCGCCATGCGGAGACTTGTGCGAAGAAGCAAGGAATACAACTCTGGCAACAACAACTTATGCTAAATCCCGATGGTACGGTACGTAGTTGGGAGTACGATCCCATGGTATCTCGGGAATCTCTTGTTTGGTTAATCGCCAGACAAGATTTACCCTTGAACTTTGGTGAGTCTCCAGCTTTCGAAGAGTACATTCAACAATCGCATATCTTGGGTTTAAAGCTGTTAGTAGACAAACAACAACCCGGGATTTGCAAAATATTTATGAGAAGGGTTGTACTGAACTTAAGGAATTATTTAGTACATGCACATTCTCTGTTAGTGTTACCTCCGACATATGGAGTAGTAGAGCTAGGGAGGATTACCTTAGCGTAGTTGTTCATTATATTGATGATGATTGGCAGATACAAAAAAGAGTTCTAGGTCTTAGGTTAATAGATGTTTCACACACAGGTGAAAATATAGCTGAAAGAATTAGGGACGTTATTAATGAATTTAATCTTACTGATAGAATATTTGTTGTCACCATAGATAATGCATTTGCTAATTCTAGGACAATGGAAATATTGCAGCCTTTATTTTCTGTTTATGCTCAGTGTTTTCTACTGCATCAGCGCTGTGCATGTCATATAATTAATTTGATTGTCAAGTCTGTGATGAAGAGAGTGGGTGCTCACATCGACGTCGTTCGTAAGTAATCACATGGTTAACTGCTTCTAACCCACGAATTACTGCATGGAAGAGGTTTTGCCATGCATCCGGTAAGCAAGCACGTAAGTTTGCTACCGATGTGAAGCATCGGTGGAATGCAACTTATTTAATGTTAAAATTTGTTTTACCTTATAGTGATTTACTAACTGATTTTGTTCAGTCACGTAATGGCCCAAGAAGAAGTGACGGTGGGCCAATAGTGACTGAGCAAACCTAAAAAATTGTTCAAAAGTTTTACCAATTTCTTAAAACTTTTTATGACTGCACTCTTACTTTGTCGCAAGTTTATTATCCAACCACAAATTTAATTTTACGTAATATTCTTGAAATTACCACTTTATTAAAAGAATATGAAACCGATGATATTCTTATGCAACTGTTTTTAACATGAAAACAAAATATTTAAAATATTAGAAAAATATACCTATGTTATATGTTTTTGCTTTCATACTAGATCCTACGGAAAAATTAAGGGGATTCTCCATGATTATATCACTCATTGGAGATACTGTAGGGGTAGATTATAGTCCCTTTTATAGTGAGGTTAGATCTAAATTATATGAAGTTTTTGGAAAGTATCAACTAAAGTTTCAGGTAGTTCGCGAGCACAGACCCTCTCCTACCCCTACAACAGGTAAGAAAAAGATACAGTGTGGCAGAATTGGTGGTGGCAGTTTGTCGGCGGCAAGTGGAGACGCCTCTTCGCATGGTGCTGCCGAAGAGTTGTCTAGCTATATGGACAACGACACCATTAAGCATGAAGCACAAGACTTCAACGTCCTCGGATGGTGGAATGATCACAAGATGACATATCCCGTGCTTTCGAAACTAGCACGGGATATGTTGACGGTGCCCTATTAACGGTGTCCTCCGAATTGGCCTTCACTCTGTGCAGAAGAATCATCAAAGACAGGAGGACAAATCTGAGCAGCTACCATGTCAAAATGCTACTAAGCATTAAAGACTGGGAGCTAGCTAGGCAACATGCCCAATACACTGCTGACAACCAAGAATTGGCCGCCTAGTTCGAGAACATCTACTTAGATCCGGACCAACCCTAATAGCTTCAAACTTTGTTATAATTAGTAGTGACCTTTGAGCTATACTCTTTTCTTTGTCATGGTCTTTTCAGATTCCCATATGAGTTTTTACATGACAAAGTTTTTAACGAGACAACATGTATCATTGTATCATATAATGATATAAACATTAATAAATATCATTACTATTTTCAACATATTCGTTTGTAATTTTTTACTAAGTGTGAAATGTTTCTTTCAATATTTTCAAGATGAGGAATAGATCATTTTTTTCAAGATGAGAAATATATCATTTTTTCATATTTTTAAAATGAGGATAGATTATTTTTAACTTTTATTTTTATTTTTTATTTTTTTCGAACAAGGAATAGTGTAGCTTTTTTCATTTCTCAAATAGTACATGAGTCGGTCGTGCCTAGCAAGGCCTATGGGCTCGGAGGAGGTACGTGGGCCTTTGACGTGCCGTGACGGCACGGGCACAGCCCGGCCACCCGTGAGATGTGTTTGGGCTGAGACACGGCACGTGGATCGGCACAACACCATCCATAATAGTATCCGTGCCTAACGAACCGTGCCATAGCTGTGCCCGGCCCGAGCCGTGCCATGCGGCCCATCCGCCCATCTATACTCCTGCACCATATATAGCCACATAGGCGGTCCAAAAGGACACCAGCCTGCGCAGTAAACTAGGGGAGCCAGCGGTCAAAGATATGTGTGCAACATTTGATACTCAAGTATTTGGATCAACTATGTTAAAAGGGGAGCCGCTTCTGAAAAACGATTTCGAGAGGTGGTCGCATAAGACTACACTCGCATTGAGAAATGATCAATTGCTGTTAAATATCTGCTAAGTAATTTTAAAATTTCAAAACTGATGGGAAACTTTTAAGTCATAATCAAAATTTGAATTTTTAACTTAATTTTAAATTAATTTTGGGTTTTTTTTCTTATTGTAGTCTATTTTATAGCATTGGCTTTTAAAAATTCAAATAATAGATATATGAAGTTTTATTGATAAATCATTTCATGGCTTCGTTTATTTTTCTATAGCTCATCACCAGAGCCTTAAAATTTTAAAAAAATCGTAAACAAGTAAACAGCCTCTAAAAACTGTTTCGAGAGGCAGCAGTCTTATAGCGACCGCCTATGATATTTTCAATAGGCCTTTTGTTAGAGATGGGTGGCCTAATCATCTCTGAAAACACATTTTAGGGTCGGTTGGTCTTAGACAAACTTGACGATATAGGCCTAAGTCTATTTTTTAGTTCTACTATACGTGTTATTAAAATGAACGACAAAAATAAACATTATTAACATGATAAATAATAAATTTGTAAATAAATAGTTGTGAATTGCAATATGGTATTTTTATTCTCGATAAATAGTATTTATAGTATAATAGATAACTAAAATAACTGACAAAGTAGTATGAATAACCACAAATATTCACTATTCACTGTATCATCATCATTAGGATTATCATCGGGAACAACTTTATTTGTATTCAAGCTGAAAAGGAGCATCCTTTTGTGATTCAATAAATTGCTCTTCTCATTTTCTTTGTTCCTTCTCTGGGCAGTCGAGAGTTGTTTCTTAGATAATATTTGTAACACCTGAAATTGCAAAGTAAATTAAATAACATAAACACAAATAACTAATTCTCTAACCTAATTTTTGGACTAAATAGATGCAAATAAGAAGAATTAAGAAGATCAGAACTCAGAAGACCTCATCTTCACTGCTTTGCCTAGACCTAGCCCCTGTTTGTTAGTCACGATGAGGATGACAAGTTCAGGAGGCAAAATAATAACAGACGCTAACATGTTGCATTACAGTTTGTCGAACAATACTGATGCAAATAAAATGCAATTGTCAAAGTGCCAAGTGGCAGAGGGATGAGCAGGACGCTGGATTTGGCAGCGTGTGCTGTGGAAGGAGGGCGAGCAATCGAGCTCCACCGGTGTTCAACGACACCTTCATCAGTTTCAATAGGAGATTCTCTAAAGCCTATTGTCAAAGTGTGACGGGTAACCTTAGGACAATAAAATTTTAAACTACTCTTCTTTTTTTAATAATCCCTGGCTGGAGCTAAATTTTCAATACGGCCGCTTCTTATTTTTCAGCGTGTCAACATTGACTGACGCTTTTTTTTTATTTATGACCTATCTCGTTTTTTTCCAAAATAAGTTTATTTTTTTAATATCGAATTTTAGTGGAGTGAAGAACACATACATTGAGACTAAATAAAGTGAAAACAATTATATTGATATTTAAAAAATGAAAAGTATTTTAGTCTTTTTTTATTTGTATGTGTGGAAGACGTGAAAAATAATCTAGTTTAGGGTGAAGGGGTATCACATGATATGACAAAACACAAGCAAGATAACCGTCGCTTAGACTACAAGGCAGTTTAAATTAGTGTTATTTTGAATCATATCATTTTTTTAAAAAAAATTAACAAAATACGGATGCATTCAATTTGTTATCAATATATTAAGTAATAAAATATTAGTAATATACTAAGTAATGCCTAGAAAATTTTACCAGCAACACATTTAACATATACTATCAAAATTTGATAATATTACCAGCTTATCAAAATTTTGACGAGGCTAAATTTTAGAAAAAAATATTTTAGTAATAATCTGAACAACCCTAACGCTGCATTCGGGAGGTCCACCTTTCCACCCAGAGAACATAATAATTTATTAACATATAATTAATTAAATATTAAAAAATAAAAATATATTAATATATTTTAAAAAAAACAACTATCGAATAATTTTTTTTTATAAAAGAACAGTTTCGAAAAGGTACACGTCAGCCTAGGTCTCGCCGTCTCCACTGGCAACCACCACCACTGCCACACACGAGCACGGCTGCATATATCAGCGCAGCCGGACCGCCGGAGCAGGCGAGCAGCAGCGGTGCCAAGCGATGCTCCTCCTCCTCCTCCCCGGCGCAGCGGCCGTCGCCTTCCTCCTCTTCAAGTTCGCCACTGTCGATGGTACCCCCGGTCCCATCCCTAGTCTATCCTCGACCGATTCCACCCAAAACTCCAAATGTCTAATTCTTTTTTTTATTATTTTTGGCTTACCTTCTGTTTGGGACTAATCCAAATCCCCGCTCGTCTGTTCGTGGTTGGGACCGGGCGGCGCAGGGGATTTCACGCTGGTGTCGCGCGGGGCGCCGCGGCGGGAGAAGGTGGACGGGAAGGTTTGGTGTTCTTTTGGTTTCTTGTGATTTGTCTCTCGCTTGGTTTAGGCTCTCTAGATTTGACCTGGTTGCGTTTCAGGTTGTGTGGATCACGGGAGCGAGCCGCGGGATAGGTGAGTGCGGTTCCTTGTTCTGCTGAATTTGTTTACGAAATTGGTTTAGTCCTAAACCCTGTTTATTCATTACTAAATTAGTAATAACCAGTAGGGCACTCGACTTATGTTCTACAAACTGTTCATTTCGTTTGATGCATTCACTGCTTATTGATAGTGTCACTAGTCCCAAATTCAAATTCAGAAGGGTTGCATCCGTCAATCAAAATGTCATGATACATCTCTTGTTCTTAATCTTATCGATAATGATATATGATACACCTGTCATTTGTAATCTTGTTGGTTAACAACTATGCGGTTCGGAGAGGGTGAATTGAATAGACTTGGGCTTCCTGGGTATCTGCCTGACAAGTTTTGGCATGTTCATCTATAATGTCATTATTGTGTGTCTGATTTGAGTGGCAAACTGATGTTTTTTTAAATAGAAATGTTGTAAGTGTGCTTTCCATTTCCATGGAGTTGATGTTATTTCAATCCAATTACCTAGTTATACAAATATCTCAATTTGTACAAATTTCATATGTCTGCAGTTGCACTGGTCATATAGGCAGAGTACTTGTCCAAATCGATACTGTAGATATGTTAATAGGACTTGTATGGGAAAAGCATTGTTTCTAGAGCCTAGACTGCTAAGCTAAAGCTAGTTTATTTATGCTCTGTGCTGGATGTAAGCAAACCATTTGTGTTACTTCTGTAGTTCAGTTGTTTACTAAGCCAGATTGAGGACATATGGACCATGAATCTGTAACCTTCCTCATAAGTCACTAATATCAGCATCTGGACATTTGTTTCATTGATGGATGGTGTTTTGAAGGTTTAATGGCCAATCAATCATCGATATGTTTGTCCCATTGTGCTATTGTATGGTCAATGATACTAGGGACCATATGCATCATTTTTTTAGTTCTGGCTATTTTACATATGTTTTATTTAAGCTAAATAATGTGAAAGTTGCATGGTATTTCACCACAATAAGCTATCTATGGTTTATCATAATGTCAGGGGAAGTTCTTGCAATGCAATTTGCTAGTTTAGGAGCAAAGCTGATACTATCTGCTCGGAACAAGGAGGAGCTTGAGAGAGTGAAACATAACATCGTCAGTAAGTTTGAAAAAAAAATCTGTACTATTACTTATATCTTTGTTTAGTGGAGAGTGGAAGTCTGAAGTTCTGTCTAAGTCTAAGTTACCTTTGTTTTCCTCTTACACTCCAAAGACAAGCATCCAAATAGCAGAGTTGAAGTATTACCCATGGATTTATCATCGGGTGAAGAGTCTCTGAAAGAGCATGTACATGAAGCAGAGTCTCTCTTCTCCAATGCAGGCGTTGACTATATGATCCATAATGCAGCATTTGAACGTCCAGTAAGTATCATTAAGCTCATTTTTTCTTGCTTCCTAAATCCCTTCAAATCAATGGCCCGTATCTTTTCTGGGTCAATTAGTTTCATTTTGTCAGTCTGTCAGGAATCTTATAAGCTGTATATCTGCCCCTTAGCATCATATACTATGATCAGTTTATGCTTACTGGATGTATAAATTTAATTGCAGAAAAAGAGGGCTCTGGAAGAAACTGAACAAGGTCTTAAGGTATATGAACTGTGTTTAACTTCTTTCTCTATATCCTTATCTGCAACCTAACTTCCTGCAAAATGTTTCTTGTTAGGCAGGCTACTTTTGATGTCAATGTCTTTGGTACTATTACTCTAACTCGCCTTCTTGCACCCCCAATGATGGATAGAGGGATGGGCCATTTTGTTGTGGTATGTCTGAACAATTCAGCTCCAATCAATTGGAAGTTAGTCAACATAGTTTCATTAGGATGTTACTGTACTTAATTCATCATTTACAGATGAGTAGTGCAGCTGGAAAGGTTCCATCACCTGGCCAGGCTCTTTATTCGGCCTCCAAACATGCCCTCAATGGCTACTTTGCTTCTCTGCGCTCTGAGGTAGAATATTATACAGTTCTTATTAAACCTGAACAATCCTACATTGTCATAGCATGCAAATTATATGAATATGATTTAATCACTTGTGTTAACCAAGTATTATGGCTAATTCTTTCTCCCTTTTGTCAAAACTCTAGCGTGATATTTTTCTGATTAAAGGAATTTTTTTCAGTTATATACCCTTCTCTTGACAATTGTCTAATATCTTGTATGCTTATTCTATTGTATTGCAAATGGTGTTCTAAAAATTGGCTTTAGGCACTAGGTGGCCACCACGAGTTTTCATTAGGCAGCTGCCCTGCCGTGGGGGCTCTAATGCTGTTGCATGTTATATTAATGTTCTGTTTATGTCATATGCTTACTAATTGCTTGGAAGCCCCTGGTCAAGTTGGTCCTTCGTGTTAAGAGCTAGCCCTGCGGAGTGCGGAAGCATCTAACATTGAGCGCCTTCTTGAACATTGTTTGCAAATCACAAAAAGGTTCGATCTATTTATGTTTATGAACTTATCAACTATGTTTGCTGCAGTTATGTACAAAAGGCATTAAGGTTACTGTTGTCTGTCCTGGGCCGATCGAAACACCCCAATCTTCTGGTGCAACCTCTTCATCACAAAAACCATCTTCTGAGGTTACAATTTTCTACAGACTTTCTTGATTTTTGCAGACAAACAAAAGGGTTGGTTCACTAGAGAAAGGCATGGAACTATGCAAGGGTCTTTGCTCAATCAGTATTATGATCCTAGTGCGACCCAATAGGAGCCAATTCAGCTATAAACATTTGATGCATACTTGCATTGCTATTTGTTGCAAAGGATTGAATAGGAGCAAATTTAGTTTATACGATTCATAATATTATAATAATTTACAGTGTGTTTTATACAGACTATTTTTTTCTTATAGCTAAAAAAGTTATCTTGTGTCTAGATTTACTATAATTTTTTCTGGTACTTGTTATGACACATTATTTCTCTTTTCCTAAAATCTTGTAACCAATTACTTTACGGACTGTTAAAAAAAATCTGGTTGTTAGTCCCCTTTATTCATCCATGATTCGCCTGCAGAAACGTGTTCCAGTGGAAAGATGCGCTGAACTGACAATTGTTGCAGCAACCCACGGACTAAAAGAAGCATGGATATCATATCAGGTGTATTTCATTTTCAACCTATTTGCTTGCACTACGTCTTTGATTAATATATTGTGCATTATGACAGAAATTTACCATCATTTACAACTCTAAAGTAGAAAACTATTCCTCATGTTTCCTTACTCTTAAATAACAGATTCATGGGTAGCATGTCTCTACGCTTGACTGCCTGTACCTAAACATCAAATATCAAGTTAGCCTCAAGCATGTATAAGCAACAGCATTTCATATCAATAGCAATAGCAACTCCCCTTACCGTTATTGCTATGTGTACTGTACAGCCAGCATTGCATATAATTTATTTCAATAATCTGCAACTCTGGGTTCATATATATGGACCATTTTTTTCAATTACATCCTCATTGTGATTTTTTTGTGGTTTTGTTTGCAGCCTGTGCTAGGGGTTATGTACTTGGTGCAATACATGCCGACGGTTGGTCTCTGGCTTATGGACAAGGTATTTCCTGTCTTACCATATTTTAGTGTAGTCATTTCTCTTTTCATAGTGGTAAAGCCTCTGGTCACAAAGAAGACCTTCACACATGACTTTTGAACTTGATATTTGAGCTATCATATCATAAATATTCAGATTTTGTTACATCGAAATGACATGCGCATATTCTTCTGCATAATACTTGTGATGTTACACATCTATGAATTTTATCAAGTCCCGACTCGGAGACTGGAAATTGAAAAAAATATATGTGAGTGTGCCTAATTGCAACTTTGAAGGCTGCAACCATCGAGACTAGGTTAACAAAGTGTTGGTAAATATGAAGAACAAGAGAATTCTGAAAGGTTGAATACTGAAACAGTTATTATGTTCTTTGATTAGCTACTGTTATACAAATCTCTCAAATACATGATCATTTGTATCAATTTAGTGCTCTGTCTAAAATAAATAAATCACAAGGAAATTTATAATCTTAACTGTTTGAGTCCATTATTTTGTTGTATCTAGATCTCTAATATAAAGACGCCCCATGCCTTTTTGCATTCTATTATTATCGTGAAACCTTTCTCATCTTACAGTTGTATACATAATATGTTATTTAAAATTTTACCCAGGTTGGTGCGAAGCGGCTGGATGTAGCTGCAAAGAAAGGCAATACCTACAGCTGGAACCTCCTTTTCGGTGGCAAGAAATCAGCATGATGAAGTTGTCCAAGAACCAGTAATAGGGGAGTCAAAATGGTTGTATAAATCTGTTGATTCTGAACACACGGATTTTGGTATTTACTTTTACTGCGGTTACTGTAGCGCGTTGCTGAAACAAGGTTCCTGCATTCTAAAAGAGCCCTTGTTGTCAGGCCCGTTTAATGGACGATGTTCAGGGCCGGGTGTCGTGCTGCTTGGAAACATCTTAAAAATGCAGAGTTCTCTGATGTTTCGGAATTCGTGACAAGAAGATGGTGTTTGCAAGACAATTGCCATCACCATCTTGGATATAAAACAGCTTACTATGAAGCAAACAACTCAAAACTGTTCATGACTTGCTGTCAAATTGCTGCTCTGGTAATAATACAAACTACCAGCATCAGGAATTCATGATGCAGCTCTAAGTCATTCAGGCAAAAAGAATAAAACCAATAAATTAAAGATAAATTACAAAAATGTTTGGCATAGGAGCTGCTGTAGAAATTCCTTTTACTTTTGAACGAGACATACAATGCACATACAAATGTTGCAAAACAACCATCTCTGCAACATGCTGAAGCGATCTTGTGTTCTAGTGTTTCCACCCCTTAGAAAAGCCCTCTGGACTGTAAGGCTCCAAGAATCCAATGAACTGTAACAAAACATGTGCCAGGTGGGCAGTTAAATGACCAAAGTGAAACTGGAAATATTGGACTATACAGTTTGCATGGTCTTTGACTTTTGTACATTTTGGTATCTTAATCATGAACAAAGGCGTAAACCTTTGGGTACTACAGCATGTGTAATCTACCATTAAATATTGGGCAGGCTCAAGGCTTTGCCCACTACAGCAACCAAAATAAGTTGCCAAATAAGTTGTAGGAAAAAGCAGCCAACTAAAGCATTTGTTTGCACACCAATTGGAAACGATCAATTTGAAGCTAACAAATATGGTGGAATATCAACAATGATTTTCTAATTACTAGCTCTTTATGGTGATACATATTAATCTTTTTTATGCTTTTACAAGTAAAATAAATCTGTCAGCAATTCAGAACCTAAGGGAGCTTGAAGGCAATGCAAGAGGCTAACTAGCAAAAACTTTAGACTAGCATAATAAGGCGCACAATAATACCTGAGGTTTGTGGAAATGACATGTGACATGGTAAATTCTAAGCTACCCAAAAATTTACATTTTATAACCCTGGGGGGAAATGAACAGGTGACATGGTAATTTTGAACTACACAAACTTTTCCACTGTCTTCAAGTCAAAATTGATAGCATTGGTAATTTTCTTAATTGCAGATTAGCAAAGTAATGTTCTGACAAATCCTTCTATTTTTTGCATGTCACTTTACACGAGGTCAAACTACAAGCTACTCCCTCTATCAAATTTGTTTGACATTGGGAGAACTAAACTCAGTTCTCCCAACGCTATAAATATTTTGACTGGAGGAAGTATCTATTAAGAGTTTATAGAACAGATACAAACTTGGTTCTAGATGACATTAGTGGAATGATAAAAAAAATGATAAGGTGATTCAAGATGCATCATTTATTACAATAAAGATTAACAGTCCAGCAGAATCATCAAAGGGACCAAAAATACACGTGTACCTTCGAACCATCTTGAGACCATCTGGCACCATAACCTTCACGCACACGGATTTCATAAACAGGGCCATAGGGTTGAGTCAGATGGATATTCATCCAACAGCATTCACGTAACAAGCGGTCAATGATTTCAGACGCAAGTTGGTTCTTTTTTACATCTGAAGATAAATAATGGAACAGTGAACTATATGGACATAATGGTGATCTCCAACTGGATGAGAATTAAGCTGGGCCATATCTTTACCACTTCCATGGAAGCTGCCCCACCATCCATCGCTACTCCTGTGAACATGTTTGGCCAATGCCCTTGCAGCATCAGTTAGAGAACAACCATTCACCTCCAACACAATTAGACATCGCCAGCTTTAGTGTACGCAAGATATTTTAAAGTGGAGATATTGTAACTCTTGAGATAAGATGTTTGGTTGGGACACAGCGGGAAAATTGGTAGAACCATAACCGCAAAACTTACATTTGGTTGATGTAGTTTCATGCAAGATGATATCAGTACAGATCTTGGAGGAGGTAGTCCATCCTGAACTGTACCTGTAGTTTTCACCATACCGAGGAGTCTACCCAATCCATCAGAACCCAAGCCCTGGAAAATTATAGGAGATAAGTGAGAAAAGCAGGAGAGGAATGAAATATTGCAAGTTCCTGTGGTATAATTATTCAAGTGATGGTATCTAATGAACTATATATATTTAAAAGACATTACTGGACAGTACAGGGCATATTATGGCTACCAGTTCAGCAGAACTCCTAGCTACTGAGTTTGATATGCAAATAAGCAGGTGAGATTGCTTGTTCCGAGGGTATATAATACCAATGTTTCGAGTGACCTAATATTCATAGCGGAAACTGTAAACACATGATGAATGAGGCATAGAAGGTTTTAGAGAATCCAACTAGGTAGATATAATATTTGTTTGAATACTTAGAAAAAAATTGTTCTGGTAAAAATATAACGATAAGCATTGAACCAAGAAAGGTGGCCCTCACAGCAAGAAGCTCTGTCATGGTTATGTAAGGTTGAGCATGTGGCTTTGAAACAGAGATTGCCAAGACTCCATATAAGCTTTCCTTTTCTTCTGTATAGAATTTCCTATATACTCCCACTCCTGCATATGTAGACAAACAATCTATTGTTTAAGAATCATTTGTATCAGCATATACTTTTCTTTTTTTAAAAATACTCAGATGAGAACTGAAAATAATTCTTGAATTCTACATAAGTTACAATGAACTTGAGTTACTTCAGAAATGTAACTCTTGTATACCCAATACCCAATCCTGTCAAAAATACCCAAAAAGATCTCAATGCATCAGGTGTGCAGTGTGCTTTTGTTTACACAACAAAGATTTACTCAAAATGAAGAAGGCAACATGGTATCATACACACTTGGAGTCCAGTTAATTTATTTGACTCTGTTAATTTCCTAGCCAAGATTAAGCTTTGTTGCTTCCAAGCAAACTATTAAGGTTGAGGCGCTTCATTTATTCTCCATATATACATAAGAGTAGGCATCAGTATTCTTCCGAGCTGCTACCTGCTTATATGTTAATCTTCAGAACTATATTCATTTTAACTGAAAACTAGATGAGCTTTGGTAGGTCCATCATCATTTTAAACTCAGGGAGAAAAATCACTCTACAGATTAAAAAATGAACACATGAGAACTTCAAATAAGCTATTAAGCAAGTTTGAGACCACAGTATAAGAAACATACTAACACTACTTCAAAATATTTCCCTACCAAAATAACATGCTTTCGATTAACTACCTTGTTCAATTGATGAAATACCAGGAAGAACCTCTGAGATCATCTCTGCCTGCAGCATCTCTGAGAATGATGCATATTTTCTAACCGCCTGAAAAGAAAATTAAGCAAATGGAATTTTCAACTATAATTGATAAAGAAGGATTATTTTGCCATAATGTATATCAACTGATAAAACCGAAATGATTTTTGCAATAATGTATATCAACCCAATAGTGAAATTTTCTCTTGCATGTTAGCATGCGTCTATTAATGGAAAATCATTCTTGATAAAATACCACAATCATCTCATATGAAGAAGAAGCAAAAAAAAACACTTGTTTTATTTACCAGAAGCCACAATGAACTCATCCTTATGTGATGATAATGGTAAGATACCAAAAATAAGATTACCAGAACATTAAGCAAGAGGCACTTATTGAAAAGAAGCAAAGAACCTTCTGCAATCCTGAGAAAGAAATAAAATATAATTAAACAGATATCTATGTACACTGAAGGACCAAATAAATCCTAACTGTGAGAAAAATAAATAATTGGTGCCAGCTGAAAAACATGTTTAGGAGTTTATTTGCAAGCCCTCCTAGTAAGTCTTAATTTCCAGTGTGTCCTGGAGTTGAAGGCCATTTAGGAACTTAGTAAACATTATCGATGTCCAAAAATTATGATAGAATGTACTGTGCAGAATGTTGAGACTCCACAACGACAACAGAATTGAGGTTGCTACTTTGTATGTTACACAGACAACCAACTTCTTGATTCAGATGTGCATACCGGTTGTAATTACCAGCTGCCAACCTCCCTTCAACTTTTTTGCTTCCAGCTGCAGGAATATACAATTCAAGTTAGGACAAGTGGTTCTAGAAAGTGATATCCTCAAAACAATTCAAACATAGGTTAATATATATATATATATATATATCAGAAATGTAATATAACATGTATAAAGTTCATCACAGTACTTCATCTCATGCATACACTAAAAGTATATTTTTATTTGTGTGCAATCACTGGGAATGACACTGTAAATTTATGCAACTTATATAATCTCTACCTCCTAAACTGTTGATGCAATTCACCAGCAATTGTACCATATGTACCAAACAGTAGATGCAAAGGGACTAAGGACGTGATTTGAATGAAATTCAAGATTCAGTGATTAGATGCAGGATCTTGGTTGTGAAAGTGTACAGAAGGGAAAAAAGGCATCTTTTTTTAGATTCAAAAGATGCACCAAATTTTATTCGATATATGTACAGCCATCATGGAACCAAAAGATACAGAGAAAATTTTATTTATACAACTAACTAATGCCCCATACTCATTTATGCGACTTCTAAATATGCCACTACTCCTAATAGTGGGCTTCTTATATATGTCATTCTCTACTAATTAACACCAACAGGCTTTAATAGTTTGCGAAATTCAAAATATTTCTTGAAAACTGAAGAGAGGCACGCAGAAACTCAGAGATACATAGAAATACACCAAGACAAACTGCAAAAAAAGAAAAAAGAAAAACAGGAGCACTTTTGATAAGAGTTCAAATTTTCAATTTAAAAGTTAAAATTTAAGAATATTTCATGAAGTCTGGAGAAAATTGATTTTTTTTCATAGTGTGTATTCCTACTGTAAAATCTTCAAGGATAATTAATTGTTTTGATCGAATGAGAGTTTTTCTTCAAACAATCCCTTTTGAATTTTTTTGTAGAGTTTTGACATAAAAATATAATAAAACACACTGAAAAAACCAGTGCCTTTTCTGTTTGTTGTTTAAATTTAAACTCTATCAACAGTAATCCATGTTCTTTTTGTCAGAGTTTCAATAAATATTATGTATTTCCCAAACGGTCAAAGCCCATTGAGGTGTTTACTAGCAGAGATGACCATTTCTGGAAAGGCCACAATATGGTTCTTGAACATATCTGAGAGTAATTGGTGGCAAAAATATTTTTTTCTCAGAGATAAAGATATAGAGATACCTCTTAGTTGAGTGAAGTATGGTTCTTGAACATGCAACTCAAACTCCACGGCATCATACATCTGATCTAATGCATAAGAAGAGAAACATATGTAAAAGGGTACCAGGCATTCATATTACAAAAAAAAAGTACTTTTGGGCTTTATACTTGCCATTTATTAGTTACTAGTACTACACAAGTAAGCACATCAGACACTACCCCCAAGGACACATTTTGTGCATATGTGCTGGAATTAGTGAACCATGGGCACTGGTAACAGTTTTTCTTACAAGAAAGGTGGCACTGGGAACAGTTATGCTGCTCATCAGTCTCTGGTCATAAAAAAGGGGGAAAACAATGGTAAATTTCTTAATGTACCATACAGAAAGTCTTTAAATATTTTTGAAACAAAGAATAAGTCTTAAAATATTGACCGATCTGTATCCATGCTTGACCCCAATGACTCCGGAAAATCTTTGGTATTTGACAACTGGAGTGAACTATTCGTGTTTTAGTTTTTTTTAGCAACAATCACTCATTCTCCTTTAATATTATTCAACAAAATAAGCCATAAAAGGCAACCAAATGAGCAGCAAGCAGAGATGCACTTTTACCCTCTTCAGCTCGTTCCCCTTCTCCAGCAGCATCGCCTCCCGTTCCCTCTCCCTCTCCCTCTCCTCCGACCCCGCCTCGGCAGCCGGGATCCCCTCCGCCGCCCCCGCCGCGGCCACCGGAAGCCGCCCCTGCTCGACGCACTGGGCAAGACTGGCCGCCAGCTTCTCGAGCAGACCGTCGCCGCCGTCGTCGAGGAGGAGGCGGGAGCAGTAGGACGGGGAGAGCGGGAGCGCCGGGTCAGGCGCGGCGAGGTGGGAGGAGAGGACGAAGCGGAGGAGGCCGACGAGCGCCGGCGCCAGCGGCGGCGGGGTCTCCGAGGAAGCCATTTCCGTGCTGTTGGGCAACGGAGTGCGCGTTGGCTTTTTCCCCTCGTCAATATCGACAAAAACACACACGAGTATGATCAAATTTCATTATTTAAAAATCTGAAAACTTATACGAGTACAATATGTATGTATTTGATTAAAAAGAATCTACCCTCAGTTTAATACTAAGATTATGATATTTAGACATAAAAACGAAAAAGGTAGTAACGGAAGTGCTAACCTTCTGTTGACAAAAACCATCTTTAAGATCTTGTAGATTTTGGATCACTAGATAAGCTTCATGATTCGTGCTCCAAGACTTCTTTGACTCCGACGACCTTCTCTTATTCTCCGACTGACTCCAACAAAGGATCCTATGAGTTAGGGTCTTGGTTTGAGTAGGGGTGGAAGAGGGTGGTGAAGGAGGAAGAGGAGGGAGATCGCTGAGTTTAGAGGGATGACCGTGGGAGGAGGCGGCCTAGGCGTGGGCGGTGGACCTGGGTGGGCGGTGAGGCGTTGGTGGCGGCGTCGAAGCCGTGGGGATGAAGGAGGGTGGTGGGCCGGTGTTGGTGGTAGGGGCAAAACAAACGTGCGGTTAGGAGGCAGCGACCGATGATGGTGGATCCGGTGACGGGGAGCCATTGGATATGGGGAAGACGACAGGACGGGGGCACCTCGCGGTTGCTGCCTTAAGGAGAAAGAGAGGGAGGAAGGGGAAGGAGGCTCGTCGAGTGGGGGCCTCGTCGGTGTCGTTGATGTCTTCCGGCGACTGGCGAGGCGATGCCGCCACCTTCCCCTTCCTTAACATCTCGAGGGCTGCTAGCCTCTATCTTCCTAGATCCCCGTTCTCCCAATTTGATTTGACTTTCTCCATTTTTCTATCTTCCCAAGATTCATGGGAAAACTCTCAGTTCATCTTCATTTTAATTCCCCAGATCGTCTTTCTCTCGGCGAGCTTTTTAATTTGGTCTAGATCACCCCTTCTCCTCTCTTCAATTCTTTTCTTTGTTTTGGTTAAACATTTGAGAGAATCCATTCATATTTCTATTGATGGAGCCCCTACTTATATATATATATATAATCAATTTTTTTCTGTTCACCGGTTGCAATTTTTGGTTTCCCATCTAGTAGTTTGGTTCCTATCCAGCAATCCAGCAGTTTGCTCAAATGAATGGATTTTTTTTTATCAAATCGGCCCAATTTCCACCGATGGCATTTTTGCTGCAGTTTTAATTGTTTTTTCATTTAGCATAGTGTTGGTTTTACAGCTCGTCCATTGATTTTTTTCTGGTATGCTTTCTAGTCGATGGATCTGAGCTCTTAAGTCAAGTGTGAATAATAAATACTAGAGAAATACTATGCACTGTTTGAATCTGATTCCCCATCATTCAATCTGCAGCTTCATCGGGCAATGGACTACAAGCTCACAGAAGGCAAGGATTACCTAAGGATCATTATCAATCTTAATAAAAGCGGGTGAGGAGATAAGATAGTGAAGCAGTATTATTCTTGCAACTATTTCTTCTATCTATCTAGGCCAATAACCAGTATAGCATGGCTGATTGCTAGAAATAAATCCTTAGAAGCAGATTAAAATCCCAGCATTGTTGATGCCTTCTGATTTACCATTAGACTAGGATAGTTTGTTCTGGAAATATTTAAGCATCATTGTTTGCACAACATCGCTTGCCGGTCAATGAGAATGTAGCCAACAAAAATCGCAGAGTGTGATATCATTATGCAAAATTATGATACAAAAATTTGTGACAACATGGACAAAGAAAACAAAGTTGATTTTGCAAGATTAGATTGTAAACTTGCTTAATTTTTTAAAGAGTTTTAGTGTTAGGAGTACAAGCATTTTTTAAAAAACTAACCATAATGGAGAATTACAATGTAAAAATTCTCTCGAAGCTTTCATCCTTACTCAAAGCTTTTTTTATTAGAAAAACTATAACCATAAAAACTTCATAACATAAATTTGTGTAACATAACTTTTGCAACAAAAAGTTTTTTGTGTACAAAAATTGAAATCAAATCTAAGTAAAGTTTATGTGTACAAAGTTTATGTGGAAAGTTTTCATCTATAAAGTTTCTACACTAAAAGTTTCTACACTAAAATTTTCTATGTACAAGTTTCTACACCGAAAGTTTCTATGTACAAAGTTTCTACACTAAATGTTTGTATGTATAAAATCCTATTCAGATGCGTACGCGGCTTCACGCATTAGACCTTTCGTCTAGTTTTTTACGAAGTTTTATTTTGGACTAGGAAAACTTTTCATAGAAATTTTGTAATCTTATCATAAAATGCTCAAATGCTCAATGATACTATTGATTTACAATATGATATGTGTGACATAATTTAGGACAACAACAAGGTCACACAATATTTTTTTGCATAATTTAGGACAACAACAAGGTCACACAGTATTTTTTAAGTTAGGTTTTTAGTTTGAGCTTTCTATTTGACACCGGAATTTTCAGACTACACTTGTTCAATTTATCACCATTGGTATCGGACTTTGCGACCAAATCTAAACCATTGAAGATCCTTGATTTCTGTGGTTTGAGTTGGGCATATCTTTTACTACTTGATCCATTGGCGCATGCACCTGTTATTTTGGTAGGTGCTTCTTTGTGTTCACTAGCTTTAATGTTTCGCGTGGGTAACAATATAAGCTTCTTTTTCTTTTTTTTCTGCGCTTCACCTCTGACTGCAGCATCATGGTGCTCTCAAGGAAGGCAAATTTATGAAAATAGCAATCTAGACAAAGCCCTTTTGCCACAGTGTTGTGCCATCCACATTAAAGAGAAGTATATAGTTCATCTACCAAACGACTTTTTTTAGTTGGACTGTTAAGAGTGCATTGTCATATATGACCACCAGTTTTCATTTTTGTATTTGTCAAATTTAATTATTAGTTCACAGAAACACAGATTGTAGTACAGAATTACACTGTTTTGTAAGAATATATTATCTTTTTTGTGCTCAGTTTTTTACTATCTATTGCCAACCTTTGCTGATGTAGGTTATAACATTCTAAAAATCTTTCTCATTTCAGGTTTAAGCTCAGAGCTACTTCAACAACAATCTGAATATTTGTGAACGAAAATACAATCCAAAATTTCTTTGCAATGGAACAGGATAGCTCAGGAAGCCTACAGACAAGCAACTATTTTTTTCTGCATCATGTTCATTGTGCATTTCAACATTTTTTTATAAAATATCCTTTCTTTTTTTTTACCATGATGGAGTTCTATTTTTTCTCATATATATCTTGTGTTGTTCTTTTAATAATAGTACAATTGGTTGAGAAAGTTATAGCCCTTTTCATTTGAAAGTTACTTTTGTTAAGCTTCCCACCCTTATTTATCACAATTTACCACATCTCGAATTTATAAAGGGAAAAAATCAAGCGGACTGAAAAAGGCCATGGGCCTTTGGAACCCAAAGTGCAGGGAGCGGGCGAGGAATTTTTAGCATTTTTATATTTTTTTAAAGATTTACAAAACTAATTTTTCGTTTTCAAAAATTGCAAAACTAGTCTCCCGCTCTCTGGGAGGGCGAGATTTAAAAACGCACTCTCGCAGGGCGTTTTTCGACGTGGCGTACGGCCGTTGGGCGTCGTCCGTCGCGTGGTGGCAAATTTGCAGCGGCCCCCTTCCCGCCCTTACCAAGGGTGTTTTTTCCCTGTTCAAACAGGGGGCCGCCTACAAAAAGGGCGGCCGCCCTGGCTTTTTTGCAGGTGGCCCTCTTCCCGCCCTTACCAAGGGCGTTTTTTGCCCTTTTTGCAGGCGGCCCCTTCCCGCCCTTCCAGAGGGCGTTTTTTGCCCTTCCCGTCCTCTGGAAGGGCGTTTTTATCCTACATACACCCTAACCCTAATTGCCCGATCCATTTGTCGTATTGTTGAAAATGTAAATGTTATCGTCTATACTTTGTTGCAAATGTAAATATATTGTACGTATGTAAATGCAAATGTAAATGTGTTGTGTAATAAACCCTAATATTCGAGGTATCGTACGTATGTTGTTTGTATTACCTGTGATCATAACATACTGTTTAACCAAGTTAACTTAGTAGCAATGATTAAGCAGTTGTGTGCCACATTGTTACATAACCCATTAGGTATGGATGATACAATACATGGCATATGTCTTATGCATACATGATACAACTTACTCATCCCCGACGAGTCAAGGCTCGGCTATCCTACGGAACCGTTCTAGGACGTTAAGCTTGTCATCAATTTTCTCTTTCCTTCTCGGCGTTGTACTCCTTTTGTGTTTCACATTCAGTTACTTTTAGGCCGTTATATTGGGGAATGACATTGTCGATCCACCTAGTGAATCCACACCTCCTTTGAATGCCCTGGTAAAGAAACACATGTAATCAGTTAGAGAGCCACTAGAGTGAAGACGTTTGCGGGATTGATAAAACAAAAGACGTACAACGAAGTCGTTGTCTAAGTTTGGGCAAATGAAATATCTCCGGCCATATGTTCGTGGTTCAAAGGAGGTAGCCATCTTGCAATGCTCCCTACAACTGCACATGGAACGCTCCGACCATTTAGGAAAACCCAGTGGGTTGTTTCTCCAAGCTAAGCTTGCGATTTTGACGCGACGTTCGTACTCCATCCATGCCTAAATGAATTGTTCAGTCGACTCAGGTTGTGTTACCGTCCAACCAATCGAAGCAGGTTTAACCGTATCGATCCACTCTTCGTATGGACACTGACGTACATCCTCCTGGTTGCACATTTGTGATGTTCGGGGTTAGAAAATGGAACAAGCGAATAGGTTAAACAAAGAAAAATGACACTCATGACAAAATTATTATCCACAATCTCGGGACACACGAAGCATCTTTGTCCTATAGTTGCTTGTCTTATGGATCTTACCACCTAACAACGGAGACCACAGTAGCATTCTGGACGTTCCCGCCATGTGGGTAGTGCTAGCTGATCCATAGGCCAATCCAAAGCTTCAGCACCAACTCGACGTTGGTACTCAGTCTTCCGCCGAAGGTAGTCTGACCTTGTTTCGCTTAGTGGGTAGTAACGTGTTTCGTCGGTTCGTGGGTTCTCTGTATCTATCCACTCAACGAAGTTGCACACCCGACGATATGCCTGCATGAGGTGTTAACATGATGTACGATCAAGTTAGCGTTTTCTGTGTGAAGATTTTGTAACTGAAAGCATTGCAGATAAGCCATACCTGATCAATGTTGGCGCATTGGAAAAATCGTCTCCCCCGGGTTTCCGTGAGGAGGGACGACGTAAGTATGCAGCCATCTCCACAATGGCATAACGGACGGTCACACCATGGTGGAATCAAACTGCTCAAAGGATGGAGTCGCCAGTGGAGACGCTCAACGAATGGATGATATGAAGATCTCATTGTACGGGGAAATGTAGAAAACAGAATGCAGATTTGAAGAGCTCATATTCAGATCGAAGCAATATATAGTGCAGGGAGGTCAAAGTTCACAGCGACATATCGTTTATGTTTGTCACGGGGCAAAAGCTGAACGCGACGTATCATGTTGGATTGTCACGGGGTAAAAGCTGATAGCGACGTATCGTGTAAGACTGTCACGGGACAAAAGCTGATAGCGACGTCCTGTGCAGGTTTGACACTCCTAAAGTTTTTTTTTGTCGTTAGTAAGAGTATCGTGCAACGAACGATATGGAAGGATCTCGTGACATGTGAGTGCGACGAACGGACAGAGATATATACAAACATCCAACACAAAATAAATAATTATCATTTTTAAAAACTGTAGCACGCAGAACCTACTGGCGAGCCCTCTTACGCCTAGCCCTCCTAGCCTATGCTCTAACGTGCCCCTAAGAGTACGTCAGCCTATATGGGGGCACGGCACAACCAGCACAGACATCCTGCGCGGGCGTCTCCTGTGGCGGGTCCTGGCTCTGTGGTAGAGGTGCTCCACCAAGCTGAGAAGCGGCGAGAACGTCCTGATCTGGGTCCTCCAGGTCGTCGAAGTCGTTGCCTGTACCTGACCCCCCTCGTCTCCAACCCCGGACCCGCCCGCCTGCGACAATGATGCCCCCGAGCGAAAAATCCCCGTCGAGTAGAATCCTCCTGTATATAAGCAATGTGAAGCATCAGTCATTTGAACTAAGAAGACTCTAGTACTCGTCGGACGACGCTTGCTCACCCCCGGCTGAGTGAGGGGACGAGGAATGGAGGATCCACTCGCTCCAGCAAAGCTCGCAGTGGTCGGACGAGTCACGAAAGGCCGAGGGATCAACGATCCACTCGTGCCCCGTATCCCGTCGAAGCGTCGGACCTATGCAACATTCGGTTTGTTATATCACGTTGTAGGGTTGCCACAATGAAAATGAACGGAACTAACCTGTGGAGGCAGCAGCGCCGTGTGGTGACCATCCTGGTAACGGACTGCGTGGACGTGGACCAGCGGCAGCCTGCGGAGGTACCGCGTTGACAGCTGAACGACACGAGAAGATGCGCAAGATCGAACGCGCCGTCGTCTGCATCCGCTGGAACGTCATCTTCTGTTCCACGTCGTTCATGTGAATGCCTGCGTCCAACCTCAGCATCACCGAATCGATTTCGACATTCAATGCCCGTGCGGCGTCGGCCTACAAAAATCGAAACAAATTAGGTTCGTCGCTGAAATATACATGAAAATCATGTTACGTTACAAAGGTATTAAGGCCGAGAAATCATGACGTACCCCAATGAAGTAGTCCTGTTCTCGGTGCCTGGGGTAGGTGTCCGTGATCGCTGCTTGGTGCTGCTGCTGCGTGGCCGGTGTGAAGGTCACGCGCAGACGAGTCCGCGGTAGGTACCACCGAAGGTAGGCGATGTAGTTCTCCTCTGAGTGGCCGTAGATCTCGCCAATCACCTCCTCTGTGGCTATCAGCCAGTCCGCCACGTATTGCTGCATACGTGGTTCCCGGAGGAGCCTCTGCTTGTCCCCGTCGAGTCAACCCGCGTACGTAAAAGGTTAACTATCGTTCCATTTCATTCGATACAAGAGTAGTAAAGTTAAAAGAGAAGTACTCACTGGTGGTCCTGGTGGGGAACGGCAACCGGTACGTCTATCGGGAATCCCTGCCGTAGTCCGAACTGCCTCATCACTTGGCCTGGGCAGTGAGGCTCAACGCATATGTCGTACACCATCGGGATCAACGTCATCCAGTAAGCTGAGTCACGCGTGCACAACGTCGAGAGGCCTAGAGGCGCTCGAGCTGCGACCGCCTCCTGCGTGTATGGTTCCCAGACAACGTCGGAAGGCTGGAGACGGTCCAACTCGAACACGAAGTCCGGATAGCTCTGTCTCACCTGAGCATGGGCGTAACGACGCTGTGAAAATAAAACAATCAAGTGGTTACAAGTTTTGATGAACACAATAGCATATTTGAAACAAATAACAATTTGTACTTACGTTGCGGTGAAACCAGTACGTGCCCATCGTAGGCCCGTCGGCTGGGTTCTCGAACGCGGGTGTTGCGTCGTAAGGAGCGATGTCGACGATCGGTCGGCCGATCGCGAACCGCTCCGCAGCCCAAAACTATAAAAGAACGGGGCAGCCCGTGAAGATTGCTCCAGGATCCGTCTTCGTGCACGCGTCGCACAACCCACGATAAGTGGCTGCGAGTACTGCTGAACCCCAGCTCCACTAAGGCACGAAGCCTATCTCCGCATCTGCTATCGACCAGGCATAATGGATAAGCCCCCTCTCTACTGTGTTCCCAGACGTATTGGTGAACATCACCCACCCAAAAATCCAGAGCAGGTACGCCTCTAACGAGCGTCGCACGGAGTACTCGTCAGCGTTCGGGTGGAGCTTGTCGGCCTACAAAAGGAGAAAACCATGTTAACAATCTTAATTGTAATGAAAAATAACGAAGTCTTCAAGTTAACTTACTATGAACTGCATGATCCAAGTCTTCGTAGGTCCGGTGGTCGCGTAAGGGTAGATTGCCTGAACAGCGGGGAGCCTCGGTAGCCTCATCACGTGAGTGAATCGTACAGTGATGTCCTCCCTCCATCCACCAATAGCATCCACATGCCCAACAGCCTCTCCGGCTAGTAGTAGCCCTAGCAGGTACGAGACGTCCTGCAGCGTCGGTGCCATCTCCCCACAAGGAAGATGGAAGGTGTGCGTCTCAGGACGCCACCGATCTACCAAAGCAGCTATCAGGGACCAGTCCACATCCCACCATCTCACCTGGTCGTGCTCGTCGGCACGCGCCTCAACAAGCCTACAAATCACTATCAGGCCAGACTCACGCAACCTGCATACCATCAAGTGTAATATTAGTGTCAAGTATAATATTAGTGTCGTAAATCAAAAGAGTATAATCGTACCACTGGACGTTTAGCGGATCGACACGCAACAACTCGCGCGACGGGCGTGGACGAAAGGTGGTAAGCTGAGCACCCTGCACTACCGACAAGTACGACCTGTGCACCCTGTCGACCGACCTGCTGAAAAGAGATGGTGTATTGTCCGCCATACCTGCATGAATACATGAATACATTAATAAGCAATTTATAAAAAAACAAGACAATATTAATACATAAAATAAATGGTCCATTATATCTCAACATTGCAAAAATTACACGTCTTAATTCAAACTACCAAACACAACATAAAAATATCACAAAAACATTAAAATAGTTCATGTCTCACAATGATAAATATTACACGCACGACAGATGGCAACAACATAACAAAT
The DNA here is from genome assembly GCA_019925245.2 of Oryza australiensis. Lineage (NCBI taxonomy): Eukaryota > Viridiplantae > Streptophyta > Magnoliopsida > Poales > Poaceae > Oryza > Oryza australiensis. Next base: position 629,876 of record JAIFGZ020000545.1, on the reverse strand, counting down.
ATTACAAATATCGGATCACCACTAGATTGAAAAGGAGCAAAGAAAATAATCAAGCCATTGCATCGCCAGCGGACGACGTAGTCACCGCACGAGCACGTCTAGGACGTGGTCGCCTCGTTGTTGTTCCTTCTCCCGATGGACGACTGCCATCGGTGGCCTGTCCGGATAGACCTGCACCTGCGACGGTTGAAGTTTCTGAATTCTTCGAGCAATTTTTTATGTATGTCCGCGCTCATCGCATTTGCTGCAACGTAGGGTCCTTCCCCCGGCCTCCGACTCGTCCATGTTGTTTCTGATGCGTCCGACTGACGCCGTCCCTTTTTCACCTTAACTTCGACGGATCTGAAATGTAGAACACTTGTGGCCTCAGTGTTGTGTACGATCTAGATATCCCAAAACCATATATCTCCTCCTTCCATGTATGAAAAATTGATTCTTTCCTGTAGTACGGTGACACATAGATATCGGGAACTATGCCACAATCCCCAGCTGCAGCAAGGACGTGTGAGCAACACAGATGTCTAAGCTTCGGCTTCATACAGCTGCAACTACAACCACCCTCCGCATGAAGCACAAATTCCTACACAGCTTGAACACGGTTGATGCCGCGCCTTCTCCTGTCGACACACATGATCTCGTACCTATGAACTTGGGTTCCTTGGGGGATTACTCTGTTATTCATAGCCTTTAGAATTTTATCTTGCATATATTTCATCACCACGTTGCAAAATAAAATGTTGTTATCGGCCATCAAAGGGAAAATTTTCTTAAATCTATCCCTAAAGTATGTCTGAGTGCCATGAAGGATAAATTCCACAATACCCACCAATGGGAGCCCCCGAACTCCTCGCATCACTCAGTTGTACACCTCGGCAGGTTGGTTGTCATTATACCATATCGAGCTCCGTTAGTGTCATACAACAGAGACCACTTTTCTTTTGGTTCATTCTTTATCCAGTGGGATAAATTACGTATTGATGGTGCGGACCTCCTTCTCATTGTTGGCGGGTCATTATTCAATGGACCAAGAGGTACTGCAGGCTCGCCATCCTGTGGCCAACGAGATTGCTCGTCGGTTTGCTTCGTTGTCAGCTCATCCAACCTTCTCCACATCTCATTGAATTTTTTTCTCTTGATTTTGACCACATAGCCTCTTGAATAGATCCATCAGGTGCTTGTTCTTGAATTGTTTGTAGAAATTGGCTCCCATATGCTGCATGCACCACCTACTCCGAACATCATGTCACCTAGCTGGAAGTCCCCTCTCCGGCCAACCATTCTGAAGATAGTCGATTGCCCTCAGCATGGCCGCATGACGATCGTGAATGAGACAAACATTGGGCCTCATACGAACGACTTGGCATCGAACTCTCTCTAAGAACCAATACCAGCTTTCGGTGTTCTCACTCTCGACAAATGCAAACGCCATAGGTAACACCTGGTTGTTCCCATCTGCTCCAATCGCCGTCAGTATCTGACCTCTATATTTGCATGTCAGAAAGGTCCTATCTATGCACATCACAGGGCGACAATGCACAAATGCGTTGATGCAAGCACCAAGCGAGAAAAAAGGCTCTTTGCAGCATGCTCTTGCTCGATTCAGTAGATGATGGAAAAAGTCTGAATGTTGTAGTAGGTATTGGGGTTTCTCTGAGCAATGGTGGCTAAAAGACGAGGTAAATTGTCATACGATGCTTCAAATGTGCCATACCTCATCTCCAATATCTTTTATTTCGCCCCCCAAGCCTTGGAATAGCTGATAGTATACTTGAATCTGTTCTCAATGTGCCTAATAATGGAGCTTGGTTCAAAGTCCGTGTTTTTAACAAAATTGCTGTACATCTCACCGGCAACAAACGCCGAAGTGATGTTGCGGTGATACTTATCTACCCCCGACAACAGACATGTGTGCTCACCAACAATGTTCACTTTCCAATAGTCACTCCATTTCCCCTTGTATGCATGAACGCGCCACGGACAATCATCTTTCATGCACTTCACATCATACACATAGTTCGTAGACTTCACCACCCTAAACTCTCTATGCAAAGAGACCGCCCAATGCTTCAGTGCCTCTTTCATGTCTTTTTTATGAGCATACCTAGCACCCTGGATTACCTCGTTATCTTTGTATTCAAATGAAACCTGCTGCCCCTCCGAGATAACAAGCTGAGAGAAATCAGCTTGTTCCCAATCCACGGGCATGACATCTTCTTCCTCGTCCGATGATTCATCGCCCTCTGCTTGCTCATTTTCAGAATCCTCCCTCTCCATTTCTTCAACAATTGCTTCAATTCTCTCTCCCTCGTCCGCCACGCTAATCGCCTCCTCCAAGCTTGCTTCATTGCTCGGACCTTCACCATACTCTGTTTGCATTGTATTACAGCTATTGATTTCGTGCAATGCCACAAAAATAACAAGGGGCCAGGACCTTTCAAGTGTCATGTCCACATAACGTCTCCACAACTTAGTGTTATCTATAGGCATAAGTTCCCAATAATATCCTTCTGTTGCACGACTTACTACAATGGATAGAGACATTGTGTTCACTCTTGTATCCACTTTAAATCCACGTAGCAACCAACTATAGACTGACTCAAATGTTTTATCGGCTGGCCTATCGATGCCCTTTGATTTTATCCTAAATTCTAACAAATCTACACCTTCTAGACCGTATCTAACATTGTCTTCACCATGAACTATCTGAAATATGACCTTACTTGCCATTGTGCCTGACAAACAAATTGAAACTGAGTTTATTCCATACTACGAATATGTTGCCTAGATGATTCTGTGCCTAAGTTAATTTCTTTAATAATATGTTCTCTAGTCTACATCTTAAAATATCCCGAATCGGTTTGTTCATTTGATCTACCGCCAATCGTACCTCGTTCATCTAAATCGACAAATTTTGTAAACTAAATTAAATTAAATCATACTTTATATCTAAACATATTTAGATTATCAACAAAATTGTACGCACGATTATCCAAATCGGTTTGTCCTAGATCACATTGGCTAAAATAAATCATGTCCTCATTTTAACATCTATATCATAGTGCTTAACATCTATTCACATAATATACACATAGATCCGAACATATTCTACCTAAGTTGATCTAAATATTTTACCTAAGTTGATCTCAATTAAATCATCTAAGTTGATCTAAATTAAATCATCTGTTTTACAAATCTAAAACTAAATATTCAATAACTATTCAAATATTTAAAAATTTTATTTTCCCTAATATTGCATTTACAAACTAACTAACAAAAAAGTACGACATGATATTGCATTTACCTCGGATGGAGTACGCAATCTGACAGGGCTTCGCCGTGCTCCTTTCTCTTCCTCACCCATCTCTCTTCTTTTTTCTGGATTTGGGAGGCTGCAAATGAGAAAAAAATCTTTGACTCGGTTATATACTGCCCAGGCTAAAAAAACGCCCTTCCAGAGGGCGAGAAGGGCAAAAACGCCCTTTGAAAGGACGGGAAGGGGGCCGCCTACAAAAAGCCGGGGTGGCCGCCCTTGTTCGGCGCCCGTTTCATCGAGACAAAACGCCCTTGGTAAGGGCGGGAAGGGGGCCGCCTGAAAAAAACAGGGCGACCGTCCTTTTTGCAGGCGGCCCCCTATTTAAACAGGGAAAAAACGCCCTTGGTAAGGGAGGGAAGGAGGCCGCCTGCAAATTTGTCGTTGCATGGCAGACGACGCCCAACGGCCATGTGCCATGTCGAAAAAACGTCCTCTGGGAGAGCGTTTTTTAAATCTCGTCCTTCTAGAGAGCGGGAGGAGAATAGTTTGTAATTTTCGAAAACGAAAAATTAGTTTTGTAAATCTTTCAAAAAATTAAAAGTGCTAAAAATTCACGGGGCGATTGTGGTATAGTAGGGAGATGATATTTTCTTTAGTTTGACCGTGTCGAGAAAAGAGAAAGCGGAAGTGCACAGGTTCTTTTTTGTCAATTCCTATATCTCGATTGCGCGCCTCCCGCGCACGCTATCACTCGCGTACTAGACGGACCCGATGTGTTATCAATTTGTTATTGGTAATACCTGATACTGACGTGTATCAGGCCTGGTATATGTATTAGCGCTGATAACTAGATACCGAGACTATCAGGTATCACACTTTATACCTGTCGATACCGGACCTAATCATTGTTAGTACCGGGTACTAGACCTATCGATCAAGCCTGATACGTATATCGGACCAAAGCATTGTTGTTGTTTATGTACCAGACATGATACCTATCGATTAAAAAACAAGCCTGATATGTATCAATATTGGACCTAATCATTGTTAGTACTAGGTATGAGACTTATACTTTTTGATATCGAGTCTGATATGCATCGGTAATGGGTCTAATCGTTATTGATAATGGATACATAACTTGATACTATTAGTATCAGACCTGATATGTATTGGTATCATACATATCAGGTACCGAATTGACCTAATACTTATTGATATCGGACATATCGGACCTGATTAATACTTAATTAGTACCAAGGGTCTGAGTAGTAGTTATTAGTATCGAGGGTCTGATTAATACTTTTTTTCTTGGGATGAGTCCAGAACTGAGTAGAAACAACTAGTTGAACACTAAGGTTTAGGTTGACGTCATTTTAAACCTTACCTTTGTTTGATAAAACTGACAAATATGACTATATTTAGTTTGTTATCAAACTTTAATAATGCAAAGGAAATTATTCTATTCTATCAATTTGGGTAATACTGTTATAAAAAATTTTGGTATTGTCAAATTTTAAAAAGTTTGATTTTGGTAGTAATTTAAATATGCCTTTAAAAGATATGTAGCTCTTCTGACAGTAATTTTGACAGTAATTTTGGAGACGCACTTGATAGTATAGTGGTAAGAGGTGTTTGGTTTTAATTTCGTTCTATGTTTAATTCTACATACTTTCATAATTTTTTTGAAAAAAAATGTTTAAAGAGATATCTCCTCTAAATCTCGTTTTTAAAAGATATGCAGCTCTTCCACCGAGACATTCCGGATAAAATCCGTAGACGAAAACAACTACTTTCCCGAAACAAAACAAAATAAAGCGAGCTCTACACAATCGAAACAATCTCCTGTAGTAAAAAAGTTCCCTAATCCAAAGCCGTGCTGACAACTCATTGCATTAATCAAGCTCCCCGTGGAGCAGCCACGAGCTTACAGCTGTTGCCCACGGCCTCCACAACAGGATGGCAACAGTACCCGATCCCCGATTACTCGTGAGGAATTCACCCATTAGAGAACGAGGATAGAGAAAAATTCATCCCCATGGAGATTGAAAATGGGAAAATTTTGATCTCGTCGAGTATGACGGGGGCGGGTACGGACGACCATTCCTTGTCCTTACGAACCCGTGTACCCGACTCTCCCTTAACCTCACGTGTTGCGGATAGAAAATTGACGGTCCAGCCCATGTGCCCACCTTACGTCCTTCCATTTCTTTTTTCAAGTTGCTGGACAAGTGTTAATGAATATTTGATGTTGGGTTTGAACTTGATGATGTATGATTATGAATTTTTTTATTTGCTTGTGTTATTGTTACTGTCTACTAGGGACCAGTGACAAGGTCTTCTGTTCGCGGGGACGGGTTTCTTCATCGGGTATAAAATCTCCGTTGAATATGAGGATGGGAAGAAAAGCTCACCCGTGAGCATTGACGGGGATAGGGGCGAGAAATTTTTCTCCTCGCGAAGACAGGGATGAGTAGGCATTCTCCATTGCCATCGAGAGCATAGAATAGAGGCTTGATCAGAGCATAGAATAGAGGCTTGATCAGGAGTCCATAGAGACGCCAAGCCACGCGAGAGCCAATTCCGTACAACGGAATCCTGTTGTGTATATTTTCTTTTTCTAAAAAACGAAGTTCTAAAATGTGGCAATTTACTAGAGAACATTATAACCATAAAATATCATATCCACTCAATTTATGAGAGAGAAGGCAAAAAAAAAAACCTATTTTGACCTCTCATTCTTCCTCGTAGCCCCTGCCACCGTCTCGCCGCTTGCTAGGGTCTGAGAGTGAGAGAGTAGAAATACTGCAAGGTGAGGGTATAATCTGATTCGAACTAGACACACCATCTCATTCACATAGGCGGGAGAGGCAATTTGGTCATTTTAAATATTTCTCTTTCCAAACAGGTTGAAAATGATAAAATAACAACCGCAGCGTCTTTTAACAAATTATCATTTTTTATATTCTTAGGCCAAGTCGCGTTTTAACGATATCCACGGGCAAAGGCCGTAGTATTTGAATATCCTGTGAAAAAATTTGTCTACCTAAAACACAATAAATACGGATTATTCTGATAAGCTATTTATCGGATAATTCAGAAGAACATATACAGAAAAACGAAGGCTTTTCACTCTCGTCATTCCAAAAGGAACCAAATCCAACATCCAAGCAAAAGATCAGACCACATTAATTACACTTCCATAAATTAAACATACGTAAACCCAACTGGTCTTTTGGTTTATTTTTATGGAAAATTGGCGAATCGCGGATAAACGTGCGTGCTAACTACTATGAGGCGGCGAAATATATGCCACAAACTATTGGTTCGGTGCTTTGTTCTATTGATATGCATGTACTTGATGTCAACTTTGGTTAACAGTTGACCAAGAACAAACTTCGGAGTAGTTAGCGTCGAGCACACCCAAGGATTATAGGTATCAAAGGCAGGATAAAAGTGTAAATTATGAACCGGCATTGTTTACATCCAAATTTAATACATAGCATCAAAATTAATTAGAATTGTCAAAATTTGGAAGTCTATCGGGTTTTCTCTGGATGACCAGTCTGACCGTCAGGTATGGGCCGGTCAGACCGGGCTTATATCTCGATCAGATCGTCGACATGTGGCCGGTCTGACCGATAGAGTACGAGACCAAGTCTGTTTTCATCGGTACTCGAGTTTCCTTAACCATGTTTTGGGTTTCCTAAGGTTTTTACCTTGAGTTGGATGAGGAGGAAGACCTATAGGAGGCAAGTCTAACCTCTATTTACGAGCCAAGGTTGATTCAATTGGAGATACACAATACACACAATCTAGTCTCAAGTTTTTTGCCAATTGAATCGTTCTTTTACTTTTTTTTTTCATATTAATTCCAAGTAGTTCGTCCATCTTTGTCGATTTGCGTTGTAAATCGTCTGCCGTCGCTGCGAGAGTGCGACATCTCTTTGTAGGTTTGTCCTGGAAACCTTTCGTTTGCCCAAGAGACGAGTAGTTATTCATCGTTCTACTTAAATCGGCTCCACTAGCCGGTTTAATCTACAAAACTCATCTTGGTTTAGTTTTTCTTGCTAGATTGAGGTGGTTGGTGACTCCATATCACCGCAAAGCGTTTAGGTGTCTCGATTGTGTTTGTCGTTTTGCCAAAACAGTTGCCAACACGATTTTTGGCGACTCCGCTGGGAAAATCCGCTCAACGTCATCTCACAACACAAGATAGGCAGATATGTGACATAGTCTCATTGCTTTCATTGACAACAAGACTCTCTTCCTGATTGTTCTGTGCAGGATCTCCTTCCCTATGAGACTCTTGCTTCCCTTTGAAAGAGGCAGACCCCTACTTCAATTGTCATCCGACGACTCTTCCCCAGTGTGTGACTCGGACCTCTCACAACCAAAAAAAAAAAAGAAAAAGCAAACGATCGAATATAACCAATCTATCGCCTTTGATGACTCATTGACAGCCTCCTCAACCCAAGCTTCCATCTCCTGCTCCAGACATCGGCGTTTGCCCATGCCTGTCCATGAAAGGTGGATGAAGGTGAGTTTGACTACGAACTCGAGGATGCTGGGAACGATCTCTTTTCGGGCTCCCTTCGAGAGGCCCTCTTCCTCCCTTTTTCTGAATCTGGGAGAGAGGCAAAGAGAAGTTCAGAGAGACCTCGACTCTTTCAGGGAAAGGAGGGGGATCGAATGCGAGATGGAGTCCCTACCGATGGAATGGACATCCTTGGGGACAGCTATGTAAGATTGAATTTACCATAAAATTGGACGGAAAAACTACTACAAAGATCACAAGAAACCCAGCTCAAAGTGAATGGAGAGAGAACCCCTATGCCTTGGAAGGATCTGAAGCTGTTCGGACACTCATAGACAAGTGAACTCCAATCCAAGATCCCTTGAAAAGTGAAGTGAACTAGCCAGGTAGAACAGTCAAGTTAGGAGAAGAGTCTTTCATGTCAAGGTGAACATAGACAGACAAGGTTAGTTTGTTTTCCTTAATTCTCGAGAGAAGACTCGTTGCCGGAACCAAGAGCACCGACGATTGCTTTCTTTCGACCTTCACCGAGAAATTCCATACCTTCCACCGACTTCTTTTGTGTGTGGCCGAACGTGATGCTTTCCAATGCCAAGTACTTTTCTTCACAATGTATGAAGCCCGTAAAACCGAAATCGATCCAAACAAGCAACGGATTGAGCGCACTAGCGCGAAAGCGTCAGCACGCGCATCCGTTTTCTTGCTGGCCGAGTTAATAAAAAAGAAATATCTCATAATTAGGGATGAAGCACTAATGACACACGGATATGCTTTCGCTGCGGTTGACCGAACACTTCGCGACATTAGGAGAACTTCTGCAAATGACACTGGTTCAAATCCGCATCACAGACTAGGTATAGTTTTTATTATCATCATAACAATAATAAATTCAGTTGGATGCTCGAGTAAGATGATAGAGCTTTAGAATGCTATTGAGTCTCTGTCTTTTTCTTCATTTACAGAAGCAACCTCAGCATATCGTGGATTTCCGTCAGTGATAGGTTTGTTAATACGTGAGAGATAATCGTAAAGATTGGATATTAGCTAAAAGATAAAGCTCTAGTAAGCTAACAACGGAGGAATTATGGTTTGTAAATGCATTGGATCAATATGATCTTGAATTGATATGCCTTCGTTCAATATCTATAGTATTCTCGAATATGATAGATTCATTGCTTGTTCGCATAGTTGTGTTCTTAAGTGTGATTCATAAAATCAAAATAGAGTATTCACGCTCTAGGTTGGTCTCCCGCGTAGGACTCGAAACGACAAGAATAAACCAAGTTATGAGCTTTTGGTTGATCTAGAAATAGTTGAAACGCTTGAGAATCCTGAAGATTGGTTTAATGCTGAGGAAATTCCAACCGTATCGCTTAGTGGTAAGATGGGTACAACTATAGCTTCATATTTAGTGGAGTTTATGGTGATGAGAGGTGTAATTGGTGTGGGTCGATCATCTCTCAGTTCACCGATTCATCCATCCAGGAGGGCAAAGCATGTCTCTTTGTCCAGGTATCTCTTTCTTTTGTTATAAACGTTTATCTATGCCTTTTCTTTTTCTATTAAGTGAATATGCCCACTCAACCAATCATTTCTTTATAAAGAAAGAGTACTAAATATGATATTCAAAAAAAGTACTTTTTCGTTGAATAACGAAAACTAAACTTTCTATGAGTTGTTGCAAAGCAGAGACAGGTCATCCATATCTCATTGGATGATCTTGATGAAGAAACACGCAAAATCATGAAGGAGCGGATAAAGGTGATCACGTAGGAAGTGTTGGACAAGTCATGCACTAAAACTCGTCAAGGTGTGGTTCTCAAGTCTGGTACTCCACTCAAAGTTGTCCACGATGAGATAAGTACTGATAATGTTGCAATTCCTATTAAAAAGCTTGTACAAAGTTCAGTATATGAGTCCGTTACTGCTGCTGTCAATAATAAACTTGAACTTGCTGTGGACCAACAGGCCGGTCCGACTGCCCCCTTCACCGGTCTGACCGGCGGCTATATGGCCGGTCAGACCTCACCCCACATTGCTGGTCAGACCGGGCCCTGGGCCGGTCAGACCAGCGCATTGGTGCCGGTACAGGACATTGACCCAATCACGGGTAGTTCAGTTTTATATCACGTACCTGTACACGATCCTCCTGTAGCTACTGTTCATCTACAAATTCCTGCACATATACCTAATCAATACAATGATCCTAGTAGATGTTATCCACATGATACTAGGTATGACCATATGGCAATATTGCGCCACAACAATCACTTTTAAGGCCACCAAACTTACCAATCCACCAAGGCCTGAAAATATGGAGGAACGGATTAGAAACATCATTAGAGAATCATTTAGAATTGAGCCAAGGAATCGTGCTAAGGTTTACCAAAATTCGTATCTTGATTATTTAGATAATATCCCAAATCTTTGTGGTTATAGAGTTTCTGAGTTCACTAAATTTAGTGGTGAGGATAATAGGACAACATGAAAACACATAGGCCAGTTCTTAGCACAATGTGGTAAAACTAGTACCTTCGATGCTTTTAAATTATGTTTGTTTTCTTTATCTTTGTTCGGTACTGTTTTTACATGGTTTACTTCTTTACCGATAAATTCTATTCATACTTGGGCTCAATTAGAACAGAAATTTCATGATTATTTCTACACTGGTGAAACTGAGCTTAGGTTATGTGACTTAACATCGGGTAGGTAAAAGCATAATGAGTCTGTCACTGATTATATTAAGAGATTTAGAAATGCTAGAAACCAGTGTTTTAGTTTGAGTATAACTGAAAGAGATTTGGCTGATCTTGCTTTTAGTGGTTTACTTGTTCCTATTAAAGAAAGATTAGATGACCAACAATTTCTTGATGTTAGTCAAGTCATGCAAAAGGCTCTGGCTCAAGAAAGTCGGGTTAGGGATAGTAAGAAATTTGTTAGATTTAATGATGAAAAGCCTAATGTTGGCATGGTTGATTGCTCTAATAATAGTGATTCTGACAATGATGAGGGTGATCATGATATATATGTTGCTGAGTGGTCTTGGACTAACAAGAATAAGCCTTTTGTTTGTTCTAACTTGACGCCAATTCTAGGCAAAGATCGGCAAAGTGAGATTAAGCTTTGATGTGGCCAAGTGTGATAAAATTTTTGATTATCTCTTGCAAGAGAAACAAATTAGGTTACCTCAATCCTGATTTGCTTATGGCTGACCGTCAACAGAGCAGCCCAGAAGGTCTACGGTGCCCGGGCAATGTCGCCTAGCACCCACCCTACATCGACCACACTATTGTTTACATCCAAATTTGGCACATAGGATCGAAATTAATTAAAATTGCCAAAATTTGGAAGTCCACCGGGTTTCCTCTGGATGGCCAGTCCGACCACCGTGTATGGGCCAGTCAAACCGTAGCCTATATCCTGGTCAGACCGCCGGCATGTGGCTGGTCTGACCGACAGAGTCCAAGACCGAGTCTGTTTTCATCGGTACTCGGGTTTCCTTGCCTCGTAAGGTGTGTTTTGGGTTTTCTAAGATTTCTACCCCGAGTTGGACGTGGAGGAAGACTTGTAGGAGGAAAGTCCAACCCCTATTTAAGGGCCAAGGCCGGTTCAATTGAAGACACACAATCGAGTCTCAAGTTTTTAGCCAATTGAATCGTTCTTTTACTTTTTTTCATATTAATTCCAAGTAGTTCGTCCATCTTTGTCGATTTGCGCTGTAAATCGTCCGCCGCCACTGCGATAGTACAACATCTCTTTGTAGGTTTGTCCTGGAAACCTTCCGTTTGCCCACGAGAGGGGTAGTTATCCATCGTTCTACTTAAATCGGCTCCTCTAGCCGGTTTAATCTATAAAACATATCTTGGTTTAGTTTTTTTGCTAGATTGAGGTGGTTGGCGACTCCATATCACTGCAAGGTGTTTAGGTGTCCCGATCGTGATTGTCTTCTTGTCAAAAAAGTTGCCAACACGATTTTTGGCGACTCCGCTGGGGAATGCGCTCAATGTTATCTCAACTTCGGCGCCGCCATGTCAAAGCAAGCCACATAGGAGGTGGATCCATCCAAGGTCATCCACATCTCATTGGATGATCTTGACAGAGAAACATGCACGATCATGGAGGAGCGGATCAATGTGATCACGCAGGAAGTGTTGGACAAGTCATGCACTAAGACTCGTCAAGGTGTGGTTCTCAAGTCCGGTACTCCACTCAAAGTCATCCATGATGAGGTAAGTACTGATAATGTTGCAATTCCTACTCAAAAGCTCGTAGCAAGTTCAGTACATGAGTCCGTTACCGCTGCTGTCAATAATAAACTTGAACTTGCTATATCATCTTGCTTTAATAAGATGATTAATGCTTATATGGGTTCTAAGTTCGGCTCTCTCATGGTCGATTTACCATCTACCTCTGCTGCAAGTGCTAGCCAAGCCCCTGTTCATCAAATATTTAGCAAAACCGATGGGGCGACTATGCAATAAGCCGGGGGGGGGAGAGTTTTGCCGCTCCTATCGGTCTGACCGGCGCACCTTATATCGGTCAGCCGGCCAACAGGCCTGTCCGATTGCCCCCTTCACCGGTCTGACCGGCGGCTATATGGTTGGTCAGACCTCACCCCACATTGCTGGTCAGACTGGGCCCTGGGCTGGTCTAACCGCATTGGTGCCGGTACAGGACATTGACCCAATCACGGGTAATTCGGTTTTATATCATGTTCCTGTACACGATCCTCCTGTAGCTACTGTTCATCAACAAATTCCTCCACATATACTTAATCAATACAATGATCCTAATAGAGGTTATCCACATGATACTAGGTATGGCCAATATGGCAATATTGCGCCACAACAACCACTTTTTAGGTCACCAAACTTACCCAATCCACCAAGGCCTAAAAATAGGGAGGAACGGATTAGAAACATCATTAGAGAATCATTTGGAATTGAGCCAAGGAATCGTGCTAAGGTTTACCAAAAGCCGTATCCTAATTATTTTGATAATTTCTCATATCCTTGTGGTTATAGAGTTCCTGAGTTGACTAAATTTAGTGGTGAGGATAATAGGATTACATGGGAACACATAGGCCAGTTCTTAGCACAATGTGGTGAAGCTAGTACCTTCGATGCTTTTGAATTGCGTTTGTTTTCTTTATCTTTCTTGGTACTGCTTTTACATGATTTACTTCTTTATCAACAAATTCTATTCATACTTGGGCTCAATTAGAACAGAAATTTCATGATTATTTCTACACTGGTGAAACTGAGCTTAGGTTATGTGACTTAACATCGGTTAGGCAAAAGCATAATGTGTCTGTCACTGATTATATTAAGAGATTTAGAAATACTAAAAACCGGTGTTTTAGTTTGAGTATAACTGAAAGAGATTTGGCTGATCTTGCTTTTAGTGGTTTACTTGTTCCTAGTAAAGAAAGATTAGATGGCCAACAATTTCTTGATGTTAGTCAAGTCATACAAAAGGCTCTGGCTCAAGAAAGTCGGGTTAGGAATAGTAAGAAATTTTTTAGATTTAATGATAAAAAGCCTAATGTTGGTATGATTGATTGCTCTAATGATAGTGATTCTGACAATGATGAGGGTGATCATGATATATATGTTGCTGAGTGGTCTTGGACTAACAAGATAAGCCTTTTGTTTGTTCAAACTTGACACCGATTCCTCAGAAGGATCGGTAAAGTGAGATTAAGTATAGTTTTGATGTGGCCAAGTGTGATAAAATTTTTGATTATCTCTTGCAAGAGAAACAAATTAGGTTACCTAAAGGTCATGTCATACCTTCATTAGAAGAATTGAAGTGTCGATCTTATTGCAAGTGACATGATTCTTATTCTCATTCTACTAATGAGTGTAATGTGTTCTGTCGACAGGTTCAATCGGTCATAGAGGAAGGACGATTGAAATTTACTAAGGGCTCCAAGATGAAGCTTGATAATGATCCTTTTTCTATTAATGTTATTGATTTCAATGACAAGAAGGTGTTGATTCGGCCGGAGCAAGCCAAATCTACTAAGAGGAAGGAAGTTATGATTGGAGAAGTTAAGATGCTTTGTGCCAAGAATCCATAAGTTGGTGTTTGGAAGGAGAATAAAAATGGATCTTCAAGTTCAAGAACATCATAGAAACCAAAAGTGTCTTTTGATATACTCTTGAACAAGTATGAGAAGAAAAACATTGAGAAGGAGCGTAGCAAGGGCAAGAGAACAAGATTACCTCTTGAGGAGCGATTTGGTCATTCACCAAGAGTATTGGAGCCACCATTCCCACATCATTCTCAAGTTATGCCATGGGGGGCACCACCGCCAATGTATGATAATATGCTTCCAATGCAATTTCATCAAGGATGGGGAAGACCGAGAAGATCAGCACATGAGTGTTTATCTTCATCAAACGAAGACCGGTTTTCTCCAAGAAATTGGTTTGAGGAAGAAATGAGGGCACATAAGTGTACTAAGGCAAAAGAGAAGACTTCGGAGGTTATTACTATCAAAGTAGGGTCTCATGATGTGCCAATACCTTCTAAAGATGAAGCTAAGATAATTTCAAGTGATCAAACCGAAGCCGGGACAAGTTCTGCATAGGAGGTAGTCAGACCGGGCCTTCTGGCAGGTCTGACCGAAGACCTACGGCTGGTCCGACCGGGCCTGTTGGCCGGTTTGACAGTTGTCCTCGTGTCGGTCTGACCAAAGGCCTTCTGGCCGGTCTGACCACAGGTACAAAGCCGGTCCGACTGGTTACCAATGTCGGTCTAACCACCGATCTTCTGGAAATGGTTTGGGATTTTCTTCTTCTTCACGAGAAAATAATAGAGGACACTATATACCTCCTAGAACACAGCCGAAGTCAAGGTGGATGCCTAAGAACTTGACGGCTACGCAAAAGAGAAGGTTGCAATGTCTTTGGGCATATAAGTTGAGAGAAAAGAATGACGAAGAGTGGAGAGATAGAAGATTTGATGAGTTGTGACCGTCGCCAATGAAGGAGTGGAGACCCAAGCCATTGAAGGTTGAGGAGCTTGTAGTTGTTCAAGAGGGAAAGGAAAGGAAAGAGGATGAGCAACCGGTTGTCAAGTCATCGCCAAGTGAAGACATGGACATCGACATGGTGTGCATGTTGCCTATGGAGTTTTGTGCCTTGGAGGAGACCGAGGTTGCTCAGCTTTCACTAGGTCCAAGAGATGATGTTTTGGAAAAGCCTGATGAGTCTAACCATCATATAAAACCTCTTTATCTCAAAGGTCATATTGACGGGAAGCCGGTTTCTAGGATGCTAGTGGACGGAGGTGCCGCCGTGAATTTGATATCGTATTCACTATTCAGGAAGTTGGGTCGTGGAGAAGATGAGTTGAAGAAGACCAGTATGATACTCAACGGCTTTAGTGGTGAATCAACGAAGGCCAAAGGAATCTTGTCCGTGGAGCTTACTATGGAAAACAAGACGTTCCCTACTGCTTTCTTCATCGTTGATGTGCAAGGTAACTATAGTGTTATTTTGCGGCGTTGTTGGATTCATGCCAATTGTTGTGTTCCTTCTACCTTGCACCAATGCTTAATTCAATGGAACGGCGATGATATTGAGATTGTTCAAGCGGATACATGGGCCGAGCTTGCAATGGCCGATGTTTCAATGGGATGGCAACATGGGAATATGCAATGCTTATAGGGGTTAGATCTTTTTAGCTTTGATTTTATTAGTGCTTGCAAAGATGACTTTGTACCTATCTCTGTAAAGCCGGCTAGCTTAGCACGACTAGGTGATATTACTTTGTATAATGAGTAAAGAAGCCAATTTAGAGTGGTTGCAAAGGAGGGTGCAAGAATATCGGTCTACAAAGAACGGTATTGGAGATACTATTGAAGATTTTGACGAAGTAGAGAAGCTTGGTCAAGGGTTTACATCAGCCGATCCATTGGAAGAAGTGGACATAGGAGATGGATGTGTTCCAAGGTTGACTTTTGTAAACAAAAACATGAAATCCGATTATAAGGTTAAAATAATCGAGTTGCTTAAAGAATATGTTGATTGTTTTGTATGGGAGTATCATGAGATGCCGGGACTTAACCGTGATCTTGTTGAGCATCGGCTTTTTATAAAATCAGGATTTAGACCTCATAAACAACCTCCTCGTTGCTTCAATACTCTCATATATGATCATGTCAAAGAAGAGATAGACCGATTATTAAAGACGGGGTTTATTAGACCACATCGTTGTGCGGAGTGGGTGTCCAACATTGTTCCGGTGGAGAAGAAGGGGAATGGTAAGATTAGATTATGCATAGATTTTAGAGATTTGAACAAAGCTACTCCTAAAGATGAATATCCTATGCATATAGCCGACATGTTGATAAATGATGCTTCGGGTTATAAGGTGATTAGCTTTTTGGATGGCAATGCCGGCTACAATCAATGTTTATGGCGGAAGAGGATATGTACAAGACGACTTTTAGGTGTCTGGGATTTGTTGGATTATTTGAGTAGGTTGTCATGACATTTGGGTTGAAGTATGCCTGTGCAACATATCAAAGAGTGATGAATTTGATCTTTCATGATTTGTTAGGATTTATCTTGAAAAACTACATTGATGATATTGTTGTCAAATCAGATTACATGGATGGTCATATAGCCGATTTGTAACACCCTAAAAATCCGAAGTTTTAAAAATCAAAATATAAAAATCAGAACTTACAAAAATCTTTTGATTGATTGCATCTTGTCAAATTTACTTGCCTCTTATTTGCAAATCTTCGATGCCGAGTGAAATAAATGAATATTTATTTTGAAGGGGAAAAAATCGATAGGGTTTAAAATCCTAAAAGAAAGGAAATTGCAAATATCAGAAATAAAATATAAAAGTAAAGATTTAGGGAAGAGTTAAGGTTTAATAAAAATTTACTTTTGAACAAAGGATATTGAATTTTTCGGTACAATACAAAAATTTACTAAGTCATAAATAAGAACAAAAAGTATAAAAATAATAATAAATATATAATTAAAATAATATATATATGTATATAATAAAGTGGGCAAAAAACGTAAAATCTTATTAAATTACAATTGGGCCAAAAATCCTATTTAGTTTATATGTGAAATACAAAAGGAATTGAAAGTGATAAATAAAATAAAAAAAGAAAAAACGGAAAAATAAAAAATGCACTGTTCATTATGCGCCAACTGCTCGATCCGGTCCCGTGCCCCACGCGCCGCGCGCCATCCCGTCCCTCGCGCTCCGTGCCCGCGCCACACCGCGTCCCATCGCTGCGCCACGCTGTCGTCGCATCTTGCCTCGCGCCCCATGCTCGTCGTGCGCGCGTTGCCATCGCCCGCGCGCCGCGCCCGTCACGTCGCCGCCGTCGTCATCACCGCTTCTTCCCTCCCGGCGTGGCTATAAATCCCCCTCCTCTCTTCCTCCCCCTTGCCATTTCCCGATTCTTTCCCCTTCTCCATCTCCCCTATTTCCGCGCCGTGTGGCACAGAGCGCCGCCTCTGTGCCGGAGCTCCGCTGCAAGCCGGCCGCCCCCCCTTCTCGCCGTCGGTAAGCCCCCTTTCCCCCGCCGTCCCGTAGCCGCCGCCCTAGGGTGCCGCCCGGCCAAGAGGAAAGAGGAGCCGGAGAGGAGGAAGAGGGGCAGAACAGAGGAGAAGAAGAAGCAGAAGGGAGAAAGAAGAAAGAGAAGAGAGGAGAGAAAAAAGGGAAAGAAAAGAAAAGAAAAGGAGAAGAAAAAAAGAAGGGAAAAGAAAAATAAAGAAAAATAGGAAATGTTTTTGAAAAAGATTTAAAGTGAAAATCTATTTCCTCTCCTAAAATAAAAATTTATTTGGAGACAATATAAAATAGTGATAATTATAAATTAGGAATTTTAATTATGACTTAGTTGTTATTAAACCTCAAATTTATCATATGAATTTATGTTGAGTTCAATTCTTAAATTATTAAATACAACCTTAAGTTTGGAATGAGTCATTTAGGAATTTGAATATAATTTAGTTTGTTAGTAAAACCTAAAACCTTGTCGTATAAAAATTTCTAGAATTTAAATTCTAAATCATTTAGCATAGTGTCACGCTTTAGAGTAAATCATTTTAGGATTTGAATTAATTGCAACCCTAGGATTTGTCGGCTCGTTAAATTGAAAATAAAATTTGAATTAACCACTTCCTTTGTCGGTATAATATTTTTGAATTGTCGACCGATATCTCTTTTTTCTAAATTATAATAGACTAACTCGAAATAACATCACCTTATAATTAATTAAGTCGATAAAACGCGAAACTTCAAATTATTGTATCTCGTTCATTTTAACTCAGATTCTATCGAAACTCGAACCTAAATTCACCTAAAATCGTAGCCTAGTGTTGGGAGCCGCTTTTGCGATTTATTTGGCTTTTGGTGATTTTTATTTAAATTCTAATCGAATTCAATTGTATTTCTCGCACGTATAAAGAGCCCGAGGGAACCGTTGAGAACGTCGAAGGCTCAAGCCAACAAGGTCACGAGCAACGCAAGTCATCACTCCCTTTGAACATATCGATCCTAATTGTGAAATGATATTGATTTAAACTTCAAATATGCATGCTATACACAAAATACCTATGCTTGATACGCCATGCCTTGATATTGCTTACCCTTAGATATACTCTTTGTAACCCTCGATATGATATAACCGAAGGAAACCTTCGATAAAATGCTTAGCCATGCTTATACTATAATCTTGCATGCTCATATTTTTACAAAAGCTATATGCTTGGGCAACTACCTTAGGAAGGTAGTTGAGATACGGCATGTGGAGACATGAGCGTCACATTGCTTTGAACATGATGAAAATAGTTTTGATGGAAAAATAAAAGTACAAAACCAATGTTTTTAGACTGGGGCGGATGGATGATTTGGGTGGATTCCGGCAAAGGCAAGTACCATCCCTGGTCAATTAAGGACCGAGCCATGAGACTTATAACATGGAACGAGCCAGTACAACCTTACTTCTCGAATGGGTATAGACCTAGCGGAGTAGATATCCGAGCGGAGGTAGTATCCCTGCATAGTGGTTCAGGTGTTGGGTTGAGTTAATGGCTTATCGGTGGGGGATTTACCGCTGATAGGTACCTGGGCTAGGAAATGACGACTAGAGTGCAAGAGGATTTAAGTTCATGGAGCGGGTACTGCCAAAGCGAGGTTATCGAAAAGCTTTGCCATGACCGTTCCGTATAGAGGGATGTAGGCTCATTCAATGGGCAGTTACAGAGTACGGGTAAAGTGTACATCCACTGCAGTGTGAGTAAACCAATCTATTCGAATAGCCGTGCTCACGGATAATGAGCGACGTGACAGGTTTCTCCCGTGGCTAGACTCATAAAAACCTAAACTGATGGGTTGGGCATGCATGATGATCTTATGTGCTGAGGGATCCTCTGCTCGAACTACGAGAAGGGGGTAGACTCCCCAGAAAACCATGACGACTTGGAGGCGGGAAACCATCCTTGGTATCACGATGGATGGCAGACAGAACCGTCGCCGATTTAATACACTTTAGAACTAAAACTTGACTTGTCTAGATAATAGGTTTGTGAAATGATTTATGAAAATTGGCTTTATACAAACAAACCATAGCCATCCTTTGAATGACCCTATCATGTGCATCATTCCGTGTTGGCTTGCTGAGTACGTTGGGTACTCACCCTTGCTATACGCACAAACCTACAGATGTAGGCGTGGAAGATCTGGAGGACCCGTATGCCTACTGCCAGGAGCGCAATGAAGACGATGGAGCGCAATAGGTCTTAGTCCCCAGTTGTTGCCTGTGGCAATCGACATGCCGCTGCCTTCCGTCTGCTATCTCACCTAAACTCTGATTTTGGTTGTTTTTGGACCAGTAGGTCCTATGTGTTGGATGTTGCCTTCGGGCTTATTTTGTAATATATTCTATGTAAGATTATTCGTGCACTTTGTACCTGATAATTCAGTACTGTATTCGTGGGTACCAAACTACTCGATCCAGGAAAATGGTACTATGAACACGAATGATTCCCGTCCTCAAAAATGGGGGTCTACACGATTTGAGGTTAACTTTTGATAGGATGCGCCGATATGGTTTAAAGATCAATCCACTCAGGTGTGCTTTTGGTGTGTGGCGGGGAAGTTCTTAGGATTCATGATGCATGAGAGAGGAGTTGAGATTGATCCTAAGAAGATTGAGAAGATTCAAGATTTCAAGACGCCGACATGCAAGAAAGAAGTTCAAAAGTTGCTAGGTAAAGTGAATTATTTGAGGAGATTTATATCTAACCTAGCGGGTAAAATCGATGCTTTTGTTCCTATTTTACGTTTGAAAAAAGAACCCGATTTTACTTGGGGGCAGCACAACAAGAGGCGTTTGAGGGATTGAAGAAGTGTTTATCTACTCCACCCGTGGTGTGAGCGCCTAAAGCCAAAATTCCGTTTCGATTATATATTGCCACTGAAGACAAAGTCATTGGAACCATTTTGACACAAGAGGAAGATGGCAAGGAATATATTATCACGTATTTAAGTCGTCGTCTTTTGGATGCTGAAACGAGGTATGTTTTTGCGGAGAGACTTTGTCTTCGCTTATACTATGCTTGTACCAAGTTGCGTCATTACTTATTATTTAGTACTTGCATAGTTGCTTGTCAAACCGATGTTATTAAACATATGTTACAAAGGCTAATTATAAGTGGGAGAATTGGCAAGTGGGCGTATGCATTGATTGAATATGATTTGGCTTATGAAACTTTGAAATCTATGGAACGCCGTAAATTATAGTAGATTTTATAGTAGACCATCATGTGGATATTGCTTATGAAGATGAGTTTGCTTGCTTAATGTTACACCTTGGAAAATTAATTTTGATGGTTCTTCATGCAAAGAGGATCAATGTATAGGTGTAGTTTTAATTTCGTCCAATGGTAAATGTTTTGAAGCATCGGTTCGTTTGGAGTATTTTTTACAAACAATCAAGCCAAATATAATGCTTTATTATTCGGCTTACAAGTGATGGAGATCATTGGAGCTATACACGTGGAGGCGTTTGGTGACTCAGAATTGGTGGTGCAACAAGTTGTTGGAGTTTACAAGTGTCTTGATGAGTCGCTAAATAGGTATCTTGATCAATGCTTAGATATTATTGCCAATTTCGATGATTTTTCCATTAAACATATTGCTAGAAATGAGAATTCTAGAGCAAATGATTTGGCTCAACAAACATCCGGTTATAATGTCAAAAATGGAGTATTTTTAATACTGGAAAAATCGGTGCTTGATTATAATTCTTTGGGCAAAGTTGGCGAGGACGCAGACCACCGACGGTCTGACCGACGCATCACTTCCAGTCTGACCGTAGGTGGACGGAGGCCTGACCGGCCTTGTATGGCCAGTCTGACTGGACAGAAGGAGCGGTCTGACTAGCATTACTTGGTCGGTCAGACCGGGTACACAGAAAGTGCTGGGGGCATAATTCATCTGATATAGAGGCCGAATTAATTTTAAATTCGGACGTTTGTGCCCCGGAAGCGGCAGAAGACTGGAGAATTACTTTGATTCAATATTTGAAAGATCCTAGTCTTAAGGTTGATCAAAAAATTCAGTAGCAAGCATTCAAATATACTTTGCTTGATGGAGATTTATATCGCCGAAATATAGATAGGGTGCTATTAAAGTGCGTAGATGATGATCAATCTAAAGTTGCTATGGGAGAGGTGCATGAAGGTATTTGTGAAACTCATCAATCGGCCCATAAAATAAATTGGTTGCTTAGGAAAGCGGGGTTGTATTGGCCGAAGATGGTTGATGATTGTTTCAAACATTATAGAGGATGCAAAGCTTGTCAATGGTTCAGCAATATTCAATTGGCACTAGCCGTAGTGTTGAATCCTATTATTAAACCATGGTCGTTCCGAGGTTGGGCTTTGGATTTCATTGGTTAAATCTATCCTTCATCATCAAATGCTCAAGATTATGACTCATATGGAGATAATTGACTTTATTTTGAAGCATATTATACATAGATTCGGTATTCCTTAAACATTGACTATGGACCAAGGAGCTTACTTCATGTCTAAAGAGGTGAAAAATTTTGCCGAATCTTATGGTATCAAATTGTTGAGTTCTTCTCCTTACTACGCTCAGGCTAATGGACAAGCTGAGTCAAGTAATACAACTTTGTTAAAACTAGTCAAGAAGAAGATTGAAGAACATCCAAGGAGGTGGCATGATGTGCTTTCTGAAGCATTATGGGCGCATAGGATATCTAAACATGGTGTTACCAAAGTAACCCCTTTTGAGTTAGTCTATGGACAAGAAGCCGTTTTACCGGTTGAGGTGAATCTTGGCTCTCTTCGATATATAAAGCAAGATGATTTGTTGGTTGAAGACTACAAGATCTTGATGAGAGAAAATCTTGATGAGGTGATCGATAAGCGTTTGAAGGCTTTGGAAGAAATAGAGAAAGAGAAGAAGAGAGTGGCTAAGGTATACAACAAAATGATGAAGGCAAAGACGTTCCAAGTGGGAGATTTGGTATGGAAGACAATTTTGCCTTTGGGTTCTCGATCTAAAGAATTCGATAAGTGGTCACCAAGTTAGGAAGGACCTTATCGAATATGCGGAATGTTTTAGGCAATTCATACTTTTTAGAGACACTTCAAGGAGAGCGTTTTCAGCGAGCTATCAACAGGAAATACCTGAAGAAATACTTTCCAAGTGTTTGGCAAGATGCTTAGAAGGTACTATGGCCGGTAATATGGATTATCGCCCTGAGACAAACATATATGCTTTTAGATTTATGATGTTCATTATAAAAGGCTGAGGGCATGTGTTTACATCCAAATTTGGCACATAGGATCAAAATTAATTAGAATTGCCAAAATTTGGAAGTCCACCGGGTTTTCTCTGGATGGCCGGTCTGACCACCGTGTATGGGTCGGTCTGATCGCAGCCTATATCCCGATCCGATCGCTGGCATGTGGTCGGTCCGACCGGAATCCGAGACCGAGTCCTGTTTTCATTGGTACTCAAGTTTTGTTGCCCGTAAGGTGTGTTCCGGGTTTCCTAAGGTTTCTACCCCGAGTTGACGTGGAGGAAGACCTGTAGGAGACAAGTCCAACCCCTATTTAAGGGCCAAGGCCAGTTCAATTGAAAACACACAATCTAGTCTTAAGTTTTTAGCCAATTGAATCGTTCTTTTACTTTTTTTCATACTAATTCCAAGTAGTTCGTCCATCTTTGTCGATTTGCACTGTAAATCATCCGCCGCTGCTGCGAGAGTGCGACATCTCTTTATAGGTTTGTCCTGGAAACCAGACGAGTAGTTATCCATCATTCTACTTAAATCGACTCCACTAGCCAGTTTAATCTACAAAACTTATATTGGTTTAGTTTTTTTACTAAATTGAGGTGGTGGGCGACTTCATATCACCATAGGATGTTTAGGTTGAAAAAAATTGCCAACAACTATTCCCCACCCCAGCAGTACGCAGTCACCCGCCGCATGATCGCGGCTCGATAGCGCCGCCCGTGGTCGCCGCCGGCCGTCCTCCTCACCACCGCCACCATCGGGATGGTGCTACGCTCACCCGAGCTGCGGTTCGCTGCCGTGGCGGGGCTCGGGGCGCTCTCGCGTCCAGCCCGCATCGCGCCCTCCCCGCTCACCGTGTTGGCGGCGCCGCTCCCCGTCGCCCTCCCCCACTCCCTCCTCCGACTTCAACGCCTCCACCGTCCCGGCGAACGCCGGTAAGGTTCTTCTTCCTCCTCTGCATCTGGTGCCCCGTTCGCTTGTGCGGTTCTGCTGGTTTAGTCTGCTAGTGGCCGCGTCGTCGGTTCTCTACTTGTCAGAATGGGTGGCTTCAGGTGCAGGTGGGGCGGCGGCGGCGGAGGCGCTGGGGTGGAAGAAGGTGAGCGCGAAGCAGTTCGGGATCAAGGATTCCATGATCCCGAACGAGGCCTGGAACGTGCTCCACCGCCGCCGCAGCCAGGGGCGGGCCCACAATGATTCAAGGGTATTCAGTTGAATACCCAAGATTTTTGACAAAAAAATTCAAATATGTAATATATATTTCATATGTATATAAAAAGGTATGTAAAATAGACTTTTTTAGAGAAGCCCAACGATAACACCCGACCTCCCTCCTCTCCTCGGCCCATTAGCCCAATAGTCCACTTTAGTAAAAAGAAAAGAAACCCTAACACCTCTCTTTTCCTGTTTCAGCCTCCCTCCTCTCCTCCCTGGCTGGCTGTGGCGGCGTGCACGCACGGCGTCGGCGGCTCGACGGCGTCTGGCGCACCCGGTGGGGGGCGGCGCTCGCCGCGCCCAGCTCTTGCTCCCCGCCGTCCCCGCGCCCGCCCGGCCATCGGGCCGCTGCCGGCGATCGCGCCTGTGTCGCAGCCGCATGCAAGGGAAGGGAGCCGCCGCCGCCTCGCGCCAGCCACGCGGCGGCGCGGCACGCGAGGCCAGGGGGCCTGCGGCGGCCACCGTTGGCCGTCCGTCCCCCTCTCCTCACCCGTCACCACCTGCCAGAGCCACGCCGGTGCCGCCCACCACCACCACACCGATGAGTGCCGCTTGGTAGTATTTATAAATTTTCGATGAATTTCCAAGGAGTCCTGATTAGCGAAGCACTGATGCAATTTATAGATTCATTTTCGTTGTTGAATTCACCTGATTAGCAAAGCAAATCTGAATTGTAACTTTGAAACTTTGAAACTTTGAAAGTAGAGTTGCTTTTGAAACTTGTGATTCACTGATTTGTGAAGCTTGGTAGTAGAGTTAGTATTTATAAATTGCATCAGTGCACATATTTAGCAGAGTTGTTTTGTAGGTCTGAAACATGAAGAGGAAAAACGCTCCCACGGTTAATTTAAAGGCTTTTTTAGAAAGAGCTACTGCAAAGAAGAGAACTCAAGAACCAACTGGTCCAAGTCAGCCTTCTTGCATTGAGAGTCAGATGCAATTAGTGATATATCAAGGTCAACCTGAGAATGAGAGTGCTAGTGCGGCAAGCGGTCCAAGCAGAATAACACCTGATCTTGAGAATGATGATATTGGAGGGCCGAATGATGAGTCTTCAAGTGATGAAGACAATAATGGTGGTGTATATGACATAGAGCATGATCCTGGATTGCAGACTCCTATCTCACAATATGATGTCGATGATCAAGATTCAGTTAGAAGGGAGTATATTGCATTGGGCCCTTGTCAACCAAAGATGAAGACGAAGGATTTTCCGCAGCATGAGTGTGGAGGTATGTGTCGCTTCATGCCAAAGTGGTTTTCTGAATTCAAGTGGCTTGAGTATAGTGTGCACAGAGATGATACATCTTGCTTTGTTTGTTATTTGTTCAAAGATAGCACTAGCAATCATGGTGGAGATGCTTTTGTCAATGGAGGGTTTAGAAATTGGAACATGAAAAGTAGATTTAGTAAACATGCTGGTGCTGTCAATAGTGCTCATTGTGAAGCTGAAGAGAAATACAATTTGTTCATGCAACCTAAAACATAAATTCGTGAGTCCTTTGCCTCAAACACCGCAGAGTTTAAGGTCCAATATCTAGCGCGCTTGACATGGTCTTAAGTGTATAAGATATCTTTTGCAGTAGGGGTTGGCTTTTCGTGGTCATGATGAGTCAAAGGATTCTAACAACAAAGGAAATTTTAGAGAACTTTTACAATGGCTAGCAGGGAACTTTGAAGAAGTTAATAAGGTGGTTCTAGAAAATGCTCCAACCAGTTGTCAGATGATGGACCACAATATTTAGAAACAACTCATTGGTTCTTGTGCTCATGAAACAACTAAACTTGTCATAGAGGAACTTCATGATGAGTGTTTTGCAATTCTTGCAGATTAGTCTAGTGACGCCTACCAACAAGAATAGTTGGCTCTTTGCTTACGGTTTGTCAATAAGACAGGGCAACTGGTTGAACGGTTCCTTGGTCTTGTCCATGTTGAAGATACTACATCGATGACTCTTAAAGATGCAATTAAGTCCTTGTTTATTATGTACCAACTGCCCTTATCCAAGGTACGTGGACAAGGATACGATGGTGCTAGTAACATGAAGGGTCATATTAATGGTTTGAAAAAACTAATTATGGAAGAGTCTCCCTCTGCTTACTATGTACATTGTTTTGCCCATCAGCTTCAACTAACCCTTGTAGCTGTTGCTAAGGAGAATACTGACTGTGCATGGTTCTTTGGGCAACTTACATATTTGTTAAATGTCCTTGGGATGTCTTGTAAAAAGATTGGCATGCTTCGTATAGCTCAAGCTGAGTATATGATTGAAGCATTGAAGTTGGGTGAAATTGAGAGTGGCTAAGGTTTGAATCAAGAGATGGGCTTAGCAAGACCAGGTGAGAATACCTTCTTACCTCTAATCCTCTATGCTAATATCTCGATTGCACCTCTAAATTATACTCACTACTTTAATTAACATATGGTGGCAGGTGATACACGTTGGGGATCTCACTACAAAACAGTAATGCATGTCATGTCTCTATATCCTTCACTCAAGAAAGTTCTATACAAGATTGGAAAAGAGAGTAAAGGTGCAGAAGCTATAGGAGCTCAAACTATGTTACAAGTTTTTCAGTCATTTGAGTTTGTTTTCCTGTTGCACATGATGAATGAAATATTTGGATATACAAGTGATTTATGCAATGCTCTGCAAAGGAGGGAGCAAGACATTGTGAATGCAATGGATCTTCTTGAGTTCACAAAGGTAGAACTTGATGTTTTGAGAGAAGATTCTGGATGGCAAGAATTTCTTAACAAGGTCACTTCTTTTTGTGTGAAGCACAAAGTTAAAGTCGTTGACATGGATGGGAAGTATAAGCCTATACAAAGATCTAAGAAGTTCTACAAAGATGCTACTAATTACCATCGATTTCATGCTGATATGTTTTTGGGTGTCATTGATAGGCAACTTCAAGAGCTCAATAGCAGATTTGATGAGGTAGACACAGAGCTACTTAGATGCATGGCATCATTTAGCCCAGCCAAATCCTTCTTTGGTTTTAATGTTGACAACTTAGTTAAGCTTGCCAAGTTCTATCCTAATGATTTCAATGTTGAAGAAATGAACCAGCTCACCTTTCAACTAAACCGCTATATTAGTGATGTGAGTAAGGATGAGAAGTTTACAAATTTGAGAAGTTTAGCAGACCTATCTATGATGCTTGTCAAAACAAATAAGGTTTCTCGCTATGACCTTGTTTATAGACTTCTCAAATTGGTGCTAGTTCTCCCTGTTGCAACTGCTGGTGTTGAGAGAGTTTTCTCTTCAATGAACTATATCAAAAACAAGTTAAGAAGCAAGATGGGACAAGAATATTTGAATGATTGCTTGGTTACATTCATTGAAAGGGATATCTTCATGCAAGTTAAAGATAAAGACATTATCACTCATTTTAAAATATAAAGAAACAAAAAGTTATCCTCTAAATTGTAAGATTTCTTACCAATTTTTATTTTCTATGCTCTATCAATTTCATATGTTTTGTCAATTAATACTTGAGTACTGTAGTTTAATATGCTTGACACATTCAATTTGTGGTTAATTCTATGAATCTATGACTTTATGAAATTATGCTTTGATGCTTACACCGTTATATATTATAGAACTATTAGACTTTGGGTTAGAAAAAATATTTTTTTTCAATTTCAAATACCCAAGTTACAAATCCTGGGTCTGCCCCTGGCCGCAGCAGAGGTGCGTGTGTCCATGTCTCTTTCCTTGGTCCTCTTGCTGCTTTTACCATGCAAAAGGACTGAAATGTTATGAGTTACAGAATGCTCGATTTATTATATGGGTTCTGATGATATCCCGTGGTTGCAAACTTGCAGTTATTTGGTGGAATCAAGCACAAGTAGTGGAAACGAGCACTCTGTGTCGTCGTGTATCATGCACGGAGTGGTACATTGTTTATGCGGTGGGGAACGTAAACCAACATCCTAAAAAATTTTCTGGTGGGAACATTTCGCTTCCCGTCTCTGGAAAAACAAAAAAGTTACACATGACATTTCATTCGACTGACATCTGTAAATCTTTTGATCAGGATTTAGTGTAAAAACTGTCATTTTTATGAATATTCCCTATGTCCATTTTTTAAAAATGTGTATTTTGACATATTTGTTTTATTGTTATATTTATTGTGGTAATTTGTTGTCTATTGTGATGCTTAGATTTAATGCTAGCCTGTTCTTTGTAAGAACAAGTGAAATGCTGAATTATTATCTGAACCGAATTTACTCTGCTTTATCATCAGATACCTTGCTTGGTCATTTTGTTGTAGGTTTCACTAAATATGTCTGAGAAATGGCCTATTAATGGCAAATACTATTGCATTTTACTGTATCCGATGTAATCCACCACGCTTTGTCTTTCCTTTTTCTGAACTAGGTGCAAACTTATATTAGTTGAGTATGCTATTTGATTGAACTGTATTTTTTTGTAAAAATAATTACTCTAAGGCCACAGTGATAATATAAGATTTTGTGTGTTACAGCTGGGCTACCGCTCTCTTTTTTTTAAAAGAAAAGTGCTTGCCGTAATATAACATTTGATGGTTTCTTTCTTCCTTTTGCAGGATATTATGTCTACCTGTTGGTGGTTGTGTTCGAGATCTCATAATGAAGAAGACCCCAAAAGATTTTGACATAATAACCACAGATGATCTTAGGCAGGTTATAATTCAAATTACCAAGCTTCTTATCCTGATGAAGTGATGTTCTTATTTTTGTTAGAAGGATGAAGTGTTGTTCTTACATGAATTTTTCTAGCCGAGGTTTGTGGCATGCATTTTCCTAGAGCTGTTTTTTTCTGAAATTGGTTCATAGGAAGTTTGCCACAGTAGTTTGCTTTTGCTTTTGCAAATATCAACGTCAAAACAAAGATAAATAAATAACTTGCTTAGTGTGCATTTGTCACCTCCTTTTTCGCAATGGCAAGATTAGATTTTCAGTGTTGACAATGATATATTCCATGCACTAGAAAATGTAAGATGCCATGTTCTGAAATATAGGAATATTTCAACCATTCATGTAAAAAGCCTGCAAAATATTTTATATGTTGATTTTTCACTTTTGTTTGCGAAAAGTAAAGTGTGCTAGTTAAATGTTGATACCAGGATTACATCGGTAAATTTATAGTACTTTATAGAGATTAAAAATATTACTTCCAACTCCTGCAGGTGAAAGACACTTTCTCAGGATCAGCTGTTATAGTAGGAAGGCAGTTCCCAATATGTCATGTATATGAGAACAATTCAATCGTTGAGGTTACGACATAATCATTCTTACTATCTGTCAATTCTGGTATCCTTGGCACATATCTTAATTTTGGGTGCTACATTGCAAACTGCACACTTGACAAATATTGGAACTGCAGATTCTGACAAATTAGATTTTCTTTCACAACCTAGGATTTAGGGGTGTCTAGATATTTCTTATGTCTCTTATGTCTGTTGTTGGCAGGTATCAAGTTTTAACACTTATGCACGAGGGTCGACTACCAATCAAATCTACTCGTCCAAGAGCCCCCATTGTAGCAAAAATGATTATGTCCGACGGAAAAATTGCCAAGGGAGGGAATTCATTATAAACGGGTTAGTGCATCTATCCTTTTTAATGATATCTGTTGGCCATATTGCAGGGTTTAGTGTATATTTTTCTCAAGATAAATGTTTGCAGGTTAATGTTCAATCCATACGCAGAAGAGATCTATAACTACTTCGGAGGCATTGAGGATATTAAGAAAGCTAAGGTCTGCTTTACTTCATATATTTATTGGTTCAACATCCAATCATTCTATTTCTGTGTTCAATCCAAGTAGCCTTTCACGAAGCCATTCATTCTATTAAGAAAGCAGGCTAGGACTGTTTTGAAAATATACTATGCTACTATGCCTTCTTAGAGTATTGTTTTACACTTTTAAGTGCTGCTCAATCCAAGTAGCCTTTCACGACGCCTTCTTCTCTTTTAATATTGGTTGCTTCATAATCTTTATGCTCAGAGTTGATGGCAGTCTCTCTTTCTCTCTTTCGGAAGGGACATCACTCACGTGTAACTCCTAAATCTTTTGGTATTATAGGGTTATTTTTAAGCATCTCCAAACGTTTACTTTAGCTGAAACTAATTCGTTCGATGAATCAGGATATCACTTTATTTTCCAGAGAAGTTGTTCCTTTATTCATTTTATCAGTTAGTGCAAATCAGCCAACACATATTTTGTTCTTTTTATCCTTTTTGGTATTTGGTGCATTCCCATCCATCATATTATAATTGTATCGAATCATTGCTTTTTATCAAGCCTGAAAAAAATCTATTCTCATATTATGTATGTGACAAACAAGACATACGGTAAATTATGCGCTCAAGATTTTAAAATAATCATATCCTTTAGTTTGTACTTTTACCTGGAATATATGTTTAACCAGACCTGGTCCGTTTTCTTTTGCAGTTGAGAAAATGATCTAGTAAGGTAATAATACAGTCTGTGCAACTTGTTAGTTTATGATCCAAATTTGGATTGGGCTTTGGGACGCCTTGGCCCGTTTAGTCCACCCTATATATATCTCTTATATCCGTAGAGGGTTTCAACCTCTCATATGTGATTCCTCTATAATTCTCTAAACTCTCCTCATATAGTGAAGTTTTGTCGTGTGGCGTCCGTGGTTTTTTTCCCGCAAGGGTTTTTCACGTAAAAATCTGTCTCTCGTGTTTGATCTATTTTGCTCTATTTATAACAAGTGGTATCAGAGCTGGATTAGATCTGTTCTTAAGAGTTAGATTAGATCTGTTCGCGAGAGAAAAAAATTACCGTCACCGACGAGTCGCCGATCTACGTCCTCGTGGCAGCAGTGCGCATCCTCTCTGGTCAGTTTGGATTCACCTCGTTGATTCGTGTGTTTTGCTGTTGTTTCCGTCTTGTCAATCGACCCATCCGACGGTGAGATTGTTTTTTCGCCGGCGTGTTAGTCCATCAAAACATGCAGTAGTGCAGCACATACCATCGGCAAAAAAAATAACAAATCAATTACTGTGCACGGTCAAATCAATCTGCTCGTTCTGTGCATCCAGGAATTGATTTTTTTGTTGCTTTTTGCTACAGCCACACGAAGATTTAGGGTCACACAGTAACACACCTAGATTATTACTGCAGATTATTTTTTTCTCTTGGTTATTTCTTCTCAATGACTTCTATGAAGTATGATATTCCGCTGCTGGATCGTGATACAAGATTCTCACTATGGCAAGTAAAGATGTGTGCTATACTTTCACAAAGTGATTTAGATGATGCACTTGATAAATTTGGGAACAAACAACAAAATGCTTGGACTGATAGAGAAAAGAGGCAAGATCGTAAGGCTTTATCTCAAATTCATCTTCATTTATCAAATAATATTTTGCAAGAGGTGTTGCAGGAGAAAACTGCCGCTGCCTTATGGCTAAAGCTGGAATCGATCTGCATGTCAAAGGATCTTACCAGCAAGATGCACATGAAAATGAAATTATTTTCACACAAGTTGCAAGATGATGGATCCGTATTGGATCATTTATCAAATTTCAAGGAAATTGTATCTGACCTTGAGTCTATGGAGGTAAAGTTTGAAGATGAGGATTTGGCTCTTATTCTCCTATGTTCCCTTCCATCGTCATTTTCAAATTTCAGAGATACCATCTTATATAGTCGTGATACACTAACTGTTGCTGAAGTTTATGAAGCTTTACATGCAAAGGAAAAGATGAAATTGATGGTATCTCCTGAAAATTCTAAGTCACATGGTGATGCTTTGTCTGTTCGAGGAAGGTCAAATGAAAGAAAATCGACAATGGTTCTAATAGCGAAGTTCAAATCGTCCTAGGGGACGGTCAAAATCCGAAGTGGTGAAAATTCTGGCAGTATTGCAAGAAAAACAACCATGTTATTTCTGAATGTTACAAGTTGAAAAATAAGGAGAAAAGGTATGGCACAAACAAATCAAAAGGTAAATTTGATGACGAAGGTAAAGCGTCTGTTGCTTCTGGTGATAATAACTCGATAATGCTGATATCCTTGTTGTTTTAGGGATGTGTTAGCGCAGTGATGAATGGATTATTGATACCGCCGCATCTTTTCATATATGCACTAATAAAAATTGGTTCATCACTTATGAGTCTGTTCAAGGTGCTGGTTATGTTAGGATGGGAGATAATACTCCACGCCCTATTGTTGGAATTGGATCTCAGTGCAAATTAAAATGTTTGATGGTGTGATCGGACCTAACGAGGTGAGGTATGTTCCGGGTATGACAAGGAATCTCATTTCTTTGAGTTATCTTGATTCAAAAGGATACAAATATTCGGTGGCAATGCAATTTTAAAGGTATCAAAAGGTTCTCTTATTGTGATGAAAGGAGATTTGAAATCGCAAACCTATATCTCGCTTCAAGCACTACTATTACAGGTGATGCTTGTGTGACATTAAAGTCATCTGACGCTTCAAATCTTTGGCATAAGCGTCTTGGTCATATGAGTGAACAAGGTTTGGCAGAATTACACAAAAGAGAACTTCTTCATGGATATAAAGGTGAAAAATTAGACTTTTGTGAGCATTGCATATTTGGTAAGCATAAAAGGGTGAAATTCAATACTTCTGTCCATACTACAGAAGGTATTCTTGATTATATACATTCTGATTTATGGGGCCCAGCTCGTAAGAGGTCTTTAGGAGGTGCTCGTTATATGCTAACAATTATTGATGATTATTCAAGAAAGGTGTGGGCATATTTCTTGAAGCATAAATGGGCTGCTTTTTCAGCATTCAAGGAGTGGAAGATTATGATTGAACGGCAAACTGAAAAGAAGGTAAAAGTACTACGTACTGATAATGGGATGGAATTCTGTTCTAATGAATTTAACAAGTATTGTAAGTCTGAAGGTATTATTAGACACTACACTATTCCTGGCACACCCCAACAAAATGGTGTAGCTGAGCGTATGAACAGAACTATCATCTCAAAAGCCCGTTGCATGTTGTCTCATGCAAAGTTGAATAAGCGTTTTTGGGCTGAAGCCGCTTCCACTGCTTGCTATCTTATTAATCGATCTCCCTCTATTGCCATTGACAAGAAAACTCCAATTGAGGTATGGTCTGGTTCTACTGCTGATTATTCGCAATTGAGAGTTTTTGGTTGCACTGCATATGCTCATGTTGATAATTGTAAATTAGAGCCTAGAGCTGTTAAATGCTTCTTTCTTGGATATAAATCTGGTGTTAAAGTTATAAATTATGGAATCCTCAGACTTCAAAGGTCATTATCGTAGGAATGTTATCTTTAATGAATCATCATGTTCTATGATAATTCGCTCCCGCCGTTTCCATTGAGGCGCAAGAGAAAACAAGTGTGCGGTGGAGCACCTTGTTGATGTAGAAGATACACCGATATTGATATTCAAGATGCACAAATTGTGGATGATTCTTCTTCGTTGTTCACCACCACAACAATCTATTGCCATTGACGACCTCGAAGAACTATTAATCCACCTAAAAGATTCATTGAAGAATGTGATGTTGTTTCTTATGTCTTGAATGTTGCGAAGAAATTGAAGGTAATGCGTAACCTTCCAACTATTCTGAGGCTATTATTTCTGCTGATCATAAGAATTGGATGACTGCGATGCAAAATGAGATGGAGTCACTTAAAAGGAATGGTACTTGGGATTTAGTAAAATTGCCTAAAGAGAAAAAGACTGTCCATTGTAAATGGATTTTCAAAAGAAAAAGAAGCCATTAGCCCCAATGAACCAGCAAGATATAAGGCAAGATTGGTTGCTAAAGGTTACAGCCAAATTCCAGGTATTGATTATAATGGTATCTTTTCCCCTGTTGTAAAGCATAGCTCAATTCGCACTCTACTCAGCATTGTTGCTATGCATGATTATGAACTTGAGCAATTAGATGTTAAAACAGTCTTTTTACATGGGGACTTAGAAGAGGACATTTATATGGATCAGCCTGAAGGTTTTATTTCTCCTGAAAAAGAACATTTAGTATGTAAGTTAAAGAAATCTCTTTATGGCCTAGAACAATCTCCCACACAATGGTACAAAAGATTTGATTCTTTTATGCTCTCTCATGGCTTTAAGCGGTCAAGTTATGATAGCTGTGTTTATTTGAAGCCAATTGATAGCTCGTTTATCTTTCTTTTGCTTTATGTGGATGATATGTTAATTGCTGCAAAAGATAAGTCGAAGTGACTAAGTTAAAAGCACGCTTGAGTGATGAATTTGAGATGAAAGACCTAGGACCAGCTAAGAAAATTCTTGGTATGGAAATTATCAGAGATAGAAAATCTGGAAATTATACCTCGTCCAACGAGGTTATATTGAAAAGGTCCTACGTTGTTTCAACATGCATAATGCAAAGCCTCGTGAGTACTCCTCTAGCTTCACATTTTAAATTATCTTCAGCTTTATGCCCGAGTCAAGTGATGATATTGATTATATGTCAAGAATTCCATACTCAAAGGCAATTGGTTCACTAATATATGCTATGGTCTCGCACACGTCCCGATTTATCTCATGCATTAAGTGTCGTTAGTAGATACATGGCTAATCCTGTAAAGAGCATTGGAAAGTCGTTCGTGGATTTTCGATATCTCGTGTGGTACTTCGGTGCTTGTTTACGCTTGGAAAATCTGGAGAAGGACTTGTTGGTTATGTTGACTCTGATTATGCTGGTGATTTGGATAAAAGGAGATCTCTTACAGGTTATGTCTTTACCATTGGTGGTTGTGCTGTTAGCTGGAAAGCAAGTTTGCAAGCTACTGTGGCATTGTCTACTACTGAAGCTGAATATATGGTTATTTCTGAAGCATGTAAAGAAGCTACTTGGTTAAGAGGTTTGTATGTTGAGCTTTGCGGGATTACTTCTTGCATTCCTATATTTTGTGATAGTCAGAGTGCTATTTGCCTTACAAAAGATCAAATGTTTCATGAAAGAACGAAGCATATTGATGTGAGATATCACTATATTCGAGATGTCATTGCTCAAGGTGATGTTAAAGTTTGCAAAATCAGCACTCATGATAATCCCGCTGATATGTTAACCAAGTCAATTCCTATAACTAAGTTTGAGCTATGCTCAAGCTTGGTTGGTGTTACAGCTTAAATCCTAGAGATTTTTGACGTCGGTAATATTCATTATTGAAAGGAGATGATTGACAGTTATCTATTTGCTACAAAAGAGAATTTGTCTCAAGGTGGAGTTTGTTAGTTTATGATCCAAATTCGGATTGGGCTTTGGGACGCCTTGGCCCGTTTAGTCCACCCTATATATATCTCTTGTATGCCGTAGAGGGTTTCAATCTCTCATATGTGATTCCTCTATAATTCTGTAAACTCTCCTCATATAGTGAAGTTTTGCCGTGTGGCGTCCGTGTTTTTTTCCCGCAAAGGTTTTCCACGTAAAAATCTATCTCTCGTGTTTGATCTATTTTGCTCTATTTATAACACAACTGTCTTGGCCCCCACACACCTATTAAGTTTGTGATTCTCACTAATGTTTGTCTACCCGCAGATCGCGTTCACAAGGAAGAAAGACTTTGGTAAGGAGGAGAGGGAGCCCGAGTGAGCACATGCTGAAGAGGCTGCAGCCACCGGATGCCAAGATGTTCCCGGAGAAGGCTGACTACAATGAGCTCAATCATATGGCTGAAGAGGCAAAGAGGAGGGCGGAGATTGCCAGGTAGGACCAGACTACACTTGCAAAACATCACGCTTTCTTATGTATACTATTTCTTAGGTCCTGTATTAATGTCCCACCTGCCCCTTTCTCCATCAGTGCATTGTTACTCATGGATCCATTTTGTAAGATGAAAAGTAGTATCTTTTTTTGCGCTAATAGGCAGGCCACAGTTACATTCAACATATAAGCTGGCTGATAACAATGTGAAGCTAACTTTGGGGTGATCTTTACATTGTTAGGGAGCTTCATACGCTCAAGGGGCATGTAGAATCGGTGAGTTCTATGAATTAAGTGGCGCGCTGCAGTTTCTCCCTTCTATATATAAATCACCACCTTTGCAATATCGATCTGATTTCACTCGTGTAGCTCTATGACGCCTTCTTGATGCTTGAGAGAATGGCGCACCGTGGTGCCTGCAGCTGTGAGAAGAACACTGGTGATGGTGCCGACATCCTTGTGGCTCTACCGCATAACTTTTTCAGAGAGGCGAGCTAGAAACTCAATAAAATTTTAAGACAAAGGCAGTTCGTTTTAACAGTTAATTCATCTTAGCGGTTGCCATTTGTACTCTGTTGATGAGAAATTTCTCTCACGCGCTGGCCTGGGAGATCTGTTTAGCTTTAGTGCAGGTCCTTTTCGGTTACCTGTGCAGCACAAGACGTGCCAGTTGTTTGATCTGCTAACCAATAAGAAAAATAAAGATATATGTGTTAAGGGTTAAGTTAGATCCTACTGGATCGGCTGTGAGAGTCAATTTACATATATATGCTATCCCAAAGTGCATTTAAACTAAGTGACTAGAATAGATCGGCTGCGTCGAGACAGTATTAATCACTTAATTCAAATATACAATGAGATAATAAATATATGCTTTAACAGTCTAGCCGATACCGTAAGTCTAACTGTCGGCTAGTACTTCAACTCATCTTATGAAAAGATATTGATCTAAGCTAAATGCGCTAAATCTAGATCGCCGATCGTCGAGCTAGCTAGACCGATCTCGGTTGCGCTAAATCTAGATCACCATGTCAGGAGCTAGCACGCAGCGATTCGGCTTAGGCATTTAACTAGAACAAGATCTTGATATAAGAGGCAGTTTTAATAAACCTGATAATAAATATACCAAAAGGATATTAAAACAGATAAGGCTGGCTGAAACCCCGTCACTACCTCTAAACATATACATATAGTCGAATAGATCATAAAAGCTCTAAAAACGACTTAATAGGTCAGATTAACAATCAGAGCTACTATAGCTTATATAAATCTCTCGAGACGGTGGATATCGCATACAATCTAGATCAACCCTTAGATCTAGCTCTATCGACTGCTGATTCTTGACAGAAAAAAGCCGATGTCGAGACAAGCATCGTTCTAGATTATATGTGATATATGATAATTAACGCAGCGTAAATCATCGAATTTAAAGTATCATAGCGACGGAAGCACTAAATTCGACGAGATACACTACTAATGACAAACATTTACCTTAATCGGGGATCAAAACGATGCAGCCCGAAGCCAGATCAAGTGTTCGTTTGAAGAAAAAGGAGGCGATGCGTCGAAAGTTGTATTGATTGTGTGTGTTAATGTTTACAGGGGTCTCGGTTCCTATTTATACCCAAGGATAACATTATCCGTGCGAACCACGGTCTCTATCTAATCTACTATTTAAAATACAACAATATCCCGGATATGATCCCATGCCGTATTACAATAGAAAATCTAAACAAAATTCCTAATTTACGATACAATTACCGTTAAAGGACCCTATCCATGGATAGCAATATCTTTTAACGCGCAACTTGGGAACCGAATCTTCTATTTATCTTTAAGCTCCTCTCCTCTGACTCAGCATCGGCTATTGGCTATCTTTGTCCGACTCAACCTCAGCCGATTGACCTCGTAGCCGATCGCATCGCAGCCGACTCGACCTCTGTTCTTCCGATCCGATTCCGTTTTCATCTCGGCAGAGACTTAGGGATTCGGTTACCAAATTTAGCTGTTAACACATGCCCCCCAAGTCTATGATAAGATAATATCGTGGATTTGCTGCTTTTCCAAATTCCCGCTCTTTTTGACCTAAACCGTTTCGGCTGCCAAAAAATATTCTTTAAATACCGCCCTCGCGGCCATCGCACGTGTCACATTACCACAAACCAACAGCCACCTCAGCAACCCTTGAGTTCTCCGACGACCTCCTCGGCGACCTCGGAACCCTCACCTTCCCCGGCGAACCCTAAGAGGCGGCAATCACCAACAATGGCTTCCTCAAGCGCTCACTCTGAAGAAACCCAATCGGAATACCCAGAGGTAAGTCTCATCGGCTATCACCCTTTACTTTGCGCAATTTGGCTTTCATCTTTCGTAATCTTGTTTTTTCATCCTTTAAATCACAACATCTTGGCCACCAAATTGTCATTTCAGACCTCACTAGTCCCAATCAGTTTTTATTAGGGCCGATCGGCAACATAGACCCCAGTGAGCTCATTAACGCTGAAACAAACCGAGTCCCCCTCAAGTTTTCCACTCCCAACCTGGCCCACTGGTCCAATGCCTTCAAATCTTGGCCCTCAATGGATAAAGCTTGGCCAGCTTGGTACTCACGGATGTCGGCTAGGCTACAGACCCACTGGACTGAGATAGGGATAAGTCAATGCCTAGCCCTGACCATAGCCGATGTCTCAAAGGATGAACCCCTCTTTATCGGCTGCCACCTACTTCTGATCGGACACGCTAAATGCATTCCTTTTTAGGCAAGGGTCAATGACACCAACCCTCATGGATATAGTGATGATCACAGGGTTGGATATAACATCAATAGTTGACCCAATCGACCTTAATATCAAGTGTTCTCACAATTTCAAGACCAAAAGCATAGGGGGTTGGAGCGGATTTATCTCTATGAATATGAAAGACGGCCCAATTTCTGAGAGAGAACACACCGCTTTCCTGCTAATGTGGCTAGAGAAGTATGTCTTTTGCGGGTCGAGCTGTGGACCGACTAGCAACTGGCAGCATGTAGCCGAAACCCTAATAAGCAAGAAACAAGTTTCTTTGGGGAAATATTTGCTCGGCTCCTTATGCCAAATGCTAAGTAGTACATCGGCTCGGCTAGCCTCTCAACAAGCTATCAACACAGGAGGACCCAGGTGGTTGCTACAACTGTGGTTAAACCTTCACCTCCACCGGGTTGCAGAAAAGCCATCCCCATTAGAGGCCGATTTCCCCTTAATCGAGCCGAGATTTGAAGATGATGAAGAGGTAACCACCCGTCGATGCTTGTCATACGGGGAGGCAGCAGCAACCTATCCCGAATCCAAACTAACAGCCAAACATTTCAAAAATTGGTTTGGCAACCTGTATAGCGGCTTTCTAAGCACTTCTAGGATATGGTTTGCTTATACGGACTTTGAAAGATTTGAACTCCCAGATGATTTTCGGTTGGATGAACTCAACTCTGAAAGTTATGAAAAGCCGAGGGAAATCTATACATCGGTTATCACCCCTTGCATACTTTCGGTCGGCATTCACCAAGGGCGCAACATTCAAAAATCTTATGAATTCTATCATCTGATGGTAGCCGCAAGGCAACTTGGCATGGGTCAGCTGCCGATCGGCCTTTATTTCGCAGACAAGATCCAAACCAGAGGCAAGATTAAGGGCGATATCATGATGAATCGACTGCTTAATATCCCTGGCCCCCCTCTAGGCAGTATTGACCAT
Source organism: Oryza australiensis (assembly GCA_019925245.2). Taxonomy (NCBI): domain Eukaryota; kingdom Viridiplantae; phylum Streptophyta; class Magnoliopsida; order Poales; family Poaceae; genus Oryza; species Oryza australiensis. Next base: position 590,619 of record JAIFGZ020000545.1, on the reverse strand, counting down.
ATCGATCCGGCAGTGAGGAGGTCATCAATCTTCAGCCGATGGTGGAACGAATGGAAACGACACTTGTTCCATCAGTCGGCCTCGATGTATCTGACCATCATCGACCCAGAAATGACTCCATCGGTAAGTATCTTTTTTTGTCTTAGCCCCCGTTTTTCTTTCAGCCCCTCCCTATATTATTGGCTGACCATGCTTCATCTCTTTGCAGACAACTGACTCCTCACCCCCGCACATAAGCAACACAGGAGTGGCCATCCACTACGCCCCTGGGGTGTTATCTGGCGGCTGCGGATTGGCCCCGTCCATCATCGGCTGCCATGCGCCGAAGGTGGGCACTTTGCTCCACGGCCGGACCCGTGCGCCATTGCATCGCCTAAAAGGGCGGCACCGTTGGCTCTGCTACTCCGGTCGCAGAAAAGAAAACGTGCTTCAAAGAAGCCGAGGACAACCCCAGTCGACGATTTGCCCCCAGTCGATCCAGACGTGGATGCGACCCTCGAAGAAAAAGTTAGGGACAAAGAAATGGAGGAGGCCGTCAACGCTGCCGCAGCCGAAACAAGTTCTTCAAACAAGTATGCTCAAACTCCATCGGCCGAGCAGACCACCGAGCGAACTCCAAGCCCTCCAAAATGTGTTCCTCGTCCTCAGCCGGTAAGCATTTTTTGTTGCTCAACCCTGCCATCTTTCTCCTTTTTATACTGCAACTTATCGACTCTCTATATCCATAGGCAAAGAAATTAGCCACCAAGAAGAAAACGGCTCCCCCTCCTTCGGTAAACCCTATCTTCATTCATTTCTTACTAGCACAGCCGAATTTCTAACTTGCATTTTCCCATTTTTTTAGCCTCCCCGTGCTCCAACACCCGTCCCCCGTGTATCAAGGGAGTCGACGCCAATGGCCGCGCGCGATGGTGCCGCTGAGGATGTGGCTACTTCGTTTCCAGCTATCCGAGTAAGTCCTGTTTGTCTTTACAAATTGGCTTATTAGTCTTGTCAGCTCTCTTACCAACTTCCAACTTGCAATCTGTAGCCGATCTATTGGATTTTGATTTATCGGAATTCCTTGATCCTAACGAGGGCGTTGATAAGGCCATGGTTGTGTCAGACGACGAGCTACAAGCAACTTTGTCAGCCAAACAGCTGGAGTGCTCTCTAGATTTCTTGGTCACCGACTGCGGTTCCATCCATAGTCGGTTCAAAGACATTCAAGATCGGCTACCAGACCAGCTGGCTGACATCATCACACCGGCTACTTTTCTGGAGGCGCACCGGCACAAGCTCAAACGAGCTAAACATAGGATAGCCGATCGCCGTGAGAACCAGGCACTGGAAGCCACCATCAAGGCTAGCTAGCCAGAAATCACTGCCGAAAAGGCCAAGTTCGATGCCCTGAAGACCAAGCCGATTGCCGAACTCGATTGGCTTCGCAAACATCGAGAGGAGCTGATAGCTGAACTTGCCATCATCGACGTCGACATCGTGATCAAGGAACAACGCGTGGCCGGCCTGCCGAAGGAGATCGAGGATCAGCGAGCAAAGATCAAGGTGGTCGTCTCAAACCTGTCGGATATGGCCAAGGCGATGAAGCCGATCTCGAGGAACGATGCAGCCGATGCAAAGGCCATAGAAGAAATAGATGGGATCCGCCGCAGGGCAATATTGGCTATTAAGGACTTCCTTAGGCGCTGAGTCAGCTGTAATAGCTGGGGCAAAACTTGTAAATCTTGTAATCTAACTGTCGCTTGTAATCAACTTTCATCATTTCTTGTAACTAATTTGAATTATCTTCTGTAATCGGCTTGCCTTACTTGATCTCCACTTAATGCATGCTTGCCGATCACATTAAACTTGCTTGAAGACGTCAAAAATTTTTGAAAAATCCGCTCTGTCTCCTTGATATCATGTTGTATTGTATATGCCCCCCTAATTTTGTTGATGATGTTTCCAGCATTAACAAAATTATCAAATCACATATCTTGTCACTGTTGACTAAACTGAGCTAATGTAGAGCGATTAGAGGAAAAAACTTGGCGTAAAAATATCCTAAAGGCGATGTGTGCGTCACAACGCATCGACTAACATGAATCGGCTGAACCAACAGAGCCGAACCATGAGTTGATCCATACACTTGGGTAATATTTCTTTAAATATTTGCCATTCAGAGCCCTTCCAAACACTTCTCCATCCAAACCCTCTAGCATATAAGCTCCTTTAGAGACGCATTTGTGGATCTTGAAAGGTCCTTCCCAATTTGGTGACCACTTGCCGAATTTATTCTCTTGTTCCAATCGGCAGTATTAACTTCTAAACAAGTTCGTCTTCTTCAAAAGACTTAGGCACAACTTTCTTGTTATAATGACGGGCTAATCGTTCCTTATCCCTTGTTACCTTTTCCAAGGCCCTCATTCGTGATAAAACGAGGTCTTCTGATTCATCCACCATCAAGTGATAATAATAATCGGCTGTGAGTTGATCTTGCAGCTGAATCCGTCTCGAGCCGATGATATTTTCCCATGGCAGTACTGCCTCATGTCCATAGACCAACTTGTACGAATGGACTTGGATAGATCCATGGCATGCCATCTGATAGGCCCACAACGATTTGGCTAATCGGTTGTGCCATTGCTTGGGGTACTTAGAGATCTTCCTCTTTATTAGTTTGATCAAACTTTTATTTGACGCCTCTGCTTGCCCGTTGGCCTGTGCATAGTACGATGAACAATTAAGTAATTTGATCCCCATGCCATGCAGCAAACTGAACAAACTCGTCCAATATGAAGATAGATCCCTGGTCTGTTGTTATTGTTTGTGGGACGCCAAATCGGTAGATAATATGCTCTTTAACAAACTCGATAGCGTCCTTAGAATCAATCTTTTTCAAAGGAATTGCCTCCACCCATTTTGTAAAATAATCTTTTGCCACCAGGATGAATTTATGTCCTTTGCTTGAGGGTGGATTAATCTGGCCGATCATGTCGATGCCCCATCCTCGGAACGGCCAAGGCTTTATGATCGGGTTCATAGCCGATGCAGGTGCTCTTTGTATGGCTCCGAATTTCTGACAATCCTGGCAACCTTTGTAATATTTGAAACAGTCCTCCAGCATCGTCGGCCAAAAATACCCTACTCTCCGAAGCAACCACTTCATCTTGTAAGCCAATTGATGTGTGCCGCATATCCCCTCATGTACCTCTCCGATAGCCACCTTGGCTTGATCGGCACTAAGACACTTGAGTAGCACACCATCAATCGTCCGATAGTAGAGATCTTCATCGAGCAAGACATATCTTAAAGCCTTGTACCGCAATTTCCTTGAAGCCGATTGAGAGGGGTTCTCTAAATAGCTGTAGACCTTAAACCTCCAATCATCGGCTGTCATGGCAGCGACTTCTATCTCAACTTCTTTTATCATCGGTAGCCTGATGCCCCTTGAGCTAAGTCATTGGCTTCTGTATTCTGCTCTCTGGGGATGTGTTTCAGTGTAACTAGCCGAAAGCTATCCATCAATTTTTGGCATTGTTGATAGTAGACCATCAGCGTGTCATTCCTGCATTCATACTCCCCTGACAACTGGCTGATGACCAATAGTGAATCCCCCATTATCTTTATGGCGTCGGCCTCGACTTCTTTGAGAAGATGCAATCCCTTGAGCACTGCTTCGTATTCGGCTTGGTTGTTTGTAGCATGGGGGTCGATAGCAAAAGCAAATACAAAGCTTGCCCCTCTAGGCGAAATAATGACCAATCCGATACCGTAGCCGTTGGTGCACACCGAGCCATCAAATGTCAATGTCCAAGGCATAATTTTGATTGAGCCGATTGATTCATCTCTGTGCTCCACGATAAAATCGGCTATAGCTTGTCCTTTGACTGCCCTGGGTGCTTGGTACCTCAAATCAAATTCTGTCAAGGCAAAAATCCACTTTTCAATTCGCCCTTTTAAAACCGAAGCCGATAGCATGTATTTGATGACATCGGCATTACATATTATTGTGCACTCATTGGATAGCAGATAATGCCTTAACTTCGTACATGAAAAATATATGCACAGGCATAGCTTCTCCACTGGTAAATATCTTGTTTCTGCGTCCAACAGCCGTCGGTTGAGATAGAAGATAGTTTTTTCTTTGCCCTCAATCTCTTGGATTAGGACTGAGCCGATTGACTTGTCATCGGCTGACAAGTAGAGCTTGAACGGTATTCCTTTTCGTGAAGGTATTAGAACTGGAGGCGAGCTTAAATAATTCTTGATATTGTCCAAGGCCTTCTGCTGCTCTGCCCCCCATGTGAATGCTTGATCGGCTTTAAGCCGAAGCAGTGGTGTGAACGACTCCATCTTCTCTGAAAGATTAGCTATGAACTGCCTGATGAAGTTGATTTTGCCGATCAATGATTGAAGCTGCTTCTTGTCCTTCAGAGGCTGTATCATTTTGATAGCGTTGATGCTCCCTGGTGTAACCTCAATTCCTCTTTCATGAACAAGAAACCCTAGAAATTGCCCGGCTGACACGCCGAACGTGCACTTCAACGGATTCATCTTCAGGCCATATTTTCTTGTCCGCTCTAAAACCTACTTCAGATCGGCTATGTGGTTCTCCATCTCCCTGGACTTGACAACGACATCGTCGATGTAGATCTCCACCAGAGAGCCGATCATGTCGTGGAAGATATAATTCATGGCCCGATGATATGTTGCCCCAGTATTTTTTATCCCAAATGTCATGACAACCTATTCATATAAGCTGATGGCCCCAGGACATCGAAAAGCAGTTTTATGAATGTCCTCTTCGGCCATGAAGATTTGATTGTAACCTGTGTTGCCATCCATAAACTGATAATTTTGTGGCCTCATGCAGCGTCTACGAGCAAATCGGCTATAGGCATCGGGTATTCATCTTTGGGGTAGCCTTGTTAAAGTCTATAAAATCGATGCGCACCCTAAGTTTGCCATTCTTTTTCAACACTGGGACGATGTTTGAGACCCACTCGGCGTATCGGCAAGGCCGAATGAATCCAGCATCATATAGCCGAGTTATTTCGACTTTGATCACATCATACATATCGGCTTTGAACCTCTTGGGAGGTTGTTTGAATGGCCGATAGCCCGCCTTGATTGGCAGTTGATGAACAACGATAGATTGGCTAAGACGAGGCATCTCGAAGTACTCCCAAGCAAAACAATCTTTATATTTTTTAACAAATTAATAAGCTAGGATCTACAATGAGAGGATAGTTTTTTGCTGATATACATCGGCCTAGGCCTGTCTCCGAAGCCTATGTCTATTTCTTCTAATTCGTTAGCCGACGTAAAACCTTGCCCAAGCTTGTCATCGTCTTCGTCCGCGGTGTCCATGCCGTAGACGTTTGAGCCCTCCACGACATCTTGCTCAAAGCAAGAATGTGCGCTCATCGTCTCCAATCGATCGTATGGCGAATCGGACACTTTTAGAAAATCGGCTTGCCGATTTTTTCGGACAAACAATCATTGTCATCGATTTCTCAGAGTGGCAAATCGGCATTGGCGACGCTTACTGACCTATCGGTTGGTACAATCTCTATCTTGTCGTCGTCCCACTGAAGTAAACACTGGTGCATAGTGGAAGGGACACAACAATTGGCATGTATCCAGTCCCTACCGAGCAGCAGGTTGTAAGACCCCTTCCCGTCGATGACAAAAAAGGTTGTGGGCACGGTCTTGTTGCCGACGGTCAGCTCGACATTCAACACGTTCTTGGTCTCTGATGGGTTACCGCCGAAGTCCTTTAGTATCATGTTAGTCTTGATCAGGTCTTCGGCTCCCTTTCCCAATTTCCTGAATGTTGCATAGGGCATCAGGTTTACTGTGGCCCCCCATCTACTAGCATTTTCGACATCGGCTTGCCGTTGACGAAACCTTTTACATATAGCGGCTTGAGATGCCGATTTTTGGTCCCCTCTGGCTTGTCAAAAATTGCTTGATCTGGGGACAGTGCTAGTTTGACCAAGGCGTCCTCGATATTTTCTATATCGGCTTCAGGAGCACCGAATTCGGCTGGCAATATGAATACCATATTGACCGATGCAGAGACTTTGTCTTTCTCTTTGGCTGCCCTTCTGGTTCGATCGACTGAACTCTCTCAGGTTTGTTCCTCGTCAGTCGTGGCAATTTTATTTTTGGGGATCCATCTCCTTTTGATTTTACCCAACCGACGGCGTTGTTCTTCGATCATCTGCCGAACTTCTTCTTTCCTTTCTTCACGCTTTAGCCTTTGAATTCTTCGTTTCTACGTTTTGGTGAAGAGGTCAGAGGGACACCATTGGGGGTTGGCCGATTTTTTATCATCGGCTTCTCCTTCGTCGTAGTAGTCATCGTTCTCGTCTTCGTCGAAGAAGTCTTGATGGATCGGCCCTAGCCGATCGTGAACGGACTGCCAGTACCGGTTGCGCTGTATGGCCCTCGGGACGAACTGAGTTGGGCTGGTGATTGGCTGGCTTCTGTATTCGTCCTCACGGTATTCACTGCAGACCGGGCAATTATCTAGCGTCGGCAGCCTCATCCCGGTTTCCTAGCAGTGCCTGAAAAATTCACAATGCCAATGAGGATCGGCACCGCTGTGAATCCCGTCGTACCGGCGGCCTTGCGTTTCTGGCTCTCGCCGATAAAATCTTTCAAACCGAGCCTCTTCCCGCCAAGATTGCTGTTGGGAGCGGCGTCGGCTGTTCATGTTGATCGGCCGTCGATCAGCCGATCGGGCAACGGGGCACACCATGTTGATTGGCACGGCTTGGCTTCCAGTCGGCTTATCCTCTGCCTTGATCCCTTCTAATGTTTTGGCTAAGTTGTACGTCATTCTGCGCTGCCGATCAGCTTGCCTGGGGTTGGCTTGAACCATATTGACCGAGAAGGGGTTGCCGTCTACCTTCATCGGTCGAGTAGAATCGGCAAACTTGAGTTTCCCAGCCTCTATTGCCAACTGGATCTGCTGCTTGAAGACTTTAGTGGCATGGGACGTAGAGTTGTGCCACTTGCAGTACTTTTTCTTCTTTAGCTCATCAGCCGATGGGATCACATGGTTCTCAGGAAGCCTGTTTCTCCTTGAGTAATAAATCGAATATCCTATTGGCCTTGGTGATGTCAAAATCATATTTCTCCTCTTTGGCCGTCTTCAGCAGCCATTGACAGACGATGGCCTTTTTATTTTTGGCCCATTCGGCTGCCGCTACCTCTGCATCATCGTCGCTGGAATCGGAGTCTGATTCAGCGATGACTTGAGTTATATTCTTGATGGCCTTCCTGGTGTCTTGAAACCTCTGCTCATGGGTCGTCATCTTCTGCGCCAGATGCGCTAGGTGTCGAAGTATTGAGCGAGAAAGCGCTCACGGATCGGCGCGATCAGCCGTGGAAGGCCAAATCGGCTAGTTGGGCGTCCGACAGATCCCAGTGTAGCATCGGTTCCTCATCTCTCGAAGCGTTGGATGTAGTCCTGAACTGATTCGTTGTGCTTCTGCCTGATACTGGTGAGGTCTGAGAACTTCTTTTCATGGTTGCCAGTGTAGAAGTAGCTATGGAATTTTTTTCGAGATCGGCCCAGCTCTTAATTGAGTTGTAAGGCAATGAAGAGAACCATGTGAAGGCTAATCCCGAAAGAGACAAGGGGAACAATCGAACTCTCAAGGCATCTGTAGCCGATGCTTCGCCGCACTGCGCCAAGAATCGGCTGACATGCTCGTAGGTTGACACGTTGTCCTGCCTTGAGAATTTTGAAAAGTCTGGGACTTTTTATCGGTTGGAAAATGGAATCCGCTCGAAATGCTCCGGATAAGGATACCGATACATGTTTCCTGAGTCCTTTGGCTTGAGGCCGAATTGATCGCGCATGACATCCGCAATCAAATCGGCCCATGTCCGGTTGTCCTGCTGTATCGGCTCATATTGATCATATGGTGCGGGTACTTGCCGATACAGTGAAGGCGGTGTCTGGGGCCTATAGTGATGATCTTGATGGTCTCCTTGATACTGGTACTAAAACGAATGATCAGCAGGAGGCGGCCGGTTTGCCGTTGGCAGACCAGGGAACAGTTGTCGGCCACCGGCGTTGTACTGTCCTTCCAGGCCGATCTGGGCAGCCGGCTCTAATTGACGACTGTTGTTGAACATGTTGGCGATCTGGTCCTAGGGCAGTGGTTGTTGTCGGTTCAGCATGGTGACCACCGGTCTCGCAACCGATCTGGACGGATTCGCCTGGTTGAGGACCCCTCCTGGCGGCCCTGGTTGTGCTGGTGGCGGAATCGGCCAATTCTGGGTGGCCAAATGTCCTGTAACCAGGAAACTGGCCGTCTGTGAAGTAAGTCGGCCCCCGCTGCAGTTGGTCGGCTATCTTGGTGTTGACCACAGTGGCAATCATATTGTTGAGGGTGTTGACAAGAATGCCACTCTGGTTGACCAGTGCATGGTGTACGGCTGAATCAATTCGGTCTTGCAGAGTATGCAGACCCGAATCATTTTGTTCTTGAGTCGGCTCCTCCACCTTCTGTTTGTCCTTTGGTTCGCTGGAGGAGGACGCCTTGAGTTCGTCCATGCTGAATTTGTACTTCTGGTGCACAGCCCCAGACCTTGTCTGGGTGAACGACTGTAGGTAGTTGACTTGGAGCTCTTTTACCATCCTTTTGTAGTCAGCTTGTTGTTCAGCCGGCAGTTGTTCCATCTTCACAGGCACAATGTTGTCTTGAGAAACGCTGGGGCTCTTGATGTCGACCATCTTGTTAGTTGCGTCGATGCGTCCTAGCCGAGTTGACAGAGATAGTCCCACCGGCATGCCAAGAAGCGTGTTGATGAGAAATTTCTCTCACGCGCTGGCCTGAGAGATTTGCTTAGCTCCAGTGCAGGTCCTTCTCGGCTATCTGTGCAGTACAAGGCGTGCCAGTTGGTTTGATCTGCTAACCAATAAGAAAAATAAAGATATATGCATTAAGGGTTAAGTTAGATCCTACTGGATCGGCTGTGAGAGTCAATTCACATATATATGCTATCCCAAAGTGCATTTAAACTAAGTGACTAGAATAGATCGGCTGCGCCAAGACAGTATTAACCACTTAATCCAAATATACAATGGGATAATAAATATATGCTTTAACAGCCTAGCCGATACTGTAAGTCTAACTGTGAATCGGCTAGTACTCCGACTCATCTTATGAAAAGATATTGATCTAAGCTAAATGCGCTAAACCTAGATCAGTCGGCTATCGGCTGTAGCTAACAGACTGATTCTGGCTTAGGGCATTTAACTAGAGCAAGATCTTGATATAAGAGGCAGTTTTAATAAACCTGATAATAAATATACCAAAAGGATATTAAAACAGATAAGACCGGCTGAAACCCCGGCACTGCCTCTAAACATATACATCTAGCCGAATTGATCATAAAAGCTTTAAAAACGACTTAATAGGTCTTGATGCAACATTAAGTATTAAAAGAATAATCAAAGCTACTATAGTTGATGTAAATCCCTCGAGACGGTGGATATCGCATACAATCTAGATCAACCTTTAGATCTAGCTCTATCGCCTGCTGATTCTTGACAGAAAAAAGCCGATGTCGAGATAGATTTAAGCATCGTTCTAGATTATATGTGATATATGATAACTAGCGCAGCATAAATCATCGAATTTAGAGTATCATAGCGATGGAAGCACTAAATTCGACGAGATACACTACTAATGACAAATATTTACCTTAATCAGGGATCGAAACGATGCAGCCCGAAACCGGATCAAGTGTTCGTCTGAAGAAAAAGGAGGCGATGCGCCGAAAGTTGTATTGATTGTGTGTGTTAATGTTTACAGGGGTCTCGGGTCCTATTTATACCCAAGAATAACATTATCCATGCGAACCACGATCTCTATCTAATCTACTATTTAAAATACGACAATATCCCGGGATATGATCCCATGCCGTATTACAATAGAAAATCTAAACAAAATTCCTAATTTACAGATACAATTGCTGTTAGAGGACCCTATCCATGGATGACAATATCTTTTAACACGCAACTTGGGAACCGAATCTTCTATTTATCTTTAAGCACTTTCATTAGAAACAGTCTTATCCTCTCCTCTGACTTAGCATCGACTATCGGCTATCCTTGTCCGATTCAACCTTAGCCGATTGACCTCGTAGCCGATTACATCGCAGCTGACTCGACCTCTGTTCTTCCGATCCGATTTCGTTTCCATCTCGACAGAGACTTAGGGATTTGGTTACCAAATTTAGCTGTTAACATACTCCTACAGGTGACAAAGGATGCGGGTTTGAGCTACCGCAGCCAGGCGAGTATGTTGTCGGTATGGTGTTCCTGCCAAACGATGAGGAGCGTCGTGAGTTTTAGAATGTTAGGTTTTTTTCCCTTTTATTTTTCATTTTTTTCCTTTTGTTTTTGCAATGCATGCTGTGATGTACACTAATATATTTTTTACTTTCATTTATCCAGGCAGCAGAATCTCAGGACATGTAATACTTGGGTGGCGTCGGGTTCCCCAAATTTTTTACTTTTTAACCATTTTTAAAAAAGATTATCACAAATAGACCCCGACAGTTTCAATTCGAAAAATAGACCCCAAGCTCGGCGCCGTCGCTATTGGCGCCGAGCTTACACTGCTCGGCGCCATCACAATTGGCGTCGAGATCTTTGCGCCACATCGCCACCGAGATTGTCGTGGCGCGACGTGGCCATCTCGGCGCCATTGATATTGGCGCCGAGCTCGGCGCCGTGGATCTTGGCGCCGAGCTTGGCGCCGCAATTGGTAAGCGTCGAGCTACGCTGCTAACTCGTCTTTATAGAAATAGTTTGATGCAATTTTCATTCGGCCTATTAGCCCAGTTGGTTAGCATAGCGTGCTAATAACGTAAGGTCGCAGGTTCGAGACTTTGCATGCGCCATTGTTTTGTTTTGCAATTTTTTCGATGCTCCCGTAGCAACTGTTAGTGATATGCCCTAGAGGCAACATGGAGATGTTGGATATCACGTCAATGTTTATGTATAAATGAATAAAGTGTTATTCGGTTCCATGAAATAGACATCTTGTATTGATCAATAAGTACGTGACTTATTTATGAGACTCTTTATGTATGAATCTATTTCTAAACGATCCTGATCATATGTCATATTGTTGGAACAAATATGATTCTAAGATCGGCATGTTTATTGATTGATGATCATGTCTCATAGATCATGGGTATGGAGATACCAAATCAATAAACATGGACATATGTGTTAGAGAACACATTGTTGGATAGACCCACCATGAGACACTACAGAATTAATGTGCCATTAGTTGGTCTCGGGTAGTGTTGGTACAAAGTCCTTAAACCTGAGATCACCATGGATTCCAACATGTGTAGTAGCCTACTTTGGGACTACCAAACGTTATTCCGTAATCTGGGTAGTTATAAAGGTAGTTTTCGGGTTTGCTATGAAACATGGAGTGGGATGTGAGTGATCAAGATGAAATTTGCCCCTCCTTTGGAGAGATATCTCTGGGCCCCTCGAGGTAATGGATTATGGAAATGCATGGCCATGCTAAGTTGATTGAGGAGTCAATCAACGGACAGATAATCCAATACGGTTCGAGTGAATGGTTAAGCTATTGAAGGGATGACACACATCTTGCCTATAGCTTAACGGTATCATGAGGCAAAGGGATTTGTGTACACATTACAGGTTCGAGCCGATATTATTCTTGTATACTATGATGTCAATATGTGCTGCTAGGCGCCGCTTGATTGTGTCGGTGAGTTAGACTCGAGCCGACGATCGGCTAAGTTAGACTATAGCCGAAACCGAGTATACCGAACCTACGGGGTCGCACGCTTAAGGGGATAAGAACAGGCATTCGAGTTGGACTTGGATACGGCTCGATCGGATAGGGATCCGATCGGATAGAGTCCTATGGGCTTACGACGTGTGGGCGGCCAACTCTATGAGATACGGATGAGATCCGATTCAAAATAGAGTCCTAATCGGCCACTAGTCCCGTCGGTCAACTCTATATAAAGGAGGGAGGGGTGGAGAGGCGTGACATGTCAATTGCATCGCGTGCAACAGAAGTCGCCGAGATCAATCTCCACGGAAACCCTCCCCACTTTCGAGCCAAACCCTAGCCTTGCATCGCGTGCTAGCACACGGGTGTACGGCGTTGTCCCCGGACGTGTGGATACCGGTAGAGGCGCTGCTACGTTGCGCGCTCTTGATTGGCTGCGGGCGCATCGGAGCGAGGCGTGAGAACGCGGCCGGACGACTCGAATCGGGCGATTGGCGAATCGGTTGTCTCCGGGAATCGGCTACACCGTTCCGGATCGGATTGCCACGATTGGCTATTCCGCTGCACTCTACTCCAATCGGTAACGATCTATCGGCCCTTACTTGCAAGTGTTCCTGGTTTGCGCGGTAGAAATTTTTGTTTTCGGCTAGCGTAGCTTCCGCGTAACCCTTCATGGTATCGAGCTAATCTTGCTTAGTTCGGGTTTTAGATTAGATCTGGAACAAGTTTTGCACACGGGTTGATTAGATCAATCGGTTTTACGGGATCTCGTTGAGGAGAGTTAATGGTAATTGCGTTCCTTGACAGTGTATCGGAACGGCGTAATGTGATTACGTCGAAGCAATATCCATAGAACTCGGTTTGAGTCGGCTTCGAGATAGCGTTCCTTGATAGTGTATCGGAACGGTATAATGTGATTATGCCGAAGCTATCTCGTAGTCCGATCTTGTTAGCGCCTCGCGCCTACGCAAACCATCTCCCTTGATAGTGTATTGGGATGACATAATATGATTATGCCGACATGGTTTTCGTAGCGATTTCATAGATTGGATCTATGAATTTCGTGTGGTGCTCGGGCGCTGCCGAAGCCCGCGAGGGCGGCTTCCCCTCGACCCCCGCCCGCTAACCGGCTAGCGGGACCGCCGTGTGCGTAACCCCTTATAGGTCGTCTCGATGCCATTTCTCGATAGGTAGAAAACGTTTCTACGCCTAACTTGTTTTTGCAGAGAATGCTTTGAGATGGTATGGCCCTATTGTATGTATGAGATGTATGAGATGCATGTGATGCATGTAATATTCTTTCATATGTGCAATCCCGTAATATTCTTTCATACGTGCAATGCTTGTAATATTCTTTCACGACCTGTGAGTCGATGTAATCTTCAATTAGAGCTTCTATAGTAGTAGCTTAGTTTGAAGAAATCAAGCATTCGACACTCGAAAGAACGGTGATGAAGATGGAGATCCTCTACACCGGCATGGAGATGGAGATCACCATGTGAAGGGGGCCATACTATTTCATTATATGCTATTCTACCTACTTTCATATATGTGATATGTTTGTTTGATAGGATAGCATCCCTCACAAAATTAAGTAGTAATGATGCCCTTCCAAATGTTGCACCCGTCACCGTTATGCTCGTCAATGGTGGGTCGCAAAGCAGAGTGTCATTCTCTATCATAACACGAGGGGTATATGTCGGACATATACACGGAGCATTTGGTTTACTTAACAAGGCTATCAAAACAGTTTTGGGCCTTGGGGCATAGGTTGGGGCCGGGGCATGGAGATGCCACACCAACAACAAGAGTCACATAGAGATGTGATTAGCAAGGAGTTGCTTACCGATGTTACTAATTTTCTAGTAGTGATGCCAAAGCTCACTAGAAAATTTACTAACATGTGGATCTTGACCCAATACGTAACCTAGAGGGAAGGTGGAAAATACGTAATGGGAGTCTTATGTTAAATTGTTTAACAAAAGACATAGCATAAACATTGTGCTAAACTTTGTTTTTCGTTGTAGAATAAATGGCGGCTAATACTACACCCAAGTACCTTTAATTTGCGATCTATTCTCGAAAAGGAAAAATTAAATGGAACAAACTTTATGGATTGGTATCGCAACTTGAGAATTGTTCTCAAGCAAGAGCGTAAGGAGTACGTTCTTGAAGTACCCTATCCCGAGGATTTGCCAAATAATGCCACCGCAACGCACGGAGAGCTTACGAGAAGCACACTAATGATGCCCTAGACATAAGCTGTCTCATGCTTGCTACAATGTCCCCGAGCTTCGTAAGCAATATGAGAGCAGCGATGCTCACACTATTATTCGGACTGCGTGGCATGTTTGAAAACCAAGCTCGGGCCGAGAGGTTCAACACCTCAAAGTCCTTGTTTGCGTGCGAGCTTGTTGAGGGAATCCCGTCATCCGCATGTGATAAAAATGATTGGCTACATTGAGAGTCCGGAAAAACTAGGTTTTCCCCTTAGCCAAGAGTTGGCTACGATGTGATTCTCCGTCGCTCCCTCCGAGCTTCGAGCCATTCATATTGAATTATCACATGAACAATATGGATAGGACCTTGGCTGAATTGCATGGGATGCTAAAGACAGTGAGGAGAGTATCCAGAAAACGGTCATCATGTGATGATGATGCGAAGGCTAAGCGTAAACCACTGTCAAGAAGCTTTGCACCAAGAGGAAGTTAACTCCCGATGAGATCGCGAGTGCCTCCAATGCAAAGAAGGGCAAGAAGGGGTCGGCGGCATCGGATGTCGTTTGCTTCTACCGCAAGGAGACAGCCCTGGAAAAGGAACTGCAAGAAGTACATGGAGGATCTCAAGAAGAAGCAAAGTACGACTTCCGCCGGTATTAATGTTATAGACATTAATCTTGCTACTTCACCCTACCGACTCTTGGGTATTTGATACCGGATCGTAGCTCATATTTGCAAGTCGTTGCGGGGAATGAGAAGAAGTAGAGGATTGAGAAGGGGCGAGGTGAACTGCGCGTCGGCAATGGAGCAAGCGTTGCTACGATTCTTGTCGGCACGCACCACTTCATCTACATTCGGGATTAGTTTTGGAATTGAATAATTGTTATTGTGTTCCAACACTATGTCAAAATGTTATTTACGCTTCATGTTTGCAAGCGAAAGGATATGATTTTAGATCAATGAACAATGGTTGTTCAATATATCTCGAGATATGTTCTATTTTCATGCTCCATTGGTGAATGGATTATACGTTTTGAATCTTGAAGCGTCTCCCATCTATAACATTAATACGAAAGGCAACTCTCTAATGATATAAACCCCACGTTTATCCGGCATTGTCGCTTAGGCCATATAAATAAGAAACGCATGGAGAAGCTCCATAAGGATGGATTGCTTCACTCTTTTGATTTTGAATCATTTGAGACATGTGAGTCTTGTTTACTTGGTAAGATGACAAAGGCACCTTTCACGGGACATAGTGAGAGAGCAAGTGACTTATTGGCACTCGTACATACGATGTATGTGGACCAATGAGCTCAACGGCCGAGGTGGTTATCAATACTTCATTACCTTTACCGATGACTTTAGTAGATATGGTTATATCTACTTAATGAGGCATAAGTCCGAATCCTTTGAAAAGTTCAAAGAATTCCAAATGAAGTACGAATCATTTAGGGAAAACAATCAAGTTTCTACGATCGATCGTGGAGGGAATACTTGAGCCAAGAGTTTGGTAATCATCGAAAGATTGTGGAATTGTTCCACGCTTGACTCCGTCAGGAACTCCGCAATGGAACGGAGTGTCCGAACGGAGAAATCGCACCTTGTTGGACATGGTGCGGTCGATGATGAGCCAAAGTGATCTTCCGTTATCCTTCGGGGATATGCTCTTGAAACATGCGCTCACACTAAATAGAGTTCCATCTAAGTCGGTTGAAAAGACACCATATGAGATATGGACAGGGCAACCCCCTAGTTTGTCTTTTCTCAAAATTTGGGGATGTGAGGCTTATATAAAACGCTTACGATCGACAAGCTCACACCCAAATCGACAAGTGCTTCTTTGTGGGATATCCTAAGGAAACTAAGGGATATTACTTTTATAATCGGGAACAAGGCAAAGTGTTTGTCGCCCGACACGGTGTCTTCTTGGAGAAAGAGTTTCTTTCAAGAAAGGTTAGTGGGAGCAGGGTGCATCTTGAAGAAGTTCAAGAAACACCGAAATACGTTTCGCGACCACGAGACCATAACAGGAGGAGCAAAGTGTTGCGCCACCGGTTGTAGATACACCAGCCCCACGGAGGTCGAAAGATCACGTCGTGCACCGACAGTACACAGTGCGGAACAACGTGATATATTGTTGTTGGACAACGATGAACCTAAGACCTATGAGGAAGCGATGGTGGGACCCGATTCCAACAAGTGGCTTGGAGCCATGAAATCCGAAATAGAATCCATGTACGACAATCAAGTTTGGAACTTGGTTGATCCACTGATGGTGTCAAAACCATTGAGTGTAAATGGGTTTTTAAGAAAAAGGCCGATATGGATGGAAATGTTCACATATATAAGGCGCGATTGGTGGCGAAAGGTTTTAAACAGATTCAAGGAGTTGATTATGATGAAACCTTCTCGCCCGTCGCAATGCTTAAATCTATTCGGATTATCCTAGCGATTGCTTGCATATTTCGACTATGAGATATGGCGAGATGGATGTCAAAACGGTTTTCCTAAATGGAAACCTAAGCGAGGATGTATACATGATACAACCTCGGGGTTTTGTCGATCCAGAATCGCTGGAAAGATATGCAAGCTACAAAAATCCATTTATGGATTGAAGCAAGCATCTCGGAGTTGCAATATTCGTTTTGATGAAGTAATCAAAGGGTTTGGTTTCATCAAAAACGAAGAAGAGGCCTGTGTTTACAAAAGGTCAGTGGGGAGCGCAATTGTATTTCTAATCTTATATGTGGATGACATATTGTTGATTGGAAATGATATCCCTATGCTAGAATCCGTCAAGTCTTCATTGAAAAATAGTTTTTCCATGAAAGACTTAGGGGAGGCAAAATACATATTGGGCATTCGGATCTATAGAGATAGATCCAAGAGGCTAATTGGATTAAGCCAAAGTACATACATTGACAAGGTGTTGAAAAGGTTCAACATGCATGATTCCAAGAAAGGTTTCTTGCCCATGTCACATGGCATTAATCTTAGCAAGAATCGGTGTCCTCGGACACATGATGAGCGGAATAAGATGGGTATGGTTCCATATGCTTCGGCAATTGGATCCATCATGTATGCCATGCTTTGTACACGCCTGATGTCTCGTACGCTTTGAGTGCTACGAGCAGATACCGTCGATCCAGTGAAGGTCACTGGATCGTAGTAAAGAATATCCTTAAGTACTTGAGAAGAACTAAGGATATGTTCCTAGTCTATGGAGGTGAAGAAGAGCTCGTTGTAAGTGGTTACACCGATGCTAGCTTCCAAACGGACAAGGATGATTATAGATCGCAATCGGGTTCGTGTTCGCCCGAACGGAGGCGCAGTCACTGGAAGAGTTCCAAGCGGGATACGTTGCTGATTCTACAACGGAGGCCGAGTACATTGCTGCTTCGAAAGCTGCAAAGGAGGCTGTTTGGATCAAGAAATTCGTTTCGAGCTTGGTGTGATGACTAGTACGATGGTCCAATGTCTCTCTATTGTGATAATAGTGGAGCCATTGCGCAAGCCAAGGAGCCGAGGTCACATCGAAGTCCAAACACATACTTCGGCGATATCATCTCATCCGCGAGATAGTGGACGAGGTGATGTCAAGATATGCAAAGTGCACACGGATCTCAACATAGCCGATCCGCCGACAAAACCTCTCCTCACCGAAGCATGAGGCGCACACAAGAGCAATGGGTATTAGATACTTACATGATTGACTCTAGTGCAAGTGGGAGATTGTTAGTGATATGCCCTAGAGGCAACATGGAGATGTTGGATATCACGTCAATGTTTATGTATAAATGAATAAAGTGTTATTCGGTTCCATGAAATAGACATCTTGTATTGATCAATAAGTACGTGACTTATTTATGAGACTCTTTATGTATGAATCTATTTCTAAACGATCCTCGATCATATGTCATATTGTTGGAACAAATATGATTCTAAGATCGGCATGTTTATTGATTGATGATCATGTCTCATAGATCATGGGTATGGAGATACCAAATCAATAAACATGGACATATGTGTTAGAGAACACATTGTTGGATAGACCCACCATGAGACACTACAGAATTAATGTGCCATTAGTTGGTCTCGGGTAGTGTTGGTACAAAGTCCTTAAACCTGAGATCACCATGGATTCCAACATGTGTAGTAGCCTACTTTGGGACTACCAAACGTTATTCCGTAATCGGGTAGTTATAAAGGTAGTTTTCGGGTTTGCTATGAAACATGGAGTGGGATGTGAGTGATCAAGATGGAATTTGCCCCTCCTTTGGAGAGATATCTCTGGCCCCTCGAGGTAATGGATTATGGAAATGCATGGCCATGCTAAGTTGATTGAGGAGTCAATCAAGCAGACGGATAATCCAATACGGTTCGAGTGAATGGTTAAGCTATTGAAGGGATGACACACATCTTGCCTATAGCTTAAGTGGTATCGTGAGGCAAAGGGATTTGTGTACACATTACGGGTTCGAGCCGATATTATTCTTGTATACTATGGTGTCAATATGTGCTTGCTAGGTGCCGCTATTGACTGTCGGCTGAGTTAGACTCGAGCCGACGATCGGCTAAGTTAGACTATAGCCGAAACCGAGTATACCTGAACCTACGGGGTTGCACGCTTAAGGGGATAAGAACAGGCATTCGAGTTGGACTTGGATACGGCTCGATCGGATAGGGATCCGATCGGATAGAGTCCTATGGGCTTACGACGTGTGGGCGACCAACTCTATGAGATACGGATGAGATCCGATTCAAAATAGAGTCCTAATCGGCCACTAGTCCCGTCGGCCAACTCTATATAAAGGAGGGAGGGGTGGAGAGCGTGACATGTCAATTGCATCGCGTGCAACAGAAGTCGCCGAGATCAATCTCCACGGAAACCCTCCCCACTTTCGAGCCAAACCCTAGCCTTGCATCGCGTGCTAGCACACGGGTGTATGGCGTTACGTCCCCGGACGTGTGGATACCGGTAGAGCGGCCGCTACGTTGCACGCTCTTGATCGGCTGCGGTTGGGCGCATCGGAGCGAGGCGTGAGCGCGGCGGACGACTCGAATCGCTCTCCGGAATCGGCTACACTGTTCCGGATCGGATTGCCCGATTGGCTATTCCGCGCACTCTACTCCAATCGGTAACGATCTATCGGCCCTTACTTGCAAGTGTTCTGGTTTGCGCGGTAGAAATTTTTGTTTTCGGCTAGCGTAGCTTCCGCGTAACCCTTCAGCAACTCCCGTGGCAAGGCGGCGGCGGCGTCCGCAGCGCCGCTGCCTCCTCCTCACCGCCATCCACAAGAGCGTGCACATCCCACGTTTTTTACTGCCGCACATAAGAGCCCAGGGGGAGAAAGAAGAGTAGAGAGAGGAGCAGGAGAAGCATTCGTTCACGTGAGAGTAGAGAGAGGAGCAGGAGCAAAAATTATTTTTCGATCTCGTGAGCCGATTTGTTGCTTGGAGCGTTGAAAAAATTGCAAAACAAAAAAGAAAAAAATGGCAAATGCAGGGCTTTGAACCCGTTATTAGCACGCCACGCTAACCAACTGACCTAATAGACCATATGAAAATTGCGTCAAACTATTTCTATAAATACGAGTGATCAGCGCAGCTCGACGCCGAGGATTACGGCGCCGAGCTCGGCACCAAGATCCACGGCGCCGAGCTCGGCGCCAATATCAACGGCGCCGAGATGGCCACGTCAGCGCCACGACAATCTCGGTGTCGATGTGGCGCAAAGATCTCGACGCCAATTGTGGTGGTGCCGAGCAGTGTAAGCTCGGCGCCAATAGCGACGGCGCCGAGCTTGGGGTCTATTTTTTGAATTGAAACTGTCAGGGGTATATTTATGATAATCTTTTAAAAAAAAGAGTGAAAAAGTAAAAAATTCAGTCGGTTCCCACTGACAATTCAGACTTAGGTGAATCTGTGCTCCATACTGAGCCAGTTACTGAGCAGGTTTTCCTCACCAAAAGTTCAAGTTCGGAGGCTGATTTTGAGCAGCAGATCATTTTTGAATTTATGAATGCGTATGTAATAGATTGTATTTAACTCATTTCTAATGTACTGTTACAGTTGTACATCCTGGGGAGGCTCTCGATTATATCTATCCGTGAAGCTCATAGTCTCCGTCATGGAGGAAAGAGGGACTTCTACATGTGTTTCTCTCCTCAAGGTGCTTCCTCATATTTTCTTTTTGTACTTCCAAATTTCAAACGTTTTCTATGTTTGATTAAGTTGAAGGACGAAAGGGATGATGATTCCCAATCAAGTTCACTTTTTTATTTCCTGGAAGAGATCATCAACAAATATTTTCTATTGGAAATGAGACTTAACGAAAAAAATCCTTGAGCTTTCTCTTAAGGATCCTGTAATGTAACAACCTTCTAATCGTGTTCTGTTCATGTGTAATTGAATGCTCGCTTTCTTGTGATATTTCCAGGGCTATTGTCTACAAGGGCCAGCTTAAGCTATGCCAACTCAAGAGGTACTACTATGGAGATCTAGGTCATGAAAACTTTACGAGTTATATGGCTCTGGTAAATACAATACCTTAATCCTGTTATAAAAAAAGTCATGACCATAGTTCGGTGCAAGGGAACCAATAATAGCAAGGCAGTTGTAAGTAGGGTTTTTGATTTCGTGTAAGCATACCGTATCGCTCTTACACGATAGCGCGGTTTTCGCATGAAAACCATGAAAACCGCGATAAAGTGAATAGTGATAAAATTTAAATTTGAACCAAATTCATGCCACGGTTTTCGCTCAAACCGCGAGAAAACCGCGTCACATACCGCGGTTTTCATGGCGAACAGAGAGAAATTTATTTTTAAATTACTGATAAATATATTTTTGTGATAAAATAAATTTTTTCAAATTTTTAAATTCACACGAAACTATTCAAACGAAACTGCATGAATATCGTATTGCACCCCTGTGATACGGTCGAAAACCACGAAAACCACGGTGGTTTTCGTGAAATTGGTAACCCGGGTTGTAAGATCAAGACACTCCTGTGTAAGCATCAAACTTTGAATTGTCTTACTATCACTGCTCTATTCGTATGCTATTTCAGTCCTCTTGATGCCTTTAAGTGAAGTATTAGAAATATCTTATTAGTTGATACCGATAACAATGTTACAAAGTCCAGCTATAATTCTTCTATGGCCGACTGCTATGCCAACTCTTCAGGATGTGGCCTCCGATTAGGTGATGGGAATTGTGTTTGGTTTGAGGTAGCTTAGGGCAATAATATTTGTCATATGATACGGATCCATAAGTCATAGACCTTTTTTCCATACCAATTAGTATGGCCCACGAATCGTAGGCCCCATAATATTTGGCTTGCCACAGTTTACCAAAAATTTCACGACTTCTACCTAATCGAGACTACAAAATCAAAATTCCATATTAACCTCAACACTAGTTTTCTATGTAAAACTCTCAATCCTCTCTCTCAAATTACCGCCAGAAACTCCAATCTATAAAGCGACGAATAAAAACCAGATGACTTCAATTAACAATAAAATAAACAATGGTACAATTAATTTATTTAATCAAATTTTAATTAGCAAAATTTTGCTGATTTACTAATAAATTCGTGGTGAATTTTCGCACTTAAGCAAACCAAAAAGAAAAAAGAAAAGAAAGGAAAAGGATGTTCAGGGGTCCATTTGTAAAATATGTGCCCTAAAAGGGCTAAAATGAAGAAAAACTAGTGCTCGGAACAACAGTAATCCAAGCCGTGTTTTTACATCCAACGGCCCAAAAAGAGACGACCAAACGGACGAACACGAACACCACGCCGGCGGCGACCCAAAAACCCTCCTCCCTCTCCCTCGCTGCGCCCTCCACTCTTCTGCTCTAGCTCTCCTCCTCCTCGATCGAATCCCCTCTCGTTGGGAGCCGGCCGGAATCCTCCTCCGCCATGGACGACATCGACGCCAGGTACGAGGTCCCCCGCACCGCGGAGTTCATCCGCGGCCGCGCCTACACCAGGGTCGCGCTCCAGGTAATCCCGGCCCGCCTCGATCCGGTTCCTTCCCCTTTCGATAATCTTTTGGTTGTTCGGGTTTGGCTCACTTGGGTTTTCTTGGCTGTAAGTTCCCGGACGAGATGCTCAGGGACGCGGCGGCGGTGGCGCGGGCGCTGCGGCGGGAGCTAGGCGGCGGAGGCGGCGGGGTGAAGCTGTTCGTGATGGCCGACACGGCGTACAACTCGTGCTGCGTCGACGAGGTGGGCGCGTCCCACATCGACGCCCAGTGCGTCGTCCACTACGGCCACGCCTGCATGAGCCCGTGAGACATTCTTCCCTTACCTTTGTCGGTTCTTGCGTTCTGTTGCTTACGAAAAAGGTTGGAGATTTCAAGAGGGGAGGAAAGTGCTGCTGTTGTTCTGGAGGCTAGAATTGGAGAACGGTGGTCTGTTTTGATGAATTGATGATGGTTGGGGGGGAAGTGTGAGCTTTTTGGATGCACTTATGTTGGACTTGTGGGGATTTTAGTGTCCGTTGGGGCAATTAAGGATCACTGATTCAAAAGTGAATCGGTATTTTCATGGGGTATTTCGAATTGTTAGGTATTTCGAGTTGTGGCTAACATAGGCATTTTGGCTCAAATTTAGGAGGGAACTGTTGGTTATTAATTGAATGTTTTTTCCATATTGTCTGCTGTGAGATACATATCCCCCCCTTCCAAAAAAAAAAAGTTTGTGTACGGCTCGTTGGAAGCCGTTCCCTGTTGCTATTAGCTCCACACTAACACTCTCTTCGTACTGATGATAAGAATTTTGAATGCAGAACATCCAATTTGCCTGCTTTCTTCGTATTTGGGAAAACAGCATTGGATACCAATGCTTGTGGCCGCTCATTGTTAGAGTGCTCGAGAGAAAGTCATAGACGTATCCTGGTATGGAAAACCTATTTCTTATGTTCTAAAAAACAGGCTTCAATTCATGGAATAAGCTATAACTCTGATTTGTTATTATCGAGATGCAGTCAAAATTATGCTTCAGTTTTCTCACCACATTCTAAAATCAAAACATATACCAGAAAAGAATACCTGATATTGAAACAGAATTGCCCTTTTCAACTACTATGAAATAAAGTTAGAAATCATAGAGTAAGTCTTCATACACCGTCTTCAATTTTCATAGATTCAAATATTTAGTAGTGACCAGTGAGTACACTATATTGGTAGTCTTAAAAGCAATCTCAGAGAACTTATCTTTTTTATTGCAGTGGGCACAAATTTGATATAGTCCTAGAGTAGCTCCTGCTTGTGTTTCATGTTGTCTACTGGTCTATATGTTGTGTGGACACTAGAAAGTGATGGTAATTGGCTATATCTACTAGAGGTTATCCTGTTTCCAAGAAATTGGTTAGAGTTTTATATTTATCCTTGTCAGTATTGGTTTCTCTTATTGAGCATTTGACTCATCGACTGTTACTACTATTTACTATTTGGCCATGTAATAGCTCATATAAGATATGTAGGGCTACCAATTTTAATCTCTGTTAATTTATTTGTAATAGTCTACGGTACTCTTATCAAGCAGGTTTTATATGGATTAGAGTATGCACATGCATTGGATGATCTTAAAGCAGTAGCTGCAGAATTATACAAATCACACTCTCACAATGTTGAAGTCCAGTATGCAGAGGTGCTATGTTCAGTTATGAGCCCAAGCTCTGCTGCAGAAAGGGCACATGATCAATACAATGGAAGCACTCATAGTGATGATTTATCTACACAAAGTGATGGTGTAGCAACATTTGTGAATAATTGTTGCAACGTGGAAGGATCCACACGCAAGTATAGCCTTGGAGGGCTAACATGGTCTACATCCATAGATGATAATATGGACGACTATTTGTTATATTGGATAGGACAAGACAACTCAGCATTTGCCAACGTTGTGCTTACCTTCAATAAATGTGATATAGGTTTGTTATTCTTTTCAATAGCTGGTTGGAAAATTATTTGAATATGTGCAAGTCATGTTTCCCTTTTATTGTATTTTGTCTCTAGAATCTTTTTGGTTTTCTTAAGATACTCACAAACTATTAATTGGACAATATGACGTATTACATGACACACATCTTGGTTTGAAAGTTACTGTATTCTCATTTGGCTTTTAATATCTCTATCCTTAATGTTTAGTTATCATGTAACTTCCAGTCAATACTTTATATTGTTAATGTAGTTATTCTAATTCCCTTCTTCATATGAATGATCTGTCAGGAGCTAGTATCATGTCATCACATAATTGCTTTAAAGCAGAGACCTTTATAATGAAATGCACTTAAATATTGATGAAACATTTTTAATTTTTTTATGCAGTTAGGTATGATACAGTAGCAAATCAACCGTCAAGGGATGTCTCTCATCTGATGAAAATTCTTAGACGCAGGTCATTTTATGCAGCATATGTATACTTTATTTTCGTGTGAATTGCCATAATTTTTATTATCATTGTAGTATTATTTACAAATTAGTCTGAATTTTCAGATATTACCTTGTGGAGAAGGCAAAGGATGCAAATATTATTGGCATTTTGGTGGGGACCCTGGGTGTTGGTATGTACTCCTGTGCTGTGTTTTGTTTTTGAATTTGTTTCCCATTGTAAGGTACACATAGGAACTGTTGACCCTATTAAATATGTCAAGTTTGGTACTAACAAACCCCATTCAACATCACCAGCACTATGCAATGTTGTATTGGAGAAAGTAAAGGGGGCACTATAAATGCAGATAGCAGTGCTTGATTAATATGTCAGTTTAGTCTTTTCCTTTACTACTCAAACCTTGTGCTGAGGTAAAACAACCCTAAGAAAAATGAAATGGGGTATGTTGCTAATCAGAAGATTAATAATCGTTATGCTATGTTAGGTTATTGAGCTAGGAAAGATTAGTAATCACAAGATTAGTTTAGGCTGGGCTTGTCTCTGCCTTGTGAAGTTGAGGTGTTATTTGAATGGTGACCTCAGATATTAGCAGTACATCAATTTTTATGTGAAAACAATACCTTATTTGAGGGCTCTAAATTTCTACTGTATCTGAAGTTTACTTTGGTCAACCTGGTCGCAGCCCAAGGTTGATTCAACTGGATTTGAAGTAGTTCAACCATCCAATTACTTCGACCCTGGATCTACTTGTTTAAAGTAAAATGTGGTCACGGTCTGATACCAAAATCAACCTTACCAAATTTTAGCACTACCAATTTTTTGGTGATGTATTAGCATGTGGTAGTTGCTTGGTTTGAACACCTTAACAAAGTTTTGCATGGTCTTAGGTGCGAGGTTTCAGAATTACCAAATTTTAGAGTGGTAGAAGTATTTAGAGTATGTTTAGTTTGTTTGCCTTTTCAAAATTGGGTAATTCCAAAATTTATAATGACTAGAAATGGTGACAAACCAAATATACCCCTATTCATTTTATTTTCAATTGAACTGCCTATTTGCTTTGCTTTTTATATTCTAAATGCTTTCACTGCACCTCACTGCCACTATAGCTTTAGCTTGCATATGGCATGTAACTTTATTAATTGTTACGTACATCTAAATGAAATTATGTGGTACATGGCATTGCTTCCATGTGCAGCTGGTTATCTTCACATCATTGAGCAAATGAAAGATCTGATCAAGGCTGCTGGAAAGAAATCTTATACGTTGGTTATGGGCCGACCTAATTCTGCAAAACTAGCTAATTTTCCTGAGGTCGTGCTGAATTCTAATTAGTTTTTCTGTGCTTTTCATGTTAAGGGTAGCTGACCGACCAATTTTTTTCTATGGCAGTGTGAAGTTTTTGTTTATGTTTCTTGTGCCCAAACTGCTCTATTGGATAGCAAAGATTTTTTAGCTCCAGTCATTACACCTTTTGAAGCTGTATTAGCTTTTAGCAGGTACACTTATTGCCTCCAATAGTGCTGAGCACATACTTGTGTTATTCTTATTCATGTATCAGTCATGAAGTATGTTAAGTTGTTTCTGGCCTCATGTGGATGCAAGTTTGAAGAATTTTTCTTGCCATTCTTATCAAGCAGTATCACATTTTCAGGGGAAGGGAATGGACAGGAGAATATCTTTTAGATTTCAAGGATTTGATTACTAAAAAAAAAGCAGAAATTTCAAGCAAAACCAAAGAAGCACGGTTTTCCTTTATCAAAGGTGGCTATGTGGAAGATGATTGTCTTGAAGGTATATCATCTGTACCTGGATTTTGAAATGCTTACAACATTGACAAATTATTTATTGACTTCCAAGAAAATAATAACATAACCCAATATTCTCATAAATATGTCTGTTCTCATGGTTGATGCATTCCTTTTACTTTTTTCTGTTCCTCACATTTGGTCCTGCAGAAAATGAGGAACAGTCAGAAACATCGCTTGCACTTGCTGAGGTAACAGAGAAGACATTAAGTATCAAAAATCAGAATAACGATGCTGTTCTTTACCAAGGAGGAGCAAAGTCTGCAATCGATTACCTCAAGGCACGGTCCTACCGTGGTCTCACCGGAGAATATGAGGGTCCAGCGCCGGACTCAGTCCTGACAGGCAGAACAGGAAGAGCTGCTGGTTACAATCACGAGAAAACGGAGAGTGCACAATGAATGAATGAATGACATACCTTAAGTGGGAAAAAGGATTTTTTTTTTTGGCCTGACATATCTTAGATGTGCTTTCACAAGAACCTCTGTGTGTCCTCAGAGTGGCGACCAAAGGAGAGGCAATTTTGTACTTCAGAAACTAGTGTAACATGTTCAGTTGTGTTCTGAGCAATGAACTTTGTGTTCCATATCTTTTTAGATAATGGAAGTGAAAGTCCCAGTCTCTGCGCCTACTAGGGAACTGTGTTCCATAAACTGTCATTTGTTCAAAAGAATAATATCTACCTTCTGCCAACAGATTGTACAGTAATGCATAGCTGCAATTGGACTCCTCGCTATTACAAGGTGGCCGTAAAGTTGGGAGAAACAATCAGCAGGATCTCATTGTTTGCAAAGCAGCTAGTTACTCCATATACTGATTAGGCTCCGTTCGAATATGCAACTATGGCTTACCTGGTACCTGGTACTGCAAACGGGGTGTTTTTTATTTTGCAAAAAAATTATATGTAGGAATTTTCTTTAAAAAATCAGATAAATTTATTTTTCAAACTTATAATAGATAATAAATAATCGATTATATGTTAATGATTTATCTTGTTTTGCGGGCGACGCAAAAGCTCTTCCCACCGGCTCATTCAAATTGAGCCTAAGCGTGTAATAATTTAGTGAAAAAGCTCATGGCTGCTTAAAAAAAAGCATGACTTCACCACTTATTGGAAATGAAATGGATGTAATTAGGATCAACGAAATTAACAGATCGAAATATGAATTAAATCCATAAAAAAGAAAAATGTAGTCTGGTTGGTGTGAGAAGGACGACAAATCTGGTTACCATCTGCTGAAATTAGCACAAGGACAGCAAACAATAGGACTGCACTGTTTTGCCGTGGGAAGCAATTCTGGATAGTAAATGCCGGTCAACGGATTGTGTTACTAAATCTGTGCTTCACTTGTATCACTTAATATAATTTAATATAATTGACTGAATTTAACAAAAGCTTTTATTTTCTTTTAAAAAAACTCCGTTTCAAGGACCTAGATTGGCCTGAATGCGTGAAACACAAACCACCCGCTTCATCGTTGCAAAAACCCAATCAATGATTCAAAGCCTATATATTTGTACAATATATATATATGAAAAGTGTTTTTATTCATTGAAAAGATATTTTCGTTTCTTGCATGTCATTTAAATAATCATAAAAAAATTAATAATATAGATTAATATGAAATATATATACAAGCATTAAGCTCAAATTTTCAATTTAAGTTATAACAAATATAATACGTTAACTATTTTCAGTTTAATTTAATTTGTTATTTTTATTGTAACTTGCATAAAATCGAATTTGACCTTGTTAATTAATGTGATATATTTCACTGTTGTTAATTTTTTTTAATTTTATGATGTTTTTAGATGATATGTAAGAAATGAGAGAACATTCTCGAGGAGTAAAAATCCATTTCCTATATTTGTAGGCATGGATTTCATTAACCAATCAAATATGCACACAAGCACTGCACTTATTATATGAGATGAGACTATATATCACTACACTTATTACATGATATGAGACCATATATCACGTGATACAGAAAGGAAAGAAAAAAACGAGTTCAACCATAGTGCCAAACACATACAGATGCAGAATATATACAAATGCACACACAGACAGCAGACAGAAACACACAATTAAGTAGTAGCAAACCAAACCACGTGAGCACCCCAAATGCAAACCGATGGAAGGGACACGAGGGTGATTCCCTTCAGCTCCATGTCCGGTGCCAACGCTTCTCCTTCCGGATGAATGAGCAGCATGGCGCACCGTGCGGTTTTTTCTTCCATGTTCCCTTGTGCTTTCTCTTGAATTTCCTTTTCCCGTTTGTAGTATGTATAATGAATTTTATTTTTATGCTTATCAATGGCTTCTTTCACCTGGTTAAGGAGAGGGGAATCGCCGTTGAACTCAAGTTCTTTGAATCTCAGAAGGTTGTAGATGCCAGAGAAATATTTCATTTCGGTGAAGGTCCATACTTCTTGAGCTTAGGACAAGCCTCACCATTTAATTCGATATCAGAGATTTAAGAGCAATTGACAATAAGAGTGTTGAGTTTTGGGAAAGAAGGCAAGCTGTTTCCTATCACAATACTCATCCAAGAGCTCCAACCAGCATATATTTGATGTCGTCGCAAGGAGTTGTAGACCACCTTGTTTAGCATTGTACCACGAAGAGTCACCTTTGCTATTTGTTTGGCAATGTCAAGCAATTTTGAGAACAACATGTTGTTATTGATGGTGGTGGAGGCAGAGGGTGAGGAGTTGGTGGGGGCGGTATCAGCAGGGGCAGAGAGGGCATGGTATGTGGCAGCGAAGGGAGCAGGGTCAGTAGTGGTGGCTACAGTGTTAGGACCTTGGGCAGCAACGTGAGTTGAGGAGGACATGATGAGGTTATTGGACGCAGCTACAGTGCAAGGAGGGTGAGGTGAAGGGCTATGGTGGTGGTTGAGGGGACCATGTCACTATCGATGGCGATGGTGGCGGCGGCTATGGTTGGGGTAGAGGGTGAGAGGTTGGTGGCAGAGGTAGCAACGATAAGGGAACGTGGTTCGTGGCAGCTACTATGGCAGTGGCTTCGGAGTCAGGATCGTGGACAGCTATGGCAGTGATGCAGCTGGTGTTGGTGTTTTTCAGCTCAAGCTCCTTTAGATTTGGAAGGTGGTCGACTCCGGCAAAAGTTATAGGCTCTATGTTGGTGAAGGACAAGACAATTCTCAAGCTCTAGAGCTGCTCTATCTTTAAATCTGATTTCAGTCCCGTTGGAGCTCTCAAAAAGAAAGTACTTGAGTTTCAGGAATCCACCCAGATTGAAGGTGAGCTTGTTTTCTTTGTATGTATTGTGTCGGAGCCTAAGATAATGTAAAATAGGTAGCTTGGAGAGGACCTCCATGTTGACATACGAAGTGTTACTTAAAGTTACCTTGGTAGGTTGAGTACCATCTTTGCCCAACAACTTAAGAAGAAGCTCTCACAGTAGTTTGGACGATACTAAGGCTATTAAGAACCTTAGGAGAATCTTTTTAATCTATGATGGGAGAAGTGTCCTCACTTGTTATTTCAAGAGTAATTGACAGAGATCGGAGACACTCGTACAGGTTATTAATAGCTTCAAGTAAATTTTTGAGATGACTTACCTTGTCCTCGATAACCATGCCAAGCTTCCTCAGCTGCCACAGCCTTCCGATGTCTTTCAAATCTTCACTCCTCTTTGTCTTGACATTGGATAGTACCTCCATTTCTAACATTTTTTTGATCTTTTCAGGAAAGATGACATGGCTGGGGAGGGGTGTGCCTATGTTGGTAGTGCTACTTGGACTTGGATTAGTGACCAACCATCAGACGCTTCAGCTTTAGGAGTATGATATCTTCCATTGCAAATTCATGCACATAGGTCTGCTGGATATCCAACACCTCCAACTCGCGAAGGTTGTTGATTTCACTGGGCAGCCAATTAACATCCATTCCCTTTAGGCTTAGATACCTGAGTAGCATTATCTTGTTGCAAATATTCCTTAGGTAGCGTCGGTTCTTTTCAGAGCCACGGAGATGGAGATCGTTGAAAATGGAGAAATACCGAGCCAAGTGATATGACAAGCGTGTCTCAACAATGCGTTGTTTATCTTGGCGATCTCGGTTATGAAGGCATGAACTAGATTACCCACCATGCAGCTCTTGACCCTTCTAGTCGCACTAATATTAGCAGAATAAACATACCACCTCGCGATGAGCTCCTCAAAACATTGCTAAGCTTTTTGTACTGAGCTGGACCAGCACCAATCCTCTGTAGTTATCAACCCTTCTGCAACCCATCGTCCTATCAAGGTTGACCGATGGATCTTGTATCCTCGAGGGAAGATAGCTAGGTACAGTAAAAAGGACTGGTATTCTTTAGGCATATCCCTATAGGAGAACTTGAACATCTTCATAGCAATACTACGGAATGATTTTGTCGGAACTGCCTGAAGGTTGTTGTGCAACTTGTGCAATTCTTATTTGCTTCTCCTAGGTTTTGCATACAAGGTACGAGCAAAGATCTTCCAGCAGAATTCATGTGGCTCACACTTGTCCAAGATGGTCAAAAAAAATCCGGAGATCATAGTTGTCTTCATTCTTTTGCTGGCTTGTAATCTCGAGCACAATATCATGGAAGAGTGCAGCAAGAGAATAGTCTATAGGCTGGGAAAGTGTTTTTGTCTCTAGAGAGGACGTCACCTCCTCTATAGGATAACAATATTCTTTGGCCCTTGTTTGAATATTTTGGATGTTTTTTGTTTTCATGATAATCATCACAACAACTTTGTTAGGCAACAGGCTTAAAGCATTTTGGTTTTCTCCCATTTGCCCACATATTTGTGGTCAATTTTGAGGATGATCAGGGTTTTCTTTACACAATTCAAATGTTCAATCTTGTTCATGATCCCTGTGATCGCCAGGTGCCTTTCTATCTTCTACTGGATATCACTCATGTTCTCTATGGTTTCTTTAATAGAATCCAGGGTTTTTGTGGCCTTCTTCTTGGCTTCTTCACCATTAGCTTCCAGGATTTGGTCCTAAGCCAGATTACTACCAATGGCTAGCTGGTCCTTCTCCTTGGTTTCTTGAGAAGCTTCTGCCGTTGGACCCTGACCACCCATTACACTTGTTGGTCGTTCCTTGTCAGATTTGTCTTTCTTGAGTTGTTGTAAGATTTCTAGTTTAGCCTTGTCGATAATTTTTTCTACTTGTTCCTGGCTCACCGATGTAGTTAGTAGCCTTTGTGGCTTGCTGGCCCCTGCTGTCGCTGATCGTCCTGAACAACTCCATCAGGGCTTCTTGTTTAACCTTCTTGATAATTTCTTTGATTTTATCCTCACCCAGTGCAGTAGCTGCGCTAGTGGCTTGTTTGGTGTCTTGCCCCTGGGCTTGGTCAGTTTGATGCTGCTTGCTGTCCTTCTTGGTCTTGGGGAACACCTCCTGCAGGATGTGTTCATAGTGGTTGGTGGTTTTGAGAAGATCAATCTGCTGGTTTACGCCTCCTTCTTGTTTCACTTGCTCCATATTGATGTAGTCTTTGAGCTTCTTGGCTGCTCTCTTGATTATGTGGTCATAGAATTCCATTTCTGGTAATGTAGACATGGCTTTCTTCTTTGTTTCATCTGTGGCTGATGACCAGAGCAGCAGGGCGAGGAGTTTGTTCTTGGCCGATTTTGTCTTTCTTATAGTCGTCATAGTCCTCCGTCTCCGTTGAATTCACTTCCAGGAACGATTAGAGCTGGCTATCCTTGAGTTGATGAATTTTGGTTCTTAATGATCTCCTGAATCTTGTCGACTACCTTATTTTTTTTATATTTCCCTTGATTGTATGAATTACCTCCTGTCTTTCACAGCGGATTTTCTGCATTCTACTTCGCCGCTCCCAATAGTTCTCCCTTCCTTCACCTTGACCCAGGCCTTGGCCTTGCAGCACCCTCAGGATGTAGTAGAGAGTATTCTTGGGACCTAACGAGGACCAAAAGTGCATGTCTGCGATATCAATCAAGACAGTATTGTTGATACCATGCTTCGTCGCCACATCCGAAGCTACGTGCAATGGCGCAAAAGTCCTTCTCCGTGTCCGGCACCACAATGACGACACATGGCGTGTTGGGTTGGTTTTGATGTTTTTGATGTTCTTGATGAAGTCGAATCTAGTTGATGACGGAAAAAGCTCGGGCTCCAGCGGGGGCACGGGGCCGATAGATCCATTGGGGTCATGCCCATTCCCAGCTGCAGCGGAGGCAGAGGTAGCGGATTGGCCGACAGCGAGCTTGAAGGGGCCGACAGCGAGCTTGAAGGCGGCATAAATGCAGATCTCCGGCGGTGATGTGCGGAAGCGGCGGATCAACCATGGCGCTCCGACGACGAGGAGGGCGGATCTAGCGCCAGCTATAGACGGGAAGGACGAATCCAACACTGATGCCCTGGTGGAGCTCCGCGACGCCGAGGAACTATCGGTGAGGCTCAACCATGACGCTATCTCTCTTTGTCGGGACGTCTTCGGATCTCTTGATATAATTAAGAGCCGAATGGAACTCATCCATTTTTCTCCAAAGTATAGCAAGACATCCGACACTCTGAGAGAGATAACTAAGACATCGCTGGGCTTTTAGTCTGCCAATCAACTTCAGCCAGGATTGTGCCCGTCAAATCACTCGATGACGGTGACCAGATGTGTTACATAATCAGGAGACTTGACATCAAATGGCTAAAGATCTACGTTATCTTAATTATCTTTAACTCATACTCATAGTTAATATGATCCCAACAAAAGGAACGGGCTAACCACTTTCATCCAAGCATATAGTATCGATAACTGGTTTAATGACCCATTATGAGTCATAGGCTATTACAACATAATAGTTCTTAGAGATACATATGACCGTCAGGCCAAATAGTTGTATAGATGGTCATAGCAAATGAAAGCAAACAACATTCCCGAGGATCTTTCTCCAACCGACTAGGGAGTGCCCTAGTATGAACCGTCCGGGTAGAATGGTACTTCCTCGACAAATTCTTACTCCTCGGGAGGAGTCACCCTGCAAACATATCTATGCACAACCAAGTGTAGATACATACAACAAGAGTCAGTACAAAGGATTGTACTGGCAAGCACCCATCAAGCCTAAGACTACATGTAAGGCAATATCAAGAAGAAGCTCATGTGGTGTTTCATTTTAGCACAAAGCTAACTTTATTTTAGCAAAACCCAATTGTAAATGCCCAAGTTTGAAAAATAAATTGTAGCAAACAAGTAGTTCTCTATATTGGGCATTAATACATAGTATTGCTCATAAATATTTCTCACTTTGCATTACGGGGCAGCAAAGGAGTATAATATTCATAAATCATTCATCCTTTGCCTTGTCGGGGCAGCAAAGAAGTAAATTAGAGAGCAAGAAATTTTGAATACTTTTGGTAAAGAGTTGTACAAATATTCACAAACACATGAAAACTATACCCACGACACATTCACATGACGCTCGTAACCGTGAGCACGGCTAACCGATCAGTTTAAACTCTGCAGAGTGTATACACTTTATGTGGACCCCCGATTTTGAATCGGGAATCTTTCGTGTTCATAGTACCATTTCCCTGGATCAAGTAGTTGGTACCCACGAATACAGTACTGGATAATCAAGTGCGCATGCACGAATAGTCTTACAATACCATTATTACATTAATAGGCCCGAAGGCATCGTTCATCCCACAGGACCTTATGGTCCGAATACAACATAAAAACAGAGTTTAGATAAGGCAGCGGAAAGAGGCAGCGGCTTGTCCATTGCCACAGGCAACGACCGGAGCTAAAGTCTAATATGCGCCGTCAGTTCCCTCGTCCTCCTGGTGATAAGCGTATGGATCTTCCGGCTCTTCAACTCCATCACTGGAGGTTTGTGCGTATAGCAAGGGTGAGTACCAACCGTACTCGGCAAGCCAACACAGAATTGATGCATATGATAAGGTTATTCAAAGAACATGGCTAGGGTTATTTTTGCGTAAAGCCGGTTTTCACAATTCTTTTCACAAGCCTATCGTCTAGCCAAATCAAGTTTTAATTTCATAGTTCATTAACCCGGCGACGGTTCTGTCTACCATCCATCGTGATTCCAAGGATGGCTTCCCGCCTCCGGTTCGTCATGATTTTCTGGGAGTCCACCCTTCTCGCATTCTCGAGAAGTTGATCCACCGAATAAAAATCATCATGCAAACCCATCCCAAGATTTTTAAGTTCAAAGTCTAGCCAAGCGAAAGTCTTGTCACGATGCTCAATATCCGCGAGCACGGCTATTCGAATAGATTGATTCATTCACACTGCGGTGGATGTACACTTTACCCGTACTCCGCGACACCCAACAAATGAGCCTACGCCTCAACACATGAGACGGTCATGGCAAAGCCTTTCGATAACCTCACTTTGGCGTCACTCCGCTCCATGAACTTAAGCCCTCATGCACTCTAGCCGTCCTTTTCTAGCAGGAGAGGAGTTCGGCGCACCGGGGTAAGGGAAGACTTTCCAAATTTTTAAGTTTAATTAACATCGGTTTAATCCCACCATTCATAACAAAGGCCGCAGCCTCATTCTCATCCCATAACCACATCATAGAGAACCATCTATGCAAGGATACCGCCTCCGCTCGGCTATCTAATCAGCTAGGTCTATACCCATTCGAGAAGTACGGTTGTACTGGCACGTTTCCGGCTATCTCATGGCTCGGTCCTTAATCGACTGTGGTCGGCACTTGCCTTTTCCGAATCCACCCAAATCATCCGCCGCCCGTCTAAAACATTTGTATAGTACTTTCGCATCAAACTTAATTCATTATGGCCATGTGGCGCTCATGTCTCCACATGCCGAATCTCGACTACCTTCCCTAAGGTAGTTGCCCAAGCACAAAGCTTTTTCATAAAGTCATGAGTATGCATAAATCTAAGTACAGCATGGCTAAGCAGTTTACCGAAGTTATGCTTCGGTTATTTGTATCACATCGCGAGTTACAAGGATTATTTCTAAAGGTAATCAATAGCAAGGTATGGCATAACAAGTATAGGTAACTCGGTAAAGCATGCATGTTTAGAGTTTAAAATAACATCATTTCGCAATTGGGATCAATATGTTCAAAGGGTGTGAAGACTTGCCTTGTTCGCACGCTTCTTGAGTGGGGTTTCCTGCGGGGTCAGTGTTCGCCTCCTCGGTCGCTAATCATACGAGCGGAAAGGAAAAAGAAAAATGGATCCCAGTTAACATCCGATAAGAACGAACGAAAAAGCATGAAAAATCATAAAGAACTCTCCAAACTATTTCCCCCTATGACCCTACTCGAGTTACGGAGGATTTTTATAGCAAAGTCGGCCGTAGCGACGAGTTTCGACTCTTTAGGGTTTTTGTAAAAAGGGGTCGATAAAACGACGAAGCGGAAGTCTTGCGAATGTTGTTCAAGAGGTTCGTTGATATATCTTTGCCGAGTCCAATGGTTAAGTATATTTTAAAGAAAAGAAAAGTAATATTAAATCTTCAAGAAAGTTTCACGTAAACGGAAGTTTTCCAAAAATCGTATATAGAAAATCATTTTACTCGAGGAAAATACCTGAGAAAACTATATATTTTTGCACAAATATTCCCCAAAATTCCCTAAAAATATTCTCCAATTTTTTCTAGAATTTTTCCCTATTTTTTTCTAATTTTTCTCCCTTCTTTTCTTTTCTTTCCCTTTTTTTTTCTCCCCTAGCCCAGACTGTTCCTTCTCTCTCCTCTCTACCCTCGGCGTCTACCCCCTACTCTATCGGCGCCCGCCGAGCGGCAGCGATGGCGCGCGCGTTCTCGGCCAACGGCGACCTCGGCGGCACGAGCTAGGGCCAAAAATGGAATCATGGGGTAGTGACTAACCGGCGGCGGCGGCGGCGGGCTCCGGTGATCGTCGGGCGATGGTGAACACGGCGGCGACGCGGCTCGGCCGATCCGGCACAACTCAGCGACGCTCCGACGCGCTCCGGCGATGGCAAAGGAGATAGGGAGTGGGATGGTATCGGCAAGGTGTGAGGATATGAAGGAAACTTGCTCTTCTATTTATAGGTGGCGATTGTGCATGGAAACGAAAAACGCGCCGCGAACGGCCGGTATCCATGCGGCGGCGACGGCGGCGCGCGTGGGCGCGCATGTCGCGGCGACGTGGCTGTCGCGCGCGGCTGTCCTAGCGACACCGTGCACCAAGGCGTGACGCCGGCGAGCCGTGCGTGCGCGTGCGCGGATGTGCATGTACGGCGAGCGTGGACTTCGGGAGCTCTGCGCGCGCGTACGTTGCAGCGGCTCGGCGAGCAGCATGGCGAGCACATGCGCGGCGTACGGTGCGAACCCAGCGACGCTCGGCGGCGTGGCGACGCATGGCGCGGCGCTCACCGCGCTGCGCCGCGTGGGCCGGCGGTGGCACGCGCGCGGCTACAAGACGGGCGACGCGACGGCAAGCGTACGGCGATTTTGACGCGGGCGCGGACGGGAACGCGCGCAACGCGCGGCGTCGTGGCAATGTGCGCGTGGTACGGTATGACCGGCGTCGAACACTGCGCTAATGAACAGTGCGCTTTCTCTTTTCCCGAATTTTGAAATCCTATTTTCTATTTCCATTTCCTTTCACTCTAAAAATTCAAAATAAATTTCAATATTTCCAAAATAATTTTGAAATTATATTTTCAAACTTTTCCCTCACTTTTTATTTTCCAAAAAATATATTTTTCATATTTCCATTTCTTCTTTTAAAATCAATAAATTGGGGTCTTTGATTAATATAAGTTTCTAATTTCTCAAATATATTTTTATCATTCAAATATTTATTATTTTTCTTCCATCAGTTAGGGTTTTAACCAAATATATTCTTTTCAAAGAATCTTTTGTAAATCTCCAAAATTAATATGTTTACCCTTCTTCAAATATATATATATATTTTGAATTACTTCTCCAAGACGGATCTCAAAGCTTAGGGATTTTATTCAACTTCACATCAAAGCAATTCCGAAGAAATTCTTACGCAATCGAATTGGCAAATAAAATTGAAAAACACGATATGAAGCAATGATTCCAAAAAGTTTTTGCGAGTTCCGATTTTCACGTTCCGAATTCTACTCCTTCGATTTTCGGGATGTTACAAACCTACCCCCTAACAATAAATCTCGTCCCCGAGATTTTCTTACCGTTGCTGAATAGGTGTGGATATTCTGTCCTCGGAATTCTTCGCTCTCCCGTAGCTTCTTCTTCGGTGTGATTACTCCATTGTACTTTGTACATGCGCCACGACTTGGTTCGTGTCTTCTTTTCCGCTTCGTCTAGTATCTTGATTGGATGTTCCGGGTAGGTAAGATCACTGTGGACATGGATGGTTTCTAACGGGGCTTGCTCTTCCGGTACCCGCAGACATTTCTTCACTGCGATACGTGGAATACTGGGTGGACATCGGAGAGATTCTCGGGCGGTTCCAATTGATAAGCCACTTCTCCCTCCTAGCGCTTATCGGGAATGGGCCCACGTATCGTGGTGCAAGTTTCCCCTTGACTTTGAACCTCCGTGTTCCCCGTAGTGGTGAGACCTTTAGATACACGTAGTCACCCTCTTGGAATTCCAATTCTCTTCGTCGAGTATCCGCGTAGCTCTTTTGTCGTGATTGAGCAGCTTGTAGTCGGTCCCGAATCAGGCGAACCTTTTCCTCGCCTCCTTGATTATGTCGAGCCCGAATACGGTTCGTTCACCGGTTTCGACCACATCAATGGGGTTCGACATCGGCGACCAAATAGAGCTTCGTTTGGCGACATCTTCAAACCGGCTTGATAGCTATTGTTGTAAGAGAACTCGGCGTACGGCAAACATTTCTCCCAATCCTTGGTGAAATCCAATGCACAGCTCTCGCATATCCTCCAAGATTCGGTTCGTCCTTTCGCCTTGCCCATCCGTCGTGGATGATAGGCGGTACGAAAGCGAGATGACTTCCGAGTGCCTCGTGGACTTTGCTCCAAAATGAGATGTGAATTGGGTACCACGATCCGATATGATCCTCTTTGGGACACCGTGAAGACATACAATCCTACTCATATATAGTTCCGCTAGCTTGGCGCCGTTGTAGTTAGTTTTCACCGGTATAAACCGCGCAGCCTTGGTGAGCCGATCTACTATTACCCAAATGGAATCGTAACCGCCGTAGTTTTGGGTAGTCCCACTATGAAATCCATGCCTATCTCGTCCCATTTCCATTCGGGAATCTTGAGTGGCGCAGCAAGCCCCGGCCGTTGATGCTCGGCTTTCACCCTTTGGCACACATCGCACACGGCTACGTATTCGGCTACATCTCTCTTCATATTGGGCCACCGTATTCTCCTTTCAAATCCTGGTACATTTTCGTGCTTCCGGGATGTAACGAATATGCCGATTCGTGGGCTTCCTTTAAGATCAATCCCTCAAACCGCCTTGTTCGGGCACACGATTCTTTTCTTGTACCACAGATTCCCTTGTCATCCACGAAAACTCCCGAGTGCGTCCAGGCCATGCGTTCCTTGATTCCCGGGTTTCCTCATCCCCTTTTGGGCTTCCTCTATTTGAGTTCTCGTAGGGGTTGGATTTCCAAGTGAGTTCACTTCTCCGTGAGGAATCGTGCA
This sequence comes from Oryza australiensis, assembly GCA_019925245.2. NCBI lineage: Eukaryota > Viridiplantae > Streptophyta > Magnoliopsida > Poales > Poaceae > Oryza > Oryza australiensis. The sequence continues at coordinate 551,790 of JAIFGZ020000545.1, read as the reverse complement.
TTGAGTCGGCCATCTCTTCTTGAAGTTCGCCGGCCATACCTCCCAATTCCATGTGGTTGCATTGGGCCTTGCGGCTCAGCGCATCGGCTACTACATTTGCCTTGCCGGGATGATAATGAATTCCTAGATCGTAATCCTTGATCAACTCCAGCCATCGCCTCGTCGTAGATTGAGATCAGCCGAGTAAAGAAATATTTTAGGCTCTTGTGATCGGTATACACATCACGGTGGTTCCCGATCGATAGTGTCTCCAAATCTTCAATGCGTGTACAACCGCGGCTAATTCCAGGTCGTGTGTGGGATAATTCTCTTCATGGGGTCGTAATCGTCGCGAGGCATACGCTACGACCTTTCCATCTCGCATCAACACTCCTCCCAATCCTTGCCGGATGCATCACAAGACATCACGAAGTCCTTCCGGTTGTCGGGTAAGGTCAAGATTGGGGCAGTGGTTAACTTTTCTTTTAATTGGTCGAAGGCTCTTTGGCACTTCTCATTCCATTCAAACTTCTTTTCCTTCTTCGTAAGTTGAGTCATAGGTCGGGCTACGTAGAAAACCCTTCGATAAACCGTCGGTAATAACCGGCCAAGCCCAAGAAACTCCGAACTTCCGTCACCGACTTGGGTGCCTTCCATCCCGTGACAGGCTTCGACCTTGGCGGGGTCTACGCTACTCCTCCGCTGAAACCATGTGGCCAAGAAAAGCGACTTCCTTGAGCCGAACTCGCATTTGCTGAATTTTGCATACAGTGGTGCTCTCGTAACTTTTCTAGTACGAGTCGTAGATGCTCCGCGTGTTCCTCATCGTTCTTGGAGTAGACGAGTATATCGTCGATGAACACCACCACGAATTTGTCCAGGTATTCCATGAATACCTTGTTCATCAGATTCATAAAGTATGCAGGGGCATTGGTCAATCCAAAGGACATCACCGTGAACTCGTATAAGCCGTAACGTGTAGAGAACGCCGTCTTAGGAATATCTCCGGCTCTAATCTTCAACCGATGATATCCCGACCGTAGATCAATCTTTGAGAACACCTGTGCACCCTTAAGTTGATCGAATAGGTCATCGATCCGGGCGCGGGTACTTGTTCTTGATAGTTACTTCATTCGCGATCGGTAGTCCACACACATTCTCATACTCCCATCCTTCTTTTTGACGAAGAGTACGGGGGCTCCCCAGGGAGAAGAGCTGGGGCGTACAAATCCCTTCTCTTGTAGTTCCCTTATCTGCTTCTTGAGTTCCTCTAACTCGTTGGCCGGCATTCGATAAGGTCTCTTGGATATGGGGGCCGTACCGTGCATTAGATCGATGATAAACTCTACGTCGCGATCCGGGGCATTCCGGGTAATTCCTCGGGAAACACATCCGGGTATTCTTGTACTACGGGCATTCCGCCTAAGGGTAGCATGGTGAACACTCCCGCAGCTTGCTCACATAGCTTTGGGTTTTGATCCATAGTTATGCTCATCGGTGATCCCCATGGGGTGGATACCGTGACTTCCCTTCGACTGCAGTCTATAATCCCATTATTTTTGGTCAACCAATCCATCCCGAGTATGACATCTATGGTTTGGGGTGATAGCACCATAAGGTTTGAGAGAAACACCACGTCTCTAATCCGTATGGGCACATTAATGCAGGCATGGGGTACGGTTATGTCTCCCCGTGAGTGTACCAACATCGGCCTCTTAAGTGCTACTTGGTGTAGGTGGTGTTGTTTGCTTACTTGAGAAGATATGAATGAATGCGAGGCTCCAGAATCGAATAAAACTTTAATCGGTGCGAGTTGATAGAGAACATACCCATCAATACGCTCTGGTCCTCCCGTGCTTCTTCCGCCCGCACATGATTCACCCGACCACGTCGAAATCCGGTGGCAGCCTTGTTGGGTAGCGGGGTCCCGAAGGACCTCGTCCCGCCGAGGGGTGGGGGTTCCTCGGACGGGCGTTGCATTGGCGCCTGCGTACGGGGCGTTGCGTGGTTTTGGGCAGCTATTGGAGTAGTGCCCGAATTCTCCGCAATTAAAACAGCTCACATTCCTTCTTCCGGAGCAGCTAGGGTTGGTGTGGGCGTACGAAACGAGGTGTAGCCGACTGTTGACATGGTCGGAAGCGGGAGAACGTCCGGTTGCCGGAACATTTGGCTTCCAACCGACGGAGTGGCTCCCTTGGGGCGTTGTGGCGTTCCCCGAAATGGGCGAGCCATAGCGAGCCTCCTCTTGCGGTTATTGTCTACCACCTTTTGATCATGCTCAAGTCGGACGACCTTGTTGATGAGGCTTTGGAACGGCGTGATCCCGCCCGATCATTGGTCCCCTCGGTTCGTCATTTAATCCCTCAATGAATTTGTCTATCTTTTCTTCTTCGTCGCTGTGTCACTGGTGGCTTAACGGGCAAGCTGGGTGAACTTGTTCGATATTCCCGTACCGAGGTGTTCCCTTGACGCAACTCGCGGAATTCGTTTTCTTCATCCTCATCACGCACTGGCACGAAATTCTCACGGAATGCAGCCGTGAATTCCTCCCACGTTGGCTCGCCGGCGTCTTCAGCTCGTGTCTCCTTGTAGGTGTCCCACCGTCACTCGCGGGACCCTCCACTGGTTAGTAGCGAAGACAACTCTATCGCTTCTCGGACTCGACGAGGGTTAACTTCTTCTCTATCACTCTTAGCCAATCTTCGGCATCCATAGGCTCTTCGGCCGTGGAAAAGTGGGCGGCTTAGCTCTCATGAATTCCCCGACTCGATCCTCCTCGACCTCCTTGATTATTAGCAATCGCTTGGAGTAGCCGGGTTCGCATAGCCATGGCCTCTCGCCGGTGGAGGGGTTAGGTTCCGCGGGTTCTCGTTGGTCGCTGCGCCCGCGGCGATGTGCCATCGAAGAAGGAGATGAATTAAGAGAGCGGACTAGTTTAGGTTATGGTTCACGGGAAATTTTTCTTCAAGTTCTTTCGAATGATCTTCAATCAAGACAAGGTGAAATAATAATAAGCATACGAATTAAGACATCGCAAGGCGATGCTCGGTTCATCATATTACATAAGGGGATACACGACCGTACACACACGAGTCCTTCATGCCAGATAGCAATAATAATTATATCGTCCAACTAGATCAACTAATTAAGGGAAGTAGGAAGTGCCGCCGAGCCGGGAAGGTCCTTCCGCCTAGTCATCCAACCACCCGCAAGAGCCGGCGCCGGAAGTGGGTGGTCCACTGCTGAAGCAAACCGAAGTCCCCACGGCTCGGAGGTGGTGGCCTCGGAGTCACGCCGAATCTTCCGACTCGGTGGCCGCGTACTCTTGCGAGCGCCCGGCGGGTGAGGGGCCTCCCGTGTGAGTCGCGACGAGGGGAACTTCCTCCTCCATTGAGTCGGTGTCGCTAGACTCCCATTTGATCTCCATGGGCTCGCCCCTGCACTCCGTATCGGTGAGGATCTGGATGGGGTTACCTCTCCCGATCCCGGCTCGGATGGTACCGATGCGAGCTCGGGTGGGTCCCATGGATGTGGCAAGAGTGGGGTCTACCGTGCACGGTGCGTGCTCGTGCTCAACATGAAAGCTTGCTCCATCATAGCTTGAAAAGTATCTAAGCTTGCTGGAGTCATAAGGTAATAGTGGTCGGGCACAAGGGGAGGTGATGGTACAGGCTTAGTGGAAGTACTGCAGCGTATACGGGACGAGTGCGCATGCCTCTAGCCGGTTGATCTCCCGCTTGCTCTTCCCGAGCCGCTCTTCCAGCTCTACCAGAGCCTCCCCGGGCCATGTAGCGGTCCGAGAGTTTCTCATACGAGCACCATTGGCTGCATGAGTGCGAAGCATGTTTATCTGGTCTCCACGGCCTTGGTGGCATGTTGACCGATCATTGAGGCGTGACTGCCGATCGTTGATCTCGAGCGGGGCCTCCTCGTAGCGTCGTCTGCGTCTCCGCCCAACGCGATAGACGCGTGACCATCGGGTTGTAACAGCAGGGGGTAGCCTCCACGGTGCAGACCGGGTTGCCCTCTTCGCGGTAAGGATGATGCACGAACTCGTCATTGTGAGTTCGGCACGGTGTTCCGCATTAAGGCGAAGGAAAGCCTCGCGAGCCGCATCCCGAATAGCCGCTTCGCTAGGTCCCGGTGGTAGCGGGTATGGAAGCGAGAAGATGTCTCGCTTCCCATGCGGGCTTCTATGGATACGTGCCTCCCGGCTGGATACATCTCGGAGCCATGTCTTTTGGTGTGGTAAGTGGGCGGTTCCGGTACCTCAAACACCATAGTAGGGACTGGAGTTGGACCACGAACCCCTCGTCTCGCGGAATGCTGACTTCCGGGTTCCGTCGTGGTTTGACATCTCGCTTACAGGCAACTTAGGGTTAGCGGGAGGGAGCTATCATAATCATTTGGTAAAAAGAAATACGTATGTAGAAAAGATATATTTGCATTTTCGGAAATAATAGTTTAAAACGATCCTACCGTAGGGATATTTCCCTTTAGCCATCTAGTTAGGGGTAGGGCGCCATTTGGTCTTAGCCTACGGTCGCATGGCTCGATACCAGCTTCGTGGACCCCGATTTTGAATCGGGAATCTTTCGTGTTCATAGTACCATTTCCTGGATCAAGTAGTTGGTACCCACGAATACGATCGATAATCAAGTGCGCATGCACGAATAGTCTTACAATACCATTATTACATTAATAGGCCCGAAGGCATCGTTCATCCCACAGGACCTTATGGTCCGAATACAACATAAAAACAGAGTTTAGATAAGGCAAATGAAAGAGGGCGGCTTGTCCATTGCCACGTGCAACGACCGGAGCTAAAGTCTAATATGCGCCGCCGCCCTCGTCCTCCCGGTGATAAGCGTATGGATCTTCCGGCTCTTCAACTCCATCACCGGAGGTTTGTGCGTATAGCAAGGGTGAGTACCAACCGTACTCGGCAAGCCAACACGGAATTGATGCATATGATAAGGTTATTCAAAGAACATGGCTAGGGTTATTTTTGCGTAAAGCCGCCACAATTCTTTTCACAAGCCTATCGTCTAGCCAAATCAAGTTTTAATTTCATAGTTCATTAACCAGGCGACGGTTCTGTCTACCATCCATCGTGATTCCAAGGATGGCTTCCCGCCTCCGGTTCATCATGATTTTCTGGGAGTCCACCCCTTCTCGCATTCTCGAGAAGTTGATCCACCAGCGTATAAAATCATCATGCAAACCCATCCCAGCATTTTTAAGTTCAAAGTCTAGCCAAGCGAAAGTCTTGTCACGATGCTCAATATCCGCGAGCACGGCTATTCGAATAGATTGATTCATTCACACCGCAAAGTGGATGTACACTTTACCCGTACTCCGCGACAGCCCAACAAATGAGCCTACGCCTCAACACATGAGACGGTCACGGCAAAGCCTTTCGATAACCTCACTTTGGCAGTACCCGCTCCATGAACTTAAGCCCTCATGCACTCTAGCCGTCCTTTTCTAGCAGTGAGAGGAGTTCGGCGCACCCGGGGTAAGGGAAGACTTTCCAAATTTTTAAGTTTAATTAACATCGCTTAATCCCACCATTCATAACAAAGGCCGCAGCCTCATTCTCATCCCATAACCACATCATAGAGAACCATCTATGCAAGGATACCGCCTCCGCTCGGCTATCTAATCGGCTAGGTCTATACCCATTCGAGAAGTACGGTTGTACCGGCTCGTTTCCGGCTATCTCATGGCTCGGTCCTTAATCGACTGTGGTCGGCACTTGCCTTTTCCGGAATCCACCCAAATCATCCGGCCGCCCAGCCTAAAACATTTGTATAGTACTTTCGTTTTCATCAAACTTAATTCATTATGGCCATGTGGCGCTCATGTCTCCACATGCCGAATCTCGACTACCTTCCCTAAGGTAGTTGCCCAAGCACAAAGCTTTTTCATAAAGTCATGAGTATGCATAAATCTAAGTACAAGATGGCTAAGCAGCTTACCGAAGTTATGCTTCGGTTATTTGTATCACATCGCGAGTTACAAGGATTATTTCTAAAGGTAATCAATAGCAAGGTATGGCATAACAAGTATAGGTAACTCGGTAAAGCATGCATGTTTAGAGTTTAAAATAACATCATTTCGCAATTGGGATCAATATGTTCAAAGGGTGTGAAGACTTGCCTTGTTCGCACGCTTCTTGAGTGGGGTTTCCTGCGGGGTCGGTGTTCGCCTCCTCGGTCGCTAATCATACGAGCGGAAAGGAAAAAGAAAAATGGATCCCAGTTAACATCCGATAAGAACGAACGAAAAAGCATGAAAAATCATAAAGAACTCTCCAAACTATTTCCCCCTATGACCCTACTCGAGTTACGGAGGATTTTTATAGCAAAGTCGGCCGTAGCGACGAGTTTCGACTCTTTAGGGTTTTTGTAAAAAGGGGTCGATAAAACGACGAAGCGGAAGTCTTGCGAATGTTGTTCAAGAGGTTCGTTGATATATCTTTGCCGAGTCCAATGGTTAAGTATATTTTAAAGAAAAGAAAAGTAATATACGTTGCACGGCGGCCTGGCGAGCAGCATGGCGAGCACATGCGCGCCGGCGTACGGTGCGAACCAGCGGCCGACGCGGCCGGCGTGGCGACGGCATGGCGCCGGCGGATCCCGCCACGCGCGCGTGGGCCGCGTGGTCGGGCGCAGCACGACGCTTACAAGACGGGCGACGCGACGGCGAGCGTACGGCGATTTTGACGCGGCGCGGACGGAACGCGCGCGCAACGCGCGGCGCGTGGCAATGTGCGCGTGGTACGGTATGACCGCGTCGCCGAAAACCCGGGCTAATGAACAGTGCGCTTTCTCTTTTCCCGAATTTTGAAATCCTATTTTCTATTTCCATTTCCTTTCACTCTAAAATTCAAAATAAATTTCAATATTTCCAAAATAATTTTGAAATTATATTTTCAAACTTTTCCCTCACTTTTTATTTTCCAAAAAAATATATTTTTCATATTTCCATTTCTTCTTTTAAAATCAATAAATTGGGGTCTTTGATTAATATAAGTTTCTAATTTCTCAAATATATTTTTATCATTCAAATATTTATTATTTTTCTTCCATCGTTAGGGTTTTAACCAAATATATTCTTTTCAAAGAATCTTTTGTAAATCTCCAAAATTAATATGTTTACCCTTCTTCAAATATATATATATATTTTGAATTACTTCTCCCAAGACGGATCTCAAAGCTTAGGGATTTTATTCAACTTCACATCAAAGCAATTCCGTAAGAAATTCTTACGCAACGAATTGGCAAATAAAATTGAAAAACACGATATGAAGCAATGATTCCAAAAAGTTTTTGCGAGTTCCGATTTTCACGTTCGAATTCTACTCCTTCGATTTTCAGGATGTTACAAACCTACCCCCTAACAATAAATCTCGTCCCCGAGATTTTCTTACCGTTGCTTGAATAGGTGTGGATATTCTGTCCTCGGGAATTCTTCGCTCTCCTGGTAGCTTCTTCTTGTGATTACTCCATTGTACTTTGTACATGCGCCACGACTTGGTTCGTGTCTTCTTTTCCGCTTCGTCTAGTATCTTGATTGGATGTTCCGGGTAGGTAAGATCACCGTGGACATGGATGGTTTCTAACGGGCTTGCTCTTCCTGCACCGCGAGACATTTCTTCACTGCGATACGTGGAATACCGGGTGGACATCGGAGAGATTCTCAGGGCGGTTCCAATTGATAAGCCACTTCTCCCCTCCTAGCGCTTATCAGAATGGGCCCACGTATCGTGGTGCAAGTTTCCCTTGACTTTGAACCTCTGTGTTCCCCGTAGTGGTGAGACCTTTAGATACACGTAGTCACCCTCTTGGAATTCCAATTCTCTTCGTCGAGTATCCGCGTAGCTCTTTTGTCGTGATTGAGTAGCTTGTAGTCGGTCCTGAATTAGGCGAACCTTTTCCTCGCCTCCTTGATTATGTCGCCCGAATACGGTTCGTTCACCGCTTCGACCACATCAATGGGGTTCGACATCGGCGACCAAATAGAGCTTCGTTTGGCGACATCTTCAAACCGGCTTGATAGCTATTGTTGTAAGAGAACTCGGCGTACGGCAAACATTTCTCCCAATCCTTGGTGAAATCCAATGCACGTGCTCTCGGATATCCTCCAAGACTGGTTCGTCCTTTCGCCTTGCCCATCCGTCTCGTGGATGATAGGCGGTACGAAAGCGAGATGACTTCCGAGTGCCTCGTGGACTTTGCTCCAAAAATGAGATGTGAATTGGGTACCACGATCCGATATGATCCTCTTTGGGACACCGTGAAGACATACAATCCTACTCATATATAGTTCCGCTAGCTTGGCGCTGTTGTAGTTAGTTTTCACCGGTATAAACCTCGGCGCTTGGTGAGCCGATCTACTATTACCCAAATGGAATCGTAACCGCGTAGTTTTGGGTAGTCCCACTATGAAATCCATGCCTATCTCGTCCCATTTCCATTCGGGAATCTTGAGTGGCTGCAGCAAGCCACCGGCCGTTGATGCTCGGCTTTCACCCTTTGGCACACATCGCACACGGCTACGTATTCGGCTACATCTCTCTTCATATTGGGCACCGTATTCTCCTTTCAAATCCCGGTACATTTTCGTGCTTCCGGGATGTAACGAATATGCCGATTCGTGGGCTTCCTTTAAGATCAATCCCCTCAAACCGCCTTGTTCAGTGCACACGATTCTTTTCTTGTACCACAGATTCCCTTGTCATCCACCGAAAACTCCCGAGTGCGTCCAACGGCCATGCGTTCCTTGATTCCCGGGTTTCCTCATCCCCTTTTTGGGCTTCCTCTATTTGAGTTCTCAGTAGGGGTTGGATTTCCAGTGAGTTCACTTCTCCGTGAGGAATCAGGTGCAGATTGAGTCTGGCCATCTCTTCTTGAAGTTCGCTGGCCATACCTCCCAATTCCATGTGGTTGCATTGGGCCTTGCGGCTCACAGCACGGCTACTACATTTGCCTTGCCGGGATGATAATGAATTCCTAGATCGTAATCCTTGATCAACTCCACCATCGCCTCTGTCGTAGATTGAGATCAGCTGAGTAAAGAAATATTTTAGGCTCTTGTGATCGGTATACACATCACAGTGGTTCCCGATCGATAGTGTCTCCAAATCTTCAATGCGTGTACAACTGCGGCTAATTCCAGGTCGTGTGTGGGATAATTCTCTTCATGGGGTCGTAACTGTCGCGAGGCATACGCTACGACCTTTCCATCCTGCATCAACACTCCTCCCAATCCTTGCCGGGATGCATCACAGTACATCACGAAGTCCTTCCGGTTGTCGGGTAAGGTCAAGATTGGGGCAGTGGTTAACTTTTCTTTTAATTGGTCGAAGGCTCTTTGGCACTTCTCATTCCATTCAAACTTCTTTTCCTTCTTCGAAGTTGAGTCATAGGTCGGGCTACGTGAGAAAACCCTTCGATAAACCGTCGGTAATAACCGGCCAAGCCCAAGAAACTCCGAACTTCCGTCATTGACTTGGGTGCCTTCCATCCCGTGACAGCTTCGACCTTGGCGGGGTCTCACGCTACTCCTCCGCTGAAACCATGTGGCCAAGAAAAGCGACTTCCTTGAGCCGTAACTCGCATTTGCTGAATTTTGCATACAACTGGTGCTCTCGTAACTTTTCTAGTACGAGTCGTAGATGCTCCGCGTGTTCCTCATCGTTCTTGGAGTAGACGAGTATATCGTCGATGAACACCACCACGAATTTGTCCAGTATTCCATGAATACCTTGTTCATCGATTCATAAAGTATGCGGGGGCATTGGTCAATCCAAAGGACATCACGTGAACTCGTATAAGCCGTAACGTGTAGAGAACGCCGTCTTAGGAATATCTCCGCTCTAATCTTCAACCGATGATATCCCGACCGTAGATCAATCTTTGAGAACACCGTGCACCCTTAAGTTGATCGAATAGGTCATCGATCCGGGCAGCGGGTACTTGTTCTTGATAGTTACTTCATTCAGCGATCGGTAGTCCACACACATTCTCATACTCCCATCCTTCTTTTGACGAAGAGTACGGGGCTCCTCAGGAGAAGAGCTGGGGCGTACAAATCCCTTCTCTTGTAGTTCCCTTATCTCGCTTCTTGAGTTCCTCTAACTCGTTGGCCGGCATTCGATAAGGTCTCTTGGATATGGGGGCCGTACTGCATTAGATCGATGATAAACTCTACGTCGCGATCCGGGGCATTCCGGTAATTCCTCGGGAAACACATCCGGGTATTCTTGTACTACGGGCATTCCGCCTAAGGGTAGCATGGTGAACACTCCTGCAGCTTGCTCACATAGCCTTGGGTTTTGATCCATAGTTACGCTCATCGGTGATCCCCATGGGGTGGATACCGTGACTTCCCTTCGATCGTCCTATAATCCCATTATTTTTGGTCAACCAATCCATCCCGAGTATGACATCTATGGTCTGGGGTGATAGCACCATAAGGTTTGAGAGAAACACCACGTCTCTAATCCGTATGGGCACATTAATGCAGGCATGGGGTACGGTTATGTCTCCCCTTGAGTGTACCAACATCGGCCTCTTAAGTGCTACTTGGTGTAGGTGGTGTTGTTTGCTTACTTGAGAAGATATGAATGAATGCGAGGCTCCGTAATCGAATAAAACTTTAATCGGTGCGAGTTGATAGAGAACATACCCATCAATACGCTCCGGTCCTCCCGTGCTTCTTCCGCCCGCACATGATTCACCCGACCACGTCGAAATCCGGTGGCGCCTTGTTGGGTAGCGGGGTCCCGAATGCACCTCGTCCCGCCGCAGGGGGGGGGTTCCTCGACGGGCGTTGCATTGGCGCCGTGCGTACAGGGCGTTGCGTGGTTTTGGGCAGCTATTGGAGTAGTGCCCGAATTCTCCGCAATTAAAATGACTCACATTCCTTCTTCCCGGAGCAGCCTAGGGTTGGTGTGGGCGTACGAAACCGAGGTGTAGCCGACTCGTTGACATGGTCGGAAGCGGGAGAACGTCCGGTTGCCGGAACATTTGGCTTCCAACCGCACGGAGTGGCTCCCTTGGGGCGTTGTGGCGTTCCCTGAAATGGGCGAGCCATAGCGAGCCTCCTCTTGCGGTTATTGTCTACCACCTTTTGATCATGCTCAAGTCGGACGACCTTGTTGATGAGGCTTTGGAAACTGGCGTGATCCTGCCCGATCATTGGTCCCCTCAGTTCGTCATTTAATCCCTCAATGAATTTGTCTATCTTTTCTTCTTCGTCTGCCAGGTCACTGGTGGCGTAACGGGCAAGCTGGGTGAACTTGTTCAGATATTCCTGTACTGAGGTGTTCCCTTGACGCAACCTGCGGAATTCGTTTTTCTTCATCCTCATCACCGCACTGGCACGAAATTCTCACGGAATGCAGCCGTGAATTCCTCCCACGTTGGCTCGCCGGCGTCTTCAGCTCGTGTCTCCTTGTAGGTGTCCCACCGCCACTCGCGGACCCTCCACTTGGTTAGTAGCGAAGACAACTCTATCAGCTTCTCGGACTCTGACGAGGGTTAACTTCTTCTCTATCACTCTTAGCCAATCTTCGGCATCCATAGGCTCTTCGGCCGTGGAAAAGTGGGCGGCTTAGCTCTCATGAATTCCCGGACTCGATCCTCCTCGACCTCCTTGATTATTAGCAATCGCTTGGAGTAGCCGGTTCGCATAGCCATGGCCTCTCGCCGGGTGGAGGGGTTAGGTTCGGCGGGTTCTCGTTGGTCGCTGCGGCCCTGCGGCGATGTGCCATCTGAAGAAGGGAGATGAATTAAGAGAGCGGACTAGTTTAGGTTATGGTTCACAGGGAAATTTTTCTTCAAGTTCTTTCGAATGATCTTCAATCAACAGACAAGGTGAAATAATAATAAGCATACGAATTAAGACATCGCAAGGCGATGCTCAGGTTCATCATATTACATAAGGGGGATACACGGACTGTACACACACAGTCCTTCATGCCAGGATAGCAATAATAATTATATCGTCCAACTAGATCAACTAATTAAGGGGAAGTAGGAAGTGCTGCCGAGCTGGGAAGGTCCTTCCGCCTAGTCATCCAACCACCCGCAAGAGCCAGCGCCGGAAGTGGGTGGTCCGCGTCAAGCAAACCGAAGTCCCCACGGCTCGGAGGTGGTGGCCTCGAGTCACGCCGAATCTTCCGACTCGGTGGCCGCGTACTCTTGCGAGCGCCCGGCGGGTGAGGGGGCCTCCCGTGTGAGTCGCGACGAGGGGAACTTCCTCCTCCATTGAGTCGGTGTCGCTAGACTCCCATTTGATCTCCATGGGCTCGCCCCGCACTCCGTATCGGTGAGGATCCGGATGGGGTTACCCTCTCCCGATCCCGGCTCTGATGGTACCGGTACGAGCTCGGGGTGGGTCCCATGGATGTGGCAAGCTGGGGTCTACTGTGCACGTGCGGTGCTCTGTGCTCAACATGAAAGCTTGCTCCATCATAGCTTGAAAAGTATCTAAGCTTGCTGGAGTCATAAGGTAATAGTGGTCGGGCACGGGGGCGGAGGTGATGGTACGGGCTCGGTGGAAGTACTGCAGCGTATACGGGACGAGTGCGCACTGCTCCTCTAGCCGGTTGATCTCGCCGCTTGCTCTTCCCGAGCCGCTCTTCCAGCTCTCACGAGCCTCCCCTCGGGCCATGTAGCGGTCCGAGAGTTTCTCATATCGAGCACCATTGGCTGCATGAGTGCGGCATGTTTATCTGGTCTCCACGGCCTTGGTGGCTGTTGACCGGATCATTGAGGCGTGATCGCGATCGTTGATCTCGAGCGGGGCCTCCTCGTAACGATGCTGTTGTTGTCCGCCCAACGCGATAGACGCGTGACCATCGGGTTGTAACAGCGGGGGTAGCCTCCACGGTGCAGACCGGGTTGCCCTCTTCGCGGTAAGGATGATGCACGAACTCTGTCATTGTGAGTTCGGCACGGTGTTCCGCATTAAGGCGAAGGAAAGCCTCGCGAGCTGCATCCTGAATAGCTGCTTCTGCTAGGTCCCGGTGGTAGCGGGTATGGAAGCGAAGATGTCTCGCTTCCCATGCGGGCTTCTATGGATACACTGCCTCCCGTGCTGGATACATCTCGGAGCCATGTCTTTTGGTGTGGTAAGTGGGCGGTTCCGGTACCTCAAACACCATAGTAGGGATGGAGTTGGACCACGAACCCCTCGTCTCGCGGAATGCTGACTTCCCGTGTTCCGTCGTGGTTTGACATCTCGCTTACAGGCAACTTAGGGTTAGCGGGAGGGAGCTATCATAATCATTTGGTAAAAGAAATACAGATGTAGAAAAGATATATTTGCATTTTCGGAAATAATAGTTTAAAACGATCCTACCGTAGGGATATTTCCCTTTAGCCATCTAGTTAGGGGTAGGGCGCCATTTGGTCTTAGCCTACGGTCGCATGGCTCGATACCAGCTCTGTGGACCCCGATTTTGAATCGGGAATCTTTCGTGTTCATAGTACCATTTCCTGGATCAAGTAGTTGGTACCCACGAATACAAGTACTAGATAATCAAGTGCGCATGCACGAATAGTCTTACAATACCATTATTACATTAATAGGCCCGAAGGCATCGTTCATCCCACAGGACCTTATGGTCCGAATACAACATAAAAACGAGTTTAGATAAGGCAATGGAAAGAGGCGGCGGCTTGTCCATTGCCACAGGCAACGACCGGAGCTAAAGTCTAATATGCGCCGTCAGTTCCCTCGTCCTCCTGGTGATAAGCGTATGGATCTTCCGGCTCTTCAACTCCATCAGCTGGAGGTTTGTGCGTATAGCAAGGGTGAGTACCAACCGTACTCGGCAAGCCAACACGAAATTGATGCATATGATAAGGTTATTCAAAGAACATGGCTAGGGTTATTTTTGCGTAAAGCCGTTTTCACAATTCTTTTCACAAGCCTATCGTCTAGCCAAATCAAGTTTTAATTTCATAGTTCATTAACCCGGCGACGGTTCGTCTACCATCCATCGTGATTCCAAGGATGGCTTCCCGCCTCCGGTTCATCATGATTTTCTGGGGAGTCCACCCCTTCTCGCATTCTCGAGAAGTTGATCCACCAGCGAATAAAATCATCATGCAAACCCATCCCAGCATTTTTAAGTTCAAAGTCTAGCCAAGCGAAAGTCTTGTCACGATGCTCAATATCCGCGAGCACGGCTATTCGAATAGATTGATTCATTCACACTGCAGGATGTACACTTTACCCGTACTCCGCGACGGCCCAACAAATGAGCCTACGCCTCAACACATGAGACGGTCACGGCAAAGCCTTTCGATAACCTCACTTTGGCACCCGCTCCATGAACTTAAGCCCTCATGCACTCTAGCCGTCCTTTTCTAGCGGTGAGAGGAGTTCGCGCACCCGGGGTAAGGGAAGACTTTCCAAATTTTTAAGTTTAATTAACATCGCTTTAATCCCACCATTCATAACAAAGGCCGCAGCCTCATTCTCATCCCATAACCACATCATAGAGAACCATCTATGCAAGGATACCGCCTCCGCTCGGCTATCTAATCGGCTAGGTCTATACCCATTCGAGAAGTACGGTTGTACGGCTCGTTTCCGCTATCTCATGGCTCGGTCCTTAATCGACCAGGGTCGGCACTTGCCTTTTCCGGAATCCACCCAAATCATCCGGCCGCCCAGCCTAAAACATTTGTATAGTACTTTCAGTTTTCATCAAACTTAATTCATTATGGCCATGTGGCGCTCATGTCTCCACATGCCGAATCTCGACTACCTTCCCTAAGGTAGTTGCCCAAGCACAAAGCTTTTTCATAAAGTCATGAGTATGCATAAATCTAAGTACAGCATGGCTAGCGCTTTACCGTTATGCTTCGGTTATTTGTATCACATCGCGAGTTACAAGGATTATTTCTAAAGGTAATCAATAGCAAGGTATGGCATAACAAGTATAGGTAACTCGGTAAAGCATGCATGTTTAGAGTTTAAAATAACATCATTTCGCAATTGGGATCAATATGTTCAAAGGGTGTGAAGACTTGCCTTGTTCGCACGCTTCTTGAGTGGGGTTTCTGCGGGGTCGTGTTCGCCTCCTCGGTCGCTAATCATACGAGCGGAAAGGAAAAAGAAAAATGGATCCCGCTTAACATCCGATAAGAACGAACGAAAAGCATGAAAAATCATAAAGAACTCTCCAAACTATTTCCCCTATGACCCTACTCGAGTTACGGAGGATTTTTATAGCAAAGTCGGCCGTAGCGACGAGTTTCGACTCTTTAGGGTTTTTGTAAAAGGGGTCGATAAAACGACGAAGCGGAAGTCTTGCGAATGTTGTTCAAGAGGTTCGTTGATATATCTTTGCCGAGTCCAATGGTTAAGTATATTTTAAAGAAAAGAAAAGTAATATTAAATCTTCAAGAAAGTTTCACGTAAACGGAAGTTTCCAAAAATCGTATATAGAAAATCATTTTACTCTGAGGAAAATACCTGAGAAAACTATATATTTTTGCACAAATATTCCCCAAAATTCCCTAAAAATATTCTCCAATTTTTTCTAGAATTTTTCCCTATTTTTTTTCTAATTTTTCTCCCTTCTTTTCTTTTCTCTTTCCCTTTTTTTTCTCCCCTAGCCGGCACTGTTCCTTCTCTCTCCTCTCTACCCCTCGGCGTCTACCCCCCCTACTCTACTGGCGCCCGGCCGAGCGGCAGCGATGGCGCGGCGTTCCTGGCCAACGGCGACCTCGGCGGCACGAGCTAGGGCCAAAAATGGAATCATGGGGTAGTGACTAACCGGCGGCGAGCGGCGGCGGGCTCCGGTGATCGTCGGCTGATGGTGAACACGGCGGCGACGCGGCTCGGCCGATCCGGCACAACTCAGCGACGCTCCGACGGGTTCCGGCGATGGCAAAGGAGATAGGGGAGTGGGATGGTATCGGCAAGGTGTGAGGATATGAAGGAAACTTGCTCTTCTATTTATAGGTGGCGATTGTGCATGGAAACGAAAAACGCGCCGCGAACGGCCGGTATCCATGCGGCGCGAGCGGCCGGCCGCGCGTGGGCGTGCATGTCGCGGCGACGTGGCTGTCGCGCGGCTGTCCTAGCGACACTGTGCAGACCAAGGCGTGACGCTGGCGAGCTGTGCGTGCGCGTGCGCGGACTGTGCATGTACGGCGAGCGTGGACTTCGGGAGCTCTCGCGCGCGTACGTTGCACGGCGGCCTGGCGAGCAGCATGGCGAGCACATGCGCTGGCGTACGGTGCGAACCCAGCGACGTCAGCGGCGTGGCGACGGCATGGCGCGGGCGCTGTCACGCGCGTCAGCGGCGTGGCTGGCGTCGGCACGGCGCGGCTACAGCACGGGCGACGCGACGGCGAGCGTACGGCGATTTTGACGCGGGCGCGGGACGGGAACGCGTGCGCAACGCGCGGCGTCGTGGCAATGTGCGCGTGGTACGGTATGACCGGCGTCGAACACCTGGCAGCTAATGAACAGTGCGCTTTCTCTTTTTCCCGAATTTTGAAATCCTATTTTCTATTTCCATTTCCTTTCACTCTAAAAATTCAAAATAAATTTCAATATTTCCAAAATAATTTTGAAATTATATTTTCAAACTTTTCCCCTCACTTTTTATTTTCCAAAAAATATATTTTTCATACTTCCATTTCTTCTTTTAAAATCAATAAATTGGGGTCTTTGATTAATATAAGTTTCTAACTTCTCAAATATATTTTTATCATTCAAATATTTATTATTTTTCTTCCATCAGTTAGGGTTTTAACCAAATATATTCTTTTCAAAGAATCTTTTGTAAATCTCCAAAATTAATATGTTTACCCTTCTTCAAATATATATATATATATATTTTGAATTACTTCTCCCAGCAGGGATCTCAAAGCTTAGGGATTTTATTCAACTTCACATCAAAGCAATTCCAGAAGAAATTCTTACGCAACTGAATTGGCAAATAAAATTGAAAAACACGATATGAAGCAATGATTCCAAAAAGTTTTTGCGAGTTCCGATTTTCACGTTCCGAATTCTACTCCTTCGATTTTCGGGATGTTACACTTTACCCACATGATGTGACATAATAATCATGTAAAGCATGGCACGCGATACATAAGTATCTGATTTATTATACACAACAAAGCCCTTCAACTATTCGTGATTTAGCCTTACACCAGCACGATATGTGTTTCCTCCATCCTATACCATTTTGGAAATACGGTATAAGACCGTTAAGTGGCGGGCTCACGCCTTAAACTTAACGCCGTGGGGGCGGACACGACGGGAACCCACCCACATGGCACATTACCGTTGTATTGGACAGGCTTATTCGCCTAATTGCCTCGTCGGGGCATTAGGAAGCTCCTCTGAGTTATGCGAACTCATACACTTCGGCCTACCGAAATGTGAGGCTAAACCACAAATAGTATACTAAGCTAGGGCTATCCCATACTAGTTGTTGATGAGAAAAATCTCTCACGCGCTGGCCTGGGAGATCTGCTTAGCTCCAGTGTAGGTCCGTCCTTGGCTACCTGTGACGATCTAGACGTGCCAATTGGTTTGATATGCTAACCAATAAGAAATAATAAACAGATACATGTGTTAAGGTTAAAGTTAGATCCTACCAGATCGGCTCAGGAAACCAACCTGCATATAATTGCTTTCTTGAAGCATATTTAAACTAAGTGACTAGGATAGATCGGCTGTGCCGAGACAGTATGAATCACTTAACCTAAATATACATCAAGATAATAAATATATGCGTTCATAACCTAGCCGATGCTGCACGTCTAACATGAATCGGCTAATACTCCGATATATCTCATAAAAAGATATCGATCTGATCTAAATGTGTTATACCTAGATCAATTGGCTGTTGGCTGGTGCCAACAGACTGATACTGGCTTAAGACATTTAACTAGATCGAGATCTTAATATAAGAGGCAACTCAAATAGATCTAATAGCAAATAATACTGAAGAGATATTAAAACAGATAAGTCCGGCTGAAACCTCGACACTGTCTCTATAAATTTACATCTAGCCGAATAGATCATAATACCTCCAAAAGCGACTTAATAGATCATGGATGATGCAACATTAAGTACAAAAAGATAGCATTGGATCTATATGGACCGATGTAAACCCTTCAAGACGATGGATACAGCATATAATCCAGGCCAACATCTAGATCTAGCTCTATCGGCTACTGCTTCCTGAGAAGAACAAGCCGATGACAAGATAGATCTAGACATTGTTCTAGATTATATGCCATATATGATAACTTGAGTAGTTTATAAAATTAAGCATAGAGTGTCATAATGATGTAAGTACTAGATTTGACAAAATAAACCAGTAAACGATGAGAATTTACCTTGTTCGGGGTTCGAATCGATGCAGCCCGAAGCCGGATCAATAACTCGTCTAAAAGAAAATAGGAGGCGATGTGCCGAGATTGTATTGGTTGTGATTGTTATTTACAAGAGATCTCGGGTCCTATTTATACCCAAGAATAACACTATCCATGTAATACATGGTTTCTATCTAATCTACTATTCAAAATACGATAATATCTCAGGATACAGTCCCATGTCGCATTACAAAAGAAAATATCTAAACAAACCCTATTTTACAGATACAATTGCCGTTACAGGACTTTATCCACAGATGACAATATGTTAACGAACATTTGGGAACCGAATCTTCCTTCTATCTTCAAGCTTTTTTATCGGAAACAGTTCCATCTCCTTTTCTGAATCGGAATCGGCTATCGGCTATCCATGTCCGATTCGGCCTCAGCCGACTGGCCTTCCAGCCGATTTGATCGTAGCCGATGCAACCTCTGTTTTCTCCGCAGATCATTTTCCAATCCGATTCCGCTATAACCTCGACTCGGACTTAGGGATTTAGTTACCAAATTTGGTCGTTAACACATACCCCCAAGTTCGTGATATGATAATATCGCGGATTTGCTGATTTTTTCAAATTTCCGCGCACTTTTTGCCCGACTGTCTCGACCGTCAAGAAATATCTTTAAATAGCACCTACCTTGCGCCGAAACAAGCCACGCCGTTACTTTCATCTTTCAAGCCCTAGCCCAAAAAAACTCTTCGTCTCCTCGGCGACCTTGTCGACCCGAGCGCGACATCACCAACAACCCTTTCCGCGGCGCCAATCTCGCCCATCAATGGCGTCCTCAAGCACTCACTCCGGCGACCCAAACGGAATACCCGGAGGTAAGTCTCATCGGCTATCGCCCTTTACTTCTTGCAATTTGGCTTTCATCTTTTGTAATCTTGTTTTTTCATCTTTTAAATCACAACATCTCGCCCATCAAATCCATTCCAGACCTTGCTGGTCCCAATCAATTCTTGTTAGGGCCAATCGACAACGTAGACCCTAGCGAGTTCATTAACGCTGAAACGAACCGAGTCCCCTTCAAATTTTCCACTCCTGACCTAGCCCACTGGTCCAGTGCCTTCAAGTCTTGGCCCTCAACGGATAAAACTTGTCTAGCTTGGTACTCGCGGATGTTGGCTAGGCAACAAACCCACTGGACCTAGATAGGAATAAACCAATGCCTAACCTTGATAGTAGCCGATATTTCAAAGGATGAACCCCTCTTATTGGCTGCCACCTACTTCTGGTTGGACACACTAAATGCGTTCCTTTTCAGGCAAGGGCTGATGACACCAACCCTTATGGATATAGTGATGATCACAGGGTTGGATATAACATCCGCAGTTGACCCAATCAGCCTCAACATCAAGTGTTCTCACAACTTCAAGACCAAAAGCATAGGGGTTGGAGCAGCTTCATATCCATGAACATGAAAGACGACCCAATTTCGAAAGAGAACACACCGCTTTCCTGCTAATGTGGCTGGAGCAATATGTTTTCTCGGATCGAGCTATGGGCAAACTATGTAATCGACAACACATAGCCGAAGCCTTAGTGAGCAAAAAACAAGTTCCTTTGGGAAAATACTTGCTTGGCGATTTATACCAGATGCTAAGTAATGCATCGGCCAGCTTCTCAACAAGCCATCAACACAGGAGGGCCCTGGTGGCTGCTGCAGCTGTGGCTAAACCTTCACCTCCACCGGGTTGCAGAAAGGCCGTTTCCATTAGAGGCCGATTTCCCTTTAATCGAGCCAAGATTTGAAGATGAAGAAGTGACCACCCGTCGATGCCTATCATACGGGGAAGCAGCAGCAACTTATCCCGGATCCAAGCTAACAGCCGAACACTTCAAAAATTGGTTTGGCAACCTATACAGCGGCTTCCCAAGTAGCTCAAGGATATGGTTTGCTTACACAGATTTTGAAAGATTCGAACTCCTAGATGATCCTCGGCTGGATGAGCTCAACTCTGAGGGCTATGACAAACCAAGGGAAATCTATACATCGGCTATCACACCCTACATCCTGCCTGTCGGCATCCACCAAGGGTGCAACACTCAAAAATCTTATGAGTTTTATCATCCGATGGTGGCTGCAAGACAACTTGGCATGGGTCAGCTGCAGATCGGCCTCTACTACGCAGACAAGATCCAATCCAGAGGCAAGATCGAGGGAGATATCATGATGAATCGGCTGCTCAGCATTCCTAGCCCCCCTCTAGGCAGCATCGACAATATTGATCTAACGGTGAGAAGGACAACAATCTTCAGCCGATGGTGAAACGAATGGAAACAACACTTGTTCCATCAGTTGGCCTCAATGTACCTGACCATCATCGACCCAGAAATGACTCCATCAGTAAGTATCTTTCTTTGTCTTAGCTTTTTTCGGCCACTTCCTATATTATTGACTGATCATGCCTCATTCTTTTGCAGACGACCGACTCCTCACCTCCGCACACAAGCAACACGGGAGTGGCTATCCACTATGCCCCTGGCGTGCTATCCGGCGGCTGCGGACTGGCCCCGTCCATCATCGGCTGCCATGCGCCGAAGGTGGGCACTTTGCTTCACGGCCAGACCCGAGCGCCACTGCATCGGCTCAAAAGGGCGGCACCGTCGGCTGTTGCTACTCCGGCTGCAGAAAAAAGAAAATGAGCTTCAAAGAAGCCGAGGACAACCCCAGCCGATGATTTGCCCCTAGTCGACCCGGACGTGGATGCGGCCCTTGAAGAAGAAGTTAGGGATGAGGAAATGGATGAAGCCGTCAATGCCGCAGCAGCCGAAACAAGCTCTTCGAACAAGTACGCTTAGACTCCATCGGCCGAGCAGACCACCGAGCGAACTCCAAGCCCTCCGAAATGCATCCCTCGTCCTCAGCCGGTAAGCATTTTTCATCGCTTAATCCTGCCATCCTTTTTTATATCGCTACAACTTATCGGCTTTCTGTGTTTGTAGGTAAAGAAATTAGCCGCCAAGAAGAAAACAGCTCCCCCTCCTTTGGGAAACTCTATCTTCATTTCCTTCTTATTAGCACAGCCGAATTTCTGACTTGCATCTTTCCCAGCCTCCGCGTGCTCCAACACCTGCTCCCCGTGTATCAAGGGAGCCGACGCCGATGGCTGCACGTGATGGTGACGCTGAGGACGTGGCAACCTTAGTTCCAGCTATCCGAGTAAGTCCTGGCAGACGTCGGATTCCCAAGGCTGGAGCCAATCGAAGATGAAGAAGGTGACCAAATCACCACCAGGCGATGCACCAACTATGGAGAAGCAGCCGCCGCCCATACAGGTTCAAGGCAATCGGCTGAGCTGTTGGCCGATTGGTTCGTAGCTTTCTACGATGGGTTATCCCGCGACAACCGCACCTGGTACTTCTACTCCGACCAAGGATCTTTCGAGTTGCCGATCGATTTCAAATGGGACGACCTCAACTCAGCCGACAGTCCAAGGTGTAGAAAATTGTTCTTCGCCTCTTTATCTCCCTGCATTCTGCCGACCGGGGTTCATCAAGGCCGATCAACAGCTCGGAGTTATGAATTTTACTACCCGGCATCGGCAGCGAGGCAATTTGGCCTCGGGCAACTTCCCATCGGCTTCTTTTACGCCGATAAGATCGAGACCAGAGGAGCGGTCGGCCAAGATCTGATGATGAACTCACTGCTGAACATAGCTGGTCCTACCTTTGGCGACGTCGCGTAATCACCCCGTCGACAAGAAGAAGCGCCGCTTACGACCGATGGTGGTTGGAACTTAGACGTCACATTTTTCACCAACGGCCGTCTTGCTATATTGACTTGCTCCTGCCGGACGAGATCCCCTCGGTATATTTCTACTCACAGCCGATTATTCCCTTCCTACGATTCATTCACCGACCGTGTCAGCCGATTTAACATTTGTGCTTTGACTTCGCAGGAAACAGAAACGGAGCGGCCGACGGTAAGCGACTCTGGGCGCCCCATCGAATACAAACCATGCGTTTTGGACACGGGGGGCCTTGCTTCGTCGGCCATCGGGGGGCGCCAAGCTTTCGTATTTATTGCGAGGGGTGCGCCATCCGATCGCACCAAAAGGAAGACGGCGCCACCGTCGCGTTCACCGGCTGTGCCTGCCCCCAAAAGGGCGAAAAAGATAGAACTGATCGCCTCGGCCGACAGTCCTCCTCCTCTAGATCCGGCCGTCGAGCGGTTCCTCAACGCTGCTGCCAACGAAGAGGCGCCAGTAGCCATCCAGGCGATGGTTGAGACCGGGGCTTCGAGTCCTAAATCGGTGAATGCCCCAACCGACGCTCCGCCAGCCCCAAGCCCGCCGATGAGACGTCCTCCCGTAAGTTTTTACTTCGTTGTTCCTGGTCTTGTGATGTTCACCCGTATCTGATTTGTCCGTTCCTTGTAGTTCAAGAAACTGGCCGGTCGTGCCCCTCGCCCTGCTCTGCCGGTAATCGGCTCTTACCCCTTTGTCCGTCATAATCAATTAGTTCGTCTGCTAATCCCGTTTCCCTTTTGCAGCTTCCGCGATCCCCGCCGGCCGCTCCCCCGGCGCTGAGTGAATGTACCGCGCCTGTTGGGGGCGGCGACGATGACACGGGCAGGGAAAGCCAGACGGCCGCGGGGAATGATCCAGCCGAACCGGTAATCCCGACGACGGCGCCGACGGTAAGCTGACCGGCCCTGACCATTGGTTTTGCCATGCCTCTGACCCTTTCTTTCTTCTGCAGCGCGTGGCCGATCTCCTCAACTTCGACTTGTCTGGAGTTCGAGGAGCCCGGCAATGCCGGCGAGGAAACGCTTGCGCTCGGCCGAGAACCCGATGGCCACCCCGGGCTGATATCGGAACCGACTGGATGCCTCATTAGATGCGCTGGTGGTCGACTGCGGCTCCATACGCGCACGGTTCCGGGATATCCAAGACCAACTGCCGGATGCTGTAGCTGAAGCCATCGCACCGGCGACCTTCATGGAAGCCTACCAGCTAAAATACGAACGAGCCCGGCAGCGAGTCATTGATCGGCGTGAGAGTCAGGCGCGGTCGGCTGCCATCCAATCAACCAAAGACGCCATTGAAGCCCAAAAAACCGCCTAAAAACCGAGCCGGCCGCCAAGCTTGAACAACTTCGTGCCCGCCGGGACTAGCTGGTAGCCGATCTCGTTCAGATTACCAACGAGATTGATGTCCATGAAGAGTATATGGCCGATTTGCCGGCCAGGGTTGAAGTTGAGCGTAGAAGTATCGGGGCAGCCGTTACGCATTTACGGGGCTTGGTGCAGAGTGCTCGATCGGTGGCGGGGTCCGAGGCCGACGACCTCAGGGCAATCGAAGAGATCGACCAGGTTAGGTTGACAGCTCTATCGGCGATAGCCGATTTTCTAAGGAAATGAAGATTGTAAAATGCCCGACCCTGTGAGGTCGGCTCGTGTTTCTCTGACATGTGCTTTGTGATTTAACCGGACAGCCTGTATCAATCGTGCTCGTATCGTTTAGTTCGAAAATCGCTCAGAAGTGACGCCCAAACGCTCAACATCCATCTTGCGGTTATTCAATTCTCTAGCCATCGGCTGATAATATCCGATTACGTCGTCGCCCTGTTTTCGTAGGCCGACCCTCTCGAATCTGTACCCCGGGAACCCGTGAGCCCAGGGTGACAGGCATCCACACCTGCCTAATTGCTGGTTTTCAACGATTCCCGACGCCCTTAATAATGATCTCTTTGACTCCCGGGTTGGCAGCGACCTTTCATATCTAAGAATCGTATCTTTTCTTTCTATAAATGGGCTTCCCCGGCTCTTCTGAATAACTCACGGCCGAAAGCGACGAACTTCCAATAGTGAAACACCTAGTCCTTTGATTCTGCGGCCAGGCTTCTCATGGCGTCTTCTAGTTCGTCGGTGAACCAGGTGGTACCTCAACTCTTCTACTCTCACCGATTTCTATTTTTGAAAACTCAGGGACGGAATCCATTGCAGCCGCCGCACCCGCCGGTGATCCAGGGAATCATGGAGACGTCGTACGAGCCGCTCGGTCGCCCAGACCGACGGGTGAGGGCGCGCTAAAGCGCTTTAGGGAGTTGGAGGCTCACCACCCGGCGGCCAGGCCGCCTTTCCACCTCGGTGGCATTCCGGCTGCTGCCCCCATGGCGTACCCGACGCTCGCGCACCTCGACCGGCTGGAGGGGAGGCAGGCCCAACTCGCTAGCGAGTTGTTGATCACCACTACCGACATAAGGGTCACTCGGTTGAAGCATCTGATCCTGGATGCTCTGGAAATGGAAACTGCAGAGCCCTTTGAACGAGCCCTGGCGGCCATTAGGGAGTACCTGGCAAACATGTGATCCAAGACGACCTTGCGTCGACTCTGAATAAAACGCGGTGTAATTTTCCTGGGTTCCTTCTGACTTGAGGTTTCCTCAACTCCCTGGCTTGATTGGTCAAAAGTTGGCTTTTCCGACCATGCGCATTGTCTGATTATCGCACGCATGTGTAGCGTTTGTGTATGTCCCCCAAGTTTTGGTGATAGCTTCGATGTCGACGAAACTTGTTGATAGTAGTCATGTAGATCGCTGCCGGGGGTCCTGAGCCGATCATGGGGCGTGGGAGGGGAAAGCGAATGCCTAAAGGCGATGCCCCATAGGGCATCGGCTGTCGTGGGTCGGCCTATTGTGGCGATAGCCGACTCACGCGTTGATCCACACGCTCGGGTAGTATTTCTTTAGATATTTTCCGTTGAGGGCCCTTCCGAATACCTCCCCATCTAGTCCTTTCAGCATGTAGGCTCCTTTGGATACGCATTTGTGGACCTTGAAAGGCCCCTCCCAATTCGGCGACCATTTGCCGAATTTGTTATCTCTGGATCCGATTGGGAGTATGAGCTTCCAAACGAGCTCGCCTTCCTCAAATGATTTAGGGACGACCTTTTTATTGTAATGTCTGGCTACCCGTTCCTTATCTCTTGTTACTTTTTCTAAAGCTCTCATTCTGGATAAGGCAAGATCCTCCGATTCGTCTATCATGAGATTGTAATAGTCGTCGGCTGTGAGTTGGTCTTGCAACTGAATGCGTCTTGAGCCGATTACGCTTTCCCATGGAAGTACGCTTCGTGTCCATAGACCAGTTTGTATGGCGGAACTTGGATGGACCCATGACATGCCATCCGATAGGCCCACAAAGCTTCGGCCAATCGGGTGTGCCATTGTTTGGGATGCTCAGATATCTTTCTTTTGATCAGCTTGATTAAGCTCTTGTTTGACGCTTCGGCCTGACCGTTGGCTTGTGCGTAATACGGCGAAGAGTTAAGTAGCTTGATTCCCATGCCGTCGGCGAACTGGATGAATTCGTCCGAGACGAAGATGGACCCTTGGTCGGTCGTTATCGTTTGCGGAATGCCGAACTGTAGATCATGTGTTCCTTGACGAACTCGATTGCGTCTTTAGAATCCACTTTTTGGAGGGAATCGCTTCTACCCATTTTGTGAAATAATGTGGCCACTAGTATAAACTTGTGCCCCTTGCTTGAAGGTGGATTGATTTGGCCGATCATGTCCATGCCCCACCCTCGAAAGGCCATGGTTTAATGATCGGGTTCATGGCCGACGCTGAGCTCGTTGCACCGTGCCAAATTTTTGGCGTCTTGGCATCCTTTATAGTATTTAAAACAATCCTCTAGCATTGTCGGCCAGAAATACCCGGCTCGGCGAAGTAGCCACTTCATTTTGTGTGCCGACCGATGTGTGCCGCAGATTCCTTCGTGTACCTCTCCGATGGCCACCGTGGCTTGATCGGCGCTCAAACACTTGAGCAAGATGCCATCGATTGTCCGATAGTATAAATCTTTGTCGAGCAACACGTACCGCAACGCCTTGTACCGTAGCTTCCTTGTGGCCGATTGAGAAGGGTTTTTGAGGTAATTGTAGACGACAAATCTCCAATCGTCGGTCGTGATGGTGGCGACGCCTATGTCGACGTCTCTTAGCATCGGCCGGTAGCCTGATGCCTTTTGAGCCAAGTCATTGGCCTCCGTGTTCTGCTCCCTGGGAATATGCTTCAAAGTGACTAGCCGAAAACCCTCCATTAACTCCCGGCACCGTTGATGATAGATCATCGCGTCGTTTTTGCACTCATATTCTCCCGATAATTGACTAATGACGAGCAACGAGTCTCCCATTATCTCGACCGCGTCAGCCTCCATTTCTCTGAGTAGGAGTAGCCCCTTGAGAACGGCTTCATACTCGGCTTGGTTATTCGTAACGTGGGGGTCGATGGCGAAGGCGAACTCGAAGCTTGCCCCCTTGGGTGAGATAAGAACTAAGCCGATTCCACAGCCGTTGGTACATACTGAGCCATCGAAAGTCAGGGTCCAAGGCGTGATTTCTACGGAGCCGATTGAGTCGTTTCTATGTTCCACAATGAGATCGGCCAGGGCCTGTCCTTTTACTGCCCTTGGGGCCTGATACCTCAGATCGAACTCGGTCAGCGCGAATATCCACTTTCCGATCCTCCCTTTGAGCACTGGAGCCGATAGCATGTACTTGACCATGTCGGCTTTGCAAGTTACGGTGCATTCATTGGACAGCAGATAGTGCCTTAATTTTGTGCATGAGAAATAGAGGCACAGACATAGCTTTTCGACGGGTGAATATCTAGTCTCTGCATCTAGTAGCCGCCGGCTAAGATAGAAAATGGCCCTTTCCTTGCCATCGACTTCTTGGATCAGGACGGAGCCGATTGACTTGTCGTCGGCAGACAGGTACAGCTTGAATGGCATTCCTTTCTGCGGGGGCATTAGAACTGGGGGAGAGCTTAAATTATTTTTTATGTCGTCTAACGCCTTCTGTTGCTCTGCCCCCCATGTGAATATCTGATCAACCTTAAGCCGAAGCAATGGTGTGAACGGTTCCATTTTCTCTGAGAGGTTAGCTATGAACCGTCTAATGAAGTTTATCTTTCCGATCAATGATTGGAGTTGTCTTTTATCCTTAGGGGGTTGGATTGTCTTAATGGCATTAATGCTCCTTGGTGTTACCTCAATTCCTCTTTCATGTACGAGGAACCCTAAGAACTGCCCGGCCGACATGCCGAACGCACACTTAAGCGGATTCATCTTCAATCCATATTTCCTCGTCCGTTCAAGCACCTGCCTCAGATCTGCAATGTGGCTTTCTATCTCTCTTGATTTGACGATGACATCGTCGATGTATATCTCTACTAGTGCACCGATCATGTCGTGAAAAATATAATTCATTGCTCTTTGATATGTTGCCCCGGTGTTCTTTAGGCCGAACGTCATCACCACCCACTCGTAGAGGCCGATCGCACCTGGGCATCGAAAAGCTGTCTTATGAACGTCTTCTTCGGCCATGAATATCTGGTTGTACCCTGCATTGCCGTCCATGAAGCTGATGATTTTATGGCCTGAGGCGGCGTCGACAAGCAGGTCGGCTATTGGCATTGGGTATTCGTCTTTTGGAGTTGCCTTGTTTAGGTCTCTGAAGTCGATGCATACTCGAAGTTTGCCGTTCTTCTTTAATACTGGGACGATATTAGAGACCCATTCGGCATATCGGCAAGGCCGAATGAACCCTGCGTCGTATAGCCGAGTGATTTCGGCTTTAATTGCGTCGTACATGTCGGCTTTGAACCTCCTGGGAGGTTGTTTGAATGGCCGATATCCTGCCTTGATTGGCAGCTGATGGACCACTATCGATCGGCTGAGACCGGGCATTTCGAAGTATTCCCACGCGAAGCAATCTTTATATTCTTTTAATAATTCAATAAGTTGGGATCTACAAAGAGGAGATAAATTTTTACTAATGTACGTCGGCCTTGGCTTGTCGCCAGATCCGATGTCGATCTCTTCTAACTCGTCGGCCGACGTGAAGCCTTGTCCTAACTTGCCATCGTCTTCGTCCGTGGTGGCTACGCCGAGCACGCTGGATCCCTCCACCATGTCTTGTTCAAAGCAGCAGCTACGGCTCGTCGCTTCCGATGGGCTATATTGTTGAATTGGACACGTTTAGAAAATCGGCTTGCCAGACTTTCCCAGATAAGCATTCGATGCCTTTGGTTTCCCAAAGCGGCAAATCGGCACTGATGATACTAACTGACCTGTCGACTGGCACGATCTCGATCTTATCGCCGTCCCACTGGATGAGGCTCGGTGCATTGTAGAAGGGATGCAGCGTTAGCGTGGATCCGCCCTTCCGAGCAAGCAGCCGTAAGACCCCTTTCCGTCGATGACAAAAACGTCGTGGGCACGCTTTTGTTGCCGATGGTCGCTCGACGTTGAGAATGCCTTTGGTCTCGATGGGTTGCCGCTGAAGTCCTTGAGTACCATGTTGTTTTGATCAGGTCTTCGGCTCCTTTTCCAAGCTTTCTGAAAGTTGCGTAAGGCATGAGGTTGACTGCCGCTCCCCCATCGACTAGCATTTTGGAAATCGGCTTGCCGTTGACAAACCCTTTAACGTACAATGGCTTCAGATGTCGATTTTCGGTCCCTTCCGGCTTGTTGAAGATGGCCTGGTCTGGCGAGATCATTAGTTTTGCCGGGTCATCCTCAATAGTATATGCGTCGGCTTCGGGGGCACTGAATTCGGCGGGCAACACAAAAACCATGTTGACCGATGCGGTAGCTTTACTCTTCCCCTTGGCTGCCCTTCTAGCTTGGTCGGCGGGGCTTTCTTTGCCTTGCTCTTCGGTGGCTGTAGCGTTCTCCTGCTTGGGTACCCACCGTCTCTTAATCTTGCCCAGCCGACGGCGTTGTTCGTATATCATTTGTGCCACCTCGTCCTCTCTCCCTTCACGCTTAAGCCGCTGAATTCTCCTTTTCTGGGTCTTCGTAAATAGATCGGACGAGCACCACTGGGGATTGGCCGATCCCTCCTCGTCGGCCTCCTTGTTACTGCGATCGTCCCCATCCTGATTCTCGTCGACGAAGAAGTCTTGATGGATCGGGCCGAGCCAATCGTGGACCGGTCGTCGTCTCCGGTTTAGTTGGACGGCTCTGGGAATGAACCGGACTGGGCTTGCGGATGATGAGCTCCTGTGTTCGTCATGACTGTGATGGTCGTTACATGCCGGGCAGTCTTCCAGTGTTGGTAGTCTCATGCCGGATTCCCAGCAATGCCTGAAGAAGCCGCAATGCCAATGTGGATCATCATGGCTTGCTGTGTTCCGCCGGCTTTGGACTCTTGGCTCGTGCCGGCGAGGTGCTTCGTCGTAGATTTCTTCACGCCGAGACCAATATTGACGGTGGTATCTGCTTCGTTCGTGGATCGGCTGTCGGTCGGCCGACCTGATAACTGGGCGCACCATGTTGATCTGTGCGGTGGGGTTTCCAATCTGGCCCTCTCCTGTTTCGGCCTCGATCACCGTACCGGCTAAGCTGTACGTCGTTCTGTCCTGCCAATCAACTCGTCCGAGGCCGGCATGGACTGTGTTGACCGGGAACGGATTGCCGTCTACTTTCATGGGCCGACTTGAGTCAGCAAACTTCAACTTCCCGGCCTCGATGGCCGATTGGATCTGCTGTCTGAAGACTTTGCAATCGTTCGTGGCGTGGGATGTGGAGTTGTGCCACTTGCAGTATTTCTTCTTTTTCAACTCTTTGGCCGACGGGATCACATGATTTTTAGGCAACTGAATCTGTTTCTCTTTGAGTAGTAAATCAAAGATTTTGTCGGCTTTAGTGACGTCAAAATCGTATTTCTCTTCTTTAGCCGTCTTCAACAGCCACTGGCAGACGATGGCCTTCTTGTTCTTAGCCCATTCGGCTGCCGCCACTTTCGTTTCGTCGTCGTCGGATCCATAATCTGAGTCGACGACGACTTGTGTTATGGTTTTCACGACCTTCCTGGTTTCTTGGAAACGTTGTTCATGGGCCGTTACCCTCTGCGCCAGGTGGGCTAGACTTTCGAAGTCCTGCGCAGAGAATCTTTCCCTGATTGGCGCGATCAGACCATGGAAGGCTAAATCGGCCAGCTGGGCGTCTGATAGCACCAGGCTGTAGCATCGGTTTCTCATTTCTCTGAAGCGCTGAATATAGTCCTGAACCGATTCATTATGTTTTTGCCTGACGCTGGTGAGGTCCGACAACTTCATTTCATGGTTGCCGAATAAAAATAGCTATGAAATGTTTCTCAAGATCGGCCCAACTCGAATCGAGTTGTAAGGCAACGAGGAGAACCAAGTGAAGGGCCATCCGAAAGAGAAAGGGAAATAGCCGAACTCTCAAGGTCGAGCCGATGCTTCACCACATTGTGCTAAGAATCGGCCGATATGCTCGTAAGTAGATACGTTGTCTTGTCCTGAGAACTTGGAGAAATTCGGGATTTTGTATCGGTTGGGCAATGGAATTCTTTCAAAATGCTCCGGGTAAGGGTACCGGTACATATTTCCTGAGTCTTTTGGTTTGAGGCCGAACTGATCTCGCATAACGTCTGCGATTAGTTCGGCCCAGGTCCTATTATCTTGCTGTATTGGCTCGTATGGGTCATACGGCATACGTGCCTGCCGATACATCTGTGGCGGTGTCTGAGGCCGGTAATGATGATCCTGACGACCCCCTTGGTATTGGTAGCGATGATCAGCGGGTGGCGGCCGGGATTCCGATGGTGGCGTTGGCGGGTCTGGAAACAGCTGTCGGCCCCCGACATTCTGCTGTCTGCCATGATCAATCGGTTCTGGCTGCCGATTATGATGAAATATGTCGAATTGACCTTGGGGCAGCGGCTGTTGTCGGTTTAAAATAGTGACCGCTGGTTTCACAGCCGTCCCGCTTGGACTCAAGTGGCCGACTCCTCCTGGCGGGTTGGGCTGCGCTATTAGTGGAAGCGGCCGGTCTTGGGTGACTAGTCTCCTGTAATCAGGAAACTTGCCGTCCGTGAAATATGTAGGGCCCCTTTGCAGCTGCTCGGCCACCTTTGCATCAACCACATGAGAAATCATATTGTTGAGGGTGTTGACCAGGATGCTGCTCTGGTTGACCGTAGCGTGATGGACGGCCCGATCGATCCGATCTTGCAAAGAGTACACAGCCTGATCATCCTGCACTTGAGTTGGTTCTTCCACTTTCTGTTTGCCCTTCGCATCACTCGACGAGGATGCTATGGTATCGGTGAGGCTTAACTTGTACTTTTGGTGGACCGTTCCAGACCTTGTTTGGGTGAAGGATTGGAGGTAATTGTTCTGGAGTTCCTCCACCATCCTCTTATACTCAGCTTGCTGTTTAGCCGATAGTTGATCCATTTTTACAGGTACGACATTGTCCTGTGTGATGCCAGGGATCTTGGAGTCGACCATCTTGCCGGCTGAGTCTATTCGTCCGAGTCGAGCCAACAAAGATAGTCCCACCAGCGTGCCAAGAAGCGTGTTGACAAGAAATCTCTCTCACGCGCCGGCTCGAGAGATCCGCTTGACTTCGGCAGTGTGTCCTTCTTAGCCGCCTACAATGTGTAGAGCATGCCGCTTGATTTGATCTCGCCAATCAACAAGAGAAATACAAGAAAATATTCGTTAAGCGTTAGGTCAAACCCCGCGGGATCTCGCCGAGGAACTCCATGAACGTATACATGCTATTCCAAGCCATATTTGGGCCAAGCGACCGAAGTGCGTCGGCTATGCCAAGGCGATCATCAGCCATCCGATCCAAATATGACGAAGAATAACAAATATACAGATCAATAAACCAGCCGACGCCGGGAAACTGACACTAAATCGGCTGATGTTCCAATGAATCTCGTGCAGGCGTAACGTTCCTAGATTAAGGACGTAAGTAAACACAACCTAGATATGAACTACGGCCCTACCGCAGATCTGATAACAATTATATTAAAAGAAACATATTAAGATAAATAAGGTCGGCTGAAACCCCGACGCTATCTCCAGATAATGTAAGTCCAAAAGAATAGATTGCCAATGATTCTAAAGACGACTCAACAGTTCAACCTTGATG
Organism: Oryza australiensis; assembly: GCA_019925245.2. NCBI lineage: Eukaryota > Viridiplantae > Streptophyta > Magnoliopsida > Poales > Poaceae > Oryza > Oryza australiensis. The sequence continues at coordinate 519,454 of JAIFGZ020000545.1, read as the reverse complement.
CAGCATTAAGTATCAAAAGAAGCATTCAATCTATTCTTTCTACTTACACTCCGTAAGATGGTAGATACTGCATACGAATCAACCAGCCCTTAAACCTAGTCTTGTTGACCACACATCCTCGAAAAGATGAGTCAACCACAAGATAGATCTAAACACCGGATTGGTTCATATGCACTATATGATATATGGCGTAGCAAAACTATTGAATCCAATGTGTCATTGCGATGGAAGCATTAGAAACAAGTAATCTCACCACTAACGACAAACATTTACCTGAGCTCGGGGATCGAGATGATGCAGCCCAAAGCCAAACAGGGTGTTCGTCCAAAAGGAAAAGGATGGCGATGCGCCGAAGATTAGATTGATTGAATCGTCCTTATACACAAGGTCTCGGGTCCTATTTATACCCAAAATACAAATATTCGTAACAACTTCGGACTCTATCTAAACTACTTTTTAAAACATCACATCATCCCTAACGAGATCCATTACAACTAACAATTTAACAAACTCCTAAATTACAAATACATCTGCCATTACAGGACTCTATCCATAGGTGGCAACATCTTTAAACACGCAATCAACATCCGAATTCCCACTTATCTTCAAGTTTCTGTATTGGACACGGTTTTATCTCTTCTGAACTCAGAATCGGCTGTCGGCTGTTCCATTCAACCCATTCTCAGCCGACCAGCCCTGCAGCCGATTACTCTTTTAGCCGATACGGCTCCTGACCTCAGCCGATCCGATTCCACCTTGCTTTCTTAGGACTTAGGAACCTCATTACCAAATTCCAGTGTTAACATGCCGATTGTCAACTCCACATTTAACACTCCTTTAGTCTATGAAGGATTGCCACCAAAATCTTTAAGAACCATGTTGGTCTTGATGACATCATCTGAATTCTTGCCCAACTTTCTGAATGTAGCATACGACATCAAATTCACAGCAGCTCCACCATCAACCAACATTTTAGACATCGGCTTGTCATTAACAAATCCCTTGACATATAATGGCTTGAGGTGCTGATACCTTGTTCCTTCTGGCTTCTCAAAAATAGCTTGTTTTGGAGATAAAACCAACTTGGCTAAAGATTCTTCCATGACATCTGCATCGGTTTGGTTAGCCTCATACTCTGCTAATAGTAAAAAAACCATATTAACCGATGCAGAAGGAACAACCTTCCCTTAGCTAGCCTTTTCGTCTTATCGACTTTAACCTCATCGGCTGAAAGCATCTTACTCTTGATATGCCACTCTCGCTTTTTCCTCTTTAGTCGATGATTGATCTCCTCTTGAACCTCTTGGAAATGCTCCCTGTTCCTCATCCTTTGAACCCTCCTCTTTTGGTTCTTAGTGAAAATAGCAGAAGGACACCACTGTGGGTTCCTGGTTTCATCTTCATCATCATCAAAATCCTCCTATGAAAAATCCTAACGAATTGGACCTAATCTCTGATGAACAGATAATTTTCTCTGTCTTAGCCGATTTTTCCTAGGACAAGATCGGCTTGAACCTCCAGCATAGCCCTTATCATAGTTGCTGCATCCTGGACAATCCTCTATTAACGGTAGTCTCATCACTTCATTCCAACAAAACCTGAAGAATTCACAACTCCAATGGGGATCAAAACTATCATCTTTTTTATAGAATCTCTCTTTCTGCGTATCATAGTTCCTTTGGTACTTATTGATGATTCTGACAGAGTTACGCTGCGTGGACCAACATATTTTCTATCGGCTATCCTCCCACTCGTATGAACCATGTTGACAGGAAAATGGTTACCATCAACCTTCATCGGCCTTCTTGAATCATCAAATTTTATATTGCCTTGCTCAATAGCCGACTGGATCTGTTGTCTGAAAACCTTGCAATATGCCACTTACAATACTTCCTCTTTCCCAGCTCATTAGCCGATGGAATTACATGACCAACAAGTAGTTGAATTTGTTTCTTCCGAAGTAGTAAATCAAAGATCTTGTCAGCCTTGGTAATATCAAAGTCATATTTTTCTTCCTTTACAGAAATTTCTGACCCACTGACATGTAACAATTTTCTTATTCCTTGCCCACTCAGCTACTACTACTTCGGAGTCATCATCTTCTTCGGATTCAGAAGCATATGTATTAATGTGGTTAACCTTTTAAATGCTTTCCTAGCTTCTTGAAACCTTTGCTCATGTGATGTCACCTTCTGAGCCAAGCTCTCAAATTTCTGAGCTGAAAACCTTTCCTTAATTGGTGTCAACAAACCTTGGAAAGCAAGATCGGCTAACCGAGAATCTGTCAAAACCAAGCTGTAATATCTGTTTCTCATATCTCTAAACCTCTGAATATAATCTTGAACAGATTCATCATGTTTCTGTCTGATTGCTGTCAGATCAGACAATTTCATCTAATGGATTCCATTGTAAAAGTACTTGTGAAACTACTTTTTCAGATTGGCCCAACTTTGAATAGAATTATATGGCAAAGATGAAAACCACGTAAAAACCGATCTAGATAAAGATAAAGGAAATAATCTAACCCTCAGAGCATCAGTAGTCGATGCCTCACCACACTGAGCCAAAAATCGGCTGACATGCTCATAGGTTGACACATTATCTTGCCCTGAGAATTTTGAAAAATTCAGGACCTTGTATCGGTTTGGTAATGGCACCCTCTCAAAGTATTCCGGGTATGGATGCCGATATTGTTCCCTCATTACATCAGCTATCATATCAGCCCAAGGCTTTTGTTCAGGTGCTCCTTGAAATTGTTGATGTATCGGATCAAACTGATTAAATTGAGGTAAATACTGGGGTTGAGGTGATGCCCCTGACTGATACTGCACTCGAGGTGAATGAGGCTGATACTGCAAATTATTATTGCCTCCCATGTGATGTTGAGGAGACTGATGCACCATATGGGCTTACTGATCAAGAACAAACTGAGTACCAATAGGCTGATGCTGCTATGGAATCGGTGTTTGCTGCCTTATCGGTATCTGTGGAATCGGCTCAACAACCGGTTGGTTTGTTTTTAACATAGGCGAAACTTGTTCTTGAGTAACCTGAGGGATGTTTTGTCCTATGTGTTGAGGTTGTTGTTTGAACAAAATAAGAGGATTGAACCCTGGCTGCCTCTATGTCGATGATGATGCAATCTGCTTTCCAGGAGCCGATGCTGATGCCATCGGCTGTTCTGGGACCACACCTAAAATAGGTTGTTGTTTATCGGTAACCAAATTCCTATATTGTGGAAAATTTCCCTCAGGGAGAAACACTAGCCCCTTGGCTTGATGCTTAGCAATTCTACCATCAACCACAGAATTGATCATATTGTTTAAGGTGTTAACAAGAACTCATGGTTGGTTGATTAAAGCATGATGCACAACATAATCAATCCGATCTTGCAAATTGTTGAATTCTGTAGGGCCATCCTCTGGCTTGACCTCCTGAGGTTTACCATGCTTGTCAGAACTTGTTTCGGGCTCATCATTGCTTGGCAAAGCTATCTTGTACCTCTGATCATTGTGCCTGAGCGAGTCTAAACAAATGAATGCAAAAATTAGCTCTACAGGTTATTCATCATCTCTTCAAACTCCGCCTTCTGTTCTGGCGTCAATTTGTCCATTGTCACAGGAATGATGTTCTCTTGGTCAACATCGGTCGACTTGAGGTCCACCATGATGTCTGACTTCTAATCAGGTCCCACTGGACGTGTCAAAAGTGTGTCGATGTGAAAAACACACTGGCCTGAGAGATCTATGTAACTCTAGTGCATGACCTAAATCTTGCTTTTGGAGACGTGCCAGTTGGTTTGATCCTACAACCAACAAGAAACAAAGAAAGAAAACGAAGTTAAATCCATAAACGATAGCCGATCGGCTAATGGCCGATGATGTATCGTTCAATATGGAGCCGATGCGATATGCATAGAGAACAAAGCAAAGAGAAAATTAGATCTACTCGATCGGCTATAGATCAATTATATATAAGCTATGTCTCAAGATATGTTTAAACCAAGTGATTGCGATAGATCAGACAATGCGCCGAGACAGTATAAATCACTTATGTCTAAAAGTACCTTAAGACAGAGATTATATGTATTTATAGCATAGCCGATGTAATAAATCTAACATGTATCGGCTAATACTCCGATACCAGTTTATACTAAGATATCAATATGGAGCCGATGCGATATGCATAGGATCGGCAATAGAGAACAAAGCAAAGAGAAAATTAGATCTACTCGATCGGCTATAGATATCAATTATATATAAGCTATGTCTCAAGATATGTTTAAACAAAGTGATTGGGATAGATCAGACAATGTGCCGAGACAGTATAAATCACTTATGTCTAAAAGTACCTTAAGACAGAGATTATATGTATTTATAGCATAGCCGATGTAATAAATCTAACATGTATCGGCTAATACTCCGATACCAGTTTATACTAAGATATCAATATAGATTAAATATATTAAGCAAGAGTCAATTAAGTGTTAAGATGACCTAACAGATTAACAACAAGATTAATATATTTTACCACAATGAGATCTTAATATAAATGACAGATTTAGCGTATCAAGTAAACATGTAGGAAACAAGATAACTAAATCAGGTAAGATCAGCTGAAACCCCGATGCTATCTCTCAAAGCAATCATAGAACAAAATAAATATTATGATTCTAGATAATACTTAATAGGTCGGACTTAACCGATGCAGCACTAGGTATAAAGAGGAGCATAAGGTCTAAACAAATCGATGAAAGCATTTCGAGATGGTGGATACACTATATAACCTAGATCAACATTGATATCTAACCCTATCGGTTGTTGTCTAATAACAGATGCTAGCCGATTGGGGTTAGATAGCAATATTAAGTTAGATTATATAGCATATATGATAACTCGACGATTTGTGTGAACAAGATTAGAGTGTCATAAAGATGTAAACACTAATCCCGAGAACGCAAGCCGCCATAACAAGTTTTACCTCTTGTCGGAGATCGAACCCGATGCAGCCCAACTCGAAAGCAAGAACTCGTCGAAATAAACGAAAGTAGAAAAGGTGGCGATGCGCCGAAAGTGTTATTGAACTGATTGTTGTTTGATTACACAATCTTGGGCTATATTTATACGCAAATATATAATATGTCCTTGTCGGACACGACTTTTATGTCTATTACAACTCAAAATACGAACAAGTCCCTTAGACGGACACTTATCGACACAATCTATGAGGAAATTACTTAAAATAACTTAATTAATAGATACAATTGCCTTTTTCGAACTCTATCCATACATGGCAATCCTCATGAAGCATATCAACCTGATCTGATGATGATCCCAATGTCATCTTACCGGAATCGGCTACATCGGCTTACCTTATCCGACTCGGTATCAGCCGATGAACACCTTGGCCGATTCAGCTTGCAACTGGTGCGCACTCTGTTTCCGGGAATCACATTTTTTTCCAAATCTGTTTCGGCCTTAACTCAAAATGTGATGCATGTTTTACCAAATTTGATCGTTAACGCTAGGGCATGGATCCGGTGCCGCTCCGACGCACCGCCCATGTCGACTGCACATTTGCACGGATCCAGGATGTCATCGTCGTCTTCCCCACCGATATGCAGGTTTTTGAAGCCATCATGCCCTGATGCATTTTTTCATTTTTCTTCATTTGTGAATGCGCGCTGCAGTTTCAAATCGTTCACAAGTATTCCATGTGCACAAAGTATTTGAAATCTTGGAGACATGTTATTCTTGATTGTAAATGTTCACTTATATTATTCTTGAATGACTAGCCTAGAGCCTGCGCGTTGCAAGAGAAAATAAATTGAGTTTTTTATCTTATTAAATCAATTAATAAGCATTTATTTAGTTAGTACTATCATTTTCCTTGTTAAACAAATAGATGATTTTCAAATTTGAGAAGAATCAATTATGAAACGAGAGAGGAAAATAATAAATAGTATTATTATGTTCCTACTTTGTTTGATGAAATAGCCACAAAGAAGTAGCCACAACAGATGATATGCATGTGCAAGCATTAAATACCTAAATCTTCAAAAGATGCAAACTAACAGCCTAGGTGACATGGCATTGCTATAAAGCCAACAGTTGCTAATCGTGTAATAGTATAGATTATGCTGCTAATGGTGTAATAACATAGATTGTGGGATCTTATGTTAATGGTAGTGGTGTTATGAGAATGAACACCACCACCACTACTAAGTACTATAGAAAATGTGTGGATCTATTATTTAATGGTATTGTGCAGAAGTATTTTTGGTGAATGGAATTGTGCAAAGTGATCTTTGTCAATGATAATGTGTAGAAGAATCTATTATTTAATGGTATTGTGCAGAGGTATTTTTGGTGAAAGGAATTGTGCAAAGTGATCTTTGTCAATGATAATGTGCAGAAGTATTGTGAATGGAATTGTGCAAAGTGTTCTTTGTCAATGATAACGTGCGCAGATGGTTTTTTTCCAATTGAAATGTACAGATGTCCAATGAAAATGTACAGCACTGTGAATGGACTGCACACAAGTATTTTTGTTGTGTGTGCAGAAGTATTTTTGGTGAATATATTTTGTGAATGGATTTGTGCAGTGTTTTTTTGGACGGAAAGGTTCAGATGTAATTATTTGGTGTAAATACAATTGTGCACATCAATTTTTCTGAATGGAATTGTTGTGAAGTACTTCGTGTAGAAGCACTTTTTAATGAAAATTGTGCAGAGTGTTCTTTTAAATGATAATGGGCAATGCTATTTTTTCAATGTATTTTTTGCAATTTAATTGTGCACATGTTTAATGGGACTACGCAGATGTTTGATGCAAATGTGCATATTTGGCGATGTACGTTTAAATTAGATTTTTTTGCATTGAGATGTGCAGATGAATTTTAGAATGGAAATGTGCAAATGTTTTTTTTTGAAACCGAGAAAATGTTCAGCTGAACATGTGCAATGTAAATGTGCGGATGAACATTGCAACTGTATTTTTTAATGGAAATGGAAAATATAATTGTTGCATTTGTAATGTGCAAATGCAATTTTATATGAATTCTGCAAATAAATTTTTATTAAAATGCACAATTATGGAAAAGAGTAAATATATTTTTATGAAAATGTGTATCGTTTTTCCTGAATGAGTATGTACTAGTACTGTGCAACGTTCGGCTGATTCAAAATTTAAATTCGGTTCCGTGGATCCAGTTGTGTCAGTGCTCAGTGCAGATGTGTTAGTGTCGTATTTTGTGCGAACTCAAATAAAACACAATACATAAATTATACAAATGTTACTTTGTTCTCCGCATGAATCTCAATGAACATGGAATGATGTAGATATGGGTTGGGTTTGCCGGTTGCATAAAAGCCGCTTTCTTCTCAGAAATACATAAAAGTAACGTACCAAAACTGTTCAAACTTATACCTATAAATCTTTTCTCATTCATATACAACCGGCACCTTGATATCGGTTTTAGAAATGATACTTTTAATTTATGTTAGATACTAATTAATTAAAAAAATCTATTATAGGTATACCCATAAAATCAAGCCAAGTCAACCATTCGTCCTTATCCATGATAAGAGGAGGAGCGGGCAGCCGTTTGTTCTCGTCTCTCTCTTGCGACTCTCTCTCCTCATCCACGAGCGGTAGCGGTGATCCCCTCACTCACATCGATAACAGTGAGCGGCGACGTCCCTTCTTGTGTTTTAGTGTGTTTTGTTGTGGGATGTTTGATTTTGTGATGAACTCGTAGCTTCCTCAACTTCTTCTCCATGTTATTTGTGTTGTTGAATGTTTATACGGAATGTTAAAATGTTCATTCTATGATTATGTTAGTAGATGTTAGATCGAACTCGATTGGATGATGAAATCTGATCGAGGTGAAGGGGAGCTGCTCGATATATCGGTTTTGGTTTTTTTTCATTTATAGAATCTTAAAGGCGTCGGTTCCTAAACTGGTACCTTTGAGTCATTCTCAAAGGTGCCGCTTGCTGGGTGCTATTGACGTGAAATTTGTCGTTCACACGGTGACGTAAAAGATTTGCTTCACTTCAGTGCAGGTCTTATTAATTTAGGTTCAAGGTGTGTCAGTTAGTTTGATCCTGTAACTAATAAGATAGAAAAATAAATGTTAGACTATGATGGTCAATCGGTCGTCAGGTCGATAAGATATCGTATTGCCCAGCTTATACTAATAAGAATCGGCTATGATCAAAAATAGTTTAGAACATATCAGTAAAGTTATATATTGACATAATTTAGATTTAGTATAACTACCCATAAATTATCTTACTCAATCTTCATAGATCGAATCAAATCGAGACAATATAAGATTAAAACACTCAATAATTATATAGTGCAAACAACTGAATCGATGCATAAAATTATAGTCGGCACATAAATAAAACCAGGATAGCCGCTAGGCTTATGAACATATATTATGTAATTGAGGACTTAACCATTTTTATTACTATCAAATCGGACTCAACCAAGACCGTATTTATCAAATCGGACTCAACCAAGACCGTATTTAACTGCTAATAACAATGCTAGTAACCAAGACCGTATTTAACTGCTAGTAACAATGCTAGTAATGATAGGATAAATTTATGATTAAATAAATCCAGTCAATGGCCGATGAGATTATTTAAGCTATAATATCGGCTAAAACTCCGATACCATATTATATAAAAAAATTAGACTTGATTAAATTTATTAAACATAACAGATCAGACTCAATCGAGACAGTACAAGATTGCAAGTAAGCTTTTAGCCTAATAAATTTAAAGGTTTATATATTTATATAAGATGATTGATATAATGGGTTAAGTAAAAATAGCAAAGTAATTTATACTAAACTGATATATGCGAAAAGCAAACCAACCAGGATGCCGAACTTGATCGATGGAAGTACTAATTTGATGGTTACGAGCAAAGTTGTTGATAAGACTTATTTTCTCGTCGAAGATAAAACTTAATCCATGCAACCCAACCTCAAAACTAAACTCATCGAAAACTTAAAAAACTAGAATGACGATGCACCAAAAAATTATATATTGAACTTTTTCTTGCAAAGACCCACGACGTGCATATTTATACTTATAGACTAAACTAAATTCGACTACATTATGATTGGATTTATACGTGACTCTATCTTTAAGAAAACTACGATTGAGTTATTATAACTCAAGCTCAGACACGACTTCGATCGGCTAAAAATAAAAAAAATATTTTAGTCTGATTCTAACATAACTTCATCGGCTCAAGACTTTAGTAAGAAGAAGCTAAAATTTACTTTTCTTCTTTTAATAATCTTATCAACCGAATCTATAAATTTGACTTAGTATTAACTAATGAAAATTGTTAAATCCTGATATGGAAATTCGGCAAATATGTATATTTCTGTATTAGTAAACAAAAGTTTTAGAGTTTAAAATTTGTCCCAAATGACTTCGCTGCCGGTCCTCGCTGCGGCTCGACGGCAACAATGGTGAGTGGAGGTCCGGCCATCACCTCCGGCTCCGCCGATCCGTCTCGCTCCGCGCGAGCGTGCCACCTGCGACGGACGGACTAACCCTGCCTGCGCCGCCGCCGCTCCCGTCTCCTCCCCACCATGGCCGCGTGCCGCTCGCAGCAGCCACCACCTCTGCCCCCAGACAAGCGCATGCAGGTCCCGGCGCGCCGCCTCCGTAAGCGCGATCTGCCGTCTCTCCTGTCGCGAGGTACGCATCATCGTCCCCTCTCGTCTCCTCCGCCGAGGATCTCCCGGGTTTAGGGTTTATTGCTCGATCCTGTAATGATTCTGAAAAGGTGCTTTCAGTGTCTGAACCCCACATCACAATCGCGCCAATTTTTATTTCGTTTCTGAATGTTCAAATTGCCATAACAATTGATTGCACCGATTTTATTCCGTTTCTCCGTGCCCAAATGCCGCATCACAATTGCACAAAGTTTGTTGCTCATGACAGGGATGGTTTTGGGGCACTGCAATATCACTGGTGAAACTGAAAACAACCAAGAAACAGGCTAACTCAGCATGTTCAGAGAAATCATCGAGCTAACCGGATTTTATTCAGACAGAAGGGATTGTTTTCTTATTTGAGATTGCAGCCACATCAACATCAAAGATAAGAGATATTTCAGAGCACGCAATCTTTTCATTGAAGACTGGACCACATGATGTTGGCAAGTGCAACCACACTGTTAGGGAGGAAGTGAGCAATGAATTTAAAGATATAAGTGTCACTTTCAATCTTCTAGCTGATTTTGTAAATAAAACGCACCGCAGTAAAAATAAAATGATTTCTAACACCTGGGTGGGTGGATTGAATTGCAGGCACAACAAGTCCAAGTCTGCAGATCCAGGAGAGACCAGGACTAGTGAAAGGCCAACCAACTGATGCCTGTCTTGACTTGACTTGGCAATAAGTTAGGTAGCCAAGGAGCCCAATACTGGAGGGTTGATCGATCCGTGTTCTCTTCCACACAAAGCTTCTTGATCATCTCCTTTCCTGTTGATAAACTGAGGCAAGTCATGGCAGGTGCACTGGTGAGTGCCTCTACGGGGGTCATGGAGTCTCTCCTCGGCAAGCTATCCAGTATGCTGGAGAAAGAGTACGCCAAGAAGAAAACGGTGGAGAAGGATGTGCTGTTCCTGCGAAATGAGCTGAACAGCATGAATACCATGATGAGGAAGTACACGATGTTGAATGAGCCCGACTTGCAAGTGAAGACTTGGATGAAAGAGGTAAGGGAGCTAGCCTATGACATCGAGGACACCATCGACGCTTTCATGGCTCGGAGTGAAAAACCTGATGAGCCTACAGGTATCAGAGGATTTATCATCAACAATATCATGAAGCTGAGAGAGCTGCTTTCAAGCTGTACCATTTCTCAAGAGATCAAAGAACTCAAGAACCAAGTCCTCGAGGTGAACGATCGCAGAAAAAGGTATAAGCTTGATGTATCTGTGTCCATGGCCGGTTGTGAATCCATTGACCCTCGTCTGCCAGCGTTTTATTCTGAGGAAGGTGCACTTGTCGGTACTGATGGGCCGAGGGATAAAATTATCAAGTTGCTAAGGGAGGAGGCAGTGGATGAAGACTGTGGATTTGTGAATCAACTTAAGATAGTGTCTATCACAGGGTTTGGAGGTCTGGGAAAAACCACTCTTGCCAAACAAGTGTATCAGAAAATCAAATGGCAGTTTGATTGCGCTGCTTTCGTGTTTGTATCTCAAATGCCAGACATGAAGAGGATTCTTTTGGATTTGCTTTCTGGACTTGGGGCTTCTGGTAATACATGGGATGATGAGAGGCAACTCATTGACAAGATCAGAGAATTTCTTCATGACAAGAGGTTTGTGTTTATATAGGGTAACTTTATAAGACCTTTCAGTTATTTCTTCCTGTTATTTCGTATCAGGACTTATTTTATGAAACTTGACACATAGGTATTTTATTGTCATTGATGATATCTGGAGCTTATCAGCTTGGGAGATCTTGAAGTGTGTACTGCCTGAGAATAATTCTGGCAGTAGAATAATTACAACTACACGTATTCTTGATATAGCGATGTTATGTTGCTCTACCTTCAAAGGCAGTATTTACCGCCTCGAACCATTAAGTGACAGTGACTCCAGAAGGTTGTTTTGTAAAAGAATTTTCCATGGTGAGCATTCCTGTCCATCACATCTAGAAGAACTTTCAAAAGCAATTTTAAGAAAATGTGGTGGTTTGCCATTGGCCATACTTCATTTGGCTAGTTTGTTGGCAACCAAATCTAACACAAAGGAAGAGTGGGAGTTAGTGCTAAATTCTATTGGCCCAGCACTTGAAAATAGCCATACTCTACAAGGTCTGAAAAAGATACTGTTACTTAGCTTCTATGATTTACCACCACATTTGAAGACTTGCTTACTCTTATCTCGGTATATATCCAGAGGATTGGAAGATTAGCTCAAAAAAGTTGATAAGGAAATGGATAGCTGAAGGATTTATTGCTGAAGACAGGTGTAAGAGATTGGACCAAGTAGCAGACAGTTACTTGAACGAGCTTATTAATAGAAGTATGATCTTGCCTGTGAACATTGCATATGATGGCAGTGTTAAACTTTGTCAAGTTCATGACTTGGTTCTTAACATTATCATTTCCATGTCAAAAGAAGAGAATTTTGTCACCATAATAGATGGACAAAAGTGCAGCTCTTTGCCGGAAAAGATCCGTCGATTGTCCCTCCAGTTCAATGATTCTGAAGATGCTGTAATATCAGCCAACATAACAAACAGAAGCTGTGTCCGTTCACTCAGTATATTTGGGATTACTAAGCAAGTGCCATATTTATGAATCTTCAATTTTTGCGAGTGTTGGACTTAGGTTATTGTACATTGTTGGAGAACCAACACATTGAATGTTTAGGAAGCATGCTTCAGCTCAGGTATCTGGTTCTCCGTTCTCAATTTATCACTGAACTTCCTGATGAAATAGGGAACTTGCAGCATTTACAGATGTTGGATGTCACATTATGTTCCATAAAAGCACTTCCGGAGACTATTGTTCGATTGCGAAAACTAGTTTGTCTATATGTGAGTATTACAACAAAACTTCCAGAAAAGATCAGAACTATGCAATGTTTAGAGGAGTTGTACCACATCTCAAGCAACTCAATAAGATTGGTTGAAGATCTTAAATGTCTGACAAAACTAAAAGATCTTGCGTTTTCTGTTGAAGACCCTTTTGGGATAGAGAGTTATAGGTTGCCATACAGGGAAACAGTGCTATCAGCCCTTATTGAATTGGGCAGACACAACCTGCAGTCACTCTCACTGAATTACGAAGGCGATGAAAATTTCATTCTAGATTCGTCGATGGGTTCGTGCTTCTCAACACAGCATCTCCGGAAACTTATCATTGGGAAAACTCTTTCCAGGGTGCCAGAGTGGATGAGCATATTTGACAATCTCATACACTTACAACTGTGCATCTCAAGGATGGAACAGAGTGATATTAACATACTCAAAGGAATCTCCACTCTGATCTTTCTCCGCCTCGTATTTACAGGGCATGCTCCTCATGGAAGGATAGTCATCGGCAACCAAGGATTTCAGGCTTTGAAGGAATTCTTTCTCCTATGTTTCATTCCTGGGATATGGCCATTGTTCACGCCAGGAGCTATGCAAAAATTGCAGAAGTATCACCTCACTTTTAAGCTACAGAAAGTACATTGCGACAATAGTGTTTTGGACTTCGGTCTCCAGCATCTTTCAAGCCTCCAGCACATAAGTGCGATAATTATTCCATCTGGCGCTACCGCTGAGGACACATTGGTTGCAGAGGATGCCATCAGGAGTGCTACCAGTATCCATCCCAACCAACCAACAGCTGAAATTTTTGTCGAGTAAAAAAATGGTAATCGGCCAGTTATAGGTTTTCTCAAATACAACCAGAACAGAGAAGCATATATAAGTAGACCTTATTTTCATGTGCCTTTGTGCCTTTGTGTTATATATGCTCCTCTGTTCTGGTTGCATTTGAGAATGTATATCTATGTTAGTGTACCCTTTCACAAGGGAAGAACTGATTGCATAAGTCCTCTGATACTGTAATCCTAGTGCTCTTTTTCGATGAGGATAGTTGTACATTACTGATTTTTTTGTGGTTTTATGCTAAGTTATTTGCTTAAGCATGCAGTTCGGTTTTTTTTTTGACAGAAACATGCCGTTCAATTTTGTATATGCGGCAACCTTTTGAAAGAAATATCATGAGCTGACTGAAACTGAAATAGAACATGGCTGAATGTTGAAACAAGGATTACCATTACAAAGTCCCTGAAAAAACCGGGTGACTCTGTTGATTATGCATTCATGAATCATATAGTTGGCATATGACCTCGATCAGTATCCTATTTTTGTATGTAGCATCTTCGTAGCTTTATTGATCTTTACAAATATAGCTTCAATGATCTTTTTTTTTTCTCGAACACAGCTTCAATGATCTTAGCTCGTACAAAAGAACAACTAAACCTCTTGTGATTTTGGTTGGGTTAATAGTTCCATATTTGATTATTAAATCAAGAAATGAGACAAAGTTAAAAGAGTGAATTACTTGCAATGATTTCTTAACCTTGCTACTTTTAGTTCTATAGATGTTCTTATCTAATGATGATTTCAATGGGTGTGTAGCTGGTCGGTATGGCTTGTGAAATACAGGAGGCACTCGGACCTTCATGATACACGTATTTGCTTCATAAAATTGATGCGCTCACTGACAAAAATTAAACTTTCATATAGATGAAATTCTATACTTTGAATCCTACTGAAACATCAATTTTTCTAGCTGTCGTGGACGGAACTTAGTTGCTGAACGTCAGAGGTTGTTTAAGTTAGTTACCCAGTGCTTATATTAGACAGAATTTTCTTAGTCCGATATATGAAGTTATATGTTTTTAAAAGGCAATTTTTCTTCGAAGCACAAATCGGACGCCGTTTCAACTACTGGTAGAAAAATGTTTCACCACCAGCTTAAAAAATATTTCATACTATTAAAATAAGAAACACAGATGAATCATGGATTGAAACACTTTGTTCTAAAACACGAAACACGAAACATCAAGCTTCAATTGTTGAAATATCAACAAATTTGTCAGTGTCAAGGATAAGCCATATCTTCTAAATATACAGAGATATCATATATCTAATAATATATGGAAAGCATATATCTAATAATATATGAAAAGTTATTATTTGATTAAAGAAAAATATGGTGAATTTAGAAGAAAATTGCCTTCTCGGGATAGAAGGTGTCGAGTCATATTCGGAAAAGACAAGGTCTCCTTAACCTGTATCATGTTCTATTTCTCTGAGTCCTACTTAGAGAATAAGGTAATCAACGCTATAAATACAAGACCCCTCGGGAGAAGAGGGGACATGCCAATATAAATCTAGACAAACCCAATGTACAAGCCACAGAGACCGACATGAGGGATCTAGAGACATCTTCAATATCACCGAGTTTATATTCGAGAAAAAAGACTACACTAACTGTCAACTATGTCAACTATGTGCGGGAGCTCCATGCCACCAAGCCAATAGAGACTAGATTAGGTTATCCCAAATATTGTACTCATGTTGTATTGATATATAAAGGCAACACCAGTTTCGGTCAATAGAAATAGAGCTATTACTTATCAGTTAAGGGGCCCGAACCTGTATAAAAATCCTTACATCCCGCTTCCTTTACCTCAATCTCACGTATATCCTGGTTTCAACGATCCTATACCCTTCAAATACCGTCTTCGAGTATAGCCCATTGATAGTGGCGCGCCAGGTAGGAGACTGGGTGCTTCAAGGTTTTAACAAGATGGATTCAAGAGGCGAGGTTTTCGACAAGGAATCCTTCGACGACTTCAGCTTTGAGAGGTATGACTCGACTAAAGTGCATTCTTTTCTAGATCAGAACCCTTGTCATCTAAATCTTCATCAAGATATTGTCGCTGTGGATATTTTGATGAGGGATTCTTCGACGAATTTAGATCATATGACCTGACTGGATTGAAATCATTATCATCCAACAATACGATCTATCGAGATCAAAAGTTTCAAGACATCACCGCTACGGAGAACTCGGCCATTAGACCTTGGTCCATGCCAACTACTCCAGAGTTGACATTGTCGCCGCTAATGGAAACAACAGTTCAATATCGTCGACCACGAGCCTTCAATCTGGGTCGACTACTTCCAAGTTTATTAGTATAACTAATAAAGATAATTAGTATATTGATTTTTTAAATCAATCTACGATTTTGTAGATACATTCGGCATGTATCTATAAAGATACGTAATATTTTTATATAAAATTTATCATATCTATTTCCATATCAATAATTTATTATGTTTACCTAGAGCATTTTTTATATAATATCTATTATGCGAGTGTTTCCTCTATTAGGCCGACTACGGTCTAATACTGGGGGCTCGCTCTATTTTTTCTATATAAATCATGTTTCTTACGGTAAATATAATAACCAGTACTTGATCCAAATCTACTCATTATATTCTGACCATACTAGAAGGTTTATACAGTTTCTCAAATACATACTCAATATTATCTGTTATATGTATTGTCTTCTAGAAAATATTTTTCAGGAATAACTGAGCACCCTATTAGGCAAAGGTCGAGTACGCCCCATTATCAAGAAAGTTCTTAAACAAATGTGAAGTTGTCGGAACAAACCTACTAATAAAAACTAGCGGCCTATCTCATATCTAGTTCCAGTCATGCCCAGTCTATTTATGAAAAGGTTGCTACGTACAATCTCCTCACGAACGTGGATGTCTTAATCACCTGGCATGATTGCGAACGGACGTCCGATATGCTTGTAAATTGGGTATGTGAAGTCATGCTGGCCACGTGAGATGCACATGTAATAACCGACTCAAACACCCCTAAAACATATCGAGGGCTGACTACACCTGGTCTTCACGAGACCAATGGTTGTAGTAGTCCCACCACACCTACGGGTGATCGAGGTACGACTACACATCTAGTCCTCAACCAACATTATAGCGATCCTCCCACCACCTTTACGAGTGATCAAGGTATGACTACACATAGTCCTCGACAGCGTGATAGTGATTCCACCACCTCTACGAGTGGTCGAGGTACAACGACTACACACCTGGTCCTCGACCAGCGTGGTAGCGGTCCTGCCACCAGTTCTACGAGTCCTCTACGAATGGTCGAGTTACGACTACACTTGGTCCTCGACCAGCGTTGTAGTGATCCCACCACCTCTACGAGTGGTCAAGGTACGACTACACACCTGGTCCTCCATTAGCGTGGTAGCGATCCTACCACATCTACTAGTGGTCGAGGTATGATTACACACTTGGTCCTTGACGAGCGTGGTAGCGGTCCTCCCACCACTTCTACGAGTCCTCTATGAGTTGTCGAGGTACAACGACACCTGATCCTTGCCCAACGTGGTGGTGATCTCACCACCTCTACGCGTGGACGAGGTACGACTACACACCTGGTCCTCAACCAGTGTGGTAGCAGTCCTCCCACCACTTCTACGAGTCCTCTACGAGTGGTCGATGTATGACTACATCTGGTCCACGACCAGCGTGGTAGCGATCCTCCCACCAACTCTACGAGTGGTCGAGGTTCGACCACATACCTGGTCCTCACTCGACCAGTGTGTCTAACAATCCTATCATCTCCATGCAGTAATCTATATAAGTTTTTATATGTATCAAATGCAATATTTGTCCGTTGATCCCTTATTCTCACATCGCTACTAGTCGAAGTCATTTCTTACCGTCCTATTACGTTAAGCCTGACTAATCACCAGGTCTTAGAACCTTGGTCAAGGCGCCTAGTACTATTGAATTACTCAAGTGCTAAGGGTCAAACGACCATGTCAAAGTTGGTTATGTCAGAGTATCCAATGTAACGTATTAACTAGCTGTGTAATCGGGAATTGGTTTTTCCAACTTCATGGCTAGGGGCTCGGAATTCGCTACTTTAGCATAGTCTGTTATGAGATTTAAGCTGTTTTTGTGGAAAATATTCTATAAAATCAGCTGGAGGCTAGGAAGGGTACACAACTCCATTCAGCTAAGAGTAGCTCTAGTAAGAGTACTCGTTTTGGATTGGGCAAAGCGCCAATACGGTGGTTTCGAAATCTTTGCCTGCACATTCTCCCACCACCATATCCCCGGTTTTAGTGCTTTGTTCCTCATGTGTCAATCCAGGTCATGTCAGCATCAATTGCCTGGGGAAAACCCGTTGCAGACGGTGCAAAAATTTCGGGCACACCTCCAAGCGTTGATTGTCACGCCTGCAATCTATCCCTCGTCTTGTGTGGCGCCCGAAAAACACCTCAGCGCGTGATCGGAAAAGATCTCTTGGCGGTTTGACTCGTGTCAAGCCCAGTTTATCTTGGAGTCCAAGAGTTGGTTCTTGGAAACCATCGGACGCTGTCCTCGATCTTCGCACCCACCTCTCCCACGAACAAGTGTGAAAACTGCCTGCTATTTCCTCTCCTCTGAATCAATCTCCTTCTCCGCTTCATCGCCTTCCAAATCCAACTCCTCCTTCCAAACCCCAAGTTAGCCTCTTGGTTGCTCCAATGCCAGACATCAATCCCTCTCGCCAGATTGCTCACATGGCAAACTTCCCGGTCAATCCAATGCCCTTTCTCATCGGCGACCTCCATGTCGAACATGGGTGGACACGCCCGGCGAGGGGACGAGTTGCTCTTGGAGGGGAGTCCCCAAGGGGCCATGAAGAGTTTGCGATCGTGTCGCTAGAACCGATGCCGCAAGAGGACAACCAGCTTTGCCAAGCACTAACCAATGTGTGCAACTTTCTGGAATAAAACCAGAAACTCCGCATTATGGACGCTCACCTCTCTCCTCTGGGTCTTGGTCTGATCAAGCTTCGCTCGGTGGTGCAAAGGGATAGGTTGATGCGTAACTCTCCCTTCCACCCGAGACAAGATCACATCATCAGGGTGGTAAAGCATGACGAAGGTATTAATACCAGATCCTGCAGCTATACCAAAATCTGTTGGATTATGCTGTCGGCTTTCCCTTTGGACTACTAGAACGACACCTACATCCAGGAGGTAGTAGCTTCCTTTGGTCGTTTGTTGGATTGGCATCATGACGCTAACAAGTCGAGGATCCTAGTCTGCATGTTGATCCTAAGTACGGATAGAGTGCCTCGCAGCATAGTGGTCTCTGCTGGCTCTTTGTTCGATGGCACTAGGAGATTCTGGACTGTGCCTGTTTTTATCCTCAACGGCCAATTCCCGGACCAATTCCCGGCTGATGAAGATCCAGTCCCCCATGATGGGCAGCCCCACCATCAGCTTGACCCAATCTTGCCAAACCTCGCCCCACCGGTTCCTGACTGGTAGCAAGAGTAGCAAGGGGCCGGCGACCATCTAGGATTCGTGGGTGGGGATCCACACCAAGAAGAAGGCCATCATCATCAGCGTCAATGGCTCCACAAACAACAGGAGCAGCAACAACCCCAGGGCGTCAATGACATGGATGTTGATGTGGGTGATGATGAATGGCCAGCCTAGGATCCTTAGATTCCCGAGCACTCCCATGTCCCCCAGCACTACGTAGACCTGGATCTTTCGAGGTCTTCAATGCAATATCTCAGAGCGCAGCGACCAGCCATTCCTCTGGAGGACCTTATAAAAGCAGTGAATGGTGAACAAGACAGTTCCTCGTCGAGTGAAGTCACCTCCCCAGCCTTGAATGAAGAGCAGACACGCTTTGATGCAGCCCAAGCCAGATGTGCTAATTTGGCATTCTATGGGAGAGGGGACCTGCCGAATAGCCAGTTTGAAATTGGTGAGTCCTCTACTGCCCCAGTAATGCTCAATTCAAGCCTATTTCAGAGTGAAGAGGAGCAGTTTATTCGGCAAGGTCATGGGCTTGAGTTGCTGCCATGGAGTCCTGTTCCTGACGTCATCGCCCTCCAGCTCTGGCCCATGGTGGACAGAACCCTCAGGGCAGCTCGCTTGAACAAGGCTGTTGCGGCTCAGGGAACCAGCGTCAGTGCCCCAGATGGACATCAAGCAAACATTTGTCCTTTCCCCCATGGAAGCCAGAAGAACAAGCTCCAATCGGGTAAAAAACGCTTGCCTTACCTTCTAAAGTTTCAGTTAACAACAACCTCATCCCTCTTGTTCAGAATAGTGTGAGGCGTAGCTCGAGGAGCCATGTTAATACAAATGATTTTTTGGCCCTACAGTTAAGGAAGATCGCTGTGGTTCAGATTGACGAGAACATGGGGCAAAAAGGACTGGTTCACCTATAGGTGCTGTAGGGGTGGGGTATCAACTGCAGGGTGGCTCCTGGAGAGATCACCGACGACATCCTAATGCAATCTACTGATGCAAATGAAGACTTTGACCAACATGATTCTCAAGCGGCCGGCCCGATCTAATCCTCTAAACTGTTTCTTTCCTATCTTTCCTCCTGCCAGTGATCAGACTCAATCTTAGAAACTTTGTCATGCCTTTTGGAATATTTGCGGCCTCTTG
This sequence comes from Oryza australiensis, assembly GCA_019925245.2. NCBI lineage: Eukaryota > Viridiplantae > Streptophyta > Magnoliopsida > Poales > Poaceae > Oryza > Oryza australiensis. Next base: position 499,383 of record JAIFGZ020000545.1, on the reverse strand, counting down.
TGCTGATGTAATATCTTACAGTATTCAGTTTCAAATTTTGATGTTCGCTATCCTTACATCTGGTCTATCTCTTTTGATATGTTCATGTATTGGTGTGCTAGCCCTTCGATCTGCCTGTTAATGCTATGCATTTCAGGTTTTCGCTCTTCCTACCCCATTTTTTCCAATGAGTAATCGTGATTGGAACATTCTGTGTTGTAACATTAGGGGAATTAATGCACATGAGAAATGGGTGGTTGTAAGAAACAAAATAGAGGAGAGTGCTTGTGCTGTGGTTTGCATCCAAGAAATTAAGAGGGAGCATTTTGACAGAAATTATGTCAGGAAGCTAACCCCCAGGCGCTTCGATTGCCTTGATTTCATTCCTTCAATAGGTGTCTCTGGAGGTATTCTTGTGATTCGGAAGAGCAGTGTCTTCTCGGGTGTTGTGTTCGATAAGCAGAGTTTTGGCATCTCCATTGTTTTCAACTCAATGCATGCTCCTCTGGCTTGGAAGATGACAGTAGTCTATGGTCCTTGTGAAGAGCCTGCTCGCTTGGATTTTATTTCTTGGTTCAGGAATCATGATATTGATAAAAATGACAATTGGATCTTTCTAGGAGATTTCAACTTTTATAGATCTTTGAGCAACAGAAACAAGTCGGGTGATAATCTTTTGGATACCTTTGACTTTTAATGAGGCAATTGGTCATCTAGGGTTGATTGAATTACCCATCAAGGGTAGAGGTTACACGTGGAGCATGCAGGTTGACCCACTGTTAGAACAACTTGACTGATTTTTCTCCTCCACCAATTGGACTATAGATTTCCCCAACACCATGGTGCTACCTCTGGCTAGAATCACGTCGGATCATGTTCCCTGTAAGATTGCAATCGGCACAAACATTCCCAAGGCCAACATCTTCTGCTTTGAAAACTTTTGGGCAGAACAGAATGACTTCCTATATACTGTGGCAGGCTGTTGGCTTTCATCCTCAGCTCAGGAAGATGCAACTAAGAACATCTCTAGGAAATTCAAGGTACTAAGGGTAGGGCTAAAAGAATGGAGTAAAAAGATCTCTAATCTTAGAGTCCTCATCAACAACTGTAATACAGTCATCGGCTTCCTAGATTCCCTAGAAGACAGAAGATGTCTCTACAACACTGAAGCTAATCAAGGATGGTTGTTAAGAAACAACTTCAGACCTGGCTCCGTTATAAAAATATATGTTGGAAGAATAGATATACGATTAACAAGATAAAGCTCGGAGATGAATGTACCAAATTCTTCCACAGCATGGCCACAATCTCCTATGGAAGAAACACCATAGCTCAGATCAGAATGACAGTGGAACATGGATCCAAGAACATGCAGGAAAGGCAGGCGTCCTCTGGACGGCTTTTAAAAACAGAATGGGAACTACCTCAGATCCAGTCATGGTCTTCGATCTTCAAAGCTAGATCACGCCAGTTGATGTTTTGGCTTCCCTGGCAATGCCCATCACACACGAAGAGGTAGATCTGGTTATCAAAAATATGCCAAATGACAAGGTGCCAGGGCCGGATGGCTTCAATGGCTTCTTTTATGAAAAAGTGTTGGCATCTCATTAAAGAGGATTTTTATTACCTCTGTTATTCTTTTTAGGAAGGTGAAATAAGCCTAGAGCCTATTAACACCTCATATATCACTTGGTGCCGAAGAAGGATAGCCCAAAAACAGTTAATGATTTTCGTCCAATCTCTCTTATGAATACCTCGCTTAAGGTGATAACTAAGATTTTGGCAGAGCGACTGCAGTGCATCATCCGCATAGTTATTCACCAAAATCAATACGGCTTCATCCGAACAAGATCAATCCAGGATTGTCTGGCCTGGGCCTATGAGTATATTCACCAATGCCAGCAATCCCGAAGAGAGGCTGTTATTCTGAAACTTGATTTTGAAAAAGCCTTCGATACTATTGAGCACACTATAATTATTCGGATGATGCTGTGTCATGGTTTCCCAGGAAATTGGATTGATTGGATCAAAGCAATACTCTCTTCAGGTTCCTCGGCGGTGCTCCTAAATGGAATACCAGGAAAAACGTTCAAATGCAAACAGGGAGTGAGGCAAGGGGATCCTCTATCCTCCCTTCTCTATTCCTGGCTGCTAAGCTGCTTCAGGTTTTGATCAACAGAGCAAGACAAAATGGTTTGCTCCGTTTGCCAATTTCTCAGCCCATAGAGGACTTTCCAATTGTCCAATATGCTGATGATACCATCCTTATCCTTCAGGCGGATGCAAAGTAGCTTTTGTTTCTAAAAGCTTTGCTTAACAGCTTCCAGCCGCCACTGGTTCAAAGGTCAATTACAAAAAATCAAACATGTACCCCATTAACATCGGTCCTGACAAGATGAGCCTCCTAGCCAACACTTTTGGATGTGATGTCGGGTCGATGCCTTTCACATATTTGGGGCTACCAATGGGCACGACAAAACCGAGAATGGATGACCTAGTACCGATGATGGACAGAATAGAAAAAAGACTATCGGCGTGTGCCACCTGGCTTTCCTACTCTGGCATATTGGAGATGGTTAATTTTGTTATCACACCGATTAAAACCTACGCGATGTGCACCATTAAATTACCTAAGGGGGTCATTAATGCCATTGATAGAGCTCATAAACAATGTCTCTGGAGAGGGAATGACCCTGAGAAGAAAGGGGGTAATCTGGCTACTTGGCCAATGGTCATGCATCCGAAGTTAAAAGGTGGACTGGGAGTCTTGAACCTAAGACTGCAAAATGATGCTCTTCTCATCAAATAGCTCTCCAAGTTCTATAACGAGGAAGATGTGCCATGGGTTAATTTAATTTGGTTCAGATACTACTCCTCCAAAGTGCCCCATACAGCCAGAGAAACAAGGTCGTTTTGGTGGAAAGACATTTTTCGGCTAAATGATATCTTTAGAGCGGTGGCCACTTGTCAGATAGGGAGAGGGCATACTGTTTGTTTTTAGGGAGTAACTGGAACAACATGACCATTTCAATAAACTACCCTCACCTAGCTTCCTTCGCCAAAAACGGAATGCCTCAGTGGCGGAAATCATGCAAGCAGAAGACTTAGACACCATTCTCCACCTTCCGCTCTTAGATCAGGCTTTCCAAGGACTGGAGACACTGCAAACTCATTTGCAAAGCTTATCTTATGATGAAAGCTCCAAGGATTCATGGACCCCAGTCTAGGGGAGCAAATACACCTCTAAGAGTTTGTACTGTCATATCTTCAGCACAATGGAGGTTCACCCAAGTTACAAGTCCATTTGGCAATCCAACTATTTACCACGCATAAAGTTCTTCGCTTGGTTGCTTCTGGTAGACAGACTGAACACTAAATCGATGCTGCAGAGAAGACATATAAATATTCAGGACAACAATCTTTGTGTTATGTGTGATAATGGGGAAGAAGAAACCATTGATCATCTCCTTTTCTGGTGCCCGTTCGCCAGTCAGTGCTGGACTTCACTGCAGATCCAGTTGGATAGCGAGTTGTGTCATGTGGACAGATTGGCAAAATTGATCTCAACAAGTCTTTTACCCTTCACGACGGAATTGGTCTTAATCGCAGCTTGGGAAATCGGGAAACTAAGAAATGACAAAGTATTCCACCGTTCAACCCCAAACTTTGCATTATGGAAGACTAATTTCAAGAGTCAGTGCACCCTGCAGATTATTCGTCTCAAGGAAGGGCTCAAATCCTCTTTCTGTGCTTGGTTGGACGCTTTTAGTTGATTTATTTCCTACTTTCCGTGCTTTACCTAGTTCCTATCGGGTCTGTAAAAATTCAAGGTTGTACTCTTATACTCTTTAACTATTTTCCTTCCTTCTGTAAAATTGCTCGTAACTGTGGGGACCTCCCCCAAGTCTTTATGGTAAAAAAAAGAGTACTCGTTTATTATCATACATGGATCTAATTTATTTTCAATCTTTTCATTTCATATCATTCTACTCCTAAGCATTCGCTTGAGTGCTTTCTGTCTAATACTTTGTTCTAAGAATTGATTTCAGGAAAATCATATATCAGAGCAATTCACCTTCTTGAGTAAAAGAGACTAGTTGGAGGCTTTATAGTAGTCATCATCCTGTCTTGACTAAATAAAGCTCAAACCAACAATTTCTATACTCAACTAAAAGACATATACTAGTCCCAAGGCACATAGTCAGAATTTATTTCCAACTAGATGGATGCTGGATTAGTGACTTTAAGTCTCAGTACATATAAGAAGAGGTCCCATGACAAAGCAAAGTCGAAGAGTTGTCTAGTGGTCGCACTTTCTACCGACTACAAAAACTCAGAACGAGAACACTATAGCATGGTCACATATCTTGTATGGATCTGAGAACCTACATAAAGAGAAAGAAAGATTGAACAAAGCGAAGGTTTACTCGCCGAGATGATATTTTTAGACATCAATCCAGATTTAAACAATGGTCATGTTCTCTATCATGGCCAGGAAAGATGACTTGTCAGGAATTCCATACCTACTTGGTATTCCGATAATGGTAGGTGATTCTAACAATGATGGATCTTCAGGTCACACGGTCCAGAAGGCTAGTTCGAACATTTGCATTAAGGTCGGGGGCTACTGTCAGTGTCAAGAATAAAGCATACCTCCTATACTTGGGTTCATGGTATACGAAGATACCATATACCTAATAATATACTAGAAGGTATCCTTTGATTAAGGAAATACGGTGAATTTAGAAGAAAATTATCTTCTCAGGATAGAAGGTGTCAGAGTCCTATTCGGGAAAGACAAAGTCTCTTTAGCCTGTATCCTATTATATTTCTTCGAGTAGGAGAAGAAGGTAATCATGCTATAAATACAAGACCCCCCAGGAGGAGAGGAGATACGTCAAAACAGATGTAGACAAACCCAATGTACAAGCCATAGAGGCCAACATGAGGAAACTAGACACATCTCCAATATCATCGAGTTCATATTGGAGGAAGAATACTACACTAACCGTCGACTACGTGCGAGAGCTCTATGCCGCCAAGCCGATAGAGACTAGATTAGGTCATCCCAAATATTGTATCATGTTATACTAATACATAAAGGCAACACCGACTTTGGCCAACAAGAGTAGGGCTATTATTTGTCAGTTAAGGGGTCCGAACCTATATAAAAATCCTTGCCTCCTACCTTTTTTACCTTAATCTCATGTATACCTTGGTTCCAACACAAGATCAAAGGCAACAATTGAAAAACACAAAAAACATCAAATCCTCACATCAATATTTTGAATTTTTGATCCAACACAAAAAAACATCAAGATACATTGACTGTAACATCAAAAAAATCATAAAACATATTGATTAGACCTGGCTTCTTCCTCCCTTCTGATGGAATGATTTAGGCTCTACAACATGGCAGCGACAGAGGAGGAGGCCGAACCGCAGAGGTCCAACGCCTTCATGGCGACCAGTGGATGCACGAGCTCTAGGATGACTTTTGCAACACTGTCGGCAGGGTCATCGGCAGTCCTTCAAGGGGGCGACCCAAGAAGGTAGAAGAGTTCGGTCAGGGCATCTCACCGATGGATCTGATGGTCGACTCGGGAATCACAACAAGCCAAGAGACAATGAGTTTATATTGGTTCAGCCCTTCCGAAGGATAATAGGCCTACGTCCAGTGTTCTGTGTTCTTTGATGGGGTGGATGATGCACAAGGATTACAATAAGCAGATGAACAAGCTCAGGATGATGGAAAAGTTTTTAGCACTTGGCCCCTTCGTGCTGTCCTCCCTTTTATAGCTCAAGGGGCACAGCTACAAGGGAACTTGGGAGCCAAGAAAGTTGTGACTAAAGACTAAAAAGTAGGTACAAACAACATCTGAAAAGTTACATAATGATCTAGTGGGTCCTGCATGCCGTGGGTATCTCGTACTCTATCCTTCCTTGGGATTCATCCTCCGTAAGTACTTCTCTGCGCAGTCTTGTCGGGTGACGTTATCTCTTCCTGGGTTGTCCCCTCCCTGCCTCCTCTGCGGCTTCTTGCAAAGCAAGACTTCCTTTCCGAGGAGATCTGAGGTTGGGCTTCTTGAGTTGAGGTCGAGAATGGACAGCGAGGTCGGACCAGGGGGGAGGTTGGGGCAGCCGACCCCAAGTGGAGGTCGGGCTTCCGATCCCTTCCCGAGGACTCTCAGTCAGACTTTAGCTGTCCTTAATTCCGCTTCATAGGCTACCCTAGGGTAACACCCCCCACAGCAGCCCCCGAGCCTAAAGATGGATGAAGCATCCATCCTTAGGATCTAAGTTCTTCATGGTCGTCATCTTCAGTGGGTCCTCGAGGTATTTTGAGTATATTTTGGCAGGTGCGCCGCCCAGGTGCACCTGCCAGGTGTAGCCCCCGAGCCTAAGGTCGAATGGGACATTCGGCCTTAGGGTTTGATTTCTTCCGAGTTGTAGGCTTGAGCAGGTTCCCAGTGTCTTTTGTCCATGACTTGGCTGGTGCACCACCTAGGTGCACCTGTCAGGTGTAGCCCCCGAGCCTAGGGTCGGATGGTACATCCGAGCCTAGGGTCAAGCCTGAAGATGTGTTTTCGTTCTTCCTCAGGTTAGGCCATCACGCGGGGTCCAATGATTGTAGTCGGGTTCAATGGGACTACTACCCGGAGGCTTATGGTAGTCCCGGAGTTGACTTAAGGTTGATGGCGGTTGACGAAGTTGGCAAGACCACTGCCCGAAGGCTGATGGAAGTTGCCGAGTTGGTCGGGACTACTGCCCGGATGCTTCTGGTAGCCTCGAGACCAACTAGGTCATAGCCCAAAGGGTTAAGACCGAGTTGATATGGCCATAGCCTGAGGGCTGATGGCGGTTAACAAAGTCGGTAAAACTACTTCCCGAAGGCTAATGGTGGTTATCGAGGTCGTCAAACCCTCTGCCCGAAGGCCAATCGAGGTTGTCAAGTTGGTCGGGACTACTGCTCGGAGGCCTATGGTAGTCCCGAGATCGACTGGGTCATAGCCCGGAGGCTAAAGACTGAGCCGATATGGCCATAGCCCGAAGGCTGATGAAGGTCAACGAAACCGGTAAAACCACTACCCGAAGGCTGATAGTGGTTACCGAGGTCGGCAAATCCTCTGCCCGAAGGCCGATGGAGGTTGCCGAGGTTGGCAAATCCTCTGCCCGCAGGCCGATGGAGGTTGTTGAGTCGGTCAGAACTATTGCCCGGAGGCTTATGGTAGTCCCGAGATCGACCGGGTGATAGCCTGAAGGCTAAAGACCGAGTCGATATGACCACAGCCCGGAGGTTGATGACGGTCAACAAAGTCAAGGAAAAAGTCTCGCGAAACTATCCGGAAGGTGGTTTCCTGACCTCGAGGTGTGCTCCACGATCATGGTCTTCTGACAGTTTGAACAGAGCACCAACCTCGTCCCATTAAAGCCTTCAAGTCCGGGGTTGCGCAACGGCTAGTCGAACTTCTGGCTCCCACTTTTCCCCAAACGACAGACAGCGATTACGGTTGAGATGGAAAAAGTGGTGTACTCAGCGGCGATTCCTCCAGAGCATGCAACGGAAACCTTGTGGATGCTGTTAGTCACTCCAAATAATCGATGGCTCTAATCAACTATCATGACGACGTGGCACGCCAAGGAGACGGACGGGCGGGGATGCCTCGAATGCCCTGCACACGTCATTAATAGCGCTGCGTGTATTCCGAAAATAGTGCCGCCAGGCCCATCATTGCCCCTTTTTAAACCCCGTCGTTCCGCTTCACTTCCTTTCCCCTTCACGCCTTTCCTTCGCCAAAAAATCCTCAAAACTTCCACACCCAAGCTCTTGCGCCTCCTTCCCGGCACCACGCCCCTCTAGCACCGAAGGCCGCCATCCCCATTGCCGGTGCACTGTCTGCTACCGTAAGGGTCGTCGACTCTTCTGGCTGAAGCCCATGGCATCGAAGAATACATCCAAGAAGGCGATGAAAGCTTCGTCGGCGGGTGGAGATGATGCGAAGTCCGGCTCGGCTTTGTCCCCTCACGCGCCACAAGGAGATGATGGAGGAGTTGTGGCAGCTCGGCCTCCTCCCTACTCAGGAGCTCGTGATGTGATGGCCGGCACGAGGAGAGCAATTCCCAACCCTAGACTCTGGTGAGTTGTTTTTTTGCTGCCTTCCTCCTTCGCGGGTTTGGAGTACCGGCCCACCCCTTTGTCCGGGGCCTGCTCCACTACTACAACATCTCGCTCTGTAATCTTAACCCAAATTCTATTCTTCAAATTTCTATATTCATCCATCTCTACGAGGCCTATCTTGGGATAGACCCGTATTTCAATCTTTTTTGCCACTACTTCTGCCTCTGGTAGACAGGCGGTAGCGCGATCGGCGGGGCCAGGATTCAATTTCAGGAGAAGATGTCTCAGCACTACATCCCCATCGTCCTAACGACTTCAAACAAGGGCTGGCACTCGGAGTGGTTTTACATCGGGAACCATGAGCCAACGCTCTCCTCCGAGATCAACCAGGAGCCGACCCCCAATCCCAACTGGACGGCCACCTGCTCCTCCAACGATCAAGACCAAGTCGATAGACTTGTCACCTTGATTGAGCAACTGAAAGAGCAGGGCCTAACCGGCGTCCAGGTGGTGCTCAACTTTGCCATCCGGGGGCTTCAACCTTGCAAGGATAGGGTGAGTCCAGCGTACGAGTACTTGGGCAGCCAAGATATTGCTTAGGAGGAGGAGACAGCCCCTATCAAGTGTGTTCACCAAAGGCTGTCAGGCTTCTTTCAGAGCTCAGTGGAAATCAGTGATAGGGGACCGCTCGGCTTTAGCCTCCACCACCCTCGTCCCGCGGTAAGCTCGACCTTCCCTTTCCCCCATTTCTCTCTTTTTTTGTTCCTTCTTCTTTGGCTTGGTACTTCACCTACCAGGGGTCGTTGTTGACAGGGGCGGGAAGCATACGTGTCCCTCGCCTCGATCCTCGAACTGGCCGGAGTCGAGTTGTCGAGGATCTAGATTCCTATATCGAGGTCGGATGGGAAGGGGAAGGGGAAGAAGCCCGAGCTCCCCCGGCAAAAGCCAGAGTCGAGCAAAGCGGCGCTAGGGGGTCTCAAAATCCTTGGGGTGAAGCGAAAGCTCGTGGTCTCCTCCGAGGAGGAGGAATCAAAGGAAGAGTTATCCGGCTCGAGCGTGGTGCGAAGGTCGAAGCCACCCGCTCCCCCGACGAAGGTGGCCAGATGGCTCGGGATGCCGTTCAAGGTCTCCTCCAAGTAAGTGGAAGCCGGGTGATCCATCTTGATTTCTTCTTAATTTCTTGTATGTTGACACGTTACCTCGAGCAGGGCCACAGGGGTCGCCGGGCCTCGTGCCGAGGAAACCGTGAGGGCGGCCGAGCCTGTCGTCCAGGGTGAGGTGGTGAGACCCGACCCGGCCCCGACCGACGCAGATTCAGAAGCCGTGGCTCCAGCCGCCGGCCAAGCAGAGGAGCAATCGGTGATGGAGGCCGGGGAAGGGGTCAACGCCGCAGCCGCCAAAGTGGGCGTGGCGACGACAGAGCCGGCCCCAGAGGTTGGGCCCGTGCAGGCGGCATAAGAAGAGGGAGCTCCAGCGAACATCGACTGGGACCTGTTCCCCCGCATCGACGACGGCGATGGTGAGGTCGCAGGGACTGAGCCGGCTACGGCGGGAGCCGGGGACCTGCTCGCCCTGGGCGCCAATGTCCCGCCGATCAAGCACGCAGAGAACTGGCCTGACCCAGGGGCCGAGGCATCCTCCCTCGTCAACATTGTGGGCCTGCAGGTCCTCGGCAGTGCGCTGGAGGTCGAGGAGGGCTTCGGCGCTGTATCGAAGGGCGTGCTGGAGTTCGACCGCGCCCACCGCTGTCTCCGCGAGATGTTCCTGGTAAGAATCAAACTCTTCTTTCTGATATGGGTTCTTCTCTGATGTTTTGATAATATAGGATGTCCCTCGCCCGTCCCAACTTCCGAGGTCGTGCGGGAGCTGGAGAAGAAGTTGGCCGAGGCATCCCATCGTAAGTCCATTGCTTCTCCGCCTCTTTCCTTTTCAGACATCATTAGCTAGATTGCTTTGTTGTGCAGGCGCCGACGAGTCCTGCGTGCTAGCCGAGAAACTCCGGTCGCAGCGGGATGGTATCCAAGAGCTTCTGGGGCTCTCGGACTCCGCTCGGCATGCGGCCGAGGCAGCCAAAGCCGAGGCTGAGGAGCAGCTGGCGAAGTCCGTGGTGGCCCTGGCCAAGGCCGAAAAGAAGTTGGCTGAATGTGTGGCGGCCGGGCCAAGGAGGAAAAGAGGCTAGCTGAGTCCGAGACGGCTAGGGCCGCCATGGAGAAGGAGCTCTTGGCCACCGAGGCGTCGATGGCTGACATGGCGAAGAAGCTGAAGGAGGTCGAGGCCGCCAAGGATTTCGCAGAGGGTAAGTGCCAATTCCGACATACCCCTCCGCTCCTCTAATCTTCCTGTCTGTGCTAACCGAGTTCCCCTTCCTTCACTTGCGCAGAGCGCGTGATGATCTCTCACCGGCAGATCGGGGTCCTCAAGGAGCGCTTGGAAGCGGCCGAATGCTCGGTTGGCCCGGTTCCAAGAAGGTGCTCAGGCGCTTATGAACACGGCCGACAATGAGGTCCCGTCGGCCGAGGAGACCGACGCGGTATTCCTGGAACTGCTGTGGGACAAGCCCCAACGCATCTAGGTGCTCGTGAAGGACGTGGCAAAGCTCGCCGTGTCACACGCCCTCGGCGTTCTACGCCAGATCTACCTAGGCGTCCAGGTTGAAGAGATCGCCAAGGGCTGGCCTGCTACCGTGAAGCCGGAGGATGTCGACGACATCTACGTGGAGGTCGTGCCAACCGCCGAGAAGATAGTCGGCGAGCTGATCCTCTAGAAATCCTCTTGTAAAGACCCTTGCATAATGAGAAAAACGAGTTAGTGACTTTTAAATGTGACAGTTTAAATTATTTGCCAAATTTTAGTTTTAGCCATCTGCAATGGAGTTTTAAGTTTATCCATTCGCCTTGCGTCGGACTACTGCACCTCGGGTCACAACCTTATCACGCCGTAGGCTGGGAGATTCTCTAACCAAACCCGACAGGCTTCAGATTGAGCCTTAGTACCGTAGCCATTCACTCTGCGAATAGGTAGGAAAAAAAAGAGAGGTCTCGGAAGACCGAGCCCCCCAAGTAATTTTGCATCACTCCTAGCTGTCCTGCATCCGAACTCGACCACGGCCAACCCCGAAGGGGACTTTCCCAATCTCGACCGGTGGGCAACGGGTCAAGCTACCACATTAGGCTAGGAAACTCCGACTACGTACTCGGAAGAGCCACCGAGCCCCCAAGTAACACGGACAGACTCGATAAACTTCTTTCCAGGGAACCCCGACCATAAGGGGTCGGGGCCGTGCAGCTCAGAGCTGACCATGAGCGTAACGCGGAAGTTATCGAGCATTCAAGTGTTACTCAACGGTCGGTCCAAGCCACCGAGCCCCCAAGGCAGCTTGGATATACTCGACCGGCTCCCTACCGGGGAACCCCGACCCCTGGAGGTCGGGGCCTCATAGCTTAAGGCTGACCATTAAGCATAGCACGGGAGTTGTTGAGTATACATGGGCTTGCTTGGTGGCTGGGGGGAGAGCGAAAAGTGATGAATGGAGAGATATTGAGGCTGCTTTACAAAAGGAGCCAAGTGAAGAAGACATAGCTGTTTAGGAATAGAGTCTGCAGGAGATGTTTGCGCGGCTGACCAGGCACCCGAAGACAAAGGTCATCCCAGCGGGCGCCGTAAAGTCGATGGAGAAGGACTCATCCATCAGACCGCTCGAAATGGAGAAACAGTGCCGCTACCTGGAGCACCAACTGTCGACGGGGTCATCGGCAGTCCTTCAAGGGGGCGACCCAAGAAGGTAGAAGAGTTCGGTCAGGGCATCTCACCGATGGATGTGATGGTTGACTCGGGAATCACAATGAGCCAAGAGACAATGAGTTTATACTGGTTCAGCCCTCCCGAAGGATAATAGGCCTACGTCCAGTGTTCTGTGTTCTTTGATGGGGTGGATGATGCACAAGGATTACAATGAGCATATGAACAAGCTCACGATGATGGAAAAGTTTTCAGCACTTGGCCCCTTCGCCCTGCCCTCCCTTTTATAGCTCAAGGGGGCAGTTACAAGGAAACTTGGGAGCCAAGAAAGCTGTGACCAAAGACTAAAAAGTAGGTACAAACAACATATGAAAAGGTACATAATGATCTACTGGATCCTGTACGCCATGGATATCTCGTACTCTATCCTTCCTTGGGATTCGTCCTCCGTAGGTACTTCTCTGTGCAGTCTTGTCGGGTGATGTCATCTCTTGTTGGGTTGTCCCCTCCCTGCCTCCTCTGCGGCTTCTTACAGAGCAAGACTTCCTTTCTGAGGAGATCTGAGGTCGGGATTCTTGAGTTGATGTCAAGAATGGACAGTGAGGTTGGACCAGGGGGAGGTCAGGCAGCCGACCCCAAGTGGAGATCGGGCTTCCGACCCCTTCCCGAGGACTCCCAGTCCAACTTTAGCTGTCCTTAATTCCGCTTCATGGGCTACCATGGGGTAACACCCTCCCCTCCCCCCACAAACACCATCAGAGAAGGTTGCGACAACCAGCAAGCTTTGACCTAGGAAAAAGGATCATTCCTTGGTGGATTTGTTTTTGGTGGAGGACAAGGTTGGAGAAACGACATTGGTAGATACGAGGCAGGGGCGACATGGGTTTCCCGGTTATAGGGCTTCGTGGTTCCCGCCGGTGACAATAGCGATCAGATGACGCCATCCTCCTATTGAACGTGGGAGATGAATGAGAGGGAGGGAGTCACGGGGTGTGAACGAGTGGCTGGAAAGGGGCTCGATATTATCTTATCCATCAGGCATGCAATAGTGTTGATGAAAAATCTCTCTCACGCGCTGGCCTGGGAGATTTGCTTGACTCCAGTGCAGGTCCTTCTCGGCTGCCTGTGCTGTGCAGGGCGTGCCAGTTGATTTGATCTGTTAATCAACAAGAAAAACAAGGGAATATGCGTTAAGTGTTAGGTTAGATCCCCACGGGATCGGCTGAGGGAATCCATGAACATATATATGCTATCCTAAACTATATTTAAGCCAAGCGACTGGAATGGATCGGCTACACCGAGACAGCATCAGCCGCTTAACCTAAATACAACAAAGAATAATAAATATATGGATCGATAACCTAGCCGATACTGGAAAGCTAACAAGGAATCGGCTAGTACTCTGATGAATCTTATAGAAAGATATCACTCTTGAAACATGCATAGTCCGAAAATCGGCCATCGGCTGTTGATAGTAGGCCGATTTCGGCTAGCAACATCCAACAAGAATGCGATCTTAACATAAGAGGCAGTCTTAATACATATCTAATAATAAATATATTAAAAGAAACATATCAGGGCAGATAAGGTCGGCTGAAACCCTGGCACTGTCTCCAAACAATATAAATCTTAGCCAAACAGATCATCGATAGTTCTAAGAATGACTTAATAGTAAACCCGATGAAGCATTAAGTATAAAAAGAACAACCCGATCTGTTGTAGCCGATTTATATCTATCGAGACGGTGGATACCGCATATAAACCAGCCAACCTTTAGATCTAACCCTATTGGCTGCAAGTTCTTGACAGAACTAGCCAATGGCAGGATAGATCTAAACACTGATCTAATTTATATGCACTATATGATAAATAGCGTAGTATAAACTCCTGAATCTAATGTGTCATTACGATGGAAGCACTAGAAACAGTACATCATACCACTAACAACAAGCACTTACCTAGATCTGGGGATCGAAACGATGCAGCCCATAGTCAAACAAGGTGCTCGTCTGAAGAAAAGGTTGGCGATGCGCCGAAGGTTTGATTGATTGTGAATGATCTGTATTACAGGGGGTCTCGGGTCCTATTTATACCCAAGATACAATTATCTGTACAAACCCTGGACTCTATCTAAACTACTAATTAAAACACAACATTATCCCGAGCGGGACTCACGCCGTGTTACGACTAACAGTTTAAACAAATCCCTAAATTACAGATACAATTGCCGTTACAGGACTCTATCCATAAGTGGCAATATCGTTTAACGCGCAATTAACAACCGAATCTTCTATTTATCTTTGATCTGCTGCATCATAAACAGTTTCATCTCTTTCGGACCTGGAATCGGCTATCGGCTACCCCTGTCCGATCCAATCCTTAGCCGATTGGCCTCGCAGCCGATCACTCTTCAGCCGATGCGACCCCTGTTTCCAACCGATCCGACTCTGCTTCGCCTTTGCAGACTTGAGGATTCGATTACCAAATTTCAATGTTAACAAATAGCTAGCGTTCTCCAATGTTCTTAGTCCGATTTGAAAAGTTTGGAGTAAAAATTGACTTCACTAGGTGTTCAAACAAAGAGAGAGGTGCAATTTAACCCTTAGGCCTAGCTTCAATCTACAACTTGAATTAGTTTTTCAGGGCCTAGTTTGAATCTCCAACTTGAATTAGGTTTTCGACGGCATGTAAACAAGATAAGTATTAGCACATAAATAATTAAATATTAACTATAAACTTTAAAAACTGTTTTATTTGATTTTTTAACAAACTTCTATATAAAAAGTTTTTGCAAAAACACAACATTTAACAGTTTGAAAAGTGCTAACGGAAAATGAGGAAGTTGCGCTTTGAGTTTTGAGTTGAAGAAAAAAAGGCATCCTTTGGCCCTGTTTGAAACGCAGCATAGAAAAAACATTTTGAGAACACACAAAAGTAGTGGAGCTCACAAAGTAATAAAGGGGAATAATTTCCAAGAGGTTGGACAACTTGCTTATCTTCATATGAAATTAAGCATATAAATGCAATCCTATGGCAAAGTTCCTATCATTTTCGAATGAATTCAAATGAATTATGGAAGTTGAATTCTCCGTAATTCCAGTGGCAATCCTCCATTTCAAAATGGGCCCCTTAATCGTTGTATTTATATGGGACAACACATGCACTTGGCTAGTATTCAAGAAACAACTTTGCTCGTGCATACACCATCACACACTAGTGCGGATTAGGTCACCTATGTCGGATGAGAACCCTCATCTATGTCAGCGAACAGCTTGGTCACGGATTATTGGTCAATGATATAAAAACTCATTTGTGTCAGGCCGGCAGCCGTCACCGATAGCAATCATCTTTGTCGGGCCTAAATAAAAGACCGTTACGGATGAGAGTCATCCGTGACGAGTATTCCAACCATGGCCATACATCACAAGCCATAAATTTATGGCCTATCAAGTGACATATGCATGCACGTCATAGTGGAATTCGAATCTAAGACCTCTCAACTCATGCAACCCAATCTTACCATCTCAGCTATAGACCATATTTTGATAGGTCTTTATATGTTATTCTTTTTATTTTTGTTCAAATATAAAACACAAATTTGAAACTCTGGATGACTTCAAATGAGAATGCTTTCGACTAAAAAGTTGCAAATCTCATCGAGCTCTACAACTTTATTGTAGGGTATGTCTCCATCCAAGGTCTTTTGAAAATTTCAAAATATATTTTGAAAATAGATCACATCACTTATAACACATATTCGGGAATGAAAATGATCTCAAATTGTAAACGTACCATAAATTCATTTATGAAAATTTTGCATGAAAAAATTAAATTTTTTTAATTCTAAATTTTTTTAGCAACATTGAAGCACATACTAGAGCTTAATTCTTACAGTAAAAATAGAACACATAGTTTTTCTTGGATCAAGTTAGAAGTAAATCCAAAATATAATTTATAAACCTTGTGTTAACAAATTTCAAGTCAAATAAGTTGGATTAACATTAATTTAAAATTTTAATCATCTCGGTTTTATAGTTTAACTTAACCGACATATTTAAGTTAGATACAAACAAATGGGAATATAAGTTTTAAAATATGTAAACTTAAATGGCAATAAGGTACACTTGGTTGCATTTTCATTTTATTATTTTGGGCTTGCTTTTGGATCTTTTTGTGCATCTCATAATAGGTCTCATATGCATTTAATGACTCGAGAAAATATCAAAAATTAATGAACCAACAACAAATCCTACAAAAATTCTCATACATACTACTCAACACACTAAGCCCACAGTAATTTTAGTTTGAATTTATCACTTCAATTGATACCTTAATAAAATCCTTCAATTCAACTCAAATTTGAAAATTCTAAATAACACTTAACCTGCTTTACACCTTCACCAAAATTAAACCATAGGTCTTATAGCAAAGTCCTTTGGTCAGAGTATTAACCATATTATACTTTACCACCAGGAGTTTTGGCTTAATTTAATTCGAAATATAACCACATGAAATGAGGATCACAAAATTAATAAACAATAATTGATTGCAGTCAACATAGTAACTTAGGTCTCTTTACTAAATTACCATGGTAAAACTAAAACTGGATCTAACATTGGGACTTGGCACCATTGAAAGATCACATCCTTGTCTACCAGCTGCTGGTTTGTCTCCCCTAAATCCCAACTTAAATAGAGGAGAGTAAGAGAAGAAAAACCACACATTGCAATAGTGCTCACACTTAGTTTCTAGAATGTTTCACCTTTTGTTTCACTGCCAGTGGGGCCCAAGAGCAGCGGGGCCCACTTGTCATCATCTATAACACATGCTAGCTCAATTTCTCACTTTGGAACATAGCTACTTGTCCCCAAACTTGTCCATGTCTCAATTTGATATCATTTAGCTGACCAGCTCGCCACCATACTCTTGTCCTCTCCCCCATTACGTTCCATGAAGCGAACGAGAGAGAACACCTCAGAATCATTAGGAACACCATCATCTTCTTCGTCGCTAGCAAGTGTTTGATCGTCTCCATCCTTTCTCTGGTGGGCCTCACCGCAATACATCCTCGGGAACACAATCCCCTTTCCATGCCTCATCCATCCATGTTTTTTTGTTTTCCTGGGTCGTGACGGTTGAGATCACCAGAGCACGCCCATTTCGGCTTTCGGTGTCTAGAGTGCCACCGTGCATCACATCGTCGTTCTTGTCGACTTGGTGGAGATCCGGCTGAGCCTTCATGTCCCCAACATTGCCACGATCCTAGGAGCTTGAAGGCCAGACGAATTGGACTGAGGCACTGTCATCGTGAAGATCCTCGTCTTCTTTCCCAAGTCCAACCGTCGGCCATTGTCGTCGAATCCTCGTCCTCGGGTGAGCTTCGGCGGGATTCCTCGCACTGGTAGCAACCTTGGGGCATCACTGAGCCACCCACTCCTTTTCTTGGAAATCGAAGGTTGATTGGAGCCATCGATGTCACACTGCCATTTCCACCGCCGCCGAGCCATTCCTCACATCGCCGCCATCATCCAAGCTTTGTCGGGCCACGCGGGATATTGAGTGAGTCTCCAAGAGCCATGTAGACGCACATGCATGCACCAGGTTGCACTAAATCGGGCCGGAGCTCAACATGCACTGGCATGCCGAGGCACATCACTACTCGAGCTCACT
Organism: Oryza australiensis; assembly: GCA_019925245.2. Lineage (NCBI taxonomy): Eukaryota > Viridiplantae > Streptophyta > Magnoliopsida > Poales > Poaceae > Oryza > Oryza australiensis. Next base: position 481,877 of record JAIFGZ020000545.1, on the reverse strand, counting down.
GTCGACACTATTTTGGCCAACGCAACCAATGATCCAACCACCGATAGCTTCGCCATATCTCTCTCTACATTTTCTCTTTTGGTTGCGCCGCTTGAAACCCCGTCAAGCGCTGCCGAGAACGTCGTTGGACGCCGCTGCCTCTGCTTCCTCCCTCGCTGAGCCGCTGACATGTGGGCCCAAGTCATTACGCGCTAAGGACCTTGCTTAGTGAAAATTTAAAACTTGTAAGGTTTGAGTTGTAAGAACGCTTAGTATGACGTGTAGACCTAGGGACTTAGTTGTAAATATGTAAAAGCTTGAAAACTCTTAATGAGAAAGGTACTAACACGTGCTAAGGACCTGGGGTTGATTATTTGGAAACCTCTCGACCTTTTTACAAAACTATAGAAATTAGTGCCAATTTTTCGGGTTGATTTTTATACTTTTTACAAGAAAATATATTCAAACAAAAATAGATTTTTATACTTTTTACAAGAAAATAGATTTAGGTTTCTGAAAATATAAAAGAAAATACCTAAATCAATATCTATTCAACAGAAAAATAAGTAAACTTGTAAAATGCATAAAAATCCATTTTAGCTCCATTTTAGATGAACCAAATTTTTATGGATTCAAAAAATTATTATGTTTAATACTATAAAATAAAACTTGGCACTTGCAGTACAAGAGATACCTCTAAAAATTCATATATGGAATAATTGACATTAAACATGCACTAAGTTGTAAAATCTGTAGAAAATCCATTTTAGATCCAAATGAGTCAAACAAAAATTTGTTAGTTTCACAAGAGTATGAACTTTAGTTCTGTAAACTAATATATAGAAGAAACAGTACTCAAAATATCTCAAATTTTGTATAATGAGTTAATGTAGAAGAATGGTATAGAAACTTTCTAAAATCCATATAAAATTCATTCTAACTCCAAATGAAGTGATTCCAGATTTGTAAGATTGTTAATCGCATTAATCTAATTACTGTGAATTAAAATGTGGCACGTACAGTATTAGGAACACCCCTAAAATTTGGTATAGCTAACAAACTCTATAAGTTATCATTTAGTTTGTAAAATTCATAATAAATTTATACTAACCCTAAAAATGATGAAATAAATTTTATTGAACTCATGAGGACCAGCTCTTTACTGCAGTAATCTAAAACTTCACAGAACTTAGACCTAAAATGCATCTAAAGCTTAATAGAACATAATTAACCTATTGCTAGTATTAAACTTTAAAATTAATAGTTCACAAATGCAAAGTGATAAAATAAAAATTTCTTCACCACAAATCATGAGTACATAGTACCTATCCATAGTAGTGATTCATGCGTATTTTGGCATTTATTTGGTTACCGTTATTTCATTTAGAGAATGAAATCTTTATCAATGAGGAGATTGGTTGCTGACCCTAGTAAGGATATCAATCAAGGCAAGTTGTCCCTCTCCCTTTGAACATATTGAATTCTATGATTTTGGGCAAAAGTATTGTTCTATAAAGTTACATGCGTAATTATAACTATTGACTACTTTCAAAATTTGTGCAATGTAGTTATGACCTATTCATTGCATAAACACCTTTAGAATTTGACAACTTCTTGTTTATAACCATAGGAATAATTGGATCACCTTGTTTGTGCTCAAATGGATACTTATGCTTTTATAAAATGCAAACGCTTAGCGTTGCTTAGTGTTAAATGTATCATGGTTATGGATCACTTATGTATGTTATTTGAACCTTTTAAAATGTTTTGAACAGAGGTGAGCCTTTGCATATTTGTGAACTAAAATGAAATAAAAATGTGAATTTTAGAGTTGGACAGCAAGTGATATGCATATGGTGGTAGTTGCATACCGATAGGGGGAGTGTTGGCCTAAGTCGATTAAGAACCAAACTTTATGCCACCCACTTATGTTTACTGTATATCCACATGTGTTACTTATGGGGTAACCTAGGCCTATTAAGTTGAATACTTGTCTAACCTTGCATTCGGGAGGTTGTTGTAGTATTGATAGAGGACACAAGTGAACTTGGTACTGTTCCACCTCACAATGTGGGTGTCTAAGTTTGTCCAATACAACGGTGAATGCCTCGTGGGAAGAGTTGCTTCACCACGGCGTCAGGATCGGTAGGCCAACCGTCCTGAAGACACTAAGGTTCTAGACATAGTGGGGATATTTTATTCATCGTGCTCATGCAAGGTTAGACAATAGTCAATGCAAAAAGCCTCATTATGACCTCTAGACTGCACACAACGTGTAGAGTGTGGTAGTGCTCTGCCAGCACAAGATAAACTAAAGAATTAATATCATGTAGGTAAAAATATACAAACTGTGCATAGTCTAAAACTAATCGATTAGCCGTGTTCGCGATCATGACTACATAGTGATGTGTCGTGGGTATAGTTTTATGTTTTATAAATGCTTTTGAAACTTGATCTTTTGAGATGATGATGAGTATGAGATATGGGGTATTATTGCCTTTGCTACCGGTTGCCTTATTTATTTATGCTAACATCATGTCATATTATTTATTCTTTACACTTTGTAAATGTTTTTTAAATACATTGGAAATGTTTATGAACCAAAATTGGCTTTACACTGAAATCTAAGATCACATATAGCCTTTCTTTGAATTAGAGCCTTCACGTATTTAGTTATTTAGGTTTGATTGTGCTCTTGTCAGTGCATTAATTTGATTAATGTACTGACTCTTGCTTTGTTTGTATGTTGTTATCTAGATTTTGCTGTAAGAGATGAGACACCGCCTAGTGACGAGTATCTAGCTTCGTGCGGTGTTAGTTTTCAAGATGGTCCTATTTAGGGGCCTACCCCTAGTCGGTTGCCTGTGAAAATATTTTGGATAGACATGCTTCTGATGTACATTAACTATTTGGTCGGTCGGCCATATTTAAGTAACTTACTTATATGTCTCTATTTGTATCTAAGTCACTCTTATGTATTTTGAATTGATATCTTGGCTTAGAGAAAGTACAAAGCTAGCAACTTCCTAAGACTAGCTGAGCATAAGCATGATTTTTTAGCATTTGAGATGCTATGGATTTTTAGCACTTGAGTCTAAGTCCCTAGAAATGTAACACATATAGTCATCATCCTTGAGTGATTGACAGGTATGTCTTAGATTGAAGTTAACTGACAAGATGAATCCAACCAATATCACTTTTGCTCATTTTTCGACACTGCAAATTTTATATCGAATGGTGTCAATTTATGATCATAAACACATTGAGGTTTAAGTAACTATTTATACGTGTATGGATCCCACTCATCCGAAATTATATGGTGGTCACAAATGGCACTGAACAATATAAATTAGACGTGCTCTACACAAATGAAAATATTATCAACTAGAAAAGTTATAATGAAAATATTATCAATTAGAAAGTTATAGATCTCATCAAGACTTTGATATAGGGCATATCTCCATCCAAGATAATTTCGAAATATTCAAATTACATTTTTCAAAATAGATCTCATCACTTCCAATACATACATATTTGGACATGTAAACTATCTCAAATTCAAATTTTATTAGTTTTGAAGTAATAGATCTCATCAAGATCTACAACTTTCATATAAGATATATCTTTATATGGGGTTATTTGAAAAATTCAAAAAATTGAATTTTTTCTCATCCGTGACAGTTCATAATTACCACCATTCACGAACAACGTTATCCATAACGTTATCCATCAATTTTTTCTCATCTTTGACGAGTCATTTCATTACACCCGTTTCGGATGATATGTTATCCATAGCAAAGCACGATTATGAGTTTATGACCCATTATAGACCACCCATGACGTGACGTAGCAACGACCCGATAAAGATGACCTTATATCAGTGACGGATCATTTCCGGTAGTCATATCTTAAAACAGGATACTTTTTGAACCGTTAGAGATGAGTCATCCTAAACGAGTCATATTAGTCTAACACGGATGGCTCATCAAAGATGCCCGGGTCTGTACCAGTGACATTCATTGATGCATGAAACAATGATAAGAAAACTGAACTTGCAAATTTGAACCAAATATCGCTTTACAATGTCAACAAGAACATAACTTCAAAAAAACACTGGAAGATTGCCCCAAATGCTGCTTCAACTCACTCAGGTGAATCTATTGCCTATTCCTCATCAGAAGAGTCATACAAAGGGGTCTCCGTTTGTTCATTCGCAACATCAGAGGTCTACTCATTAAATAGAAAGTTTAGTTAGATCTTCAGGCAAAGGAGTTAACACTGTCGCCTAATGCAAATAATGCTAAATCAGGAGGCTTTACCTGTATTTTATCCCAATCTTTCAATTTCGAACCAAGCATGTATGTCTCGCGTAGGGGTGCCCACCCAGGCTCATCTTCGTCTTTGCTATTGTGCTGAAGCGGGTCAAGTATGAGAAATATCCAAGAGCTTCTCAAGTTCCAGATACATAAAAATATGTATAGAATATGTTCCAAAACAAAACGAAATTCAGATATGGCACACAAGAGCAGCCAACTGGTCACAAGTTAAATTGTCCTACACCTGATTTAGTTAACTTATGGCATGAGGAACAGTAGATAGTTTATTAATGCATCTGATGAATACAGATACACATACACAGAAACACAATACAACTTGTATATGACAATATTCAATGCTAATGATGATACAGGTGTTTTTTTTCTCGAACGTGCAGGCGATCTGCACATCATTCCTGTGCTTTCCAGAAAAAAAATGCTCGTATCCTCATCATTAGCATTGAATAATGTCATATATTATTCAAGTGTGAGAAATACGGGTGTTTATTTAAATGATTTCAGATTTACACATTCTCAAACATTCCCTCCTACAAATTCCCTCCATCTGTAAATAGATGTGTTGAAGACCTGTGTTGCCCCTCATTCCCTCATGTTTACCACAAGATCCACCTTAGTACAAAAACTTAAAAAAAAAACATGAATCTACTCCCTTGAGCTACTGAACTAATTGGACTAATGAGCTGGTAACTTAGTAGGCCCAATCAACATCCGGAACAAATTATGATTTGCCACAAAATTAATCGACATCTCCTATTATTGCCTTATGGCTCATGGAACCTCCAAATTGTTAAAATCTGAAACTTCAACAAAGCAACATCATGTCATTTCTGGATGCTATGAATAGACGTGGGAGACAGACAGCTGAGATCCTGAATGGGCAGTACTACAGCAACCCGTCGACCAGGCACAGGTGTCAATAGAAAGGTGCAGCCAGACACAAAATAGAACCAGAACTCTCTACTGAAATAGAGGGGTTTCAGTGTTTCACACAGATTGAACTAACAATAGATTATGATGTGATGTGTCCACAATACAATTGGCACGATTCAAGTGCATAACAAAATTGGGGTGACTTTCCTAGACGATCTCAATTTCAATGTTAAATCACATAATGGACAATACATCGAGTTCTATAGCTATCAACTAATACATTTGGGCAATGGAGTGTATTTGCACGTTGAGGTTACTGTAATTGATATGATCTTCTGTCACACAATATCTTGTATTGCAGTTTTCCGTTTTGATTGATTTGAGGCTGTAATTTGCATCAAATTTAGCATGACTGATTAACACACTGTTTTCCAACAACAGTTCCACTAGATATGCCTCTGAGATCAACTAACTTGAACTTGATGATACAACACAAATACGTAGCAATAGAAGTCTATAAAATGAATAGTGTTTTTGAGCAAAGAGAGAATTATCATAGCTACCTTAGCAAAGTTGGAAGATGCCTGGCCCTTTTGACTTTGGTTAGACGTTTTGTTCAATTCCGTGAGGAAGGCCTGCTTCGTTTCTTTTGCCAATACTATTAGGATTAACACAAAATGTTCAGAATATTTTTCGTTAACAAAAAAATGAATATATACATCAAATTAACATACAAAAGATAAGTACAGCATGCAGAATGACAATTTCATATGATAGTATTGCTGTCAATAAAAAGACCATGACACATGGTGTTTCCAGCTGGCCTCAGTTATGCTTCACTTCCGCAGTTTGTGCCAAACAAAAGGAGATATTTCATGAAGTCAGAAGCACATAAACAAAGAAGTCCTATTCAAACCATCTTGAGTTGATAGTAGTAGCCTTGCACTCGTGTCTCTCCCACATTTTGTTTTGTATGTACGATGACCCAACACTCACTGTTGTTTTTATCAGGCTAGCTAGTAGGGAAGGATGCAAAGAAATTGCACCATCCAATGAATAAAGAGTACATGCTGAATCAGTAGTTTTTACTTTTTCATAAATGTAGTATTGATTTCTTTTCATATTTAATGATTTTTGAAGTCTAAAATCCAAACAATCAAGCTAGTCACGACAGGTTCCTGAATTATTAGAAGTAGAATGGTAGATTACATGGTAACAAACACACCTTTGGCATCTTTACTCCTTGATGGGTTCAAACCTTTCCGATAATTCTGTGCCTTGCTTACCTGGAAGGAATAAAAGTGAAGGCCTATCAATCATCAAATAGTCACTTTTTTTTGTTCTGCGATTACATGGAAAAAGCACATGCACATGTCCATGAGTGTGTCCCCTTAACACAAGCTCATCAAATATTTATTATAAAGCTTTGAAAAGCACCTCCAAATCTTGAATATATGTTTTCACTGTGCTAAGTAGGTAAATACAGAACTAAATGCACTTTCCAGCAATAAAATTAAATTTTTCTTTGTTCAGTGAACTGCAGTAATAAAAACTTGATGTGTGCTATGATATGGAAAGTAACTGGAGCCTCAGTGTTATGTTATAAGCAGAATGGCAAGATAAACAAGGAGACAATAAGGTTTCACCATTGTAGGGTCATTCGAAGCTCAGTATAACAAAGAACCATGATGTAAAATGCTATACATGTATACTTTTCAAAAAATAAGATAAGCCGTGTGCTTACCGAGTTGAACAACCTGACGACTGAATCACCAGCAGCAAGACAAAACAGGAGAGGCATCCAATTAGCGAACAAATAATATGTAGTTTGTGATATGCAAAATAACAGAGTAGAAAACAGAAGATTACCCCCTTGGGTTGCGATTTTGATGAGCTCCTTCTCTTTGCTGCCTAAATGTTTTGTGGGAACGATATGGCCCTTCTTTGCAGCCTAAGCAAGTAAAATGCATTCAATTCAGCATTTCAGCACAGATCTTCTACAAGGGGATGCAGAATTACCGAGCGATATAAGCTGTACCATGCGCTTCTCCTTGCGGCCCTCTCCCTTGGGTTTGTGTTCATCCGCATCCTCGGCCAACTTGGCGGCGACCAGCTTCTTGTGCGCCGAAAGAATTGGACCCTAATGCGGCGGCGCGCTGTTGATCAGGCCAGAGAAAAGAAAAGCATTTTTCTTCTTTTGTACAGAGATGAAGCGAACCAGCGGGTCGTCGGGGAGCTTCTTGGCCATGATCTTCGTGAAGGCGACGCGGAACGCGCGGCATCCCTGCTCGAACCTGGTGACCGCGCCGGCGGCCTCGTCGTCCCCGGAGCTGGAGGCCTCCTCATCCTCATCTTCCTCCGAGAGACGCTTCTCCTCCTCCTCCTCCTCGTCGGAGTTGTAGTCGCGGGCGCGCTTGCGGAGCAGCTTGAGGAACTTGTCGCTGGGCTTGCTGCGGTGGCGGGGGCGGTCGGCGGGGTCATCGGAGTGCTTGTGCTTCTTGGCGAGGCGGCCGCCTGGTTTTCCCTTGCCCCTCTTCCCCCTCGCCGCCGGCTTCTTGCGCTTGTGGGGGTTCGCGGCGGCGGCGGCGGCGGCGGATGGAGAAGACACAGGCTGCGGGGCGGCGGAAGCCATGGAGCTCTTCCACTCGATTTTATCTTATTGAGGATGGAACTAGATGGCCGCGTAATCCTCGCCGCCGCCGCACGCCGGTGGGGAATCGCCTCGTCGGCGAAGAAGAAGTGGAAGGGGAAGAAAGGAGTCGGCGGCTAGGCTTCTTGGCTTCTAGGGTTTATGGTGTGGACCCAACGGTTTTGGGCCGGTTAGTTCAATGAGCCCAACAAAAAAAAAGAGGGCTGCTAGTCAATGGTAGAATTTTTAGCATTTTAAATTTTTTTAAAAAGTTTTGCAAATATAATTTTCGGTTTCAAAGTATTGCAAAAATAGTCGCTCATCGCCCTTCGGGAGGGCGAGATTTAAAATCGTTCTTTCGAAAGCGATTTTGCTAACGTGACAGACGGCCATCGCCGTTTGCCGTGCCGTGCACATTTTGCAAAAAAAAAACCTCTTGTCACCCTCGGCAAGGGCTTTTTTAACTGTTTAAGTAGGGGCCGCCTACAAAAGGGTGACCGCCCTGGCAATTTTGCATGCGGCCCCCTTGCCACCCTCCTGAAGGGCAATTTTTGGCGTTGACCTTGTCGGCTGGCGATGCAATGGCCTGATTATGTTTGTCAGTCTTTTAGTCTAATGGTGCTTCAATTGATGTAATTGTGTGTACTATTTATCCTCGTGAGACATGAACAATTGTAATGTTGTTGTCATTTTTGTAATGTGTCTTCTAGCAATTTGAATTACCATTTTAATGAACATTTTGTGTAATGTTTGAACAATTCTGAAATGGCTAGTTTATGTTGTATTGTTTAATGTCTTCTATTCATATCTCTAAATTGTACTTCTGTGTTTATGTTGCACATGATTTTGATTCAGTTATCAGTTGCTTATTTGTATTCACTATTATGTATGCAGGTGTGGCGCACGATACACCAGCTCTCTTCAACAGGGGACTAGACAGGAACCACCAGTCCTACTTGTTGGCAGTGCAGGGTGCGCAGCTTAGCACCTTCCGTCCACGCCCATCACGCGAGTTGCTACATGTCGATTCACGACACGTTCCATGATATGTTCAAACTTATTTACTTGATGACACCTTTTGTTTAACTAGAACTATGTCGTACTAATGTTAGACTTGATGGTACGCAGGTTGCGTGAGGCAGGCATGATCGCGATATGCAAGCTTGTTGAGCACGGGCGACGAGAACGACCTAGCGAAGCGCTGGGATGCGGACCGGATGCTGCTGGCTGCTTTGGCAAATCGATGGCGGCCAGAGACGCACACCTTCCATCTACCCTGTGGGGAGATTGCACCCACACTGCAGGACATCTCGTACCTGCTAGTGCTTCCACTAGCCGGAGAGGTTGTCGACCCAGTGGACGGTGCGGGTGGCTGGAGGGATGATATCATGGAGCGATTCGCGCCCATGATGAGGCTACCTGGCATCCCGACAGTTGCTCCCCTGCACACCTACACACCACCGCCAGGCCTACGAAGGCTTGGTTGCTGCAGTTTATAGTAAGTTCACTTGTAAACTTTGTTATTTTCCTGAAATCTTCTGAGTGGTAAAATCGTTTGCTTTTTCATGTAGACCGATAAGCTCCACCCTGACACCGATGAGTACTCGGTGAGACGCTCCCTAGTGGCGTACCTCCTGTGGATGTTCGGCTGGGTGATGTTCACCAGCACCACAGGCCACACGGTAGACAAGGGCCTGATCCACTATGCCCAGGCGATCGCGGATGGTGAGCTAGGGTGCGTGCCGCAATGGAGCTGGGGATCGGCAGTCCTCGCAGCCACATACCGTGCACTGTGCGAGGCCTGCTGCAAGACGGATGCGGGGGCGATCTTTGTTGGGTGCCCCCTCCTTATTCAACTTTGGGCAGCTGAGCGGTTCGCGATCGGCCGACTGATCGTGGACACCACTCCGTACGAGTCGGGACCCGCAGCTGATGACCCAGCAGACGGGCTAGCGATGGGCACTTAATGGTGCTGCCGCAACGTAAGTACAATTTGTCTTGATTTCAAATTTCAGATAATTTGTGACTCTGTTCTGCACAATTGGTTCTTTGTGTGTCCCAGCGTCGTTACACCCACGTCCAGGTCAGACGGAGCTACCTTGAGTTCGTCTTCGAGTTCGACCGTCTGCAGGCTTCCGACGTCGTCTGGGAGGCCTACACGTAGCAGGCGGTCGCCGGGAGAGCCCTCTAGGTCTGTCTGCCTTGTGCATGCGTGATGCAGCGTACTGGCTGACATTGGTGCCGATGGTGTTCGACATCTACGTTGAGCCTCACTGCCCTCACCGTGTTATGAGGCAGTTCGAATTGAGGCAGGGGTTTCCAGTCAACACCGCGATGCCCGTCCCACCCAGGACCACCAGTGAGTACTTTTCGTTCAACTTTACTACTATTATGTCTATTGCTTTAAAACGTTCGATAACCATTATGTTTTTTTGCAGGTTGACTCGCCGAGGACAGCAAGCAGGTACACTCTGGGTACCTCGGATCAACCTGTACGTGGAGGACTGTTTGCTAGCCACCGAGAAGGTGATTAACGAGCTCTTCCCCCACTCCAAGGACAACTACACTGCGTACCTTCGGTGGAACTTGCCACACACGCGTGCCCACGTGACCTTCACCCCGAACGCTCCGCAGCTCCACCGGGTTGGACGCTAGACTGCACTTGAGAGACGCTGAACAGAGGTTGACGTTCGAGCGGATGCGGACGAAGATGCGTTCGATCTTGCGCGTCTTCTCCTGTCGTTCGGTCGTGGACACGATACCTCCGCCGGTCCCTGCAGTTCCCCGTCCACGTGCCCCGACCCCAGGATCGACTTCGCACGGTGCTAGAATGTCCACAGGTTAGTTCAGTACCAAATTGTTTACTATGCAAACCTTTTCCACGTTATCACAAACTGCAGGGCTCGTAGGTCCGACTTTGCCCACAAGGGACTTTGCTGGAGCGAGCGGTTCATCGATCCCTCGTCCGTTCATGACTTCGCCCAGCACAACGGCCTTTGTTGGAGCGAGCGGTTCGTCGATCCCTCGTCCCTTCAGTTAGTCGCGAGGTGAGCAAGAGTCGTTCATTGTGTAATACAAATGTACTAGTTGTCATGACTGTTGCTTAACATTACACATCTCCAGGAGGCTACTCGGCGGGGATTTTCCATTCGGGCACATCTTCGTCATAGGCAGGGGGGTCAGGTGATGACGATGACTTCGACAACCTTGAGCAGGACGTCATCGGCGCCTCGCAGCTCGGCGGAGCACCACCACTGCAAAGCTAGGAGGAGCCACTGGAGACGCCCACACCAGATGTCCGTGCAGGACGTGTCGTGCCCCCCGACAGGCTGACATACTCCTGGGGCACGTTAGGGCGTAGGCTAGGACGGGTAGGGGTAAGAGGCCTCGCCAGTAGAATCTTAGTGCTACTTGTTTGTAATATTAACACTTAGTAATTTTATGCTACCTCTTTGTATATATTTGTGTTCAGTCGTTGCACTCATATGTCACGAACACCTTTCAGTTCATTCGTACTAGCCCGTGATCACCTTTTTCGAAAAAGTACAGTACATAGTATGCACAACATCTACTCAACGAAACGACGAAAAACTTTCGGCGCGTGAAAGACGTCTACGATTGGTCGCTATCAGCCTTTGGCGCGTGAGAGACGTTTACGATATGTCGCTATCATCTTTCAGCGCGTGAAGGCATCCCGACTCAGCTTTTGCCGATGCTTTCTTTGACAGAATCAATCGATTTATGCTGGCGCATGAACATGTTGTCACATCCATCGAATAAGTTAACTCACGTTAGCTGGAGATGTGCCTCTACTTCCTCCACTATATATTACACCACTCGAATACGAGCTCTTCATATCTTCGTTCTGTTTCCTACACTTCCAGGTAGAATGGATCATCCATTTCCTGAGCGTCTCGACTGGCGACTCCATCCTTCGGGCGGTTGGATTCCACTATGGTGTGACCGTTCATTGTGCCATTGTGTGGATGCATGTATACTTACGTCGTCCCTCAACTCAGAAACTCTGGGGAGGCGATTCTTCCAATATGCGCCAACATGGATCAGGTATGACATATGTGCTCCGATTTGTAATACCAATTCTGAATACACAAAACACTAACTTGTTCCTACATCATGGTAACATCTTATGTAGGCATATCATCGGGTGGGCGACTTCATTGAGTGGATAGATATGGAGAACCCACAAACTGACGGAACACGTTCCTACCCACTTAGCGAAACAAGGTCGGACTACCTTCGGCGGAAGGCTAAGTACCAACGTCGAATTGATGCGGAAGCTTTGGATTGACCTCTAGATCCGCTCGCACTACCCACACGGCGAGAACGTCCAGAATGCCATTGTGGTCTCCGTTTCCAGGTGATAATGTCCATTAGACATGCAACTCGAGGATAAAGATGCTTCATGTGTCCTGAGATTATCGACGATGATTTTGTCATGAGTATCAATTTTTCCCAGTAAAGCTAATCACTTGTTTCATTTTCTAACCCCTTATGTCATAAATGTACAACCAGGAGGATGTACGACAATGTCCATTCAAACAGTGGATCGATACGTTAGACCTGCTTCCTTCGGTCGGACGATAACGCAACCTGAGTCGACAGAACAATTCACGCAGGCATGGATGGAGTACGTACGTCGGACGAAAATCGCAAGCTTAGATTGGAGGAACAACTCATTAGGTTACCCTGAATGGTCGGAGCATCCCAGGTGCGGTTGTAGGGATCATTGCAAGATGGCTACCTCCTTTGAACCATGAACATATGTGTCGGTGATATGGGCCCGGGGGTATAACGAGAATACGATATCTGAAGAAGGAAGACGCCTTCGCTTACCAGGGCGCCCCAAAGATGTCCTGAACGGCTCATGCGGGTCCGGGCCATGGGCGGCCACGCGGCCATCCCAAAGGGGACTTGGCTTGGGGGCTGCCCGGAGGCCGCCGCTTCCCCCGATGGCAGGGTTCGGGATCACCCGGACCCCCGTCCATCAACCCGCACCTCTCAGAGAGACAAACGAGATCAACCGCCAACTGCCAACCACCACATTTAATGCCTAGAGAGAGGCCAGACGCCTGCGCCGCCGTATTTATTGCGATGTGAGACACGTCTGTCAGCCGCTCATCATCACCCTTTTGCCCGTCACGAGGGAGAGAGGGGAGAAAGTCTTTGACGGCGACCGCAGTATGGCCGCACGGTCAGTCCACGCACGTCTCCCTCCACGCCCCGTCCAGTCGCTTAAATGCGATGGGCGGCCACGTGGGAGAGAGGATACGGGTGCTGGGGGTGTCACGTCGACCCCTCTCCAGGCGGAGAGCCACTGACCGGTAGGCCCCACTGGAGTAGGTAAGTTGACTCCACCTCTCGTCAGCAGCATGGTAGCCACGACGCCCGTTTTTCTCCTCCAACTCCCGCAACATGGCAACAGGAGCAGGAATGAGGGTAGACCCCCGACAAGACAGGACAAGAGTCGCTCCATCACGTGGAGCGGAGTAGAGAAAGCTAGGACTACTGTGGTGTTCCCTTGGACTATAAAAGGAGACCCAAGTCCATTATAGAGAGGGTTGGACTTTTGTTCAGCTTCTTCGACCTTGGGCTTTAAGCATTTCGCCTCAGTCATCAGCTCCAGCTTCCCAGGGAGGAACAACCACATTAATCCTTGTAATTCACTCTCCACATAGTACAAAACAGGAGTAGGGTATTACGTCTCCCCGACGGCCCGAACCTGTATAAACTCCTCTGTGTCTTTCGCGATTGCGAGTTTTCTCCACCTTCATACTTTCCCTCTACCTCACCTCGAGCTCGAACCCTAATTCACTGCTCCCCTATGCTGAACCAAAAAGGGGGTCCCCCGGGGTCCCCGCGTGTCGAGCACACGCATCGACAACTGGCGCGCCAGGTAGGGGGAGCGCGCTGCATTAGGGTTTAAACTCGCATATTCCCTCCGCCTCCCAGCGAAACCGCCCGCCTCCGTCCTTGCCATGGTTCACGGCCACGTCCTATGGACCGCATCTGGCTCCCTCGCTACCCGCGAGTGTGACTTGGCCAACGAGGAGGTCGAGGAGATCGATACGGGCGAGCGCAGCCCCAACTTCCGACATCTCCGCTCGGAGGAGGGAGGACCTTTGTCCCCCTCACCCCCTCCGACGGCTGCGGCGGCTAGAGCTGTACCACCTCCCCTGCCCCCCGCTGAGACAGCGGCTGTGGGCGGAGAAGGCCAAGCGTCCCCCAGGATCGCCAACGTGCTTGCAGAATCTGGGCTACGCCCGAGCGGACGTGCCGGCGAGCCGCGCCGGAGCAACGTCCATCGCCGACTGGAGTTTGGCACGCCTGAAGGCGCCCTCCAGGCGGCGGAGGCGCTCTTGCGCCACCCCCCGGTAACACCGGATGAGGGGCCTAGCGCCAAGCATTGGTTTGACGACATGGCGAAGCTAGTCAGCACGGCCCAGCGTCAGCTGGCCGCCAACCTCGCTTCCTCAAGTCACCGACCGCGTGGTTCACACACCGCGGTCAGCTCGTCCTCTCGGCGACGAGCTCGAAGGGCAGTAGCCGCCGCGAGGGCAGACGAGAGCCCCCCGGCTGCAGCCCAACCAGAGGTGCCTCGGGATCTGCTATACGCGGAACGGGATGCCCGTGTTCGTATTGAGCAGCGCCGCGACGAACATCGCACGGGGCGGGCTCAGGACTGCGCTTCCTCGTCAGGAGGCGCAAACGCTCGGCGAGCGGCCGCAGCGGCCCCGCCACAGGGAGAACCCCTCAGGGCACGACGAGCGGCTATGGTGGCCCAGCCGCGAGCAGGACATTCTTCGGCACCCAAAGGGCCCCCCCAGCCCTCGTCGCCCCCTCCAGTCGACAACGGCTGTCAGGCATTTGTCTCCAGCCTCCGCAATGTGCGCTGGCCTAACAAGTTTAGGCCGGCCGTCATGGAGAAGTATGACAGCATGGTGAATCCCACCGAGTTCCTCCAGATTTATACCACGGCCATCGAGGCCGCTGCAGGTGACGAGCTCGTCAAGGCCAACTTCTTCCCCATGGCGCTCAAGGGCCGGCCCGTTCATGGCTAATGAACCCGCCGCCGCCCCTGGTCACCTCGTGGGACGACTTGTGCCGGGCGTTCACCTCTAACTTCCAGGGCACGTACCTACGCCCGGGAGTGGAGGCTGACCTCCACATGGTTCGGCAAGGAGACGACGAGTCCTTGTGCAAATACATCCAGCGCTTTTGTCAGGTACGCAACACCATACCGTCCATCGCTGACCATGCAGTGATCTTCACCTTCAGGAGCGGCGTATGCCACCAAGGCCCCCCGGACCACCACCGAGCTCTTCGAGCTTGCTGACCGGGTGGCCCGCAAGGAAGAGGCTCGTGTCTGGAACCCTAGGAATCCCGCTCCAGCCTCCACCAACGCTGCCCCCCTCCGCGTCCCGAGAGGAACGACGTGAGCGGCGGCGGAAGTGCAAGCCATCGCGCGGTGGAGAGGAAGGCCACGTCCTCGTCGCCCACGATGCCGAGAAGCCCTCGCGAAAGGGCAAGCCCGCGGGCAACCGCGGGCGCACCCCGGACCCTCGCCCCCAAGGCCAGGACGGGGACAAGTGGTGCATGGTACACCAAACCTCCCGCCACGACCTCTCTGAGTACCACTCGATCAAGAACTTGGCCGAGCGGGTGCAAAAGTACGAGCAGGATAGGAGGGAGAGGGAGAAAGAAGCCCGCCGCAAGGGTAAAGCCCCGGTGGGATGCACGGACAACCGACTAGAGGAGGCCAAGAGTGCGGCCCCCGTCGGAGGTGAAGATGACGATCTAGGCTACTAGGACCCCAAGCACGTCGTCGCCACCATCGGCGGAGGGGCATGCACCCAGTTGTCCCGTCAGAGCCTCAAGACCATGAGGCGTGAGCTCCTCGCTGCTGTGCCGTCCCATGAGGCAGCCCGGAAATCGCGCTGGGCGGGGGTGCCAATCACCTTCGACCAGGCAGATCACCCTGGGAGCATCGCACGAAGTGGCCACTTGGCCCTCGTGACCTCCCCCATCATTTGCAACGTCAAGGTTTCTCGAGTCTTAATCGACGGGGGAGCGGCTCTCAACATACTGTCCCCGAAGGCCTTCGATGCGATCAAGGCCCCAGGGATGGTGCTCGGGCCATCCTACCCCATCATTGGGGTGACGCCCGGGAAGGTGTGGCCCCTCGGGCAGATCGTGCTACCGGTCACATTTGGGAGTCCCACCAATTTCCGCACCGAGCGGATTGACTTCGATGTGGCAGACCTTAACTTGCCCTACAACGCCATGCTCGGGAGGCCAGTGTTGGTGAAGTTCATGGCGGCTACCCATTACGCCTACCGCCAACTCAAGATGTCGGGCCCCGGAGGCCCCATCACCATCCATGCCGACGTCAAGACCGTGCTGGATTGCGCAGAAGCATGCTTGGATGATATTGCGGCGGCCGACCGCATTGAACCCGAGGACCCTCAAGGGGAGGCCTCAAGTTCCCGGGCCCCCAAGAAGCGCATCACCTCTGCCGACGAGGTGATGATCAAGTCCATTCAGCTGGGCGATGACCCGTCTAGGACCGCCAGAATTGGCGGTAACTTGGACCCCAAATAGGAAGACGTGCTCGTCTCCTTCCTGCGGGCGAATGCCGACGTGTTTGCTTGGAAGCCGTCGGATATGCCCGTGAAGGGTTACGCGGAGGCTACGCCAGCCGAAAACAAAAACTTTTAACCACGCAAACCAGGAACACTTGCAAATAAGGGCCGATAGATCGTTACCGATTGAAGTATGCAGCGGAAATAGCCAATCAGGACTATCCGATCCGGAACAGTGTAGCCGATTGCCGCAAGCCGACAGCTGATTCCTGGAGACAGCCAATTCACCAATCAGCCTGTTCGTCGATGTAGCCGATTCGCCGAGTCGTCTGACCGCGTTCTCGCGCCTCGCTCCGACGCGCTCGACCGCAGCCGATTGCACCACAGCCGATCCGTAGCCGATCAACAGCGCGCAACGTAGCAGTGCCTCTACCGGTATCCACACGTCCGGGGACAGAACGCCGAACACCCGTGTGCTAGCACATGATGCAAGGCTAGGGTTTGGCTCGAAAGTGGGGAGGGTTTCCGTGGAGATTGATCTCGACAACTTCTGTTGCGGATTCGGTTCAAAGCGATACTGCAACTCTCCACCCCTCGCCCCTTTATATAGAGTTGGCCGACTGGGACTAGTGGCCGATCAGGACTCTATTTTGAATCGGATCTCATCCGAATCTCATAGAGTTGGCCGCCCATACGTCGTAAGACCATAGGACTCTATCCGATCGGATCCCTATCCGATCAAGCCGTATTCGAGTCCAACTCGAATGCCTGTTCTTATCCCCTTAAGCGTGCGACCCTGTAGGTTCAGGTATACTCGATTTCGGCTATAGTCTAACTTAGCCGACCGTCGGCTCGAGTCCAACTCACCGACCAACAATGCACGGCACCTAGCAAGCACATATTGACACCATAGTATACAAGAATATAATATCGGCTCTGAACCTGTAATGTGTACACAAGTCCCTTTGCCTCACGATACCAATTAAGCTATAGGCAAGATGTGTGCCATCCCTTCAATAGCTTAACCATTCACTCAAACCGTATTGGATTATCTGTCTGTTGATTGACTCCTCAATCAACTTAGCATGGCCATGCATTTCCATAATCCATTACCTCGAGGGGCCCAGAGATATCTCTCCAAAGGAGGGGCAAATTCCATCTTGATCACTCACATCCCACTCCATGTTTCATAGCAAACCCGAAAACTACCTTTATAACTACCCAGTTACGGAATAGCGTTTGGTAGTCCCAAAGTAGGCTACTACACATGTTGGAATCCATGGTGATCTCAGGCCTAAGGACTTTGTACCAACACTACCTGAGACCAACTAATGGCACATTAATTCCTGTAGTGTCTCATGGTAGGTCTATCCAACAATGTGTTCTCTAACACATATGTCCATGTTTATTGATTTGGTATCTCCATACGCATGATCTATGAGACATGATCATCAATCAATAAACATGTCGATCTTAGAATCATATTAGTTCCAATAATATGATATATGATCAGGGATCATTTAGAAATAGATTCATACATAGAGTCTCATAAATAAGTCACGTACTTATTGATCAATACAAGATGTCTATTTCATGAAACTGAATAACACTTTATTCATAAATACATAAACATTGACGTGATATCCAACATCTCCATGTTGCCTCTAGGGCATATCACTAACAGCCCGGAGTCCCCAGGGAGGTGATTGAGCACCGACTCGCAGTACGGCCGGTTGCACGACCGGTCTGGCAAAAGGTTAGGCGACAGGCCCCGGAGCGACAGGCGTTCATCCGTGAAGAGGTGGCACGACTCCAGGAGGCCGGCTTCATCCGGGAGGTGCTGCATCCGGAGTGGTTGGTTAACCCGGTGGTTGTCCCGAAGGCCAACCACAAGCTGCGCATGTGCATTGACTACACCGACCTCAACAAGGCATGTCCTAAAGACCCTTATCCTCTGCCCCGAATAGACCAGATAGTCGACTCCACTACGGGGTGCGACCTTTTATGTTTCCTAGATGCATATTTTGGTTATCATCAGTTTCGCATGGCTGTAGAGGATGAGGAGAAAACTGCATTTATCACCCCTATGGGTACCTTTTGCTACATATCTATGCCTTTTGGTTTAAAGAATGTCATGTCTACTTTCCAACGCGGTGTTCGCATCACGCTGAAAGACCAAATAGGGCGCAATGTCGAGGCGTACGTCGATGATCTCGTGGTCAAGTCCCGGGACCAAAGGACCTTGCTCCCGGACCTGGCCGAGAACATTTGATAACCTCCGGTCCTCCCGCATGAAGCTGAACCCAGAAAAATGTGTGTTTGGGGTACCGGCAGGCAAGCTCTTGGGGTTTTTGGCCTCTGCCCAAGGCATCGAGGCCAACCCTGCAAAAATAAAGGCGATAGAGGAGATGCGCCCCCTAGGAAGCTCAGGGATGTGCAGAAAATCACTGGTTGTGTAGCTGCCCTGAGCCGTTTTATATCAAAGCTGGGAGAGCGGGCGCTCCCTCTATTCAAGTTGCTAAAGCGAACTGGCCCCCTCACTTGGACGGACGAGGCGGAGAAGGCCTTGAGCGAGCTCAAGCGTTATGTCTTCTCGCCATCCACATTGGTGGCACCTCAAGAAGAAGAACCCCTCCTTTTATATTTGGCGGCAACTCCCCAAGTGATCAGTGCAGCGTTGGTTGTGGAGCGCGACGACGAGCCAGTCTCCGAGACGCCCCCAGCCTCATCGCACCAGGAGGCAGGAGACCTTGGAACGGTGTTGGCTGAGGAAGCACCCGGAGCTTAAGGCGGCCTTTGGCCCCCCGAGACTCAGGGAGCCACCCAGCCCCCTAGTCCGGGGGCTCCGAGGCCCCTTCCACCCAGAGTGGCCCTGAGGGCCCCGGGGAAGGCGATGGCCCGACAGGCCCGGACACTGAGGTAACCCGCCCCGGTGCACCCGAGCCTATCGCCCCTAATAAAGTAGCTAAGGCCCACACCAAGGTGCAGCGGCCAGTCTACTTTATCAGTGAGGCGCTACAGGATGCAAAGACACGTTACCCGCAAGCCCAAAAAATGCTCTACGTTGTGCTCGTGGCTTCCAGGAAGCTGCGCCACTACTTTCAGGCACATCGGGTAACGGTAGTCACGTCTTATCCCCTCGGGCAGATCTTGCATAACCGAGAGGGCACGAGACGGGTAGTCAAGTGGGCTATCGAATTGTCAAGTGGGCGTATGGAGTGCCATTTCGATGGCCTCGAGCTGCGCCATATTCCCAGAAGAGACAATACCCTGGCGAACGAGTTATCTAGGATCGCGTCCGCGCGAGCCCCAGCCCCGCCAGGCGCATTTGAAGAAAGACTCACAGAGTCGTCGGCGTGCCCCGAACCGCCCCAAAGGCAGGAGTTGGCCGGTCCCGACGCCCCGGACCTAGCGGACCAGCCACAGCCTGGTCCTGCCGGGACCGATATCACGCGCCAGGTGGCCTGGATTTAAGAAATCCAGGCGTATCTGCAAGACGCGTCATTGCCTGAGCAACGTGAGGAAAGCAAGCGCATCGCCCGCATCTCCAAAAGGTACGTGTTGGTGGAAGGGACACTCTACCGACGCGGTGCCAATCGAGTGCTCATGAAATGTATCGCTCGGGAACAGGGCCTCAAGCTCCTTGCCGAGATCCACGAGGGAGAATGTGGAGCGCACTCAGCCTCCCGAACCTTGGTAGGAAATGCATTCCGCAAAGGTTTTTACTGGCCCACCGCGTTGGAGGATGCAGCAGACCTCGTGCGGTGGTGCCGGGCATGCCAATTCCACGCCAAGCAGACGCACCTGCCAGCCCAGGCCCTTCAAACTATCCCGCTCTCGTGGCCGTTTGCGGTCTGGGGGCTGGACATCTTGGGCCCGTTCAAGCAGGCGCATGGCTGCTACAAATTTCTTTATGTCGCCATCGACAAATTCACCAAGTGGCCTGAGGCCTATCCAGTCAGCGTCATCGACAAACATTCGGCTGTGCGGTTCATGAGAGGCATCACGGCAAGGTTCAGGGTCCCCAATAGGCTCATCACCGACAACGGCACCCAGTTCACGAGTGAGCTGTTTGGCGAGTATTGCGATGATATGGGCATCAAACTCTGCTTCGCCTCGCTCGCCCACCCCCAAAGCAACGGCCAAGCCGAGCGTGCAAACATGGAAATATTGAAAGGCCTCAAGACAAAGGCCTACAACATCCTCAAGAAGCATGGGGACTCATGGATTGACGAGCTGTCGTGGTCCTTTGGGCCAACCGGACAACACCAAGCCGTGCCACCGGGGAAACACCATTCTTCTTGCTGTATGGAGCTGAGGCGGTCTTGCCTTTTGAGCTCACCCTGGGATCGCCCCGAGCCACACTATACACCGAAGCAGATCAAGAACAACTACGTCGCGACGACCTGGACTACCTAGAAGAAAGACGGCGCCGTGCAGCGCTTCGCGCGGCCCGTTATTAGCAGAGCCTCTATCGCTATCACCAACACAAAGTCAGCCCCTGAGCGCTGCAAATCAACGATCTCGTCCTGCGGCGTGTGCAAACGCGTGCGGGGCTGAGCAAGTTATCTCCGATGTGGGAGGGGCCATACAAAGTTATCGGCACTCCATGTCGAGGAGCGGTTCGCCTAGCCACAGAGGATGGCACTCCGCTGCCGAACCCGTGGAATATTTCCCACCTGCGCAAGTTCTACCCATAAGCCGCATGGTGTGCTGAATCCCCAACATATATGAAAGCACGTTCACTGCCTCCAGTTGGCATGAACAATGAGTTCGCCCGTTTATACTCTTTATGCTTTTCCCTTACAAATATCTGCATTGCAGTATGTTTTTCCCCTCCATGTTCCGGAACATGTATTGCGGATGCTGGTTTCTAGTGATCTTCTGGCCCTGCCCGCCCTAGGCTGAGAGGCCCTAAGGGTGTCGAGGGTAAAGCGACGCTGCATGCAAGTGCCCCGGGGTAGTCAACGCCTGGGGGTTCGGGTGCGTCCTGTCACGCCTGTCCCGATCCCCCCGTTGCTGCTACCACCGCTGGCCCTTTATGCCCTCGCTTCTACCCAGAGCCCCGAGAAAGGCACCAGCCGCCGGTCGATGCACGCTGCCTGAACCCGGACCAGCTCCCAATTACATTGGATGAATCATGGCAGGAAACCATACTGTCCATATTTCTACAATGGCTAAACTAACTAAAGAGCGGACTGCTGTTGCAAGAAAATAACAGGCAAGAGCTTGGGCCAACTAACCGCCACTGTGTGTGCGCCAAGTTGGCCGGGGGCTCCCAATATATATACATATATATATATGAATCATCATCCCCGTTTGGCAAATCTGAAATTGACCAAAGAGATAAGCAAGCTGCAAAGTCGGCCACGATGGACTGCTACAATGCGAATCCAGCATGAGAAAGGCAAGTGCATTGATAACATAAAATGGTATTGCAATGTTTTTACAAAGTACAGGATAGAAGCAAAAGCAGGGGAGTCCTAGGCGGCCGACGGGTCACTGGGGGCGTTCTCCGTGCCATCCTCGTCCGGCGGGTCCTCGTGGTAGGCAAGCTGAAATGCAGCCGGAGTTTCGTCGAAGCCAATCATGATGGAGTCGACGACATCCTTGACATGACACCGAGCAGCCTCCTCTGTGCCCTCGGGGAAGTCCTCGGTGGGGATGTACGGGTTGAAGCCAGGGTCGCGGGCCTGATAGCTCGCCAGGATCAACGTCGCAACCAGGCGGGATAGGTCGTACGATGACTCCTTCGCCACTTCGTCAACCTCCTCCGGCACCCTTTTAATCCCCTCAGCTAGCTCGTCTATTTGGGTGGCCAATCCCCCCAAGGTAGAGCTGGCGGCACGGGGGCGCACAACCCCCACCTCACGGGCCGCCTTGTGAAGACGCGCGAGTGGACGAGGTCATGGTCCGGAGCCCTAAACCAAGGGCGTGCTCCAGCTCCGCGATCCGTCGGCACGCCTCCTCCAAGTCTGGCGCCGCTTCGCTGGAGCGAGGGGTCGGCTGGGGCGGCAGAACCCACTCCCGCTGCTCCAACTCCCGCACCCGCGCCTCCACGTCATCGACCGCCTGCTCTCGGGCGACGATGTCCCGCTCCCACCGCTCCAGCTCCTCCTGCCGATGGCACGAGGCAGCTGCGAGCTGCTGCTCACGCTCCCAAATGGCCTTCAGGCACCGGGAGACCTCCTCCCGGGCCCGTAGTACGGCCACCTCGCGCCCCTCCACGGCGACCTCGCGCTCGGCGATGGCCTTCTCCCGAGCCACCACGTTCTCCTCCCGCGCGCGAGTCCTCCTCGGCCTTGGCCACGGCGGCCTCCCGGTCCCCGACCGCCTGCCGCGCCGCCTCCAAGGCCTTCTCGTGCTTAGCCAGGCCATCCTCGCGGGCCTGGAGCTCAATGTCGGTGTTGGCGGCGACGGCCTCGGCATCACGCAGGACGCGCTCGCGCCGGTTGAGTTCCTGGGCGCGCTCGTCGAGCTCGCGGATGAACTCCCTGGCAGTGGTGCGGACTCTCTCCTCCGCGGCAACGGCTTCCTGTTCACGGAAGTCAGCGGTGTGTGCCGCTCAATGATGGTGTCCTCGAACACATTGAGTTCACCTTGGCGACTCTCGATGTCCGCCAGCTCCCACTTTCGGATGAGACCCTCCACCCGCGCTATGGTCGCCAACTCGCGGCGGCCTTCGGCGACCTCAGTCTCTTGCCGCGCCACCGCGACCTCCTTGGCGGCCAAGGCCCGAACCTGAGCCTGAAGCCCTTCCAGGGAGACCGCGTTGGCCTCCTCCAGCGCCTGGGACACTATCATCCTCGCCCGCTCCTGCGATCACATGAGGGGCTCAGTGTCCAAGGCGACCATAAACCCTGACCGAGCGTCCCCAGATTCGGAGTCGGAGCTCGAGCCAAGGTCTACCACCTGCGCAGGGCGGGGAGACGAAGGTGCCCCACGGCCGGAGCCGTTCGCCGCTGCTTCACCCGCCGACGTGGCCTCAACCTCCGGTGAGGCTGCTCGCGGTGTTGGCGGATCGCGATGGACCGGCGCCAACGGTGTTGGAGTCGGCCGGCGGGGCGACGGTGTCGAATGGTGTGGCGCGAGCGATGGCTGGCGCAGTGGCGGTGATTGTTGCCACGGTGGGGACCCCAGGGATTGCTCCCCGCTGCCCGCCGCCGCTCCACCTCCGCATCTGGCCGCCGCCCGCGAACTGTTGCTTGGCGGAGGGCCCCGTGGTCTTCCCGGTGTGCGATCGATGCCCCGGCATCAGGGTGGGCCCCCTCCTTAGGCCACACCGAACCCGAGCCCGAACCCGCAGGAGGTGACCCGGACCCGGTGGGCTCCACCACCCCAGACCTCTCCTGCGTTTCCCCCGCTGAGCTGGAAGCAGAACCACCCTTAGGTATAACCTTGGGGCAAAAATGATGATGCTCGTGGCTAGGAACAAAAATAAACGCAATGAGAGATCAAAACACAGATAGCCCGAAACAAGACACAGGGCTCACAAGAAATGTATGCATCTGCAAAGTATTACCTGCGGGCGGCGTTGAAGCTCCATGAGACCCGAGAGATGGCCCATTTCTTCTTCACGGGGCCCGCGGACTCCGCCGCCGCAGGGGTGCCGCGGCCGGCCTACACCGACGGTGCGCTCTCCGTGGGTGTGCCCCCGCCCACCGCCGGAGTCGTCGTCGTTGTGGCCGTACTGGCCCTCGTCAGGGTGGCCCCTGAGGCAGGACCCGCCGCATGCGGGCCTCCGGACCTGTGGTGGGGAGTGGTGTGCTCCGCGCCGCCGCCGCGTGGTGGCGATGGGGGAGGCGCGGAGTCGTACTCCGTCCTCTTCCTCTTCCCCTTCGGGTCCGGGGCCCCCGGTCCTCTCCTGCCCAGGCCCCGGCGGCCCAATCGCCCAATCGGCACCCTGTCGTCAGCGTCGTCGTAGTCGTCGTTGCCACCTTCTGGGGCGGCGCTTGGCGCAGCTGACGATGGACCCGTGCCGTCACCCACCACCTATAGAGCATGCAGGGTCTCCGGGCGCGCCGGGTCCTGGCATAACGGGACTATCCCCGGAGGGAGTTGCGTCAGATCCATCGCAGTGACACCGAGGGTGCAGCGGACCAGGATCGCGAGATCATTCTCATTCCAGTCGAAGGGAGCGCCAACATGGGTGCGCATGTCGTCGTTGAAGTTCATGTACATGTAGGCTGGGCGCGACCTCTCCTGTAATGGCGAGATGCGCCGTGTCTGGAAATCTCGAAAGACGGGCGTGGCTGGACAGGCCCCCCTTCTAGAGATAGCTGATCCGCTCCAACACTCCATCCAGCTCTCTCCCAGCGTGCGACCGTGCCCCCCCCAGTTCCTCTGATTCGCCGGAATCCCCGTCGGAAGGGAAAGACGGGGATGGTCTCCCAAGTTGGTGTAGAACTAGTAGGCCCTCCAGTTCTCCCATCTGGAGCGAGGGTGGATGTCGATGAAGGCGGTGTCGACGGCCCTGTCGTTGCGCGGTTGGATCGCAACGTATCCGACCGCACCGGGCGATCCCGCCCGGCACACGCGGAAAAACTGCTAGAAGAGATGCAGTGAGGGCATCACCCCCATGAACATCTCGCAGGTGTAGGCGAAGATGGCGAGGTAGAAGACTGCGTTGGGGGTGAGATGATGCAGCTGAAGGTCGTAGAACTCCAGCACATCGAAGAAGAACCGGAAGAAGGGCGGCACTAACCCGACCATGGCGAAGGAGGCGAAGAACACCATCTTCGTGGGGGGCCGCTCCTCCGGAATATCGCTGCCGCTGCGAGTGCCGCGTGGCATATACTTGTTGAACAGGCTTCGAGCCTCCGCGGAGCGAACCTGGGACTTGGGAAGCACGCTCCCGGGCTCCAGGGGCGCGTCGCGGGACATCTTCGAGGGAGGCGCCGGAATGCGGAGAGAAACTGGCGGCGGAGAGGAGGGAGTCGAAAGGACAAAAGTGCCAGAAGGATAAGAGGCGATGGCTGAGGAATGCGTAGAAACTGATCCCCCTTCTCGCGGATCCGTTTTTATAGGCAACCACAGCCCCCTCGCATTCTACGGCATTAATTTCGCTCCACTCCCGCGCGACGCGCCTCTTCGGCTTCGTGCCCCTTTGTTTTTCACGTCTCTTCGGTTTTCGCGCCGCTCGGGGTTCGTGCCGCCTGGGAATTCACGCCCACTAGGCGCACTACACGGAACGGAGGGAAAGGCTTAATCAAGCGCGGCATCAGTTACCGCACGCCTATCTCTTGCCACGGCGTGGCACATCCAGTACCCAGGCCCATCCACTTAGGAATATGGCGTTAATTGCGCCCGAACCCAACTTCGGTCCCGGTCAACACCGGGGGCTACTTCGGTGATATGGGCCCGGGGGTATAACGAGAATATGATATCTGAAGAAGGAAGACACCTTTGCTTACCAGGGCGCCCCAAAGATATGTCCTGAACGGCTCATGCGGGTTCGGGCCACGAGCGGCCACGCGGCCATCCCAAAGGGGACTTGGCTCGGGGGCTGCCTGGAGGCCGCCGCTTCCCCTGATGGCAGGGTTCGGGATCACCCGGACCCCCGTCCATCAACCCGCACCTCTCCGAGAGAGGAACGAGATCAACCACCAACTGCCAACCACCACATTTAATGCCTAGAGAGAGGCCAGACGCCTGCACCGCCGCATTTATTGCGATGTGAGGCACGTCTGTCAGCCTCTCATCATCACCCTTTTTGCCCGTCACGAGGGAGAGAGGGGAGAAAGTCTTTGATGATGACCACAGTATGGCCGCACGGTCAGTCCACGCACGCCTCCCTCCACGCCCCGTCCAGTCGCATTAAATGCGATGGGCGGCCGCGTGGGAGAGAGGATACGGGCGCTGGGGGTGTCACGTCGACCCCTCTCCAGGCGGAGAGCCACTGACCGGTAGGCCCCACTGGAGTAGGTAAGTTGACTCCACCTCTCGTCAGCAGCATGGCAGCCACAATGCCCGTTTTTCTCCTCCAACTCCCGCAATATGGCAACAGGAGCAGGAATGGGGGTAGACCCTCGACAAGACAGGACAAGAGTCGCTCCATCATGTGGAGCGGAGTAGAGAAAGCTAGGACTACTGTGGTGTTCCCTTGCACTATAAAAGGAGACCCAAGTCCATTATAGAGGGGGTTGGACTTTTGTTCAGCTTCTTCGACCTTGGGCTTTAAGCATTTCGCCTCAGTCATCAGCTCCAGCTTTCCCAGGGAGGAACAACCACACCAATCCTTGTAATTCACTCTCCACATAGTACAGAAACAGGAGTAGGGTATTATGTCTCCCCGACGGCCCGAACCTGTATAAACTCCTCTATGTCTTTCGCGATTGCGAGTTTTCTCCACCTTCATACTTTCCCTCTACCTCACCTCGAGCTCGAACCCTGATTCACCGCTCCCCTATGCCGAACCAAAAAGGGGGTCCCTCGGGGTCCCCGCGTGTCGAGCACACGCATCAACAATATGGCAAGAGATATTTCATTTGCCCGAACTTAGGCAACGATTTCGTTGTACATCTTACATTTTTTAATTCCACTAACGTCTACATTGTACTGCCACTCTAACTGACTACATGTGTTTCTTTATCAGGGCATTCAAAGGAGGTGCGAATTCACTATGTGGATCGACAATGTCATTCCCCAATATAACGGCCTAAAGATAACTGAATGCGAAATACAAACAGAGTACAATAGCGAGAAGGAATGAGAAAATGGAAGACACGTTGAACGCCATAGAAGGGGTCCATAGGAAAGCTGAGGCTCGACTCGTCGGGTCCGATTAATTTGTATCATATATGCATGGTATACATTTCACGGTTTAATTTCATGCAATAATTCTTATGAAATATATGCCATGTATTGTATCATCCATATATGTTGAGTTATGTTTAGTTCAGGTAGTAAAATGTAAACCACTTTGCTCCGGTTGTATGTAAACCCCCCTTCACCCCCATCCCCTAAAGTGGTAAAGAAGGAGGCTCTTCTTTGTCTCGTTAGGCCAAACAAATATGAAGGGATAGATCTTTCATTGTATTGATAGAAGTGAGACTATCAAAACATTTCTCTATTATTTAGAGAAAAGAGTTGGCGTGGATTCTACCAATGAAACGTTGAAGTTTTTATTGGTCTTTATCATGCCCTCTCTGTTATGCCCTCGTTAGACCTATTCATCCATTCGTAAGGTCGTTCAGTTAATTTATAAATGACATAGCCAAACTTTCTTTTGATTGGGAACAACAAATATTTTGGAGGAATTATTGGGAAAAAATTATTCACTTTAACTCAAATGGTTGCTGTATAGGTCGTTTAGGGTTTAGGGTTCCCTATGGGCCCAGCTAGCCAAAAATCGCCCTTGCAAAGGGCGAGATTAGTAAAAATCGCCCTTCAGGAGGACGGCAAGGGGGCCGCATGCAAAATTGCCAGGGCGACCCCCCTTTTGCAGGCGGCCTCCTACTTGAACAGTTAAAAAACGCCCTTGCCGAGGGTGGCAAGGGGTTTTTTTGCAAAATGTGAACGACGCGGCAGACGACGTCCTACGGCCGTCCGCCACGTCGCAAAATCGCCCTTTGGGAGGGCGATTTTAAATCTCGCCTTCCTTGCGCCGACTATTTTTGCAATACTTTGAAATCAAAAATTATTTTTGTAAAACTTTAAAAAAATTAAAAATGCTAAAAATCCGTCAATGGTATCCGGTTCGAACGATCAAGTGCGGGATACATCACGTAGCACAACGCTATCCAATTCATCCCTTCATGCGCTGCAATGTGATGTGAATAGGTCAGATTCCTCCCTCTCTTCTCTCTCATGTGGAAAGTTGTGTCGTTCCACACCAATGCTAGCTAGCTATGCACGCAGGGAGAAAAGCATATAGGTACAAGAGCCTATAAAAAGATTCGAAGAGGTTGGTGATGATACAAGTAGTAGTGCCTATCAGATCCAATACCTACAAGTATATAATCAGGATTAGGATCCAAAAGTACTAGATCTTATGATACCATGTGGCTACCAAGTTTATTATCCATTGGTACCAGACTATTGGATCTGATATCATTGGCATCAGGTCTGATATCCAAGTATCAGATCAAACCTGATACTATATGGGTACCAAGTCGTATACTTTCAGAGTATGAATTTGATACATATGTGTATCAGGTTTGGTACACTACTGGAGAAACAATTTTTCTGGACGAGGCCCCAAATAAGTTCCAGGCGGGTCATAAGAGGCTGCACCTAGAAAAACCGGTCCTGGGGGGACGGCTATTGGCCCGCATGGGACAATGAATTATCCCGTGCGGTCCACTTAAGCGACCACACGGGCTATTATCCCATGCGGTCGCTTAAGTGGACCGCATAGGATAATTCGATTTTGCCGTGCAGCCCACTTAACAGACCACATGGGATAATAGCGAATTATTCCGTGCGGTCCACTTAAGGACCCACACGGGATAATGCATTTTCCCGTGCGGACAGTTAAGTGGACCGCATGCGATGATGCCAACTGTTGCGCAATAAATTTCCCGCTCAACCCGACAGTTGCGCATTTACCATGGTGTTTTTCTCTCTCCAAAAGGCAATTATAGAGGGGAATGTTTTGAACTTGAATTGTTCAATTGGAGTCAATACAAAAGGTATCATACTTGATCTCCTCTTCCATTTGCTTCCATTTTTAAAAATTTTTATTGGTTGAATGCGAAGATATTTGAACTTTTTAACTCGGTTTTTGTCTCTCAAATAATAGCATTTTATTTTTTGGAAGGCTTTAGACTTTAAATCTTCAATTGAAATCAATATAAAAGGTAACGTGCTTGCTTCCGTTTTTGTAAAATTTCATCGGTTGAATGCGAAGATATTTAAACTTGTTTGAATTGTTATATATGTTGAGCTATTTTTGTAATTTGTAGGTCAAATATCTTGTTTTTTTATTGAACCATTTTTTGGTAACTACTTTTGTCTCATTATTATTATTTGTTGTGCATGAGGTTTTAGTTATAAAGTAGAATTTAAGTTTAATTTGTTTATTTAGAAAACACCGGCAATATAATATTAATTTATGTTATCAATGTTTTTAGATGGATCGGATATGGATGTATGAGACACGGAGAACTCATCCAGTGTTCATGAGAGAAGCATCAACATTTATTGATAAGGCTAAGGCACACGCTTTGAGGGAGAATAGAAAGGATATTTTTGTCCTTGCGTGGATTGCAAGAATCGAAGATGCCGAAAGATCCGAATGTAATTCTCGGACACATAATTCAGCGTGGATTTGTGGAGAAATACACGTTTGGACTTATTACGGGAAGTCGCCCCTTCGGAAGAGAATCCGATATTTGGTTCGATGAGGCGAGAAATTTTATAATTGAGGACATGTCTCGTGAAATGACGGGTGATTTTGGCGGCTCTGGTTTTGACGAGGCAGAGGTTGATATTGATTTTGATCTTGAGGATTTGTTGCGGCACGCTGAACCAGAGGTCCTAACAGAGAAAGCAAGAGATTTAAACAATTGGGAGGCGTTGCAGAAAGCAACAAAAGATCTTTTATACGATCAAGCAAAGGGATGTGATATGGATTATATAGTGTTGCGGTCGGTGCTAGAACTTCTTAGATTGAAGGCTAGGCACGGATGGTCTGATACTAGTTTCAACGACTTGATGGGTCTCCTGAGAGCTATGCTTCCTAAGCCTAACTTGTTGCCAGCTAACACCTATCAACCCAAGAAACTGATATGTCCATTATCACTTGGTGTGGAAAAGATCCATGCATGTATTAATCACTGTGTACTTTATCGCAAGAAATACGCTGACTTGGACAAGTGTCCAACTTGTGGGGCGAGTAGGTACAAAAAGGATAACAGTGCCGCCGATAGTGACATTACCGAACCAAATTCATTGGTCGAGCCAGGGAAAAAGATTCCGGCCATGGTGATGTGGTACTTGCCAATCAAAGATCGAATGAAGCGATTGTTCTCGAACCCCACAGACGGATGGTATGATTCGACATCCCGCCGATGCTCGACAGTGGAAAAACTTTGATTCGAACCACCCAGAATTTGCAAATGATCCAAGAAATGTCAGGTTTGCGTTGAGCACGGATGGAATGAATCCGTTCGGTGACCTAAGTAGCTCGCACAGCACTTGGCCAGTTCTGCTCACCATGTGTAACCTTCTGACATGGTTATGTCAGAAGCGAAAGTACATTTTGTTGACTCTTCTTATACAAGGGCCAAAACAGCCTGGCATCGACCTAGATGTGTTTCTTGAACCTTTGATGGAGGATATGCAAGAAATGTGGGAAGAGGGTCTACGATTATTTGATGCATACCGCCAGGAGTATTTTACTCTGCGTGCTATCATATTTGTTACTATAAACGATCTACCAGCCAATTTTTCCCTATCCGGACAGATTAAAGGAAAGACCGGATGTCTAATATGTCTGGACAACACATCGTACATATACCGACCTCATCAAAAATTTATTTTACATGTGTCATCGTCGATTCTTACCACGAAGCATAGGTATCGTGCGATGGCTACCTTTTTGACAAAACCGCCGAGGTAGGTACTGCCCCCGAAGCAAAGGATGGTTGCACGGTGTTCAAGCTGACAAGGAACATAAAGGTCATGTTCGGCATGGGAAAGAGAGCTTCAGGCAAGAGGAAGAACGAAGTGGTAGAAAACACGCTGCCCTTCAAGAAATATTCAATTTTTTTCAAGTACCTGACGTACTGGAAAGACCTGGAGATTCGTCATGCCATCGATGTCATGCACCTCGAGAAAAACGTGTTCGACATCACCATCGGGACTTTACTTGACATCCCTAGTAAAACAAAGGATGGGTTGAAGTCACGTAACGACCTAGTCAATTTGGGCATAAGGAAAGATCTCCACCCAATAGAGCTAACGAATGGTAAGATTGAGATTCCTCCGGCATGCTACTCAATGACACTAGAAGAGAAAAAACTTTCTGTAAATGTCTTCGTGGATTGAAAGTGCCAACTGGATTCTCATCGAATATCCGGAAACTAGTATCAAGGAAAGATTTGTCGATTTCTGGATACAACGCTCACGACTATCATAAGATGCTTACGGTGTTTCTCCCTATCGCTATAAGGGCGGCGAAACCAAGGCACACCAAGGTAGTAATAACAAAGTCGTGTGCTATTTTTTAATCGAGTATCACGAAAGTTTTTGATCCGGAAGAATTAGGACCCCTTCAAAAATTCACAGTCGAGACAGCTTGCCAGCTAGAGATGTTTTTTCCTCCATCGTACTTCGACATGATGAAACATCTCATTGTTCACATTGTCCCTCAAATTATTGAACTTGGTCCTCTATACCTACATCAAATGTGGGCGTATGAACGATACATGGCTGTTCTGAAAGGTATGTCCGTAATCGTGCTCATCCGGAGGGCTCGATGATAGAGGGTTACACAACTGAGGAGGTTGTCGAGTGTTGCCTAGATTATATGAAAGATGCCAACCCCATTGGGATACCGATGCCTTGACATGATGGAAGATTATCTGGGAAGGGTACGGTAGGAAGAAAATGCTTCTACGACAACGATTACAAAGCGGTATCAGATGCACACAGCAGTGTTCTTCAAAACTCGCCATCGTTGCGCCCTACATTGAGCAACACACTTCCGAGATCAGAGCATGCAATCCTGGGCGATCCGATGATTGGGTTTTGAAAGAACAGAAGCGCACTTTCCCCCAATGGCTTAAGGATCAATATCTACCGTTTGGTGAATCACTCGAGGAAAAAACGGTAGAAAGACTTGCAGCTGGCCAAACAAGCCTTGTGACCTCATGGCAAGGGTATGACATCGGCGGATACTCTTTTTACACCAACAGCAAAGACAAGAAAAGCTCAGCGCAGAATAGTGGGGTTCGTGTCGAAGCGTTGGACGCAATAGGACAGAGGAAATCATACTATGTGATCATACAAGAAATATGGGAACTTGACTACGGTTTAAACATTCAGATCCCTGTTCTCAGATGTGAATGGGTGAAAGACAACATGGTAGATAAATTTGGATTTACGTGTGCTGAACGGAGTAAAATTGGACACAAGGATGATCCATGGGTCCTTGCCGAGCGTGTTGCACAAGTTTTCTATGTGAAGGATCCTTCCGATGAAAAGATGGACATTATTGTATCGGGCAAACAACACATCATTGGTATTAACAACATTGAAGACGCGTCCGACTATAATCAATACGACGCCATTTCGTTATTCACAGATCTTTCTACGCGGATGAAACACATTGAAAGTGTCCTCGACGAATCAAAGTTTGCATCCGTGCGGAAGGATGTTAATCCAAAAATTGTAAAACGCTAGCTTGTTTTTTTGTGTATATTACGTTTCTTCTCCACCCTCCAAACTTTCTCTACTATGTAAATACAACATGTAACTCCTAATTATAAAATTTGGTAATTTTTTGATTGGTTTTGCTATATTTCTTTGATTTATTTTATTTTCATGAATTTTTTTGCCAAGTCTCACATTTGAACTACAAGTGATTAAAAAAAAGAATAAAATTAGTGGAAAAATTATATTCATGTTGTTTGGACATGCTTGAGTCATTATCCTATAAATGAGAATAAATTTTGAATTTTTCTTCATGATACATGATTAGGAACTTATTGACCAAATGATTTTAAAATTGTATAAATAGAAAACGAAGTCAAAAAATCATGAAAATTGTCTGGATGTCATGATATTATACGTAGAGGTTGTGGTAAAAAATTGAGAGGGTTTCGAATATTTTATCAGATACGTTATCGCGTATGGTCGGCTTAAGGGCCCTCGCACTCGGCAAAATTTTGAAAACAATTTCTTCTCCACCCTCCAAACTTTTCTCTACTATGTAAATACAACATGTAACTCCTAATTATAAAATTTGGTAATTTTTGATTGATTTTGCTATATTTCTTTGATTTATTTTATTTTCATGAATTTTTTTGCCAAGTCTCACATTTGAACTACAAGTGATTAAAAATAGAATAAAATTAGTGAAAAAATTATATTCATGTTGTTTAGACCTGCTTGAGTCATTATCCTGTAAATAAGAATAAATTTTGAATTTTTATTCATGAAACATGATTAGGAACCTATTAACCAAATGCTTTTAAAATTGTATAAATAGCAAACGAAGTCGAAAAATCATGAAAATTGTCTGGATGTCATGATATTATACGTAGAGGCTGTGGTAAAAAATTGAGAAGGTTTCGAATATTTTATCACAGACGACGCTCACAAAGCCGAAGATTCTCCAGAGAAGATTAAAAGTGTTGAAAAGGATTGGTTAGATTTAGAGAAAAAGTGACAGCCGAATTGTCGTTTGATTTCAAAAAATTTTCCATAAGCAATAATTAGCATATATTGATGTATGGAAAAATTTGGTAATTTTTTGAATCAGTTTGATAATTTTTTTATTAATATCCAATTTGATGCAAAAAGGAGGGGGTCGATTATCGCGTGCGGGCCGCTTAAACCGCTCGCACGGGAAAACATCTTCCCGTGCGGGCCTCTTAAACACCCCGCACGGGAAAACCATCTTCCCATGCGGGCCGCTTAAACCGCCCGCACGGGAAGATCGTTTTCCCGTGCGGGCCGCGGCCCGCACGCGAAGATCGTTTTCCCGTGCGGGCTATAAAGCCGCCCGCACGGAAAGATGGTGGCCTATATATACTCGCGCGCGGGCTCCCAAATTTTTCTAAGTCCCCAGGCGAAATCCAAACAACCACCGCACCGTCAGGCGGCCAAAATCCAGCGCCGCCACCGGATCCCCGCCCTGTTCGCCGTCCCGCGCCGCCGATCCAAGCACCGCCGCCGCTCAACCCTAACCCTCGCTGCCGCCGCGTCGATGCTCATCCCTAACCCTCGCCGCCACCGCCGCCGCTCAACCCTAACCCTCGCCTCACCGCCCCATCCTCTCTCTCTCCGTTGCCACTGTCGGCCTCAAGACTGTCGCGCCGCCCATCCGTGCCCATTCACCGACCTCACCGGCCGTCGTCCGCCCCTTCACCGCCCCCCTCTCTCTCTCCGTCGTCGTCGTCGTCGGCCTCAAGACCGCCGACCCCACCACCGCCGGCCCGCCCTCATAGCCACCTTCACCGAGACCGTCGGCCCATCCCCACGCGACCGCTGCCGGCCCCATCCCCGCGCGATCTCCGTCGGCCACCGGTTAGTACTCCCCCCGGGAATGTGGATGTTTATGCTATGTTCTTGCGAGAAGATGATTATGCTAAGTTGATTATATGGATGTGGATGAATGGATTATGGATATGATTATACTGTGATGGATGTTTTTGGGATAGTAGTAGAGTATAGAAAAATATGATGTGTTGATGAATGGATATATAGAAAATGAATGTAGATGAATGGATTATGTATGAATTTTGGATGAATGTTAGTAAAATTTTTGATGAGTTTTTGATATAACTGTAAAATGGACTTTTATTTATTTGATGGAACTCTAGTTAATTTTGATGAGAATGTAAAATGGACTGTTTATTTTTTGATGGATTTGTCAATGAATTTTTTGTGTGAAATGATGTGTAGGACTTCAATTTTTTGATGGAGAAAAAATTCAGCGACTCAGGTTTTAAAAAAATGATTTCAGCAACAGTTTTGGACGTATATGCAGAGGCTTGATGTTTTCATTGGTGAATGAAATATTTTATTATTTAAAAAAATTTGGACGCATATATAGATAGCCTGTCAGAGTTAATTAATTAAGTTTCTGGTAGTGGTGAGGAAATAGTTATGAAAATTCCTATGGGATTCTACCGTTTTCTCCTCAACTTTCGAGATGAACTTTGTAGGGTTTGATTTGATTTGATTCTTGTAAGCATTTTCTGTATGCGTGTTACCTTTTGGAACATACCGGAGAAATTGATTATAAATATTCATGTACAACCCAATCAATTTCTCTCAATTATCCAAGGATTATTTTTTTTAAAATATAGCACAAACTCATACGCTCACAACACGCGCACACTCATCTTTATGAATGCAGAGATTACACCTTAACCTTGTGAACACCTAAAAACAATTATTTAATTTTCAGACAACATCAATTGTGCCTTTCAATGAACCCTTGATTATAAAAAATCCTTGACCATTGCATCCATGGATCACTCGTATTTAATTGCACTATTCCTAAAAGCGCCTTTGTGCAAATCACCCATGGTGAAGTTTAGCAACTCCCCAAATTGCTACAGGATTCCATCATTTTAAATCTTTTAATTTTGGAGAGCTTTCAACCATTAGCTTAAAAATCATGTGAAGTATTCTCTTAGCAAGTTCAAACGCTACCCAAAAAAAACATCTATCACTGTCGGCTCATCCTCATCACTGTGGGTTCTATTAGAAACCGATAATGATAAGTGGATTCAGGGTAAAAGAAATCAATTTGTAAAACAGTCGAGCAACACGGTCGATTACTTATTGTCGGATCAATTGCCGGTCTTTGATCCAGCAATGTTAGTGAGAGCACACGATTTCTTTCTCTTCCCCCTTCATCACTGTCCTCTCCCTTTGCCTCTCTCAAATCATTTTTCTTTGGGAATCAAAGAGACCATTGCTGCATATCCTTTTTTTTCAATTACATTTTATCTCTTAAGTATTAAAACAATTGCTACACAATGTTTTAAATATACGACGTTGTTAACTTTATTATGTCTTATATCTAACTTTGACCACTATTATTTTTTTCTAGTAGAGTACTCATTCCATTTCAAATTGATCAGCATATAATTTTTTAAGGTTATTCCTAAATGATCAATTTATTAGAATTCACTACCTAAGAAACATCGATGCACAAAATACCGTCTCCTCGGTAAATTCTAATCTCCCTCTCTCCTCTCCCTCTCCTCGGTCTCTCATCTCTCATCTCTTTCCCTCCCCCAATCTCACCTCTTCTCACGGACAAAATAGACAAACAAATGTATTGTCATCGCTCATCTCTAATAAAGAGAAGAAGAAGGAAATAAATACATTTTTTTCATTCTTCTTCTCTTTAGTTTTTTCTCTATATTTTTTATGCATGTCCTTAATATTATATAATATAACAAGTTGTGCGTTCACAAATTTCACAAGTTGTGCGTTATGAACAACCGGAGATCAAATGTTGAACGAGAAAGCTCCCTCCGAGGCACCCAACGTCGAATCAACGGAGAAGTCTTCGAGCGAAGGCACATGGCATGAACCAAGCGATCCGTTCATCAAAGTTATGCAAGCACCAAGCACCACCGGTTGAAGAAGACCCCGACTACATCCCTATCGAGCAAGCAAGTAAGTCCACCATATTGTTATGATCCCTATCGTAGGATCTCGTTTAACGTTATCTCGTTGTACGTATAGATGGAAGCAAGGCGCCGCTCAAGAAGAAAGGCCACCAAGTCTGTCGTCCGGTCTGCCGAAGTCGAGACGGACACAGCAACGTCTGGTCCGGTAGAAACCGACACGTCCGCGAGCGTTGGAGGACGTCAAAAAAGAAGACGTGGTCAGAGAAGTAAGAACCAACCCCCAAGGAGACATATTATATCACCTCTCTGAACCAGGATGGGAAGCCATTAGAGCCCAAGGTAGCAATGACAAAGTTCAGCAGCGCTTGCGGGGTACTGGCCAGAACCCACGGGCCGTTAAATGTAGATTCCTGGGAGCAGGTGGATGACAACTTGAAGAACTTCATATGGAACGAGCTGCAGAAGTGGCTTGTATATCCGCCTAGTTCAGAGGCTCTGGGAAAAGAGTTTGCATTAAAAATGATTGGGGGGTGGTGGAGGCAGTGGAAATCGGACTTGAACACTCACTACGTGCAAAAGAACAAGTCCCCATTCGAAGACTACGGTGGGATTACGCCCGCCGAATGGGATAGGTTCGTGGCGAAGATGACAAGCCCTAAAGCCTTAGCACGGAGGAAGAAGATGTCCGACCTCGTGAAAAGGAACAAGTACCCGCACCGGTTGGGCTCTAGTGGCTACGATGGCCACGTAGAGAAGTGGCGAGCAACCGAAGAACAGTTTGCTGCCCAAGGAAAGCCCCTACTTGTGGATGCACTAAAAGAAAGAAGCAAAAACTGGGTGTGGGCACGCAGCACGGGACAGGTCACCGACGAGGGAGAGTCCTTTTCGAGGATCCGGATATAGAGCGTGTGACCACAAGTCTAAAAGACATTGCCGAAAAGGAGAAGACTGGGAATTTATTGCTAAAAGGGAACACGATCGTTGACACCGCATTTGGGCAACCCCAACATTCGGGACGAGTAAGGGGTGTATCGTCAAAGACAAGTTGGAAAGAAGGGTTTCCTGGGGAAACTGCAAGTTACAAGAAAAGGGACAGGTACAAACATAAATTTGAAGAAAAGATAGCAAAACAAGTTGAAGAGCATTTCTACTCTCTTGTTGCACAGAATCGCCAAGCCTTCCCTAACTTCTTTCAGCAATCCGAAGAACCCATAGTACAAATGCCCAGCAGCGTCGGGTCAGTTGACACCGCACCCTATCCAGTAGATACCATAACTGGCCCGATGCCGTGCAGCCTCCTTGTGCCGATAGGAAGGGCCGGAAAGAGAAAGGAGGTAGGTATAGGACTTGCCATACCAGGGCGACAATTTCACAACACTCCAATCCCTGAGGATTATGCAAGAGTGCAGGTGGCCAAGGTGCATGCAGAGCATAACAGCTTAGAGCTAGACATTCTAGCACCTGAAGGGATAGAATTGCTTGGAGATGCGGTGAATCAGTTCATTCTATGGCATCGACGAGATATCCTGCTGGTCGGTACATCGTCAGCATCCCCAGTATAGCCGGTTCCTCAGATTGCTGCTGCGCCTGCACTGCCTTCTCCACCAGGGCCTACTTCCCCACCTAGGCCTGCTTCCCCACCTCGCTCCCCACCTCGGCCTGCTTCCCCACCAAGCTCCTCTCCTAAGGATAAAGGTCCTGATTCGCCAATGCTGTCAACCCCTAAAGTCATCGCAGAACATATTCACCAATCTCCTCAGACACCACAGTCAGCATTGGAGGTACCTCAAAGGCCCCTACTGAAAACAACAAGCCTTCCAAGTCCGAGCAAGCTTCCATCTCGTCAGATTATCCCAAAGATGATTCGATCAAGCTATAACAAGGAATTAATGGCAAAAGACGAGATAAACCTAGTGTTCTTGGCTTTCAGGGGGAGGGGGCCGACTGACAAGCCGCAGGATCAACCGTCAAAGTTGTCAGAGTCAGAACAATCGGTGAAGAACCAAGCGGAGGACCTGCAAAATTGGACTTCGGACGAAGTGCCAACAAAGTACGAGTACGGCAAGCCGTTCCTGCCCTGGCACGTCATGGATGCCCTGGGAAATCAGGCTAATGCACGACTGGTACCTAAAGGCGTCCAGATTGGGGCTCAGCATGCTTACCGTGAAGGTCCCGGATAATGCTTTCACCAGTGACCCAAATGGGATATTGGTCATCGATTTCAACGACCTTCACGCATTATTCAAGATGGAAAAAATAGATATAAATCTCGTTGCTGCGTTTTGCCTGTAAGTATAGACTAACTTAATGTCATTAATAAATTCATTTGCAAACTAACTTGTGAATAATTAATTACTCGTTGCATTACTTAGGATGCAATACGCAGACACGAAAAAGACCAATTATCCAGCTGCATACTTAACCCAACAAGGATATGCTGGACGGAACATGAGGTTCATGTTCGTGAAGATTCCGATGAGCTCAAAGGCAAAACAAAGAAACAAAAAGCCGCGATCATCAAACAAATGCACAAGGACAAGATGATCGCGGTATCATTCTACTTGGGCAAGGCTATGTTGGAGCACAGAGACAAAAATGTCCTCATGGTCCCTTATGCGTTGCATTATGTAATATTCGTCCGTAAAACCGATATTTTACTACGATATCACCTACAATTAACATCTCTTCTTTCGCAGCGATCACTACATACTATTTCTGGTATATCCGCGGGACCACGTGGCCGTAGTGCTTGATCCGGCACACTATAACCAGGAAACATTCAAAGAGTTCCTCGCCATTTTAAATTTGTAAGTACTATCATGCACCTTTTAATACGTTTTGTCTGTTTTTACTATCGAATATACAATTGATCAGTGAAACATGCAATTATTTTATCTATAGAGCACACCATCATTATGTAAGAAACGGTGGCCTGGTGAATGATCCACAAAAGAAGAAGCTTCTTGTGAGGACAAATTTTCTGGTAATTATATGCTCTCTATATGCCAAGATTTTATACTGTTAATTTTAAATTACTAACGCACATAATAAATTTTATTCAACACAGTGTTATAAGCAACCACCGGGCACTGACCTTTGCGGCTACTACGTGTGCGAGATGCTCAGAATCTACGGGAGATACTCTACTAAGTTAGAACAAGTAAGTTCAAATCGTTGTAACTCGTTCATTCTAACACGGATTTTATCAAAACTCAAACCTAAATCTACGTAAAATCGTAGCCTAGTGTTAGGAGCCGCTTTTGCGATTTATTGGCTTTTATTGGATCTTATTGGATTTTATTTGAATTCTAATCGAAATCAAATTGGATTTCTCACACGTAAGATAGAGTCCAAGGGAACCATTGAGAACGTCAAAGACTCAAGCCAACAAGGTCACGAGCAAGGCAAGTCATCACACCTCTTCGAACATATTGATCTCAATTACGAAATAATGTTGTTTTAAACTTCAAATATGCATGCTATATACACAAATTAATACCTATACTTGAAATACCATGCCTTGACATTGTTTACCTTTAGATATAAGCTTTGTAACCCTTGATGTGATATAACCGAAGGATATCTTCGGTAAAATGCTTAGCTATGCTTATATTAGATTCATGCATACTCATGACTTTACAAAAAAAGCTTTATGCTTCGGCAACTACCTTAGGGAAGACAGTTGAAATACGGCATGTGGAGACATGAGCGCCACATTGCCTAGAACATGATGAAATGAGTTTTTATGAAAACCAAAAATGAAAAACCAATGTTTTAGACTGGGGCGGATGGATGGATTTGGGTGGATTCCAGCAAAGGCTAGTACCGTCCCTGGTCAATTAAGGACCGAGTCATAGGACTTACAACTTAGAACGAGCCAGTACAATCGTACTTCTCGAATGGGTATAGACCTAGCGGAGTAGATAGCCAAGTGGAGGCAGTATCCCTGCATGGTGGTTCAGGTGTGGGTGTTGAGTTAAGGACCTACCAATAGGTAGAGTGTCCTAGGCCTACCAATGGTAGAGTGCCCATGATTGTGATAAGACAAAAGGCCTTTATGTGAATAATAAACTAAACTTAACGATGACTTAAAGATTAAGTGAGTTTTCCCCCTTACCCCGGGAACGCCCAGAACTCCTCTCACTGCTAGGAAACGACGGCTAGAGTGCATGAGGACTTAAGTTCATGGAGCGGGTACTGCCAAAGTGAGGTTATCGAAAAGCTTTGCCGTGACCGTCCCATATAGAGGGATGTAGGCTCATTCAATGGGCAGTTGCGGAGTACGGGTAAAGTGTGCATCCACTGTAGTGTGAGTAAATCAATCTATTCGAATAGCCGTGCTCGCGGTTAATGAGCGACGTGACAAGTTTCTCCCGTGGCTAGACTCATAAGTTTTAAAATGATGGGTTGGTATGCATAATGATTTTGTGTGCTGGTGGACTCAACTTCTCGACCTGCGAGAAGGGGTAGACTCCCCAGAAAACCAGACGATCCGAAGACGGGAAACCATCCTTGGTATCACGATGGATGGCAGACAGAACCGTCACTGATTTAATATACTCTGAAACTAAAACTTGACTGGCTAGATGTTAGGTTTGTGAAATGATCTGCGAAAATTGGCTTTGTGCAAATAAACCACAGCCACCCTTTGAATGACCCTATCATGTACATCATTTTGTGTTGGCTTGCTGAGTACGTTGGGTACTCATCCTTGCTATATGCACAAACCAACAGATGTAGGCATGGAAGACCTGGAGGAACCGTACGCATACTACCAAGATGAATATAGACAATGGAGCACAATAGGTCTTAGTTCCCAGTCGTTGCCTGTAGGCGATCGACATGCCGCTGCCTTCCATCTGCTATCTTATCTAATTTCTGTTTTTGGTTGTATCTAGACCGTAGGTCCTATATGTATTGGATATTGCCTTCGGGCCTAATATTGTAATACTTTTGGTGTAAGACTATTCGTGCACTTTGCACCTGATAATACAGTACTGTATTCGTGGGTACCAAACTACTTGATCCAGGGAAATGGTACTATAAATACGAATGATTCCCGTTCCAAAAACAGGGGTCCACAGAGCTGGTACCTGAGCAGTGTGACTGTAGGATAAGGCCAACTGGCGCCCCACCCCTTTATAGCTGGTTAAAGGGAAATATCCCAACATAGGATTATTTTGAAAATACAGACTATTTTTACAAAACAAATATGTTTTTCCTTACACCCTTGACCCCCAATTCTCTACGAACATTTGATTTTTACCACTACCTTCAAAAATAGATGTCGGACTATGATCATGTTGGAACTTGGGAGATTGTTTAACCCACTAAAACAATGAGAGTACACAGAATAAGGCCCCATCGATAGCTTAACCTTTACTTTTCTCTTTCTCTCTGACAATAGATGGGAAAAGACAAGGGCAGTAAATCAAGATCCCAGCAGTCTCATGGATTAACCCAGAGCGACCCTGTGGACACTCCACCTCCTTTCCCTATGAACCCGACCTTAGACTAGGTAGTGGCTAACCAGACATAGTTAATGGTCATAATGATGCAACAAATGCAACAACACTTTCAACAGCAACCAATGCAAATTCCGGGTCGCCCGAGCAAAGCCGTACGTTCCGTCGCAAACCCCGATGACTCCCGCAAGTATACCGTCAAGCCCAAAGAGAGCGGTAACACCGTAACACCTTGAAAATCAAAGAATTTGAAATCGGAAATTAAAAATCGGAACTTACAAAAACTTTTGGTATTTTTACATCTCGTCGTGTTTATTGCCTCTTATTTGCCAGCTTTGTTGCGTGAAATTAATAAAGAGAAATTTATCTAAAAGATTGAGAAAAACCAAATAATTTAAAAATCCCAAAGGAAAGGAAATTTCAAAATAAAGGTTTGAAAATAAAAATTATAAAAAGATATATAGGCAAGTTGATGAGAATTTATTTAGAATCAAAAATCACATCTTTGGGAAAAAGGGAAAATGAATTAAATAAAATATATATAATATAATATAATATATAAAAAAGGGACAAAAGGGTTGGAAACATAGGTTAAAATTCAACTTTTGACTAGGCTAGGTCATATTTTAATTTTAATGTGAAGGCAAAATGGAATGGAAGAAAATAGAATTTAATTCGGGAAAATAGAAAAGTCTACTGTTCATTGCGCGTCACCTGTTCGACGCCGCACCCGGGCCCCTGCACCACCCTCGCCACCGCGCGTCGCGTGTCGCGCCTGCGACCCACGCCGTACCGGCCAATCTGCACGCGCCACGCCGCGTCGACGTTGCCATCGCCACACCGCCCGTCGCGTCACCACGCGGCTCAGCCGCCCGTCCCGTCGCCACCGAGCCCCGTGCCGCTGCGCCTCCGTCCCATCCCCCGCGTCGAGCCCCGCGCCCCTCCCTGCCGCGTCGTTGGCCGTCGCCGTCGCTGCACCGCTGTTCCCGTGCCGCACCGCTATTGCCGCCTAAGCTCAAGCCGAAACATCCCGCTATAAATAGGGCACCTCGGCCAAAACTTAGAATACAAAATTTGTCCGTTATCGTCTCATCTAACATCCTCCCAAATTTCCCCAAATTCTATCCACCCTAGCTCTAGAATTCCACGAAACACCGAAGAACCCTAAACCTGGCCGCCCGGAGTGAGAAGCCAAAATCCGTTCTCCTCGGCCGATTTCGTAGCAAATTGGAGGTACGTTGACAATCTATGAACCCTAAGCATCATTTCCCCTAGCTTGGTCGAGCCAATTTCTCGCCGGAGCACGTCGGCGGCGAGCGCCACCGAGCTCTCTGTTTAGGCCGCCGCCGTGCGCACGTCGCCAGGCCGTCTCGGCTCTTTTCCGGCCAAACCGACCCCGTACTTAGCATCCCCGTGCCCTGTAGATACTCTGGGAATACTTGGATTGGCCGAAACGCCGCCGGATCCCGCCGACACCATGCGCCACCACCGCCATGGCCGCCTCGCCGTCGCCAGCCCTCCCTGTTGCCTCCCCGGTCCGGGCAAGCCCCAAAACGCGATCCCCGTGGTCGGTAGATGGACGAAAACCCCTTAGCTCCCCTAGTCCGGCCGTCCTCGCCACCGTTCGCCCTCCTCCCCGTCGGTCGCCGGCGCTAACAGAGAAGGAGGAGAGAGAACAGAGAAGCGAGAGAGAAAACAAAAAAAAGAGAAAAGAAAGAGAAGAAAAGAAAAAGGAAAAATTTAGAGCAAAATTAGAAGAATTTAGGAAAAAGTTTTGGAAAATATTTGGGGAAAATCTCTGGGCAAAATATATATTTTTCTCTCGGAAACAAATTTGGATTTCAAAAATAATTAGGGACTAATTATTAAATATGAATTTGGAGATATTTAACTATCGCGTAATTTATTTAGCACCCTAGGAATTTATTTATGACTTAGCTTGTCATCAAATATTATTTTTAATATATGAATTTTCTAAACTTCAAGATCCAAATTATTCAAGATAGTGTCTAAGCTTCAAGATTAAATAAATTTATAGATCCAATTATTTTAACCCTAGGGCTTATCAACCCAATAAAATTTGGATAAAAATTAGAGGTTAACCATTTCCTTTTAATTATTATATTTTGAGTCATCAACCGTAATATTTCACAAATTAAAATGTATTAACTCGAGATAATGCCACATCATAGTCGGTTCAAGCAAGACTTCAATTTATCATAACTCGCTCATTCTAACTCGGATTCTAGCCAAACTCGAACGTAAATTCATTTAACGCCGTAGATTCGTCTCAGGAGCCTCTTTTGCAATTTACTTGGCTTTTATTGGATTTTATTGAATTCTAAACGAATTCAATCCTTTCTTTTCGCACGTATGATTAGCATCCGAGGAAACAGGCGTTGACTACGTGGAAGACACCGTCCAACAAGTGTGCGAGCAAGGCAAGTCATCACACCTCTTCGAACATGTCGATCCTAATTGCGAAATGATATTGATTTAAACTTCAAATATGCATGCTATACACGAAATACCTATGCTTGATATGCCATGCCTTGATATTGAATACCTTTAGATACCATCTTTGTAACCCTCGATGTGATATAACCGGAGGATATCTTCGGTAAAATGCTTAGCCATGCTTATACTAGAATCTTGCATACTCATATTTTTACAAAAGCTATATGCTTGGGCAACTACCTTAGGAAAGGTAGTTGAGATACGGCATGTGGAGACAT
The DNA here is from genome assembly GCA_019925245.2 of Oryza australiensis. NCBI lineage: Eukaryota > Viridiplantae > Streptophyta > Magnoliopsida > Poales > Poaceae > Oryza > Oryza australiensis. The sequence goes on along the minus strand of JAIFGZ020000545.1, from coordinate 437,001 downwards.
GAGCGCCACATTGCCTTGAACATGATGAAAATAGTTTTGATGGAAAAATGAAAGTACAAAACCAATATTTTTAGACTGGGGCGGATGGATGGATTTGGGTGGATTCCAGCAAAGGCAAGTATCATCCCTGGTCAGTTAAGGACCGAGCCATGAGACTTTTAACATGGAATGAGCCAGTACAACCGTACTTCTCGAATGAGTATAGACCTAGCGGAGTAGATATCCGAGCAGAAGCAGTATGCCTACGTAGTGGTTCAGGTGTTGGGTTGAGTTAAGGGCTTACCAGTAGGGGATTTACCGCTGGTAGGTACCTGGGCAAAGATCGGGTCATACGATCAATATGAGGAGATGAAGATGAAGGTTGGAAATTGAAGATGGAGCAAGTCTTTCTCTTTCCCCGGGAGCACCAGAACTCCTCTCACTGCTAGGAAAGGACAGCTAGAGTGCAAGAGGAATTAAGTTCATGGAGCGGGTACTGCCAAAGTGAGGCTATCGAAAAGCTTTGTTGTCACCATCCCATACAAAAGGGATGTAGGCTCATTCAATGGGCAGTTGCGGAGTACGGGTAAAGTGTACATCCACTACAGTGTGAGTAAATCAATCTATTCGAATAGCCGTGCTCGCGGATAATGAGCGGCGTGACAAGTTTCTCTTGTGACTAGACTCATAAGTTTTAAAATGATGGGTTGTTATGCATAATGATTTTGTGTGCTGGTGGACCAACTTCTCGAGATACGAGAAGGGTAGACTCCCCAGAAAACCATGACGATCCGGTGGCGGGAAGCTATCCTTGGGATCACAATGGATGGTGGACAGAACCGTTGCCGACTTAATGAACTATGGTAATAAAACTTGACCAGGCTAGATGTTAGGCTTGTGAAATGATTTATGAAAATTAGCTTTGCACAAATAAACCTCAGCCATCCTTTGAATGACCCTATCATGTGCATCACTTTCGTGTTGGCCTTTTGAGTACGTTGGGCATTCACCCTTGCTATACGCACAAACCTTCAGATGGTGGGAACGAAGGACTGGAGGACCCCTATGCCTACTGCCAGGAGGGCGAAGAAGAAGAAGGTGCCTACTAGGTCTTAGTCCCTGGTCGTTGCCTGTGGCAATCAACGAGCCGCTGCCTTCCGTCTTCTATCTTATATAATTTCTGCTTTTGGTTGTATCCGGACCAGTAGGTCCTGCATGTATTGGATATTGCCTTCGGGCCTATTATTGTAATATATTTGTGGTGTAAGACTATTCGTGCACTTTGCACCTGGTAATTCAGTACTGTATTCGTGGGTACCACACTACTCGATCCAGGGAAATGGTACTATGAACACGAATGATTCTCGTTCCAAAAACGGGGGTCTACAAACACCAAACCCGCCATTGGGATGGAAGGAAACACTTGACCCCCGCTACGGTTTCATGGAACAAGGACATGGAGTAAAGAACAGTACATGGGACAAGTACACCAGGACCCCAATCGAGGGAGAGATACAGTGCGGAAGAAAGGATAAAGAATCCAATCAAACAACCGGCCAAGGTTTCAGTTCGCCACCATCTAACCCCAAGAAGAGGAAGTCACCAAAATGGAATATAGGTGGTACTGGCAAGATGATCATTACAAGCACAGTGTGTACCCCTGAAGATACTGAGGAGATTCCCCAACGTCTAAGGAAGAATATGAGTTGCTTCAACTGTGGGGAGTTTGGACACTTTGCCAACCACTACTCCAAGCCACGCAGCATCCCTCCTCTTACTGGTGCCAATGCAACAGCCATAGGTGGCAACCCTAGATCGGGCGACAGCCCAAACAACTAGACAAGAAGTATGCATCAACTCTGGTCTTGCTTTGGATGGAGTTAAGACAGCAATGACCATACCTCTTCCCCTTAGCTAAGACAACCCCAGACCAATGTTAGTTGTTGTCGTATTGTGTTGTGTGGGACTGTGCATGGCAGTCTGATGTACCCCTCCTATGATGTAACATATATGAACTAATGAGAAGTTATATGTTATATCCTAAACGAGTTTATTCCACCATGCTAGTTGTGTGCAAAAGATCACTTAAAAACAACTGGAATTGAAAAATCGATTAGAACCGTGACCTTAGTCGATCCAATCTCTTACCCCATCTATATTCCTCAGATGACGCACTGTCACAGAGCCTCATCAACCAACGAAAACCCGCTGGAGCCTAACCTCTCCACCCTAGCGGAGGTCATGGCTTTACAAACCCAACTGCTTCAAGCCATTGCCAACAACCAAGGACAATGTGGAGGATCAAGCTTAGGTGAGTTTATGCGAGCCAAGCCGCCAACATTCTCCATGGCAGAGGAACCGATGGATGCTGAAGATTGGTTGAGGGTAATAGAGAAGAAGTTGACTCTCGTCCGAGTACGGGAAGCTGACAGAGTCATCTTCACTACCAACCAGCTGGAAGGTCCCGCAAGTGACTGGTGGGGACACCTACAAAGAGACTCGGGCTGAAGATGCCGGAGAAACAACCTGGGAGGAATTCACGGCCGCCTTCCGTGAAAATTTTGTACCCGCTGCGGTCATGAGGATGAAGAAGAATGAGTTTCGTAGGTTGCGCCAAGGCAACACCTCGGTGCAAGAATACCTCAACAAGTTCATGAAGCTTGCTCGTTACGCCACAAGTGACCTGGCGGACAAAGAAGAGAAGATGGATAAATTTATCGAAGGACTGAACGACGAGTTGAGAGGACCGATGATCGGTCAAGACCACGCCAGCTTCCAAAGCCTCATCAACAAGGTCGTGAGGCTTGAGCATGACCAAAGGATGGTTGAAAACAACCGAAGAGAAGGCTTGCTCTGGCCCGTCCAATTCAAGGGACATCTCAGCGACCCAAAGGAGCAACACCAACAGGATGGAAACCAGCCGTCATAGCGGCCAATCGTCCCTCTGCACCCAACAACGCTAGCAGGCCACCGACAACACCTTTCCACACCCCGGCCCCCACTTTGGCAGCACCGGGAAACCGGAATGTTAATTGCTTCAACTGCGGAGAATTCGGGCATTATGCCAATCAATGTCCCAAACCGCACAACACACCCAACCGTATTGGAGCCAACGCCACGGTTGTGAGAGGAACCCCTACCCCGGTGCCCGGACGAAGCTTGTTCAGAACGCCCCAGCCGAAGGAGGCTACCACCGGATTCCGCCATGGCCAAGTGAACCACGTGCGTACAGGAGAAGCCCAGGAGGATCAGGTCATGCTAATGGGTATGTTCTCTATCCATTCTGTACCGATTAATGTTTTGTTTGATTCTGGAGCTTCGCATTCTTCCATAACCTCAAAAACAAGCACAGAACATAACCTACGTCAGGTAGACCTAAAGAGACCCATAATAGTACATTCACTCAGGAGAGATATAGCTGTACCCCATACCAGCGCCAATATGCCCATCAGAAGTAGAGACATAGTATTTTCTTCAAACATCATAATACCGCCACAAACCCTCAGTATCGTTCTAGCAAGGACCGGTTGACTGAGAACAAGAAAGTTATAACCTGTGACCAAGAGATAGTCACCATGACCACCCCCAGGATTTCACCGACAAACATAACCATGGACCGAGACTCAATAAAATGTAAAATTTACACTACTACCCATGGTTGGAATGCCAGTAAGTTCAGAATTACCCGGACATATTTCCTAAGGATTTGCCCAGAATGCCCCTAGCCATGATATGAAGTGTATCATTGACCTAATACCTGGTACTACCCCATATCTAAGAGACCCTACCGGATATCGGCTAATGAGCCAGAAAGAACCTTAGGCGTAGATCAGAGGAGTACAAGCAAAAAGATTGTGTGCGCCCTAGTTCTTCTTCCTAGAGAACCCTGGTATTGTCTGTCAAGGAGAAACAAAGAAGCTTAGTGATAACAACACGTAAGAAGTAACCACACTCGCAATCTCGGTAGATTCCTCTAGAGAATAGTTATCTTAGGTTCACGGCAACCCCTCTAGTTCTCGGAAACCACCTTAATGTTACTTGAAGGATGACCTAGGAAAAATTTCCCATTGCCTTGCCCGGAAGCAAATAAAGCTCAAACAACGACTTGGGAATTCCAACCACTCGGATGTGATACGGAAAACCCATCCCGGTGAACCATTCCGACCTAAGGGTTGAGAGTAAGCTCATGAGATCGACAGATAGACCAAAAGGGTAAGCCATGATCTTGAGGACATGATAGGAACTTGTGCGTTGGACTCTATCTAGGAATGATGAAGATGCCAACCAAACCTAAAAATGCCAATATAGCCCTTACCCTAAAAAGGCAAGCTTGAACTTATTGTTAGGGGGGTAGAGTGACATAACCCTGGACCCTCAGATTGGACACTATGTTGAAGCTAGGTAAAACCAAACCTCCTCTAGATAACATCTTGTCACCCACCAAAATCACACGACTGCAATCCTACCAGGATCACCACCCGTCTGCCAGCTAAAGGTCTCTAAAGTTTCGCAACGACAAGTCTATTATACAACTTAAGGAAATTAGAGACCTACTGAATCTTGCATGCTTGAAGGATGCCCCAAGGATTAAGAGCTGACAACATCATGTTATCAGAAACAAAGAATCAAAGTGGACCACCCTTAGAAACTCGGTGATAGATTCCTGCGTCACCCTGAGCAGCCAACCTATTCGTCGTTCTATTAAGAAGAAGTCCTAATGGATCCATCCTATATGTTTATACCGACCGACTCCCAATCACGACCCGACCCAAATCTCGGGGACGAGATTTATTGTTAGGGGTAGGTTTGTAACACCTTGAAAATCGGAGAAATTAAAATCGGAACTTGCAAAAACTTTTGGTATTTTTGCATCTCGACGTGTTTATTGCTTCTAATTTGCCAATTTTGTTGCGTGTTATAAACAGAGTAAAATTTATTTGAAAATTTGAATAAGCCAAATAGGTTAAAAATCCTAAAGTGGAAGAACATTTCAAATAAAGATTTGGAATAGAAACTATAAAGAATGTGTACAGAAAAGGGCTAAGGTGTAACAAAACTTGATCTTTGGACCAAAACCCTATTTTTGAGAAAAAGTAATAATAATAAGTAAATAAATAAATTATATTAATAAAAGAAATTATAAAAAAGATATATATGGAAGTATAGGGTTGATAATTCATTTTGAATCAAAAATCATATTTTGGAAAAAAGGGAAAGAAAATAAATAAAATATATAAATAATATACAATATAAAAAGGGAAATTTTGCTTAGAGACACTGAACAACGTTGTTATTTGGCATTGGACACCGCCAACTCGATAATCGGCTGAGTACCATTATAAAAGCCAGTTTCTTTGCCAAAAGACACCGCAGACAATATTTTAATCGTTTTCATGGTTTGGGAGAGAGAAGCAGCGGTGAATGGACAATATTGACCCTGGCACGTTATATGGTTCGGTTGAACCAAGTCGTCGACTCGTCGCCTCGCCTATCTGTCTCTCTCTCCCTTCTGCGATCTGGAGCTGCAACCCTAGATCCGCGGTGTCACCGCGATGGCATGTGAAATGTATGTGAAATGACATGGTGCCTATACATTTGTTATGGCTGTGTGCAATGTCGTGAAAATTGACAATGTGAACCAATTGTCTTAGTACTTGAGAATACAGGAATAAGTCTTAGATAACATGAACAAGTCTCGCATGACACTACTTGACATCATAGGTACTAACAAAAGCATGCCACAATTGTTTTTGACATCTACTAACAAAAGCAGGTTCAAATGCTAACAAAAGCATGTGCTTCAGGCACTCCAGACTTGAATCTAATGCTTCAGGTCCTCTCGATAGTTTGCTACTTCTTTGCTGTCCTCTTGATGCACACTTTCTTCAGCTTCTTGGTAGGGGATGAACTTCCATCCGTAATCTCCACCATCCTTTTGCGGCTGTGTGAAGGGTCGCAGTTAGTATATAGGCATGAAAAATATAGATATGTCAAACAAAGGGTTGCAGTTACCTTCTAGTGTTGGCTGCAGGGATAGAAGGAGCTCCTACACTTGCACTGCATCCATCATTTTGAGACTGTTGGGTGGAGATTGTAGTAGATGGGTTGGATTTCTTGGTTCTTTTGGGCTTAGCTGCTGCAGGAGGAGGTGCATCTGAGTCATACACTGTCTCATTGCAAGTCTTCATCATGTGCCCAAATTGACCACATCTCTTGCACTGCAGCTTTCTATTAGTTGATTTGCCACCTTCTTCAGCTCCCTTCAACCTTCTTGTCCTTGGTCTTCCTGCTGCTCTTTTACACACGGGTGGCCAAAGTTTAAAACCCATGTCCACTTTAGGCCATTGGCTTCTATCAGTCATGGGCTGTATAACCCCTTCATATGTCTTCTTGAACATGGCTACGAGTAATATTCATCTACAAAATCCTCAACATTGTTGTTCCTCAATGTATTGATCAAGCATAGTGCATGAGTACGGGCGCCCAGTTATCGCCACCTTTGGCATGTTCTGTTGTTTAAATCAACAGTGTGTCTCCATGTTTTCAATTCCTTAGTGGTGCCTTGAATCTCTGCTGTGTTGTTTGCTCCTTTGTGTATGACATAATTCAAGTTTCTGCTCCTGGCATTCAGATCCTTTGTCATGTTTGGTAGAATCTTATCGGTGAGCCTATCTCGCTAGCATCATTCTCACCGCATGTTTCTCCATGATCATCCGCTCGATCCTATCCATTAGGGATATTACTCCTGCGACTTCTCGTTTCTAATCCAACTATTGAATGTCTCTGCAATGTTGTTTGTGACATAGTAACATTTGCTAGCGGTGAGAACCTCCATCCGTTCCACAAGTGCTTATGATTCGCTTCTATCCAACTTATTGCTTTTGGTGAAGCTTTCTTCATTATGTTGTAATGGATATCATATTGTTGCTGGTTATATGCCCTGCAACATGGCCATAGATGCTTCTTGAACACATCACCTCTATACCTCTTCTGGAAGTTCTTGACCAAATGTCTCATGCACTCTCTATGCTCAACTCCATTTGAGAAAACAGAAGTCACTGCTCTGTCAATTCCTTTACCAGCATCTGTATAGATAACAAGTCCTGGTGGGGAACCAATTGCAGTCTGCAGCTTCTGAAAGAACCATTTCCAGTTGTCTGCAGATTCTGATCCAAACACACCATATGCAACTGGAAACAACCAGTTGTTCCCATCTACTGCTGATGCTGAAGCTAGTTGTCCTCTCCACCTCCCTGTGAGCACTGTTGAATCAACTCGCAAGAATGGTCTACATCCATTCAGGAATCCATCAACAGATGACTTGAAAGCCACAAACATCCTTGTGAACTTCATCTTGTTTCCCACCTTTTCACAATCAATTTCCACAATGCTACCAGGATTAGTTCTCTCAACCTCTGCCTTGAAACTGAATGCATCAGCATAACTGTCCTGCCACTTGCCCTCAATTTCCTCTAGAGCCATCCGTCCGCCATCCGCACGACATAATAAGACAACCGGATGTTGTATTTCTTCTCCAAATCTTCCTTCGAACTGCACCCCTATTGTAGGTTGCTCTCTTAGGATGTTAATTACCCTGTCCCTCACCCAGGCATTGTTAGCCATACAATTGTGTTCTAATTTAGATGTGCTTGGACAAGTATGCTTGTCATACATCTTCTTTATCTGCAAAACAGTTCAACAACATAAACAAACATGTTGACAAAATACACAGAATAATTGCATACATCTTGCAATGCCTACCTGCCAAGTTTTGCCATCTTGCAGTTGAGATGCATGAATCCTCCACTTACACTTCTTCTTCTTGCTCTTTGATCCCTTGCAAATTCCTCTCGTACCTAGTTGACTCACTATAAAGACCTGCAATTTCAAACTCATTTAGTATTGCAAATTGCCTAATGGCTCTCTTAAAGGTATCCCCATCCTCAAATGTGACCCCACAAGCAATGGTTGGGTTTTCTAAGTTAGTAACATGTTCACAAACTTCACAACCTGCTTCATCATCAACATAAAGATCATCCTTATCAGTACAGTCAGTGTCAGAACCATCCACTGCTACATTGCCATCATTCAGGTCAGCCATGTATTGGTTCATCATTCAACCCAACATATTCTTCTTCATCTTCTTCCCAGGGCTCACCATCATCAGCTGCATTCTTCTTTCCTTTCTTCTTTGACCTTGGTACACTTTTCTCACCACTGCCAGCTTCATCATCAGAATCACTGTCCTCCTCTTCATCAGTATCAGAAACTTCTGGGTCTGCATCATCATTGTCAGGTGGTTGAACAGAAGGTCCTGGATCTACATAATCCAGTGCAGGTGGTTCGACAGAATCACTTTGACTATATGCAACTGGGTCTGCATCATCATTGTTAGGTGGTTGAACAGAAGGTCCTGCATCTACATAATCCAGTGCAGGTGGTTCGACAGAAACACTTTGACTATATGCAACTGGAACTGTGTCATACACCCCCACATACACAACCAGCCTCCTTAGATCCCAATACATGTCAATAGCATCCATCAACATGGAGTCAGTAATCAGAGTGGAGTGACATTTGTTCTGCTTGTCGAAATAACACAGATTCAAGCCCTGATTATGCCCGTAAGCAACCTTAGCAGCTACATCGTCAGTAAGATCCTTCAAATTGGTAGTATCTCTATCAACCACTAGTTCGAAATTATCTGTACAAGCATTAAGATTCGGAGTGGCCCGCACATTAATCCGGCAGGCAGTACTACTGTCCATCCTAAAAAATGAACATCAACAAAACAACATGAAATCCCTAGATTTGGCCCGACAAACACTAAGATGCGCAAGAGGAATCCATCAAATGGGCAAAACGACTACCCAACCCACAAACGCAATCAACAGAAAAGGGGAAGAATAGGCGTACCCTTCAGGAACCCATGCTAGATTCAGCCCCTTCGAAGGTGAATCTACACTTGGGCGCAGGCGCTTCACTTTCGCAGGGGACACCATCCTCACTGGTCCATCAAACAACGGGCACGAGCTGTGGTGGAAGACGCGGCGGAAGGCACGAGGTCGCCGGAGCTTCGTCGATGCGGGAAGGAAGGCGGCGGCGGGACCTGTGGCCGAGTGAAAGGAAGGCGGCGGCGGGACCTGTGGCCGAGTGAAAGGAGGGCAAGGGTTCGGGTCCGCATCTGGGGTGGGTTTGGGTCCGCATTGATCCAGGGGCAACCGATGTCATTTTCAAAATTTTCTCTCTCCCAAACCACGGAAACGATTAAAATATTGGCTGCGGTGTCTTTTGGCAAAGAAACTGGCTTTTATAATGGTACTCAGCCGATTATCGAGTTGGTGGTGTCCAGCGCCAAATAACAACGTTGTTCAGTATCTCTGAGCAAAATTTCCCATATAAAAATGGGCTAAAGAGTAGGAAATATAGGTTAAAATTTAATTTTTGGCTGGGCCAAATCATATTTTCAATTTTAGAATGAAGGCAAAAAGGAAAGGAGAATCATAGGATTTAAATCGGGATAATCAGAAAAGCTACTGTTCATTGGGCGCCAAGTGTTCGATCCGAAGCCGCACCGTACCCGGGCCCTCCCTCGCCACCGCGCGCCGTGCGTCGCGCCCACTACCGTGCTGCCCGCGCGCGCCGCGCGTGCTGCCTTGCACGCCACGCAAGGCCGCCGCCGCCTTGCGCGTTGCCGCACCACCCGCCGCTCGCCGCCTCGGGCCCCGCTCCGCACGCGTCGCTGCGCCGCCGCGTCCCCCACGCCGTGCGCCGCCCGCACGCGTACCCTTGCGCCCCACGCCGCACGCCGTTCGCGCCGCACACGTCCTCGCCCGACCCCGCCTCTGCGCGTCGACGCGTGTCGCCGCCGCGCGCCGCCTCACCGCGCCGGCCCCCTCTCTTCTCTCCCTCTCCACCGTCTATAAGAGGGAGAATAGCCCCTCCTCTCTTCTCCCCACCTCACCGCTCGCCTCTCTGTTCCCCCTCTCACTCGCCGAGTCCCCGTGTTATCGCCATCGCGAGCCGTCGCCATCGCAAGTCGTCGCCGCGCCGGGTTCGCCGCATCGCCGCCGCCGTCCGCCGCACTGGTAGGCTGCCGCCCCTCTGCTTTTTTCCTTTTTTCCGTGCGCCGCCATCCCCTTGCCGTCACCGCCGCTTCGCCGCCGGTCGGCCAAAGAAGGAAGGAAGCGGGGTAGACGCGAGAGAAGATAGAGGAGAGAGAGTGAACAGGAAGAAGTGGAAGGAAAAAAGAAAAGGAAAAGAAGAAAAAGGAAAATAATTTAAAAAATTTAGAAAATTTAGGAAAAAGTTTTGGAGAATATTTGGGAAAAATCTCTAGGCAAAATATATATTTTTCTTTTGGAAACAAATTTGGATTTCAAAAATAATTAGGGACCAACTATTAAAATATGAATTCGGAGGTATTTGACCGTCGCATAATTTATTTATCTAGGAATTTATTTACAACTTAGCTTGTCATCAAATATTATTTTTAATATATGGATTTTCTAAACCTAAAATTTTAAATTACTTAGTATAGCGTATAAGCTTCACGGTTAATTAATTAATTATTTTCGGATTCAATTATTTTTAACCCTAGGGCTTATCGACCCAATAAAATTTGGATAAAAATTAAAAGTTAACCATTTTATTATTATATTTTGAGTCATCACCCATAATATTTCTAAAACTTTGAATATATTAACTGGAAATAATGCCACATCATGATTAATTAAATCGATTCAACGCAAAACTTCAAATCGTTGTAACTCGTTCATTCTAACCCAGATTTTATCAAAACTCGAACCTAAATCTACGTAAAATCGTAGCCTAGTGTTAGGAGCCGCTTTTGCAATTTATTTGGCTTTTATTGGATCTTATTGGATTTTATTTGAATTCTAATCGAATTCAAATTGGATTTCTCACACGTACGACAGAGTCCAAGGGAACCATTGAGAACGTCGAAGACTCAAGCCAACAAGGTCACGAGCAAGGCAAGTCATCACACCTCTTCGAACATATTGATCCCAATTACGAAATAATGTTGTTTTAAACTTCAAATATGCATGCTATATACACAAATTAATACCTATACTTGATATATCTACCAATAGGTAGAGTGTCCTAGGCCTACCAATGGTAGAATGCCCATGATTGTGATAAGACAAAAGGCCTTTATGTGAATAATAAACTAAACTTAACGATGACTTAAAGATTAAGTGAGTTTCCCCCTTACCCTGGGAACGCCAGAACTCCTCTCACTGCTAGGAAACGACGGCTAGAGTGCATGAGGACTTAAGTTCATGGAGCAGGTACTGCCAAAGTGAGGTTATCGAAAAGCTTTGTCGTGACCTCCCATATAGAGGGATGTAGGCTCATTCAATGGGCAGTTGCGGAGTACGGGTAAAGTGTGCATCCACTGCAGTGTGAGTAAATCAATTTATTCGAATAGTTGTGCTCGCGGTTAATGAGCGACGTGACAAGTTTCTCCCGTGGCTAGACTCATAAGTTTTAAAATGATGGGTTGGTATGCATAATGATTTTGTGTGCTGGTGGACTCAACTTCTCAACCTGCGAGAAGGGATAGACTCCTCAGAAAACCATGACGATCCGGAGATGGGAAACCATCCTTGGTATCACGATGGATGGCAGACAGAATCATCACCGATTTAATATACTCTGAAACTAAAACTTGATTGGCTAGATGTTAGGTTTGTGAAATGATTTGCGAAAATTGGCTTTGTGCAAATAAACCACAGCCACCCTTTGAATGACCCTATCATGTGCATCATTCTGTGTTGGCTTGCTGAGTACGTTGGGTACTCATCCTTGCTATACGCACAAACCTATAGATGTAGGCATGGAAGACCTGGAGTACCCGTACGCATACTACCAGGATGAATGAAGACAATGGAGCGCAATAGGTCTTAGTCCCCAGTCGTTGCCTATAGGCGATCGACATGCCGCTGCCTTTTGTCCGCTATCTTATCTAATTTCTATTTTTGGTTGTATCCGGACCGGTAGATCCTATATGTATTTGATATTGCCTTCGGGCCTAATATTGTAATACTTTTGGTGTAAGACTATTCATGCACTTTGCACCTGATAATACAGTACTGTATTCGTGGGTACCAAACTACTCGATCCAGAGAAATGGTACTATGAACACGAATGATTCCCGTTTCGAAAACGGGGGTCCACACCCGGCGGCAGTGTCGGTCGGTGGAGAGGAGAGGCTCTCTCTCGGTGGCGACTAGGTTTTTTGTGCTACTTTCGGTAGGTTTTTTTATTTTATGATTGGGCACAGTGTCTGTCGGGCTAGTTTTGGCCCGTGGGCCGGTTTTCGACATGTGGGCCATAAGCGTGCCCGTGTCGACACGGCACGGCTCGGCCACCCGTGGGCCATGCTTGGGCCGGGGGTAGGCACGTTGGCCGGCATGGCACGGCCGCTATAGGAGCCATGCCTAACGGGTCGTGCCTTAGCGGGACGTGCCAGGGCCGGGCCGTGCTGGCCGGCTTGTTTGACCATGTATACGGACCCCCCCCCATACAAGCCTACTTCTACCATGCGGTCATGTAGTTTAGGACCTGTTTGGTTTGGTTCCTTGATGGCTATTCAGCCTGCGAACCCAGAAACTGAACCAAATAGTTGACTTTTTAAGCTGGCTTTTGAAAAGCCAAAAGCCAGAATTTAACTAGAAAAGCCTAGAAGCTAGAAGCTCACTTTAAGTAGCTTTTTTGGCTTCTGAGGGGAAAGTTGGAAGTAATACCAGTCTGTCATCGTTACATAAAAAATGATTCAGTTCTAAATAAGTCAACTCAAAAGCTAGCTCTCAAACAACCTTCAGCTTTTGGCTTCTAGAGTTTTAGTTTTTCAGAAGCCAAAAGCCATCAACTTGGGCCTGCCATCATGTATGCATGCACATATTTACTAAGCTATCATCTGGCCCTACTGCCGCATATATACAAGACGTGCATGGGTCTATACTCCATGAGAACTGAAATGGAGGCAGACCTGAAGTCCATAGAGTCGCTCGTGCTAGACCACGATGTGTGACGGGATCTCGTTGTATAGTTTTTCTCAAAAATTTTTGAAGATTTTGTTTTCTTGCCACTCTAAGGCCTTGTTTGTTCTCCTATTTGAACGGAGGAATATCGTAGCACGTGAAACAAGAAAGCTCTAAAACTTATTAGCACATTGTTAATTAAATATTAATTATTACAAAGTTAAAAAATAAATTTATTTAATTTTTTAAACAATCTCTATATAGAGAATTTTTAATAAAAACCATATTATTTTAAAACATGCTAACGAGAAATAAGAAAGTTAAAGTTTAGTGATGAAGAAAAGAACAAGACCCAAGACTCAAAACACAGGAAACTCAAAATACAAAAATAATAAAACCACAAGAATTAAGTGATATAGTGTGGGGGTGTTACCACAGGATAGCTCACAAAGCGGAGTCAAGGTCAGCTGAAGTTGGACCGGGGTTTCTCGGGACGGGGTCGGTAGCCCGACCTCCTCTTGGGGTCGGCCGCCCTGACCTCCCCACAGGTCCGACTTCGGTGTTCCTTCTCGACTTCAACTCATCGGCCTGACCTTTGATCTCCTCGGGGAGGAAGGCTTGCCTTGCAAGGTTCGCAGAGGAGGCACGGAGGGGACAACCCGGTAGAAGATGATGTCACCTAAAAGGCTGCACAGATAGTACCTGCGGAGGATGGATCCCAAGGCAGGATAGAGCACAAAATGTCCACGGCGCGTAGAACCTAGGGGGATCTCTATGTACTTCTCAAATATTGTTTATGCTTACTTTTTAGTCTTTATTCTTAGCTTTTTTGCCCCCAAGTCCTCTTGTAACTGCCCCCCTTGAGCTATAAAAGGGAGGGCGGGGTGAACGGGTTGGGGGATCGACTTTCGGATTGCTTCTTGATCGCTAGGATACCCAAGAACTCTCTCCATGTAATCCTAGTTCATACACCACCCCAACAAAGAACACTGGTCGTAGGCCTATTATCCTTCGGGAGGGCTGAACCAGTATAAACTCTCTTGTCTCTTCGCTCATTTGATACCTGAGTCAACCATTGGATCCATCGGTGAGACGCCCCGATCACTCTTTTTTACCTCCTTGGGTAGCCCCCTTGTAGGACTGTCGACCATCCCGTCGATAGTTGGCGCACCAGGTAGGGGCGCTTCTTTGTCGTTTCAAGCGATCCGATGGCTGTTGTCTTCTCCACTGACTTCACAGCGCCCACCGGGATGACATTTGTCTTCGGGAGCCTAGTCTTCTGCGCCAACGACTTCAGCCGCCTCACCCTATCTCAGGAGACCTCTAGCGAGCTGGGGTGCGTCTATGCGCAGGACAAGTTCATGCAGATTCTACTTTTGGACAGCTAAGTACTCTTCACCCAACTCTTTTTATAAAGCAACATTCGATATCTCTCCTTTTATCGCTTGTTGCTTTCCATCCCGCCACCGAGCAGACTTTGTATACTCAATAACTTCCGCGCTATGCTTAAGGTCAGCCTTAAGCCATGCGGCCCTGACCCGCAATGGTCGGGGTTCCCTGGTAGGAAGACTATTGAGTACTCCTAAGCTGCTCGGGGGCTCGGCAGATTCTCCAAACCGTTGGGTAGCATTCGTACGCTCGATAACTTCTGTGTTGCGCTTATGATCTGCTCTGAGCTGCGCAGCCCCGACCTGTTATGGTCAGGGTTCCCCGAAAGGAAGCCTATCGAGTGTGTCGGTGTTACTCGATGGTTCAGTGGTCCTCCCGAATACTTAATCGGTGCACCCTAGCCTAATGTAGTGGCTCGGCCTAATTGCCCACCAGTCAGAGTATGTGTGTGTCCCCTCCCGGGGTCGGCTAGGGTCAGGTTCTGATGCAAGTCAGCTAGGTGCAATGCCAAATTACTCGGGAGACTCGGTCGGCGGCGACCTCTTTGTCCACCTACTCACAAAGTAAATGGCTACACCGCAGAGGCTCGATCTGAAACCCGTCTTGGTCTGGATAGAGTTGTCTCCCTACCGCTACGGGCTAAGATCGTGACCCGACATAGGGTAGTCGAATGCAATGCGAATATATGGACTTAAAACATCATTACATTCTAATGAGATGTTCTCTAATTCGGCCAAGAGCTCAAATTTTGTTACATAAAAAAGTTTGTAGATTCTGGACCTATCTAATTCAGTTTATGTTTACACCAGGGTTTTCAAAGGACCAAATCACCAACTATCTTCTCGGTCGTCGGCTCGACCTCTGCATAAATGCCAACGTCGCCCTCCGCCACACCGACGGCACAGCCCTCAGCGATCCCCTCGACCTTGACGCGCGGGTAGAGTTTATGCAAGATGCCGAGGGCGTGTGTCACAGCAAGCTTTGTCGCGTCCCGCACAAGCGCCTAGAGGCGCCACGGCTTGTCCTATAGTCGTGCAAAGAACGCCGCCTCCGTCTCCTCGATCGGCGGCGGCTCATTGTCGGCCGCGTCCAAAAGTGCTCGAGCCCCTTCCTGATACCGAGTCGATCGAGCCTCGGCCACCTCAAGCGGGCCTTGAGGTCTCCGATCTGGCGGTGAAATACCGACAGATGGCCTGTGCAAAAACGGGGGTCAGGGGTTGGTCAGCACAAGCAAAAAGAAGAAAAGACAAAGAGAAATGTTGGTACTGACACTTACTCTCGGCGGCATCCCTCGCCGACTCGGCTTCCTACCACTTCCCCTCTACCTCAACCCTCACCGCCTCCGAGGCTGCGAGCTTCTCCTCCTCGGTGGCCCTGGCTGCTTCAGACTCCGCCACTACCTTGGCTCCCTCGGCCTCCCTGCGGGTGGTGTCCGAGAGCTTGAGAAGCCCCTGGACGCCGTCCCATTGTAGCTGCAGCTTCGAGGCCATCAGGTTGGTCTGCTTGACAACCTCCTTGAGCCTTTCGGCATAGGCTATGGCCTCGCCGGCTTCTACACAACAAAAAAAGATCAACTGATGACTCTGGGAGGAAATCAAGGCAGGGAGGTAGCGAACTTACGGCGGGAAGCTTCGGCTAGCCTCCCCTCCAACTCTCGCACCCTGTCGGCGAAACGTGATGAGCGGGCGGTGTCCTGGAATTTCAAAATGTTAGAGAGGGGGCCAGGGGAGAAAAGAGGAGTCCGACCCTTACCCAGAATAGGTCCCGAACAGGCGAAGGGCGTGGTCGAGCTCTGACATCTGCTCGGCCTCAGCGTCGGAGGGTTCATCAACCACGGGTGCGCTGCTTGAAACCCGCTGGCCCGTAAGGGCGGCCTCCTCGCCCCTCGGTCCGAGCTGGTCCTGGGTGCCCCGGCCATCTGGGCATCGGCGCTCGAGGCAGGCAGGTCCTCGGCCCCTATTGCGATCGACTCAATCCTAGGGGCTCCGCCATCGCCAACGTTAATGAGGGGGAGTAGGTCCTAGTTGATCTCTTGCAACTCCGGGATAGCCCTCTCCTCCTCAGTCACCTGCTCAGGCCCGGTTTCCGGGGCCACCTTGGTCACCGCCTCGACCGCTCCTGCGGCTGTTGTGTCGACCCTATCCTCGGCCTTCGCTGACGGCTGCTCCTCTACTTGTCTAGCAATCGGGGCTTCGGCTCTCGAGCCAGCAGCAGCCGAGAGCAGGTCGGATCTCACTCTCCCGACCTGAGCGGCTGGTTTAGCCTTCCTCGCTAGGTCCTCGGCAGCCCCCAACGACCCTGCTCGAGGTAATTTGTTAACACAAAAAAACGAAAGAAAATCAAGACGGATTGCCTGGTCAATCACTTACCTAGCGGAGGCCCTGAACGAGACCCCGACGTGCTTGGCCGCCTTCTTCAGGCGCCCGGATGACTCCGTCCTTGGCCTCCCGCTCGAACCAGATGATGGTGACGTGGGACGTGCTTCGACCTCCCCGACTCCTCCTCGTTGGAGGTAATCATGATCTTTCGTTTCCCACCGGGGATCTTGAGGCTCCCCGGCGCAGCCATTTTCGCCTCGGGCTTTTGCTGGGGAAGGTCGGGTTTCTTCCCCTTCCCCTCTGACCTCGGCCGAGGTATGCGGATTCTCGGAAACTCGCCTTTGGCCGCTTCGGGGAGCGGAGCGAGCGAAACGTACGCTTTCCGCCCCTGTCAACACCAGCTCCTGGCAGGTGAGATACCGAACAAAAGAAGAGGCAAGCAGAACAAACAAAGAAAGGGGAGGACGAATTTACCTCGGGCCAAGGGTGATGGAGATTGTAGTTGAGTGGCCCCCCATCGCTAATGTTCGCCGAGCTCTACAAGAAGCCCGACAACCTTTGGCGCACGCGTTCGAGGAGGACTGTCGCCTCTCGGGTAGGATCCCGATCGCTCGAGTACTCATAGCCGGCCTCACCCTCTCCTTGCAGGGTTGGACACCTCGGAGGGAAAAGTTGAGCACCACTCGAGCGCCGGTCAGGCCTTGCTCCTTCAGTCGATCCACCATGCCGACAAGCTCGTCGACTTGGTCTTGATCGCCAAGGGAGCAGGTGGCTGTCCAGGTGGTCGCTGGGGTCAGCTCCTAGTAGATCACGGGGGAGATCGCCGGTTCGTAGTTCCCGATGTAGAACCACTCGGCGTGCCACCCCTTGTTCGAGGTCGTCAGGTCGACGGGGATGTAGCGCTACGACATCTTCTCCCGGAATTGAATCACGGCCCCGCCGTCCGCGCTGCCGACCGTCCGTTGGAGACAAAAATAATGGCGGAAGAGGTTAAAGTGCGGGTCTATCCCAAGATAGGCCTCGCAGAGATGGATGAAGATAGAAATTTGAAGGATAGAGTTTGGATTGAGGTTGCAGAGAGCAATGTCATAGTAGTGGAGCAGGCCCCGAACAAAAGGGTGGGCTGGCACTCCAAACCCGCAGAGGAGGAAAGCAGCAAAAACGACCAATCTCACTGGAGTCAGGGGTTGGGAACTGCTCTCCCTGCACCGGGCGGCACATCACGAGCTCCTAGGGGGGAAGGACGCCGGCTTGCTGCAAGTCCACCATCATCTGTTCCCCGGCGTGAGAGGGAACGAAGGCCGAGCCATGCTCGGTCTCATCTCTGCCCGCCGATGAGGACTTCGTCGCCTTCTTCGATGATCTCTTGGGTGCCATGTGCTTCAACCAGAAAAGTCACCGACCCTTACGGTAGCAGACGACGTACCGGCAATGGGGGTGGCGGCCTTGAGGGCTGAAGCGGCATGGAGCCAGGGAGGAGGTGTGAGAGTTTGGATGCAAAAGTGTTTTGGGAATTTTTCGGCAAAGAGAAGGCGTGAAGAAGGAGGGCGAAACGACGGAGATTAAAAGGGAGCAATGATGGGCCTACTAGCGTCATCTTCGAAAAATGTGTGGCGCTGTAATCGGTGCACGTGAAGCGTCCGAGGTGCCTTGGCCCCTCCGTCTCCCTGGCGGCCACGTCATTCCGTGGGTGGATCAGAGCCGTCGATTACCTAGAGTGGCTAGCGGCAACCACTTGGTCCCTGACGTGCACTTTGGAGAAACCGCTACCGAACCCACCACTCTGCCCAAGTGACGAATCTCGATCGTTGGATCCGCGAGCCGTTGGGCAAAAGTTAGGGACCTGAAACTTGATCAGCCGTTGCGTAATTTAGGTCTTGACGACCGTAATGAGACGTGATTGGCTCTCTGATTCAAGGTGTCAAGGGTCCACGTGCGTAACACGTTCCCCAGGGCCAGGTAACCGTCCGATGACTTCCCTTTTGGGATCTTTCTTCGACCTCGCCGACCGTCGTCAGCCTCCGGGCTATGGCCTTACCAACTCAGTCATTAGCCTCCGGGTTATGACTCAGTCAACTTCGGGACTACCACGGACCTCCGGGCGGTAGTTTCAATGAACTCCGCAACCACCACCGGCCTTCGGGAAGTGGGCTTGCCTAGCTCGCTGACCGCCATCAGCCTTCGGGCTATGGCCTTAGTGACTCAGTCGTTAGCCTCTGGGCTATGACAAGTCGACTTTGGGACTACCACAAGCCTTCGAGCAGTAGTCCCGACAAACTCGGTAACCACCAACAGCCTTCAGGCAGTGGGCTTGCCGAGCTCGCTGACCGCCATTAGCCTCTAGGCTATGGCCTTACCGACTCAGTCATTAGCTTCCGGGCTATGACTAAGTCAACTTCGGGACTACCATAAGCCTCCAGGCAGTAGTCTCGATGACCTCGACAACCATCATCGGCCTTCGGGCAGTGGGTTAACCGAGCTTGCTGACTGCCATCAGCCTCCAGGCCATGGCCTTACCGACTCAGTCCCCGGCCTCAGGGATATGGCTAAGTCAGCTTTGGGACTACATAAGCCTCCGGGTGGTAGTCCCGACAAGCTCGGCATCCACCATCGGCCTTCGGGCGTGAGCTTGTCGAGCTCACCAACCGTCATCAGCCTCCGGGCTATGGCCTCGCCGAAGCAGCCGCCTGCCTCCGAGCTATGACGGGTTGACTTCACAGACTACCATCGGTCTACGGATGGTGATTTAGTCCGAAGACGAATGAAAAATAGGACTTCAGTCTTGACCCTAGGCCCGGGATGTACCGTCTGACCTCAAGCTCGGGGGCTACACCTGGCAGGTGCACCTAGGCGGTGCACTTGTTGAAGCATGATCATGGGGCTTCGTGTATCCGTTGGAGTGGACATTCGACCTTAGGCTCGGGGGCTACTTCTGGCAGGTGCACCTAGGCGGTACTCCTGCCCAAGCCCGATCGAAACACTTTGGGAACCTATTGAAGACGGCGGCGAGGAAGAATTTGGACCCTAAGGATGGATGTCTCATTCACCCTTAGACTCGGGGGCTACTATGAGGGGTGTTACCCCGGGGTAGCTCACAGAGCGGAGTCAAGGTCAGCTGAAGTCGGACCGAGGGTCCTCGGGACGGGGTCGGCAGCCCAACCTCCTCTTGGGGTCGGCCGCCCGGGGAGGTCCGACTTCGGTGTTCCTTCTCGACTTTGACTCATCGGCCCGACCTCTGATCTCCTCGGGAAGGAAGGCTTGCCTTGCAAGGTTTGCAGAGGAGGCAAGGAGGGGACAACCCGGCAGAAAATGACGTCACCCGACAAGGCTGCGCAGAAAGTACTCGTGAAGGACGGATCCCAAGGTAGGATAGAGCACAAGATACCCACGACGCGCAGAACCCGAGGATCTCTATATACTTTTCAGATATTTTTTGTGCTTGCTTTTTAGTCTTTAGTCTTAGCTTTTTTTGCCCCCAAGTCCTCTTGTAATTGCCTCCCTTAAGCTATAAAAGGGAGGACAGGATGAATGGGCAGGGGGATCGACTTTCGGATCGCTTCTTAATCGCTAGAACACCGAAGAATTCTCTCCATTGTAATCTTAGTTCATACACCACCCCAACAAAGAACACCAAACATTGAATGTAGGCCTATTATCCTTTGGGAGGGCTGAACCAGTATAAACTCTTTTGTCTCTTAACTCGTTTGATACCCGAGTCAACTTCGGATCCATCGGTAAGACGCCCCGACCACTCTCTTTTATCTCCTTGGATAGCCCCTTTGGAAGACTGCTGACTACTATCCGTCGACATATAGATCCTTAATTTCATATATTTATTATCCATGCCTTTTATGTATATGTCAATTTTGTACACACCCATGAAAGTTACTTGATTGAAGATCAAACCATCACAAAACATGGTTTAGGGTGTTATTTGCAAGGTTTTGAAAAGTCGACTGTGAAAAAACAGACGATTTGAAGTTTAGGGTGAAAATGCAATTTGAGCAAAGCTGAAGGGACAAAAAAAGGACTTTGTTTTCTTTTCCACTTCTTATTGCACACTGTAACACACGAGAATAATCTACCAGGATGGCATTTAATTCTCTTAAGTTGTATGGAAAAAGATCTATATAACATCTACAGAGATTCAGGCAACTAAAATATACATGTATAAATCTATCTACTAAATGGTACAATAAGTCCTAAGAATCCGTCTAGCTAGATCATCTGCTCCGCTTTTCTTGTAAATCAGATGCAAATTGAACGCAGCCTCTCTTCGTACATCGCAATACCCTGGCTTGAGATCCTGCTGGGCGGATGAATTATCCTCGTATGGAAGGCTGGGAATAGGGTAATCTTTCACCTCAATGGCTAAAGCCTTCTCGTAGTAAATTGCTGCCAAGGTGTTTAGGCCAACATGATGATACGCCCGAGCGATGTTGTACAAGGCTTCCTACAAGGCCAAAACATAATTAGCAATGGACCTTAAACCATAGTTTTTTCTTTTGTATTTTTATGGTTTTAAAAGAACAAAATAACATTTGAATTTCACATAAGCTCATGTGGCCAGCCGGCCAGGAAGGTTGGCCTTGGGCATTGCATAAACTTCACACGTTTTGGCTAGTACGAATACATGGAAAACATACATCAGTATCACCCCTACAAAAATCAAAATGCTCGCAGTGGCACAAGGCAACAAGCCAGATTTATGCAAAGAAAAGAATAACAGTGTGGACGTAAAACAATTCCTCTTTCTAATCCCACTTGGACCATATTAACCACGAATGGTCAGAAATGGCAAACAAGGGTAAACTTTTGAAAAGCAATCATCCTGAAGGACCTGCTCTCTGGGCCAACAAGCGTCAGAAAACGCTTACAGTAATACAGCACAGGCCCAAATGATGCAAGTGCTCAGCAATGCATGCTAAGCTCAGTGCCATTAAACGCATAAGAAAACAATGAGCCTTACTAGCTGCTCAGATGCTGATAATACTAGAGCACTATCTATATGAATTATAAGGACAAACCTGGCTGCTGTCACAAAGACGCAGGTACCGATAGAGGAATGCAAAAGCTTGGACGATGCACTGGTTCTTATTCTGAAGCCTAAAGCCAAGGGCTAAATTAATTAGAGCAGATCCTGCAAAGATTGAACAGCCACATTTACTACTCTTATGTGCTGGTACGTGTTACTGTTAATACCTAATGCCATGGTTTTGGTGGCATACCAACACAGAGATTGACAAGTGGATTTTCTGGGTTCAACTTATAAGCTTCCAGATAATCACGGGCAGCTGACTGATGCTGGCTGATAGCCGTAAAACGATGGCCAGATATGATTATAGGAGGCACACAATCGGTCTTTTCTTCTCTTGTCCGAAGAAGAAACTTATGATGACGTGAGAATCTATCTTCTATTCTGCAAAGCAAATGTGAAATTAAAATGAGTGACAGCTGCTTTTGATTTCTAAACTTTTACGTCACACAACTAGATATATACAGAACATATGGTTTGAGTAGTATCAGAGAGTACTAGAAAGGAAACTGGAAATTGAGGAGCCTAGCAGGGCAAGAGCAATGTCAAACAACACCAGAAGGCCTATTGGGAAAGTCCTAGTGGATATTGCATATAAAAAATTAGAGATGTGTTGAACAAACCATGTTCTAACAATCTAAAGCACTACCTGTTTTTTTTTATGAAAGAAGGGATTGGAAAACTAGTACTGACCAACAATCAGCATTTTAACAAGCTTGTCCTGGCCAGTTGAGAGTTTTCAAGTTCTGAGTAGATTAGGATCCAACAGGATTGGTGCGCCAGTCCAAACTAGACTGAATATGCCATTTTCAAATGCTCTGTCAAAACTTGAAGAATTGACACAACTCAGCTCTTTTCGTGTGGTTTATGCCAAAAAGTGCAAAAAACCAAAAACCAATCAGCCAGCTCTAGGATACCTTCACCCAATTCACAGCTGGGTTTTGTGTCTACATAAGATTTTTTTTAACACTGATCATCACTATAATCTAACTGAAATAAAAATACCAATGCTGGCGAAAACAAGTAAAAGATCTTTCAACCTGACAGAAGGCACCCAAGGCTTATATGCCCCGAAAATTGTATACAGCATGCAAAATACAGAACATATATAGGGTGATCACTAGTATAAATAAATACATAAAATTCAATCATAATCATTCCAACTAATTACCTTGATGTCACTTTGTAGTATGAGTTCCATGCACCAAGGGAATATGGATGCTGCTGAACTACATAGCGGACATAATTAAAGCCATGTCTGGGATCTGGAGCTCTATAAGCTATTTCTGTAAAATTGCAAGAACAATAATATCAAGTCAAACGAACTGTCATAAATATTACCAAATAACATGTCTCGATTGTCATAATACAATAAAAATTGATGAAGTGTCAGTGTGCTACTCAATCACTCATTAAGAGTATAACAAAATGACACTAATTTAGTTGCAATTGGCAAACCGGTTCACTCATACAATATCACCCTGGCCTCATTCTTTAGCATTTCCTGTCCCAGTCATCACCTCTCCATTGGGCCACTCCTAATCGTAGGTACAGCCAGAACATAGTACTTAAGGCAGAAGGCATAGGAATTCCAATGTGGAGAGCTTCAAGACCAGCTTTGTGTCCCACATCAGTTAACTTTTATTATGAGATGTGAGGTCATTCTGATGGTTCTGCATCTGTTAGAATGGAAGGTCCTGGTTGCAATAGTTGCTTGTTTGTTTTAAAGGATGTTTAGTTTTCCCACACTGCCAAATTCTATATGTTTTCTTCTAGCTATTTGGTTAGTTGCCAGCTATTTGGTTAGTTGCCAAAATTCTGGTGTGATAAGTCTTTTTTCTCTAGAGCGCCCTTTCATACACCTGTATGCCTAAGGTGTGGCCAGCAATTGGTTTTATTTAACAAACCTTTGGCAACATGCGGAGGGGGAAAAAAATAGGAAGGTTGAATGGTGAGCTAAACACCAACTGGGCTACTGCACTTACATGATTAGAAAGGGAGTTAGAAATTATATGAGCCTTATTTCTTTTATTATATATGCGCTGAAATACTCTCTTTTTTTGTTAAAAACTATTGAAAATAATATTTGCTGGCCATCTGGTTCAGCAGCTGGACCAGTGAACCACGATAGACTGATTGGTTCACTCACCTGTCTGGTTTTCTAAGTGTTCAAGAGTGGTAAACCAAACATGCCCTTAGTTTTTCTTTTAGTTGTATAAATTATAAATTGTATTGAATGTGCATATTTCAATTTGGTTCCCACTTCAGTTTGTACCTCTGGATTTATTTTGTTCTGAACTGCCAAAAAGTACGAACTTACAATGATGTATTGTCCGGTATGCCATTGTGATGTAAGGCCAAGCCCAAGAGGACATGTTTGAGTATGACCAAGAACATATGCTGTTGATGCAATTGAAAAGTGGAGGACTGGAGGGTTAATACCAGCTATGGAGGATGCCAGAACAACTAGGGCGTATGGCTGCACAGCATGGAGCAGTGATGGCAGCAGGATTGAGATGTAAGAGAGGTGTACAACAGAGGATATTCAGAACAGAGCAAAGGATTTGATTCTTTTACTGGACCTTTATCTGGCTGAGCCAATCTGTCACATTTTGCCAGACCGAAGCAAACTATGTTACACAGTTCGTCCCAATCTGACCCAGTGGACAGGATGGTCATCACATGGGGAAAAAAAGGATAATCATTCGAAAATGAGAATAATGGAAACATTGGATCAAAAACTGGAATCTATAGCAAGTAGCATTTTATCAATTTTCTTAATTGAATAATGCATAGAGCTGGGAGAAGATCTTACGAGCACCCAAGGATCTGAGCTCCTCTTTGTTCTCATCAGCAAGAGTATCATTTCCAAGTTTAAGAGTACGGTTGATAACTTGTAGAGCCTCCCAGTATCGGTGAAGCAAAGCTAATGTTTGACAAAGCTACAAAACCAAGGAGAAGTTAACAGCCAGAGTAAGATCAGAAAAGGGCAGCATCAAGAAATGAGCTATGTCAATGTAGAATAGACATCATGGAAATGATCAAACAGTTGGCCAAAATAACAGGGAACATATAAATCATGCCTGCTATTATGTAGAATCTTATTTTACCATCGCGCATTAAGCTATCAGCACTAAAATGTACACAACTTAAGTGTTCGTGATGTAAGCAGTATGACTTGGATGGGGCAATCACAATAGGCCTCTAATGGTGAACTAAGAGAGGATTTACTGAGGTCCACAAACTTGCATGGATATGACAGTAACATCTAGGTCCTTATACGCGAATTTTGGTGCGGTGGGTCACTGGGTTCCTAAATTTGCATTACAGTAGCACTTAGAACCTTATAGTTGTAGGCAAGGATACGAATTTCCAAGTCAACTAATGTTTGTAGTCGACCTACCCTTGCAAAGACGACCAATGTGACAGCTCATGTATGTACAAAATTAATCACAAGCCAGGAATAATTAGATGTCTAATTCTTTCAGTGCAATACCTCAAAAGCTCGGAATCACAGCTTCAAATCAAGCACAAGAGAGGATTTAAGGATACAAAGAGGCAAATATAGAAAGTGGTTGGCACCTACAACTGAACACAGTACCAGCAAGATCTTTGGATATGATTATATGAATAAGGTGTGAGGAACAAATGGAACAAAAACTTATTGAGTGAAATTGTGCTGCAAAGGGCTTACAGTCTACTAAGTAGGACTTACTCGAAATGTTACGAACAAAGCGAAGTGTCAATTGCAAAATAAAACATTAGGCAAAAAGGGGTAGGGAAAGGCATCTGCCAGGTACAAACATGTGACACAAGTTGATGGTTCTCTGCATTTGTAAGTAGACCGGATATCGGAGGTATTTGTTTCGACCTTTGCTAAAAATATCAAACAAGGAAGGCATGAGTAACTTAGTTTGGGGAAGAAACACTTCCAAGTAGAAACACCAGCATATAAGGAAACAGATACCAGATCATCTTTTATCATATCTTCATTTGAAGCTGCCCTTTTCTCTAGCAACTTCTTTGCTCTGCTTGCCTTTTGCCTAGTAAAATGTTTAACAAAACGTCAATACAAACAAAGAAAAAACATAGGTAGGGAAAGGTGAGGTCAATAATAAACATGGCCCTAATCAATTGTTGAATGTAAAAAGAATCAAATCAGAAGGCAGCATGATAACTGATAGAGAACTAAAGACTGTCGAATATAGCACATGAATTCACAGTTACCACTTTCCAGGCATCTGGGTCAAGATATAAGGTCATGGGACCAGGTCGCAGGTTGCTAAAAATGTGGGCCATATGGGGGTAGTAGTCTTCAGTCTTCACGACAGTAGTGCCGGATACAGGACATGATCCCCATGAATTAGTGACCCAATCATCAAGCTAGTTGTTACAATATGATCTAAGAAAATTTCTAAAACCAAAACAAACGCAAAGGAATAGGCTAGGAATAGATTGTTCTAGATGATGTGCATCAGCAGAATTGACATGGAACTCCACCTGCTATCATGTCTGCAAAATACATTTGTGGTTCTGTGTATTCTACCTAAGGCCAAAGCCTATTTTTGGCTCTCAAACTATTCTCGACTCCAGTTTTCACCCTGAACTCAAAAACTGGTCGTTTTTCATCCTTTGCTTCTAAAACCGCACAAATAACACCTTAAACCTATTCTGTGGTGGTTTTTGTTGATAAATATTGCGGGTTGCATGGGCTTGCGATAAACTAGTCTGATAAATAAATGATTACAGAAAAACAGTATGAAATAATAGCGTACTTACAACTCGGCCGGTGACGCTATTGGCCTTAATCCTTGAAACACGCTTTCTGGACGTTGTTCAGCTAACACTTTGGCTCTTTCATATAGAACATTTGTTGGAAGTTTTTTAGCTTTCCTCACCTGATTGAAATGACATAGAAAACACATAATATAATCATTTAAACACATTAAGCTTCATACCCCAAGAGCAACCATAAATCGATGAGCATTTAGACATTGTTATTCAAGAAACATAAAAATAACTTATATGTCTCTACCAAATATTAAAGGTAAGAATAAACAAAGATGTATGACAGGACCACATCATCCTGTCTCTCTACCACCTGTTATTCATCCATTAAGGGCAAATAGAAAAGCACTACATCGCAAAATAAAGTGATGTAGAAAAGCGTAACAGTGCACAATAGGAAATTGTAGGTTCCTGAACCAAACCATGCTTGCCATGTGGCAATGTATACTCCATTTGGTCAACCAAAAAATGCATTACACATATATAACATTTACAGAAAATTCATTTGCTTCATAATCCACACATGAACTAAACCTACTTTATGGAATGTCAACTCAACTATTGCAGTGGTACAAAAAAAATGCTCCCAAGTCTCACTGGTCTACACAAATTCTATATTAAAAAGAACAAACAGAACTAGTACAAACTACACAGTATTCAATCCAGCATATGTGCCTTCCTGATCAAATTGCTGGAAAGCCAAAATACAAATCACATAAATCTATTTAAGAAATTTAAAAGTGGTTCAACCACAATTAGTCTTAGTAGAAAGTTGTTGTGCATGAGTACACCAAAACAAGCAGGCATACAAGCTGACTCGATAGCTCATCTAATTGATAAGGCAGTAAAGAAAAAAAAACATCAGGTGGCATACTGATCAGCAAAAACAAAAGACAACTACTCCCTCTGTCCCAAAAATAACAACTTCTAGCATTCAAAATCTGTCCAATAATATAGCAACTTTTCCACCTACTGCCTCTTCTTAACCAATCACAACCATCCCCCATTCAATTTCACCATCCCCCATTCAATTTCACCTCTCTCTGTAATCCCCCTGAAAAGCTCCAGAAGTGCTTATATTTTGGGACAGAGGGAGTAGATGTGCAATCATGGATCAAGTAAACTGAGTGTGAATCAACGTCTCTACCTTTCGATTAGCATATTCAATATTCAGTGTTTCAAGAATGGGGATAAGAATGGTGGCCACAAAGTCCTCGAACATGCCTTTATTGTAATATATTTTAGCAAGGTGCATCTTTACTTTCCCATCAAACCACCATGGTTTTGATTGATCGGTACCAGACTTTGACCCTACAAATGCCATTAAAAAAAACTGAACAATGAAAGCAGCTATTTGCATTGAACAAGCTAGGGATAGTATACCTGAATTGTTAGGAGGAGAAAGCAAAACAATAGCTTCGTCACTCTTATCCACATCGACAAGAAGAGAGGATAAAGTTATCCGCACATCAACATTGTCCTCCATCATTTGCAAGGCTATGAAAGAACAAAAAACTACATCAAAATTGATAAATAATGGAAAAAAACTAACTCAAAAGAAATTAAATAAAACAAAACCTCATGCTGAGGATGTTGAATTCCCAGCATTAGGGGTAACCACTCCTTTACATAGATTCAATCCTCACATATGTTCTAAAAATTCTAAATGAATATTCACCTTCCAAATTCACAATCTTATATGTTATTGACATAAGGACATTGATTCATGGATAGGATAAGGGTCCGAAACAGGGATAAAGGTGAGATCACTCTCATCTGTGCTAGCCTTGTCCCGATCATCAGGAGAGACTAAGAAAAAGGTTAGGCCTAGCTTGATCAGAGTCTCCTAGCGATCAGGGCGAGCCCAGAACCGACAATAGCAATCTCGCTTACATCCCAACTTGGAATAATTTTAATTTCTGTTGCACAAATCTCAGAGCAATTCATATGGATAGTATAGTAGTACATGTAAGTCCAGAAATGTGGACTTGCATTTCTCAAAAAGAACCTCAGAAATGCATGTAAAACCCCAGCAACTACAATAAACCTGAGACGGTACTAAACAACCATAGAACAATGCCAAAACATTGAAATTCCGCAGAATCTCCTAAAAAGAAATGCATCATGTAAGCGTCAATATATAGATATGCTATAATCTAGAGCCAACAGCATGCTAACAAGTAAAAACAACCTAAGCATGCTAACGAGTAAGTCGGCCTATGCTGTTTGTTTTTGGGGGTCAACCAAGTTTGCTCCCTGGAGGCGAATTTGGAAGAGCTGGGCTCCTCTTCATTGTAAGTTCTTCTTTTGGTTGGTGGCTAAAAATCATTATTGGATGGCGGACCGACTTGCCAAGTGCAATCTACCACATCCATTAGCATGTCCTCTATGTGACCAAGAAGAGAACATTCAACATATTCTGGTCTCATGTGTCTTTGCCCCGCAAGTGTGGTTCTTGGTTCTCTCGGCTGTGGGGCTAAGTACAGCTGCTCCCCAACCTTCTGATCCCAAGCTTTTCTAATTGGTAGTGCAAAACTATCAAATGGGTTAATAAGAACTTCTTAAGCAATCTCAAGTTTGCTACCAAAGAGGAAGGGTCTGATGAAGGAAATAGAACAGAACCTTTGTGAAAGTAAGGAATTGCTTTCCTTTTCTCCCCTATGACCATGTAGCATTGACCAACTTTCACATATGAACTACCCTGAAACAAGTTGCAGTATATCAAACTAGAGAAGGCAGAAGGAGATAAAACATACATATAACTTATCGTTTAACGGACTAGGTGATTGTGATGGTGTGCTTTACATCCATCCTTTCATTTCCAAAATATCATTCATTGATGGATTTTCTGTAGGCATATATTTATAGAATCTTTTATGAAGGATTGCATCCTTTGTACATGTGTAAGCATGTGGCTAGTTGATCCATTGTGAATTAGAATGATTTCTGTAGATTTTAAAATACCTTACTTCTTATGAAGCATTAAAGCAAACAAAGCCCCTTCTGGATCATGGTAGCATAAATCAAGCCTTCTAAAGAGCATGTACATTCTAATCAAATTTGGAATATATGTAGCTGGCTAGAAGGTCTATATGCTGTTAAAAGCAAGTTCTCAAAAGATCAATTGATTTTTTTTTCACATTTCTGTTCAAATCAATTAATAGAAACTACTTTGCACCAACTTCTTTCAGTAGCAGTTGCAAAGGGCTTCAGATGACCCAAGCATAACCACTTCTGGATTACATAGTTACAAAATTTTATCCACTCACTGCCAATGGATAGTTGATTCAAATTTATTATGTTGAGATGGACTTTCTTCCCCTTCCAGAAAATATACTCGTTGGAATCAAACCTGATGTTTGTTTCCAGTTACCAAGTCTTATCATAATCGTGTGATGCACTTATAGACCTTACTTACGTCAAAAGATTCACAGGATTGGATTGATTTTCTGAAGAGTTCACAACATTTAGGAAAACAGTTTACTTGACACTTGTGGTTAGTCCATGTGGACAATGATGTGGTGGGTGGTGTTGCTTGCATGACACATACTCGGACACACACCAAAGCATATTTCACCCAAGCTTGCCCAAGTAATCCCTTTCTTCAGTCAACAAGCCCAGAAACCACCTGCCAGTCCTATTTGTACTTCTTCTCCAAGCTGTTCCGCTAGTTCAAAAATATTTAACCGAATCAGTCGTCATGTCACTATTCTCATGGTCCACGTAGGGAAAACACTTATAATACGGGCCCGTTTGGTAGGGCTCCAGCTTCTGTAAGAAACGTTTTGGATTCGTTTCGGATTCAGATTCTCCTGCGAAACGTTTCTCTGAAGAATCAGAATCACTTATGGAACCGTTTGGCATATTTGCTGGATTCTGGAGAAACGGGAGGAGAATCTGGATAAACTGCTCTAAGGCAGTTTCGCAGTCACACATGTAAAAGGAGAATCGTTTCTGTTCTGAAACCCACAGGAAAAACAGCGTTTGGCTTGGATTCTCCAGTTTCTGCCCTGAAACGGAACCGTTTCTGGCTTCCAAAACGGGCCCTACAACTCTAGGGGGGTTTCAAATAGTTGTTCATGCTTTGGGGAGTAGAATATCAGGTTTCGTACTTCAGGGGGTTAAGTATTCTCCATCATTTATAAATTATATGGTCCTAATTGACATTTGTGTCATGCTTAATTGAATTCCAGAAACATGTAATAGTGAAAGAGAACTTCAAAATGAAGCAATTCAGCTACTTACATCATTATGAACAGAAACATCTTCAATCATCAAGTAAAACTTTATTGCATACTCATATTGTCCTAAATTTTCGAGAGTGCTAGCAACCTCCTTGATCACATCGGTGTTATCTTTTGAACGCTCCAGATGCACATTCTGAAGAAACACCTGCACAACTAATACCAATTAAATAAGAAACTCAAAAGTATACATTTATGTAATTTTGGAAACAGTATCCATACAACCAATTATCAGAGGGAACCTCATTCTTCTAAAGTAGTATCAAGGATTTATAGTGTCTTATAATAAACCAATGGTAGCAAAAGGTGGGTTTCGACTAATCAAGGATGAATTGTGTCAAGTGAGCTGTAATGGAACAGAACTGGGACAAACCTCGGCATGTTTCATATCTCCAAGATAAGCATGGCAGATTACAGCTTTTGCCTGTAATTGTACTGGCAAATCGTGTTGAGATCCGAACACTAGGTGTGCTCTCTCAATCAGCCTCAATGCTTCATTATGGGCATTATTTCTCATATAAAGGGATATCAGTAGATCCAAAAGACTCAAGTCGATGTTTGTAGTTTGAGCATTTACATAATCTTCCAATAAATTAATAGCTTTATTGATTTGACCGCAGTCCCTGTACATCTGAACAAAATAAGTCACAAGGCAATAAGTGAAATGTAGAACTAACTCAGCAGTCTGTATTGTTATGTACTGGCTTAAGTGATTAGATATCAGTTCAGATATATGAGTTCTTAGTTATGTGTCATGTGCATCCAGGTGTCTAGAGTCAAGAGTCTAAGCAGTTGGCATCCAGGAGTCCAAAAGTCTATAGAAGTTAAGAGCCCCTGTAGTTGCTTGTGCCTTAAGCTAATTAGAGATAAAGTGGATGGTGCTAGTTGGTCTTGTTTACAAGCATGTTTAGGGACCTATATATTTGTATTCGTCGACTCAAATAGAGGCATGCAATATCATAATATCTATATCTCCCTCTCCCTCTTGTTCCTGACTGTGATGGTTCCCAGCTGCTGACTACCAGGAAGAACCTCCGTTCACCAACACTATTAGCCCATAACAGCTAAAATCAATGTATAATTTACATGCACCAAAAAATAACACAAGAATTGTTATAAACAAATAAACCTGTGCTGCTGCTTTACGAGAAACAATGTTTGAAGGATAAATTCTGACTATCTGCTCGTATATCTCTGCAGCTTTCTGATAGTCACGAAAGGCACGGTATATATTAGCACAATCAAACTTCAGTCCTACATCTTCAGGATCTGCTCTCATCGCTTTTAAAACACAGTGTCTTGCTAAAGCAGCATCTTCCTTTTTCCTGACAAATACAAAAAGTAATCAATATGGTCCCTTGTATTATTGTTTCTGGCCATTGTATGCCTTACCTCCAAGAAAAAAATATGCTAGGTAATCAGCAATTAAGGTACTTTGGATTCATGTATTAACAAGAACTATTTAGTATCATAAAACATAAAAGCAAAACTAAGGTGTGAGGATGAGACCATATTACTGAATGCAACATTTGTACTCTGCATAAACCAGGCTAACTAATGTAGCTATTAAAAGTTTATCAATAGAATTTAAAAAATGAAACAGCAGAAGAAGGAAAAGGGATTAGTATCAACTCACAATGCCATGTCAATGAGTTTCTTCCACAAAAATACATCCTTTGGAGAGACATATGCAGCGAGCATCAGAAAGTTTATGGCTTTATCTAGTTCACCACACTCTTTATAAATGCTACCAAGTAGATGGTACGAATTCGACATATTCGGTGCGATCCGCACAACCTCATGTAATATAGGAATTGCCTGCAGTACAGTAGAGTAGACAAGGAAAAGGTTACTATCCCAATTAAACAACATAAGAGAAATGGATAAAGTTAGATTGTAAAAATTTATAAAATTCTATAGTATTTGAAATCACATATTTTATGGTCATAATTGCACAGAACCCTATGTTTCATGTCTAATGTTACTTAACCCCAGGTTTCATGGTCATAAGGTTCCAGAAACTTCTCCTAGCCTCCAGTTCTGCTCACCATCTCCAATGAGTCTCTAACAAGTAGATTAGTCAAACTGGCAGTGATACTATTTCCACTGCCAGTTTTTCTGATGAACCAGGCTTTCCTTTCATCAACAATTGGCTTCACCTAGCGACCTCCATTCCTACCACAATGAATTGTGGTTTGGTTATGGTGGGGTTTTACAAAGGATTATGAGTCCTAACAAGCTAAGGCAGAGTATTTGACAACCTGTCCTTTCGTTGATCTGTTGGTTGTAGCTGAAGGTTTTGAAATTTCTGAAATACCTTCGATCAAAAGGATGACCGTCATCTCGTTTGATGATTAAGGATTAACATTACCAGGAATTTTTATCTTCAGTTACTTGAAATTATTAGTATATATGTAAATTGACTGCAATGATAACGATTGAATGTAGAATCTCATTAATTTAACATTTTCTGTCTTGTTCCAAGAACATTATATCTGAGCTGAGTTTTATCTAAGAAACCATCACGAAATTGATAAGAAAACTTAAGTATGTGTTATAATTTATAAAACAATTCTTGTAACACAGGAAACTCCTCTCCAATAAGAATCTGACCAAATGAAGCAAATATCTTAATTGTTCTACTCATCAGCGAGCAATTGCATCAATTCTTATAAACAAAGGGAACTTCTAACGCAAATGTGTATAATAAACCAAGCCTATTTTTTTGGCGTTCCACAAATCTGTTTCTTCATATGTGGTTCATCAGATGCTCATAAGAACTCCAGAATCAGAAAGCCACTCTGTATTTCAGCGACTTCCAATGAACAACCAAGAAATGGCAAGAGGAAAAGTCACAGCTCTATGTTGATTGATCATCTCCAGTTCCTAAGGCAAGATGGAAACAGGAACTACAACAAAAGTTAAACATAAACACACAAGGTCACAAGGCAATGTGTTCACACTTTATCGCCCCTTGAAACTGCCGTGCCCAGATCTAGATACTAGAATAACTAAAAAGATGTTGTTCGTTCTCAATCTTGTTCCTTAATAAAATATCCTACCTGCTGCGCTTCGTACCCAATTTTCGTCGCTAGCACACCTAATCAACAGTTAGGCACAGAGTCCTGGTCTGCCGCCTAACCAGCGCCTAGTGCCTGGGTTAACACAACTACACAAGATTATAATCAAGCATCAGCAGATCAGCTATCAATAATCCTTGTGGGAACCAGCTCATATAATCTTTGAAGACACTGAGAACTCGGACAGATTAAGGTGAAAAAAATTCCAAAGCATACTCCATGACAAAAGCTTGTACCAGTAGTAGACAACGAGGTCAAATAAACATGCAAAATTGCAAATCATCCAGCTAATCCATTTAGTTATCATGCAACTTATGAATGACTAGAAGAAAAAAAAAGAAAGCTTTCAGTCTTTAACTAAATCAGAAGCAACAGTTACAATATTGCCACTAGAAAAATTGAGTTTGCACAACAATATAAATGCACAATCAACTTGTCCCTCGAACCACTTATCCAAAAATAAAGCATGTAATTAGTATCCCCCAACAACTATTGATCAGACTAAGAAAAGATGAGATTAGACCTCCTTAAATCTGCTCTCTGTAAAAAGCAGTGTGGCATCACCCAATTTTTTAGTAACTTCAGGACTGTACTTATTCCTTGTTCCTTTCCTTCTTCCCCTTTTCTTGGCCTGGTGAAAATACAAAAAGTAAAATACACAATTCTGATCACTTACATCAAATTGATGAATGAACTGCATTCAGACCAACATTCAATCTCAACTGTAAATTAAAACTTGGGCATTTACACCAAATATTTTCCAAATCAACTGAACAATAGTTTCTAAAAAGAATTCATTTCCATAAGATTCAAGACAAAAATATCCTTGAGTTGTGCGCATCGTGGTTAATGCTACAAGCTATTTTTTTTCATCATTTGTGCTGAAAATTTAAAAATGGTACCATACATCTTTGGACCTTCTTTTCCTCCGAAGGCCAAAGCCTTCCATCAGTTGGTCAAACACAGTCGCCGCTTCCGCTTCTGAAAGCCCATCCTGCCTTGGCTTCTTTGAAGATGCATCCCTGGATGATGAACAAGACATTGAAATGTATACTCAGGAAATGCAATTACTTGCAACATATGATGTGCGATGAGGATAGGTGCTACAATGCCTGCAACAGAAAACTTAAAACAGAACACAAAGACAAAAACAAGCTTAAATTCTACTACTTCACGAGTTCACAGATCGCACATGAGGAGAGGTGATCGATAAAACCAAATATGAAAAAGAAAAAACAAGTATACTCTTTAACAAGAAAGCACAATTTACTCATGGAACTACTAGAATATTTGAGCATAGAAAAAAAAGTAACATGAGTGTAATTACACAAAATTGTAATGTATTGTAATTATAAAGCTACTTAGCAAAGAGAAATTATCGTCGGCAGCATGTTTAACGAGATTCTGTTCCAGTTTCATCAAGGCGAAGAAATCTACACCTTTCGGTTCGCTCCTCGGCGAGGGCCTTGCGCTTGCGCGCCGCGAGCGCCTCGTAGTCCTGCACGCCGGCGTCAGAGGCGCTCCGCTCCGCCATCTCCACGCACTGCATCGCCTCGTCGGCGTCGCCGAACTCGTACCCCTCCTCTTCCTCCTCTTCCTCATCCCCGTCGCCGCAATCCTCCCCGTCAGGGTCCTCCCGCCTATTGGCCTCCTCCTCCGCCCCCACCGACGCACGCCCTAGACGGCGCTCCTCCTCCGTGCCCGACATCGCGACGGGAGGGGTTCGGCGCAGCAGCGGCGAGCTACCGGGCCCCGGAGCTGCGATCCCCAATGTTAGTGAAACCTAGAGGAGGGTTGCGAGAGCCAGGCGGGACGCGGGGTGGTGTAGTCGAGACGCCGGGGAGGAAGGTCGATGGGGATGCTGTGGCGCCGGAGGACGGCGGCGATGGTTGCGGCGACGGCGGCGGCGGTCGCTTGGCTGCTGGCTTGCTGGGGCGGTGCGAGGCGGCGGATAGCTACCTGGGCCGGATTTAGTGGGCTTATGGGCCGCATAAAGCCGTGCGGATCGATGGCCTCGGTGGAGAAATTTTGATAGCATTGAATATATTTTAATGCCTTGAAATGGTAGTGTTTTTTTAGATAAAAGTTTCGGAACTACTAAATTTTTTTATAAATTTTGATAGGATGACATTGCTAACATAATGTTTAGTTTATTAATATACTATTTTAGTAACAAAAGTTTGGTAAAAGTGATAATAAATAAACAGGCCCGAATCAAGGGCTCAGTTGGAATGGAGCCCCATTCGGATCTAAAAAAAATTATTCGGATCACCGAAATCGTGGTAGGAAATTTGAAGAAAAATTTTCTACCCTAGCGGTATCACGGGAAGACCACAGGAAAAAATAAATACACCCATTTTTCTCCTAAAAGAAAGATTCTATGTTTTTCCTTTACTTCATTCAAACAACTATCCACATAAAATTCATTTATATGTTTTAAATCCTCTATTTACACTTATATCTTGTATTTCTATGCTGTTTCTTATTTTTCCTAATACTACATTTTTTTCAATCTTGCATTCGAACAGAGCCCTAGTTTTCTGCTACTGTTTATGTACTGCCAAAAAAATTATCTAAAAAAAATTTTACCTAGAAACAAAAACTCTACAAACATTTTTTTCGAT
Organism: Oryza australiensis; assembly: GCA_019925245.2. Lineage (NCBI taxonomy): Eukaryota > Viridiplantae > Streptophyta > Magnoliopsida > Poales > Poaceae > Oryza > Oryza australiensis. The sequence continues at coordinate 400,537 of JAIFGZ020000545.1, read as the reverse complement.
AGAATGAGATAGGATCACTATTACGAGCTCGCTCATGTTCTTTTAAGAGCAATTATTCAACTGCAAGATATTGACTAGTTCAAATTTTAGCCAGCCATTGAATTTTTTTCCATCCTTCAATTTTCAAAACAGCTCGATTGTCAAATTTGGTATCCATAGGTTGTTTCAAGGAGGTTGTTCATCGTAGATACCGGTTTTTATCTCACTTTTTACGAGCAACCTGATAGAAAATTAACTTTGATCACTATCAAGCATTGGATCGATGATAGTTCTTTTTAATGACTTATAGTATAAAAACTCGGTATGTGTATACGATTTATGACTTGAAAATTGAGCATATTGGTTCAATAACTGGGCTATATCTGATTTGGTAATATATATATATATATATGAGTTATATTGTTTTGTTGTTTGCTAGTTTAATATAACAACTGAATTGTTGGTTTATGAATTTCATTTTGTAGGTCCTATGACGATAATTTTCATTTTTTCATGATATTAGGTAAGATTTGGTGGAAATTTGGTCAGGCTGATTGCCGGTGTCAAAGCGTACAATATGCTCATGAAAGAAACCTCACTAGGCTACGTGCAGTTGGGTCCAAAATGCTTGGGTGGGGTAGTAGCCTCACGTGAGTAGTGTGACTCGCTCGGGAATTCACGCCTCCAGCTGGACGGACACAGCCACAGGAAATGTCAAGAATCAAAATCAAATGCAAATACTGCACGATTCAAATCAGAACAGTTCGGAAAGTCAGAGCCTCTTCTAAAAGCAAGCAACTAGATACTGTATTTTAGTTCAGACAGCGGATATGCAATTGGCTTCAGTTTTGTCTCATAGTGGTGAAAGAGATTACATCATTTCTTATATTTTAGACTTTTTAAAAGCTTATTTTACAAATAAATCCTTAAAAAACTTATTTCAGAAATGGATTTTTTTTTGCCAATGTAGTCCTACATGATGACGGTGCTGTCCCCCTCGATCTTCTGCAAAAGCTAAGTCGTTAATGTGAAAAAAACAACGCCAACACTATTGATATCAAGGACCTATTTATAATAAAAATATATTTACAAATAGGTTAATGACACTCTAAGGATTTATTTATAAATATTTTGTATTATCAATTGATTTTTTAAATAGGTTCTCGACACTAATTACATTAGAGCCGTCCTAAGTGTGAAGAGAGATAATATCAATGACATTAACACCATCGTAAGTTACTAAGTAAAGAGAAATAACGCCAATGACATTAACACCATGTTCAGGGATAACATAAATGTCATTCAGGTTGAACCATAACACAAATAACATTGACGTCGACAAAAGATCTATTCTATAAGTTATTTTTAATAGTCTATTTGTAAAATAAATTTTTGAAAAGGTCTAAAATATAAAAAAGTTATCTAAATATTAAGTATAGGGACAATATCGTATTAAAAGTAATTATTAAAAAATCTGTGTTTCGAAACTATATCTTAAAATATCTTTTTGCGAGTGACCAACGTAGATGAATAGACGAGCATATAGAGGTCTTTTGTAAGTGGTGATTTCACTGTCTACATAAGTGTATATGCATGTAGCTAGTTAATTGTATGGAAATTATGCATGCGTATTTTTTAGGATTCAGCGATTAATATTTTGGGACTAGCTATATCCATGACTCCACATTTTGCAAAAGAAAAGAAAAAGAAAACAATCGAATACCTACTTTTACAATGTAATTAAAACTTACACTAATTGTATTGTAAGTTTCAATAATTACACTATAAATTTTATAATACACATCATATAAGATAATTAGGATTAAAAGTAATTAATTACCTCCTTGGAAGAGGAGATAAGGGAGATAACAATCACAAAGAGAAAAAGATAAAGCAAAATGACTGAAATCAAGTAAAAAAATACCGCGCCATATTTTTAGCAAAACCGATTGATTTTTCTATACTTTAAAGTTTATTAAACTTAGGACCGAGCCTACCCACATCAACAGGGAAATGGTAGGGTATTGAACATGCAAAAATAATAAAAAAACATGTGAACAGAAATCCTAGATCTACCTGCAAAAGGAACTAAAATCATAGCCTTAAAAAACAATAAACAAACATGAGACCAGCAAGGCTGCATTCATCAAACCAAGAAGAACAAAACCAAGTGTAGTATAAAACTATATATAATAGTAGCACAGAAAAAAGAAAATCTATGGACAAGGCCTACCCAGTACCCACCTCATCCTGCCCTGCCATCCCCCCCTTGTGATGTGTGAATGTCTCTATCAAACTTGTGAATTGTGATAGCCAGTATCCACACCTCACCCACAGCCCACCAATCACAGCACTCCTTTGTATTCTCTCTCCTACATGCACTCCCCTCTACAAAGCCACAACCAGCATTCTTTCTTGTTTCACAATCCCCTTAGACAGCACAGAGGCAACAGCAAAACACACTCTCAACTCTCAGGTCTCCACACCACACCCAAGTACAGATACACACAATCCTCTCACTGAACTGAACCCCATCCACTCCTTTATCATCATCACCATTTCCCTCCTACCCCTTTCCTCCCCTCATTTCCATTTCCAGGAGCAGCTAGAGCTGCCTCCTAGCTCTCTTCCTGCCATCCATGGCAAATGCTTCCCTCCAATCCTTTCTTCTTCACCACCACCACTACCATTCTTTCCTCAGCAATGGTATCCATGAAGGCTCCTCCCCTTCTATAGTTCTCAAGCTCACAACAAACAGCAACACCAGCATTTCCTTCAAGCTCTTCTCCAACACCACCTCTTCCTCCTCCTCATCATCGGTGACCACCACAGCCTCCACCCCCAACTCACCGGTAACCCCTGCTCCGGTAACAGCCTCGTCTCCGCCACCGCCTTCGCTGGAGCTCCTGGGCAGCCAGCTCGCCAAGAGGGATTACCGGCAGGCCGACGAGACCACCCGCGCGCTCCTCATCGAGCTCGCGGGTGAGGCAGCACGGCGCCGAGGGTATGTCTTCTTCTCGGAGGTGCAGTTCATCTCCACAGAGGACCTTCGTGTCATCGACGCGCTGTGGCGGGAGCACAGCAGCGGCCGGTTCGGGTACACCGTGCAGCGGCGGCTGTGGGAGAAGTCACGGCGCGACTTCACCCGCTTCTTCATCAGGGTTGGGTGGATGAAGAAGCTGGACACCGAGGTGGAGCAGTTCAACTACAGGGCCTTCCCTGATGAGTTCATCTGGGAGCTGAACGATGACACACCAGAGGGGCATCTCCCTCTCACCAATGCCCTCAGAGGGACACAGCTCCTGGGCAACATCCTCACACATCCTGCCTTTGAAGAGGACCAAGAAGATGAATTAGCAGCAGAGGAGAATGACACACCTGATACAACTGATCAGAGTAAGGATGGCAGCAAAGGGAAGGAGAGGCCAAAGTTCATGAGAGATTTCTTCAAGCCTGACTACTCCTTTTGAGATGGGGGGTAACTGAAAAGCATGGGAGTTTGTGATGCAGAGATGCTGGTCATGGTGCAATTGATTTTAGAAAAAAAAAGGAAACATGTATCTGTAGTTCCATCTGGATTGTTATGTCCTATAAACATGCGTGGGAAACTGCACAATATATTATGAATATAATTGTTTGAGATGTTGTTTGCTCTGCACATGAATGATGCATGTAAAGAAGAGAGAAAAAAATAAAACACATAAGACAGAGCTACAATAAAAGATTATAAGGGAAGCATGGATGCAATGCATCTTGCACTCTGCATGTATATAGATTATAGAGCAATGGCACTAAACATGCATGCATTTCCTTTCGATGTAACATCCTAGCAAATACCATAGGATGATTCACAGGTATCCATATTCCCTTTCCCATCAACCGTTGCACTGTTTGCAAAATGACGATGTCTTGTTGGGACAACCAAACAGAGACAAAGGTTGCTCATCAAGGGGAGCCATCAGTTTTAAGCAGATCATCTCCACTTGTTTCCTGGCAAGTGATTGTGATTGATGTGAGCTAGACTGACCTTGGTGATATCTTGGGAATTAAATGAGTCTCTATAAACTGAAGAGCCTTTTCAGGGAAAATACCTCTTATGAGTTATGACAGCCTCAACTTTTCGCATTTCACGCACAAGGACAGAGCCTTCGGGTATGTTGATGTGAACCGTCACATGTGAGCCGCTCATCCATCTGCATATACAAGCATGCTCCTGGATTCTGAAATAGCAGTAAAATATAATTAGTTCTATGTTTTAACAATGGAAATACAGCATTTTATCAGCAATGTAAGAGCATCACTATGTAACTGACATACAAGTCAATATTGATATCGTCATACCCTGTGTGACATTGAATGCTCTAAAATTTGAAGTTTCCTGTGTTAATAAATAAGTATTCCACTAGGGTAGGGTAAAGGCATTCAATAGAAAACTTGACTACTTTTAAAACATTACATCAGTGCAAAGTTAAGAAACATAGAATTCTGAAATGACTAACAATCTAATTAGTTAGATAAACAGATACCATTACATCACTACTTACTGCCTAGCAAGTAAAAATCAGTTCATTTATCATACCAAATTGCTTGGAGCTTCATCTACAACTTGAGCAGGTTGATCTGGTCCAAGACTGCTGAAACAGCCACTTTTGCATCTCATATATTTCTGCAAACTGGTTTCAGCAATAAAAGATGAGCAAATATATTTGTACAAGAAATATGATTCGATAATATCAGACAAAGAGTGTATCGACACAAAAAAAGTGCCGTTGTGCTGACATGTGCATGGGAAAATTGTTTATAATCAACATGAGGATGTGCTATCAGCCTGTTGAATGTAATCCCATAGCAAGAACCATATGGAAATAGTTGCTACTATCGGCAAGCCGGTATGAAGATAAACACAACCAAATATCTCATTCATAAGTAAAGTTTGTTAACAAATTGATCAAATATCAAGTTGATGCTAGCAAAATCCCAGAAAAAAGGTACTATTTTCTCAAGAATACTGCAGATCAGCACAACTTCATTTTTCAGCCAAGCTGTCACATAGGATTTTAAATCCATTATGAATAAACAACTACAGTGCAAAATTTCAGATTCTGCACAAATTAGGATACACATCATAAAAGCTACTTTCTTAGCTTTCATGGTTCTATTACTGCATTACGTATATTTCAACAAGCATAATTCTTGTCTTTTCAGTCTTCAACAGTGTTGTGCTCTGTTTGTTATTTTCCTAGTTAGTTTAATCACATATGGTTACAAGATAATATGAAGATTTAGATGGCTCTCTATATCTAAATTTCTCCAACAAAGAAAATGATAATGCCACATTCTAATAGAAGTGGGAATAGCAAGTAACCACTGTGGTTCTAGGATAGAGCAAAACAGCTAGCAGAGATCACCAACAAAGACTAAACATTCAGACAATCAAAACATACAAAATATAGACAAGGTATGAGGCACAAATATGAGGGGAACAACTTTGTTACATTTCATTTTCAAAGTCAGGCTACAAAAGCAAAATGAGTTGGTGATGGCAGTTTGATCATTTGATGGCAATTGAAACTTGAAAGGCCATGTAATTACAAAATGATATTCAAAGGTTTTCAGTTAGCAGGTTATAAATGTCCCAATTTAAGTATTCTAATACTGACTGTTTCAGGTTACCAGTGGAGTTACATCATAACTTTCACCGTAGAAACATTCTAATACAAATTAAGTTCCAGACTATTCAACCAAACCAAAAAACTGGGTGTACATGTAACAATGTAACCATGCAAAATCATTATTATAATATTATTTACTTCAAACACTCAAGACAATCCAAATGGAGCTGGTTACTTTGACTAGTCAGTTAAACTCCAATTATTCTGGCAGGACAAGCCATTTAAGGACAATTGAAAAATCAGTGTTCGCCTAGACGGGTCTAGACGGTAGACGGCGGCAACCCGTGCAATTTAGGGGGTAAATGGTAGGGTAGACGCTAGGCGGTCCTAAACGGTGCTAGGCGGTCCTGGACGGTCTAGACGGAGAGAGCTAGACAGTTTCTGGACGCGTTTAGACGGTTGAAAACCCGACTAGGCGACGGTCTAGGAAATGAAACATTATTTTTTTCCCAACCCGTGCGCCTCGACTTCCCTCCCCCCGCGCCACGATTTCCATTTTTCCCCACATCACGCGAGCTAGGGTTGGAGAAGGGACTGGAGAGGGACGCCGCTGCCAGGCGCCAGCTCCCTGCAGCCGCCGCCGTCAGCTCCCTGCAGCCACCGCCATCGCCTTCCACCTGCTGGCGGCGCGGCCTCTCCCCCTGGCGCGGCTTCCCCTCCCTCCAGCCCTCCCTGCCAGCCTCTCCCCCGGCGCGCCAGCGACCTGCAGCCGCCGTCGTCGTCTTCCACCGGCTGTGGCGGCGCGGCATCACCCCCTTGGCGCGGCTTCTCCTCCCTGGCGCCGCATCTCCCCTCCGACCTTCCCTGCCGTGCCGGCTGCAGGCTGCTCCCCAATCCCCTCTGCCTTATAATTTCCCGGTATGCTCTCATAATTTCCCCTACTCTTTAGTCTTTGCTATTTTAGTTTTGTCACTTGCAGAAATATAACTATTAGACGATTCTTAGGTACACGGTAAAACACCACTAATAGCTTGAATAGCAATGTCGTCAGCGGGTTCAAATCCTCCTCAAGCTCAAGGTGCTAGTGCTACTGCTAACAATTCCAATGCACGCACATTGAAAAGGAACTCGGATGATGTGGGATGGGAGTATGGAACCTTAGTGGATGAGAACAACAAGGATTTAGTAAAATGTGATTTTTGTGATTTGGTTGTGCGGGCTGGGATATATTTGGTTGAAGTGTCAACAAGGTTGGATGTTTCAACACTTCAAAACAAGGTATGTCTTCTAATCTCTGATTTATTGCTCTGAAAATTATGTACAAAACAAGATATATATTGTATTTTTCCAAAAATAGAAAAACCGTCTAGACTGCCTAGACTCTAGACAGTGAGGTGCCGTCTAGGAGCCGTCTAGCGTCTAGGGGAACACTGTGAAAAATACTACAGTTTTCTACTATGACACATAATTTGAAGAAATATCATGAACAAAAAAAACGAGAGACAAGAAAACTTACATCTCACATTTATTCAGCACAGAAAGCCTGCTTGGGACACAAGATTGTCCTTTTGCTCTGCACACAGAGCTACAAGATTCGCCCCTCCTGAAGTCAACATTGATTTCATAAAGCAATTCTGAGGGTGTTCCATTTGCTCTTCCTATCTCTTAAATTGGAAAAGGCCTTACCTTCCTATGCTGATGTTAATGCCATCCAGCCTTGGTCCAGAACCAGAATCAGCTGATCCTGCAAAATAGTTTTTATAATCTTTTCCGATACACAATTAAAGCAAACTGCAATTGTACTAGTAGTGAATAAATGGTAGCAGCTTGTGTGCTGCTTGGGCAAGCTCAGCTCAGATCAAGCTTGAAACTGAAAAAAAACATGAATACAACGAACCTGGAAAGCCCCGATATGTTGCCTGGGTGCCGGATACGCCACGGATACGTATCCGATACGGATACGTATCCGATACGCCACGGATACGTATCCAACAAGTATCGGAAAAAAAATAAATCAAAAAAAATCGGATACTTGGTCTGATACGTATTGGGCCAAATGTAGCCCATTATCAGATTAATGCAAATATCCATCCTCCCGAACTCTAGCAACATGTATCCTTTTCTTTAATTTAAATTTGAGAGTTGTATCATTTGCGAAATGTGAACTGTTCATGTTGTACTTCTATTACTCTAAGGCTGAAAAACCATTATTTATAACTATTGTTATGGTATTGTACTATATCTATCTATTTTAAAAAATAATGAAACGTATCCGTGTATCAGGTTTTAAGACAAATTGGTGTATCGCCGTATCCGTATCTGCCGGATACTGATACACGTATCCATATCCGTGCCGTATAGCAACGAACCTTAGTTCATCGAAAGTAATTAACATACTGAGAGGACTAGGGATGAGGCACCAGATTGGGGATAGGGAGAGGTGATCACGGAGAGGTAGACTAATTCACCTTTCTTGCTTACATCATAACTAATAGCCAATCACCTTATCTCTAATATAACAAGAGATAGGGATCCTAAAAAGACAATATATTCAACTGGACTCATCTTATCTCAATAAACCCTACTAATGTTATCTAAACTAATGAGCATGTTTCTGCATCGAACTAGATTACTGTCTAATTCGCTGGTGAATTACCCAGAGTCCCAGACATGCATCCTGTTATGGCCCAATGGACTGCAAGTGTTTTGCCAGACTATTGGCCTGCCATAACATGCAAGCGACATGTTGTGTTATCTTGGTTCCTTCATTATGTTATGTGAAATTAAAAGGTTGTTGTTTCGGTTCTTATTTAGTGTTGTAACTTAGTTTTCCCCGTAACCATGTTACAGGGTCATGCATTCTCTCTACTTGAAGGGGAATGGAGACCCTGAGGCCCTGACGTTGTTTTGGACTTGTTGGCCAGTGATCTAGCTGTGGCATCCATTTAGTGGACTTGTTGCTCAAAGAAGGTGATTTACATATACCGGAAACGATTATGATTTATGAATATATGATATATGTAGTGTGTAATGTAGTGTAGCCACAAAATACAGTGCCAAGGCTCATATCCACCCCTACTGGGCAGTTATGTTTGAATCTCACAGGGTAACTGTAATCCCGTCTACTTGAACAATTAATATATGATCCCTTCATTTCAAGGAACAAGGCCTATTTTGAGGACTTAAAATGGATAAAGGACTTAAAATGACCATACTACCAACACCTTGGAAATATGATAGGATGAGCAGTGATATGCATGTTTCTAATCAATACAGTAGTAAGACTGAAAAGAATCAACAACTTCAAATGAATGTCTTCTATTTTGCAAGAGAAAAATCTACGCATAATAAAAAGAAACAGAGAGGGTACCGGACATTATCATGAACAGTAATATACCAAGATAGCATTGTAATATAACCAATCAAAACATGAATACCTGAAGTATTCTGCTGTCGCAAGAAGCAATGATGGAAGTCACTTGCATACGCATTTTCATGTACCTGGTTGATTAAACAATAACTTTATTGAAGAAAATGCTGTTTATCAGAACATTATAATTCTAGCACATAGATTTTGTAAATTGTTGATTTATAACATGCTAGCATGACAAGCACCACCAGGATGCAACTGCACCCTGAGCCTTGGTTCCTTGTTTCATATATGGCAGGTAAAAGTGGAAAACCATGGCATAGAATATTATGAACAGTTACATTAGAACGCTGCAAAAAAGAAAAAAAGAACAGTACCACACTTGCAGAACTATGGCGGCATCTTCCCATGCAGAAATCGAAGACATTTCTGTAAGTTCCTGGAGATAAATAAATTGTGAACTCCCAGCACATTCTAGTATGCTACATCCACCAATCGATATCGACAAGATCTTACCAGAAGTAGCTGGTCTAGCTACCTTCAACTTCAGCACATCTGCTTCCTTGGTCTGTCCAACATGAGTGCAAAATTTAGGAAACAACTTGCCAAACCCAGGACTGTTTGTAATAGAGAAAATTCAAACTTACTCTTGAAGGATTTAAGCAGCAAGAAACACAATATTCATAAGAATCACAGCACTGTAAATCGAGTTTGCAACCCCTGGTTGGTGCCATGAAGATTGTTAAAATTATAACTCTACTCATTTGTTACGATGCAGCGCTGAAATTGAAGTGAGCAACAGAAGATTGGAAACTCACTGACAGGAAAAGCGTGACCCTGTTCTCGGGCAACATCGAGACCATGTATCGATTGAAAGGGAAGAACACACATAACCTAAAAAGGAAGTATTTATCATCAGGGGAAGTCTAGAATGCAAATACACTTCTTACCAGGCAGTACATGTGAGCAAAATGAGATGGGCAGGTGTACTACCATTATCATCTGATATCAAGTGTCGCCCTTGCACAGTGCTCCTGCACATGATGGGTGCTGCAAGACCAATGTCCTTCCTGCACGATATTTAAAATCAAGCCAGAAGCCGGATCATTAGATACACTGAAATAGATACTCCAACATCCATCCTATATTCAGGATGGAAAGAAAAAATGAGTGTCGTAACAGTTTGGGCACGCTGATAGCTTGACACACATGGGATCAAAGGCCACATGATACCATATACAATGCCCTCAGGTAAGTAGGCACGGTATGTTTCATGTTTACATAGCAATTTTGTCTTTGAAAATTTTAATCCCTACTCCTCTAGTTTGTGCTAGCACTAATATTGTAATGCAACATCTCAATGATTTGGTAGGAAAAGATTATGACAGACTTTGTAATAAGAAAATCAACAGCTATGAACACCAATAAAAGGGATCTAGTGCAAATGCATCAAAACCAATAATGAGAGAAAATTAATATCTCAAAGTCATTTTTATGTAGAATCTGCAAGTAGGAGAGTTGACTTGGCTTTTCTAACTTGTTATACAAGTTATAAAGTTAAATTATAGTACTTAGGATAAAATACATAATATAGATGCCCCCAGTCAATTTTTATCCTGCGTCCGCCCCTGTCTCGTACTCAGTATTTAAGTGAAAACCTGCACCTCTATGTTTCTATTCTGTACTTTGTAGAGGTCATGTATTGGTCAGCAAGAAAAAGTAGGCACAAAATTGCATTTTGTGCACTGGTAAGATCTGGCATTACTAACATTCATCAGGAAACCATGGATGTTAGCAACGCACCTACACGACCCAACAGAGCCACCATTCCTCTTTAACCCAAGCATATTTCCCCAAATTTACCTATCCATCATTTCCCACTCTATGACTCCCAACCTAGGTTGATGTGTGCGTTGAATACATAAAGCTAACTCCAAAACTCAAAATTACAGAAACAAAAACAATAATCTGATTCGGCTAGGTTATACATGCCAAGATTTAAATAAGGATCATCGCCTCGCCAAGCCTAGTAAACATCACGAGGACAAAAAAAAGGGAAACAAGTACGGCATCATCCGTGCGAACTAAGCCGCACGCACAACAATCGGAAACGCACCTATCTTTACAAGCCCAAACAGCAAAGAGGGGGGAAAATTCAAATTACGCCGCATTTTCTATGACGGGAAGGCTGAACTTGCGGGCGTTAAACTTGAACAGATCTAGCTCTCACCGGATGCCGGCGACGAGGCCGGGGAGGCAAGCGCAGAAGGCGAAGAAGGCGGCGCGTACGATCCGAGGGAGGAAGAGGGGGAGGCCGGTGGTCGCCATCTTCGTCTTCGTCGAGGAGATCGGGTGCACAGGAGGACAGAGGACGCGAAGGAAACCTGCAAGGGTTTAGGATGCAAAAACATACACCGAGGCCATCTATTGGGGAAAAAACCATCTTTGCTGCAGCGTTAAAGTTCAGCTTTCCAAAGTGTGCCGGATCTGGATCCCAAGAGTTTGATTCGTACCATTTGGCCAAACTTTTTGCCAATTTTCCACAAATTTTGATTGACTTTTACTATTTTAAATTCAAATCCGCGAAGACCATTGGAAATTTTAATTTAGATATGCTTTCGCCCCCACGTCGAAGCCTCTAAATTCCATGCTAAATGAACATTATATTTAGGATGTGATATATTTTAGACTAAATTATATAAAAATGATATCACAACTTGCAAAAGTACAAAGAGTATACCAATACTATTGGCTATATGACATACTTATATGTTTTTATTTTGGGAATACCTATAACATTTACCTTTTTATTTTGAGAATACCTATAGCATTTACCGTTGAGGCAATTTATTATCGTTATATCATCCAAAGTGCATGTGAATGTTTTCTTTTGTTTGTTTATATTCATTTTAATTGTGTTTGTTTAGATTTGTGCATTAGACGATACTTTCTTCATCCATGATACATATTAAGATGTATCACATTCGATCAAAATATCTTATATTTTTTGATATTTTGAGGCAAAAAGAGTGCAAGCTTGCTAATATCTACTAGATCAATTATATCCCTATGCATTAGCATATATTGGAGCGTGGTAAGACGAACAACCCAACTCTTGAGTAAAAAACTATAGGGAGTATGAGCTTGCTCGTGTGGCTTACGGACATGTTAGATTTATGCCTACATAACAGAATTATGTTTAAACTGAAAAATATAAAAAAAATAAAGCACACCTATTAATTTCATCGGTGCATTTTACTCTAAATATTATATTGTGTATTATATAATAAAGTTCACTGTGTTGTCTGTATTAACATCAAAAGTTTGTACCGTTGCATACAAGTTTTCTGTATGAATTTATTTGCAGCCGATGTTACCCCTTCACTCGTTCTCTTTTTTCTGCACAACTTAAATAGAGAAGTTTCTGCACAACTTAAATAGAGAAGAACTTGGTTTTGATTGTCATTAGTCATCCGCTCCGATGTAAAAGAACTCGGATCGAAAAAGTAAAAATGATATACACTATGGTGTCTCGATCTTTCGCTAAGTTGAAGATAACTATATAATTTGGAAGAAACATTGATGATCAGACTACAACCGTACGGGACGTTGTTGTGTTGTGCCTTAGCGATTGATACACCTCTCCGTGAGTTGTTGATCTTGTCGGTGTAGATCAACTTTATTCCTGCAAGCAAATAAAAAAACAAACAAGAACAAGATAAAAGCAATCTGAATTACAGATAGAAATTGAATACAAATGAAAAGTTGGGGTCTCTAAAACGAGTAATTAGGTGGTGTAGCCGACACACGTAACTACAAGGTAAAGTATCAATGGCTAAAACTTTAATCTAACAAAAACCTAAATTGTTCTATGGTGGCTACGGGTACTTATACAGGTGAGAGGACGAGTTGGGGTCATTCTCCAACCCTAGGACGCGTCCGTAATGGACTCAACTTGATACAAGACCAATTGGCCCAATTTCGACGGCGTAGCACCTTGGACAGAACAAGGTATATGTACTAAATTAATGATTGTGGCTGACTCGTAATAGATATGGAAGTAAAGTCAGATCCTTAGAAAGTAGACTTCATAAGCTTTTCTGAAGTACTTAAACACCCAAATCGAAGTTTGTATGAAGCCGTGGCAACCGTCACAAGTTGAAGTTGTCCTGCAATCCGAATCTAGCATCAAAATGTGTTGGATTAGATCTCCTTTCCTTGGGCAAAAAGTGGTGTGGTGACTTGACGGAGGACGTTGGAAATACTTGGATTTGGAGGTTGGGGCGCACCCCACTTGGATCAGGGTCCCAAATGAAGTTACAAGCTCATATGCCTATTATAAGTAATGCAACATCTTGTTTCTGTAATTACGGCTGATTAGGATGAAATTTGGAGATGTGACTGGATCCGTTGGAAAGAGGACTCTGAGAGCTTTCCATCAAGTACTCATTGACCCAAATGGGAGCACATATGCATATTTGACGGTTATTTGAATTCAGCGCTGTTAAAGCTTGACGAATTGGATTCGAGAATTTTTGAAGCTTGAACTTGATGTCACCCTGTGGACATATAATATGAGCAATGGTTATATCCATAGTAGCTATGATCACATCAGACAATGCTTATACTCATGGCATCAACCCTACACGATAAAGTTGTTTATCCTACCACCCTTGACAAAAGACCATCACCAATTACAAAAGTCAATCTTTATAGGGCATAGGAGCTTTAATGGAAAATTTGTGTGTGAGCGGAATAATAGTGAATGACTTCGTTAGAATTGCTAGTTTAGTATGGTATTTGGTAAATTATTGGTACCTAGTTACTCTTTTTATTATTTTTTATGGGTTACTGTTATGTTGCAAGCCAACTAACCAACATTTAGATTGATAGATGAATGATAAGTTAAACGTTCATCATTCTAAAATATTGTGACTTCTAGCATTTAAAAGTTTTCAATAAAATAACAACTTCTTCACTTCTTTCTCATCTCAACTAATCGTAACCATATCAAATTTTTTAAACCTTATTCTAAAGCTAACTATTGGTCTGACCCAGTTTTTTTCAACTTTATTTATTTGAAGAAGAAAAAATAAAGACATCGACTGGTTCTATTCTAATTACACCATCACGAATGTAGCTAGACAATACATTTAGGGTGATCTTAAAACACTGATTTAAAAACAGATGAATAAAAGTACATAGGATTTTAATAGGAATACAAGTGTAAAATCAAGGATTGCAAAATGCAGAAAAAAATACATGAATTATTATTTTCAGGAACAACACAGAAATCTGATAAAGATAGACCCAAAAAAGGAAAATTTTCTACGAGGTTACAACTCTTGTTAAAATTTTTCTCCAAAATCTCTATAAAATTATTCATTTCATAGAAATTTCAAAGAAAAAGATATGATTGTAATCCTTAAAATTTTCTCGTACTTTTTCAACAAATCAAAGGTGTTCTAAGAGAAAGAAGGATGAAATTCTCTTAAGTAAAAACACGACTAATCGCAACCATCATCTCAACTAGTCGTAACCATCCCCATATAATTTTATTGTCGGATGGTTGTCCTGACCTTCCATTACAATTGAGGAATAAAGAGAATAATTCAATTCATTCAATCAATCATAATGAAACATCCGGAGCCTCGAGATAAAGATATTGGAGATATTGCTGGGTCTTTAATCTGCTAGTCAACTTCAGCCTGAGATGTGTCCGTCAAACCACAAGAAGGTGGCAACCAGATGTGTTACTCTTTCAGGAGACTCGACATAAATGACTAAAGATCTGCAACATCTCGAATGCCCTTAACTCAAACTCATGTAAATCTAGTTTCCAGGATGTGCATTAGATTCACACTTTCATCTTAAGCATGGACATACATAGCAAACACATTAAAGATGAAAGGAACTTAAAGACTTACACCAACTAAATAGTTACATAGGTTGACCGGCCAAATAAATATATCAGAGAACAGCAGAAGCTTGACTACTCAATCAAAAGCACACCGACTAGGGGTTTACCCCATTAAGTTCAAATCCTAGAAAAAGCAATCGAGAACACGCATCAGTCAAAGTTTAAGTCTAAACCTGCAAGCAAAAAAAAATATATCAACAGCAAGAGTTAGTACGTTAATCGAGTTAATGTACTGGCAAACACAGGTCAAACCTAACATACTACATGTAAGGCATATATTCAAATGAGGGCTATATGAGTAGTTCATTTTCAGCCTAAAGCAAGTTTTGTTTCACAAATCTTTTATAAAAGAGTTGACAATTCAATTAACAAATCAAGTTTTAAGTTTCATCATTAATTTCATCATGATTTCATCATATTCAACATCTTGTTGTCATCCTTGACAACAAGTCAAAATATTTCACCATACTCACACAACTCAACACTTTTATTCATTTCAAACCAAGTTACATGTTCATATTTTTAAAACAATTGAGTCTATACTCATGACACTTCACCAAAACGCTCTTGATCGTGAGCACGGCTAATCGATTAGTTTAGAAAATTCTGTAGAGCATAGCTCTCCCCACAAGATATAAGCACTCTAGTTTGTTTTGAGTTTGCAAGACTCCACCACACTCTTCATATTGAATATGGTCTAGAGGTCATAACGAAGCCTTTACACTACTTAATATCTAGCCTTGCACCAGCACGATACATGTTCTTCTATCTGAGCATACTAGAAAATATAATCCACAATCGTTAAGTGGTGGGCCCATGCCTTAAACTTAACGCTGTGGTGGCGCACACGACAGAAACCCACCACGTGGCACAATACCGTTGTATTGGACAGACTTAGTCGCCTAAACTACCACGTCGGGGTAAATAGGACGTTCCTCTGAGTTATACGAACTCATACACACCGGCCTACAAGAGTGCAAGGCTAGGTGCTAAGTAGATTAGTCAGCTTAGGCCATCCATACTAGCACATGTGGATGTACGAATAACTTTAAGTTGGTGACACAAGTTTGGTCCTTACGGACTTGGGCAAACATCTCTTCCCCTATCGGCATACAACTAACACCATATGCATGCCACTTGCCGCCCAAGTCAAAATCATATTTACACATTTTAATTCGCAAATACCCATCATATTCAATCTATCCCAGCAAGGGTTCACATATCAATATCACACTTTAGTTATAGATGGAATGAGCATTTGCATAATTCTAAGCAAGGCTAAGCAAGTAGTTGCATAAAGCATATATAAACTCATTTGAGCACAAAGAATGTACTCTAACCATTTATACAGGTACAAACAACAAGGATTATAATTATTCAAGGTAGGGAATGCAACAAATATGTCATAACTACCTTATCCAAGTTTTAAATATCGATATAGTCTAGGTTCATAGGCAGTTTTGCAAACAAATATTTTCATTCCTTAAATCATGGGATTCAATGTGTTCAAAGGATGGGAGGAGAAAAACTTGTCTTGATCTTTAGAAATGTTAGCACCTAATCCACTCCTTCACCGTTTATGCAATTATCTAAATAAAGTACATGATATGCAATTAAACACCAAAATAGGCAAAAATTTAAAATACTCTAAAATGCATGATTTGTTCACATTGAGTAGGTTCTGATCTAAAATGAATTTAGGTGAAAGAATTTCTAATTTATCTTATTCCATTTGAGAGTTATGAATTCTAGAAGTTTTATCGGTATGTAGCGGTTTAATTAGGTAGTGTTTTAAAATGTTTCTATAAATCAAGTTTTATTAATTTTTACTTCACAGAGGTGAAGATATATGTTTTCTAAGATTAACAACTTCGGTTTCACCATTTTTAGAGTTATTATGAATTCCTTATATGTTTTACAATTTATAACATGTTTTAGGCACATAGTCTTTATGCATATATGACTTTATAAGTTTTATATCCAGGACATGTTTTATTTGCTAGAGTTGTATAAAAATGTTAATTTTTTTAACCAATATAATCTTAGTTCATAATTTTAGAGTTTATATTACTCTAGTACATATTTTATAAGCTAGGGAGTGTTCTATGTTAGTTATTTAACATATCAACCTAGAAATTGACATATGAGCTAAGTGTGGCAAGTTTTGGTGGTCAGGGATGGAACTTATGGTTTCTCTTGTCCAACAAGTCTAACTTTGTTTTATTTGGAACTAGGATACATTTATGTATACATTTATACCTATATATAGTGCTTAACTATTTTTATGGTGATTCGCACCTAAGTTACGTATTTAAAGTTTATTGACATATTAAGTATATTAGTTATCATATTTTATTTTACCTAATTGAAGTTCATTACTTGCTGGTTCTATAGAAATTTAGTTCACTCCATTTGGAGTAGAAATAAATTTTCTACAATTTTTCAAATTAAAGTATACACTAAGTTGTTTAGTCATTTCAATTATTTAGAAAGTATTACTATATAGTAAGTATATGTTTTTATTTTATAATTTGAAAGTATATGTTTTGGTGATTCTGCAGAACTTAAGTTTACTTAAAAGGAGTTAAAATGAATTTCAAATAAATCTCTAAAGTTCACCTCATCTAAATCTCACCATTTTACTAGCAATAGTTTTAAAGGCATTTGGCACAAAGTAATTATATACTTTTATTTTTCCTAATCAGAGAGTGTAAGTTGATAAACTCGTAGAAATTAAGTTTGTCCCAAAATAAGTCAAATTGAATTTTCTATGCATTTTATAAGTTTGTGCAAGCTTTATGTGTGATTTTCCTTAGATAAATTTTAGAGACAAAATTTGTACAGTGAGTGCTAAGTTTTATACTTCTATATTAAAGTTCTTTATCTTGTGAGTTCATAGAAATTGGTTTCATCTCAAAATGGGTCATATTGGATTTTATATGGATTTTACAAGTTTGTACAATTTTCTGTTGAATAGAAAAGGTTTCAATTATTTTATTTAGTATTTTCCAGATTTTTAATTGGCAGGGTCCACATGTCATTCTATGCAAATTTGTAGAAAGGCCCCCCGGAGTCCTCAAGAATAGAATCCGCAGTCCAACACATGTTTAAAACCAAATTTATTAAGAGTTCCCGTGTTTTAACTTATTCACTAACAAGTCCTTGGTCCCACATGTCATACTAAGCATTCTTACACATTAACCCTTACAAGTTTTAAACCATTGCTAAGTGTAGTCCTCGCGCTCTAACAACGTGGGGTCCTGTTGACGAACAGGTCCGCACGTCGGTGGCACGGCAGCTGGGGAGGCAGGGCAGCAGTGCTCCGGCGAGGTTCTCACCGACGCCAACGGCGATTGATGGCGAGATAGATGATGCGACCAAAAGAGCAGAAGAGCTCAGTTCTTGTGCGAACCCAGCAGTGGCCGAATCGTTGGCTGTGGTGGCCGGAATCGATGCCGGCGGCAGTGCGAGCGGTGGCGACTCCTAGGCTACATGGGTATGTCGAGCTTCATTGTGATTTAGAGCAAAATGGCACATGCATGTGACTTTACAGGATTCCAAGGTACTCACCAAATAGATTGCCGAGGCGGAAGAACTCCAGCGGGGTGGCGGTAGCAGCAAACTATGGCGACGGTGGCCGAAAACTTCGGGTTGACGATGAGAAGTCAAACCGGCCAACAAACTACCAAACCAAAGCAGGCACAAGGTTATGAAACACTAGAGGATGGGGTGAAGCATCTAGGCCCCGTTGTTTGTTTTGATAATTAATGACAAGCGCTAATTGTAGACTAATGATACTTTTGAGTTTCATATATTTGATCTACGTTCACATAATAAGAGTCCATGGATGATCACCGAGGATTATTTGAGATGGCACAAAGCAAAAGGATTGAAGACGGTAAAACTAACGATTTATTTTAATTAATCGAGGAGTTTGGACGATCAAATTTCATAGAACTTATTTATAGCTTTGTCGTACTATCAAGAGGGGTAATGACCTAAGCAAAGAGATGATCAAAATGTCACATTAGGTCATTTGCATTTAGACTTGGTTTAATTCAATTTCTTGTCACCTTCTGTCCAAGGCCGGTCTGACCGTGGATGTGTATCCAGTCTGACCGTGGCCTTGGGGCGGTTTGACCGCAGGTCTTTGCACGGTCTGACCGGCCATACACCTCTGGTCTGACCGGCCTCCTTGATCCCCTCTGGCCTGGTGATCCAGAGCCGTAATCGGTCAGACTGAGCCGATGGCGGTCTGACCGAGCCGTGGGCGGTCTGACCGGCCATTTGGCCTCCGGTCTGACCGGCCCCCTATTGTCAGTGCATTAAATGCACTGTAACGGCTAGTTTTCTAATCGTTACAACTTAAGGCCGGTCTGACCGGCCACCCGTCGTCGGTCTGACCGGCAGGCAGCAGAGTTGGTGGATTTTATCCTCAACGGCTAGTTTTCTTTGTGTGGGGTATAAATAACCCCCCATTGGCTGCAAGGGACTACTCTTTGCACATACTTCATTTGCATACACCCTTTGCATCTCTCCCACACTCACTTGAGCTAGTGTTCATCCATTTGTTGTGGTTGAGGGTTGTTTTAACCAAGAGCCAAGTGCATCGCTTCCATTGTAGAGCTAGTGTGGCACTTGATCATCTCCGAGCCGCGTCATTGCTTATTACTCTTCGAGGTTGCCGCCTCCTAGACGGCTTGTGGAGGAGTTGCCGGGTGACCTCTCCAAGAAGATTGTGGAGGAGGCCTGACGCCGGTTTTGTGAGTGGTTTGGAGTTCACCACCTTCGGAGCGAAGGAAGAACTACCCCTAGTGATCGAGGCTTGGTAGTCCTCTCCGTGGGCCGGCTCCCACCTTGCCCACCCCTTGACGAAGGGAGCGTGCGGTAGCTTCGTGGTTGAGCGGTGGAGTTGGGCTCACCTCAATGGGGATTAGGAAACCGGCGAGTTTCCAAACCTCGGGTGAAAAATTCCTTGTCTCTTGTCTCATTTATTTATTGCATTTACTTTTGTGTAATTTTACATTTGTAGAGACCTATTTAAGCCATTATCACCCTAGGTTTGCAAAACGTAACTTAGTTGCTTAGTTAGACTTGTTCCTCACCAAGTCTAGCAACTTAGGTTAGTTTTGATTTTGTGCCACTTAGTTTTAAATCACCTATTCACCCCCTCTAGTCGACATCTCGATCCTACAAGTGGTATCAGATCTTGGTCTCTCTTGATTGGGCTTCACCGCTTAGAGAGAAGATGTCGAATGAGGTGAACCATGTAGGGAAGGCTCCCATGTTCAATGGTACAAATTACTCCACTTGGAAAATTAAAATGACTACTCACCTTAAAGCTATGAGCTTCCATATTTAGAGTATTGTGAATGTAGGTTTTGCTATCATCGGCTTGCCCTTGATGGAGGTTGATCACCGCAACCTCCAACTCAATGCTCAAGCTATGAATGCTTTGTTCAACTCTTTGAGCCAAGAGGAGTTTGATAGAGTGAGCAATCTTGAGACCGCATATGAAATTTGGAATAAGTTGGCGGAGATCCATAAGGGCACAAGTGGATACAAGGATGCTAGGCTCCATTTTCTCAAGATCAAGTATGAGACATTCTCCATGTTGCCTCATGATTGTGTGAATGACATGTATGGGAGGCTCAATTTCATTGTCAATGATCTCAAGGGGCTTGGGGCAACCTACACCGATCTTGAGGTTGCCCAAAAGATGCTTAGGGCTCTACCGAAGAAGTATGAGACCCTTGTCACCATGCTTATCAACTCCGACATGTCAAGGATGACACCTGCAAGCCTCTTGTGAAAGATCAACACCAATGACATGTACAAGTTGAAGAAGAAGGAGATAAAGGAAGCCTCTCCATCCAAGAAGTGTATTGTTCTCCAAGCCGAAGTGGAAGATAAAGGAAAGAGCAAGGTTTATGAAGCCAACAATGACTTGGATGAAGAAATTACCCTTCTTGCTAGAAGATTCAATGATGTCTTGGGAAGAAGAAGAGAGAGAGGAAGGGGCTCTAACTCAAATAGAAGAAGGAATAGGAGACCTAACAAGACTCTCTCCAACTTGAGATGCTTTAAGTGTGGTGAGAAGGGACACTTTGCTTCCAAGTGTCCTTCAAAGGATGATGATGAAGACAAGTCATCCAAGAAGAAGAGTGGAGGTTACAAGCTCATGAAGAAGCTCAGGAAAGAGGGAAAGAAGATTGAGGCTTTCACTGGGCAATGGGACTCTAATGAAGATAGCTCCACATCTTCTGGATCCGAAGAAGAAGAAGGTGATGATGATGCAAGCTCCAAGAAGAAGAAGAAGATGGCCGTAGTTGCTATCAAGGAGGCTCCATCACTCTTCGCTCCACTTTGCCTCATAGCAAAAGACTTTTCTAAGGTAACATCTTTTAGTGATAGTGAAAGTGATGATGATTGTGATGATGTTTTCTATGATGAGCTTGTGAGTATGTTTGAGGAGCTCCATACGTATAGTGAAAAGGAAATTGCCAAGTTCAATGCCCTAAATAAGGATCATGCTTCTTTGAAGGTCTTGTATGAGGAATTAAATATTTCACATGAGAGACTCACCATTTCTCATGAGAACTTAAGGAAGCTCATGACACACTTCTTTTCATTACCCAATATGGAGCTCACATTGATGTTGGCATATCTTGTGACTTGTTTGATGATCATGCTACTTGTCATACTACTCATGTTGCATCATCTAGCATCTCTACTTCTTGTGATGATCTTATAGATATGCCTTGCTTTAGCTCTAGCTCTAGCTCTTGTGTCTCTATTTGTGATGCTTCACTTGTAGTTGAGAACAATGAGCTTAAGGAGCAAGTGACCAAGCTCAACAAAAGTTTGGAAAGATGCTTCAAGGGTAAGAGTACTCTTGGTAAAATTTCGAGTGAGTAACGGTGCATACTTAACAAGGAGGGACTTGGATTCATTCCAAAGAAGGGTAAGAAACCTTCACACTGTGCCACTCGTTTTGTCAACAGCAATGGTAAGTATTGCTCCAAACGTCGCGAGGTTGGGCATTTGATAAATGATTGTCCTGATAATAAGCATTCTAAGACATACATGTTTGATTCTCATTATATGCTTAGGAAGGCTCATGATGGTAGTATTGTTGCTAGATATGTGGGTTTTCATATATTTGGTGGTAAAAAGAATACCATTTGGGTGCCCAAAGCTTTGATCTCTAACCTCCAAGGACCCAAACGAGTTTGGGTACCTAAAAGAGCTTGATCTTCTTTTGTAAGTGAACTATCACACTGGTGGGAGCTATTGGGTCCTAGATAGTGGGTGCACTCAACACATGACCGCTGATAGGACAATGTTCACCACATTTGAAGTAGGAGGGAAAGAACAAGAGAAAGTGACATTTGGAGATAATAGCAAAGGAAAGGTAATTGGATTAGGTAAAGTTGTTATCTCCAATAATCTATCAATCCAAAATGTTTTTATTGTTGAATCTCTAAATTTCAATTTGCTTTCGGTTACAAATTTGTGATCTTGGCTTGTCATGTGCTTTTTTTCCGCAAGAGGTTATCGTTTCTAGCCTTCATGACAAGTCTTGTGTTTTCAAAGGTTTTAGATATGGATATCTTTATTTGGTTGATTTCAACTCTAGTGAAGCAAATTTGAAAACTTGTTTAGTTACAAAAACTTCATTGGGTTGGCTTTGGCATAGGAGGCTAGCCCATGTTGGTATGCATCAATTGAGCAAACTTTCAAAACATGATCTAGTTGTGGGCTTGAAAGATGTGGAGTTTGAGAAGGATAAACTTTGTAGTGCTTGTCAAGCCGGCAAGCAAGTTGCATGCTCTCATCCTTCTAAGAGTATCATGTCCACATCTAGACCATTGGAGCTCTTGCATATGGATTTGTTTGGCCCAACAATCTATAAGAGAATTGGTGGTAATAGTCATTGTCTTGTGATTGTTGATGACTATTCTTGCTATACTTGGGTGTTCTTTTTGCATGATAAGTCTATTGTTGCCGAGCTTTTCAAAAAAATTAAAAAAGGGCCCAAAATGAATTTAGTTGCACTCTTGTGAAAATTAGAAGTGACAATAATTCCAAGTTCAAAAATACCAATATCGAGGATTTTTGTGATGATCTTGGTATTAAGCATGAACTTTTCACTACCTACTCACCTCAACAAAATGATGTAGTGGAGAGAAAAAATCACACATTAATTGAGATGGCAAGGACTATGCTTGATGAATATGGTGTTTCCGATTCCTTTTGGGCGGAAGCCATAAACACCGCTTGCCATGCAACCAATAGGCTTTATTTGCATCGTCTCTTGAAAAAGACTTCCTTTAAGCTAATTGTTGGGAGGAAGCCAAATGTTGTCTATTTTCGAGTTTTTGGTTGCAAGTGCTATATTTACTGAAAATGTATTAGACTAACCAAATTTGAAAGTCGGTGTGATGAAGGGTTTCTTCTAGGGTATGCCTCAAATAGCAACGCATACCGGGTCTACAACAAAAGCAAAGATATTATGGAAGAAACCGCCGATGTTCAATTTGATGAAACTAATGGCTCCCAAGAGGGGCACACGAATTTGAATGATGTAGGTAATGAAGACTTGATGAGAGCCATGAAGAACATATGTAGTGAAGACATCAAGCCTATTGAAGTGGAAGATAATCCATCAACCTTCACTCAAGATGAGCCATCTACTTCCGCTACGCCAAGTCAAGTTCAAGTTGAAGTGGAGGAGGACAAGGCACAAGATTCACCTATGCCATCAAGGATACACACCGCTCTTTCCAAGGATCACCAAATTGACCAAGTTTTGGGTGACATTAGTAAGGGTGTCCAAATTGACCGCTCTTTCTAAGATGTTGAAAGCATTTCTCAACAATTAGCTTGTGGTACCCAAAAAGTGTTAGATTTAAGCTAGTTGGCTATTTCAATTCGGATTATGCCGGTTGCAAAGTGGATAGAAAGAGCACATTCGATAGTTGCCAAATGCTTGGTAAATCCCTTGTGTCATGGTCATCCAAGAAACAAAACTCCGTAGCCCTCTCTACCGTCGAGGTGGAATATGTTTCGGTGGGTAGTTGTTGTGCCCAATTGCTTTGGATGAAACAAACCTTGTTGGACTATGGCATATCCTTCACCAAAACCCCACTCCTATGTGACAATGATAGTGCCATAAAGATAGCCAACAATCCGGTCCAACATTCTAGAACCAAGCATATTGACATTCGCCATCACTTCCTAAGAGACCATGTTGCCAAGTGTGACATAGCCATTAGCCACATAAGAACCGAAGATCAACTAGTCGACATCTTTACCAAGCCTCTTGATAAAACCCGCTTTTGCAAATTGAGGAATGAATTAAATGTCATAGATTTCTCAAATGTTGCTTGAGATCATGCACCATGGTTGCTATTTGTGCATATTGCCTATTTGCTTGCACTTTGTTCATATACTTGAGATTTATTGCTCTTTGGCTACTCTTGTTGAAAATGGAGCTTATCACATTAAGGGGGAGTATTGTACTTCCTCATGTGCTCTACTACTCTTTAGTTGTGAACCAATCAAATTCAAGTGCTAGTAGAGTTTTCTAAAATGCCCAAGTCAACATAAGTCAGAATTTTTGGAAAATCAAAGTAATTTCAAAACTTTCTCTTTGAAAAGGTTTAAAAAGGTTCCCTATATGTTTTCCAAGTCTTTCATTGCAGAAAAATGGAGTTTGATTGAAAATGTCATTTTGGCCCTTCTTGGAAGAAACTAGATTCTTAGTTTTGGCTAAAATAAAATTTATCTCCAAAATGAGTTTGAGAAGGATTTTGAGAAAAGTGTCAAAAGAAAGTTGGTAGAGAGGACATCCTTAAATGTTTTTGGTATTCAAATCAATTTTAAAAACTAAATCTTTCAAAAGTTATTTGGAAATCAATTTGGCCCAAAAACCCTATAGACCATAAAAGGTCACCTCCTAGCACTTAAGTGAGTTAAGTTGCAAATCATCATAATTTTTAATTATTATGGATGATTAGCAATATTTCAACTCATACATTTCAAAATTTGCTCCAAAAATTAAAATTTTATTGGATTTTATTGTGTGGGGGTTCGCGGCTTGTGCGTGGTCGTGGCACGCGGGGGCTCAGGTCCGACCGGCGCTATATGCGCGGTCCGACCGGCCGGGTGCGGCGGTCCGACCGGTGAATAGCACCGGTTAGACCAGCCAAATAGGTGGGCCCAGTCTTTTTACCCAATCTTCTTCTACCCGACCTATTCTGTCTCTTTTTCATCCCCTCACTTCCTCATCTCGAAACTTTCATCCTCTCTCTCTCCCTCAAACCCTAACACATATCCTCCTTGATTTCACTCGGTTTGACCATGGATTTCTCTCCGGTTACACCGTAAGTGAATCCTCTTATCTTCCTCTCTTTATTCCATGGATTATCTTGCATTTTTATTGAGTTTTTGATCCATGGATTGGAACCCTAGGTGAAGGAAGATGTGCTCTTGATTGTGCACAAATTAGGGGATTGTTCTTCGTGCAAATCAACTCCTATAACCAGTAATCTCTCTTCCCATCTCTTGTGCTCATCAAAATCGTCTATTTCAAATTTCTAACGTTAAGGGTAGTTCCTCTCTCTAAATCAATTTTTTGATGAAGTAGACATATCCTTGTTGTTCTTGCTCTCTCTCTTGTGCAAACCTTGATTCTAGCAAATTCTAGATACACTTGTGGGTGTGAAAAGATTGGATGTTTGAGGTCCCTATCATCGGCGGCCTGACCGACAGTTAGATCATGGTCTGACGGATAGCCCGTTCGAAGTTCGAACCTCCCGCTTGGAATGTTCGGACATTCGAACCTTATTGGTCTGACCGGTCGTCGGTCTGACCAGAGGCGGACGGCGGTCTGACCGCAGGTCACCTTGCGGTTTGACTAGCCTGATGCCGTCGGTCTGACCGGCCTAGTGTCGTCGGTCTGACCGGCTGAGGCCACGGTCTAATCGCCCCTGACAGGCTGCAAACACCCCTTCCACATCGAAGTGACCTCTAAATAATTGCTAATATCCTTTCTTTGATCTGTTGCATTCAGAGATGTCTCCTCGCACTCGTCGGAGCCGTCAAGCTCAAGATTCAGAAAGCGAACATGAGTCCAGTGAAGAACAATATGCTCAACGTGGTGATGTAGAAAGTGAAGAAGAACAAGAAGTGACAGAATCAGAAAACGAGAGTGAGGAAAGTGGTGATGAGATGGAGATCGATCCTTCCATCCATTTTGTGCTTAATATGAGAGATCCCACTCAGTACACCATCCTCAGGCACCATGATCAATTTCTAAGGCCTCGAGACTGCAATGATCCAAGGTTCCACACCGCTTTCCAAAAATCGATGTTTGAGCAAGTTTATAGAGGGAAGGCCTTCGCTGAGCATAAGTGGATCTCCTGGCGCAACATAAATGAGACTCAGGAGTTTGAGTGCCTGCATGACATGTTCAGGGCAGTAGGAATTGATAGGATTGTGACCCTAAGTCAGGACTATGATGAGGAACTTGTTCACCAGTTCTATGCCACAGTTTGGGTTGCTGGAGACTTCTTTGAGATGAAGTGGATGTCAGACACCCTCCAGTGCACTGTCTCTAGAAGGGAGTTCCAGAGGTTGCTCAACATCCATTTTGACTTTAGAGATGATCTGCATGAGGAACATGCCCACAACCCATTCTCCAGTGATGACCTAGAACAGTTCTATGAGGATGAAGGACGACACACATATGGGAAAGTTGCAGGTTTGAGGACTATTCCCAGTGTTGTGAATAGGATAGTGCGGGCCACCATCCTTCCTCGATGTGGCAACAATGATGAGATCAGGGGAGTAGCTTGATGGATGCAATCCTCCAGGGTCGTCAGTTTGATGTGGTAAATCTCATGATGCAAGAGATTGCTATCTCCAAGGGTACTTTTGGTCAAGGTATATACTATGTGCCCTACATCATGAGATTGATTCAAGAAAAGCTTGGACGTGCCAGAAACAATCTTAAGGAGCACAAGCAGTATAAGCCTCGTCTTCAGCTTGGCACTCCCCGTGTTCCTATAGTGCGCCAACCACAGTTTGATCATGGCGCAAGTTCGAGAGCGGCACCTCCACCTCCACCACCTCCTCCTCAAGGTTTTGACTCTTATTTCACCCCCACAGTATGCTTACTTTGGAATGCCCCCTCAAGATTACTTCAACTCGGTGCTAGAGGCCATAAACTCCCTCAATGATAATATGGCAAGGTTGAGCATCGGGCAAGAGCCATGTATGAGGATGTTAGGAGGCTAAGGACTGATGTGGGTAGTCTGCATGCCAATGTGGGAAGATTGTCCAATCAAGTGGACACATTGGACAGGTGCATGACTGCTTTGGAGACCTCTCAAGCCTTTGTCTACTCTCGTCGCCGTGAGCGCTTCGGTTCTTCTCACTATCCCATTCCACGTCCTTCTTCTCCTCCTCGAGAGTGAAGCTTTTTGGTCCTTGATGCCAAAAGGGGGAGAAGACTATCTTAGGGGAGAAGAAAGAAATTTCTTTATCTTAGGTGGAATGGGACTAGAGTTAGTGAGGTTAGTCCTCATATGTACTAGACTAAGGTGGAGGGATATATATGTAACAGGCTAATACTATTATCTATCTTGTGTGTTCTTTGTCGTTTTACTAATCTCTTGAGAGTTTTAGGCCCTTCGTGGTCTTGTAATAGTTTAGTGAATTTTATTTTGTGGATTGGATGATGATCTTTATGGATATCTCGTGATGGATGTTCATATGCTTTTATGATGGAATATCTCTATGTTTTGTTGATATTTGTGATTATCTTGCATATGTTTAGGGGGAGCTTATACTATCCTTATTCGTGATTTATGCATATTATATATTTGTAGTGTTTGTCATCAGTTACCAAAAAGGGGGAGATTGAAGCATCTAGGCCCCGTTGTTTGTTTTGGTAATTAATGACAAGCGTTAATCGTGGACTAATGATACTTTTGAGTTTCATATATTTGAGCTAGGTTCACATAATAAGAGTACATGGATGATCACCGAGGATTATTTCAGATGGCACAAAGCAAAAGGATTGAAGACGGTAAAACTAACGGTTTATTTTAATTGATCGAGGAGTTTGGGCGATCAAATTTCATAGAACTTATTTATCGCTTTGTCGTACTATCAAGAGGGGTAATGACCTAAGCAAAGAGATGATCAAAATGTCACATTAGGTCATTTGCAATTAGACTTGGTTTACTTCAATTTCTTGTCACCTTCTGTCCAAGGCCGGTCTGACCGTGGATGTGTATCTAGTCTGACCGGGGCCTTGGGGCGGTTTGACCGTAGGTCTTTGCGCAGTCTGACCGACCCTTTGTGGCGGTCTGACCGGCCATACACCTCCGGTCTGACCGACCTCCTTGATCCCTTCTGGCTTGATGATCCAGAGCCGCCAGAGCCGTAATCGGTCAGACCGAGCCGATGACGGTCTTACCAAGCCGTGGGCGGTCTGACTAGCCATTTGGCCTCCAGTCTGACCGGCCTCCTGTTGTTAGTGCATTAAATGCACTGTAACGGCTAGTTTTCTAACCGTTACAACTTAAGGTCGGTCTGACTGGCCACCCGTCGCTGGTCTGACCGGCAGGCAACAGAGTTGGTGGATTTCGTCCCCAACGGCTAGTTTTCTTTGTGTGGGGTATAAATAACCCCCCATTGGCTGCAAGGGACTACTCTTTGCACATACTTCATTTGCATACACCCCTTGCATCTCTCCCACACTCACTTGAGCTAGTGTTCATCCATTTGTTGTGGTTGAGGGTTATTTTAACCAAGAGCCAAGTGCATCGCTTCCATTATAGAGCTAGTGTGGCACTTGATCATCTCCGAGCCGCGTCATTGCTTATTACTCTTCGAGGTTGCTGCCTCCTAGACGGCTTGTGGAGGAGTTGCCGGGTGACCTCTCTAAGAAGATTGTGGAGGAGGCCCGACACCGGTTTTGTGAGTGGTTTGGAGTTCACCATCTTCGGAGCGAAGGAAGAACTACCCCTAGTGATCGAGGCTTGGGTAGTCCTCTCCGTGGGCTGGCTCCCACCTTGCCCACCCCTTGACGAAGGGGGCGTGCGGTGGCTTCATGGTTGAGCGGTGGTGTTGGGCTCGCCTCAACAGGGATTAGGAAAACGACGAGTTTCTGAACCTCGGGTGAAAAATTCCTTGTCTCTTGTCTCATTTACTTATTGCATTTACCTTTGTGCAATTTACATTTGTAGAGACGTACTTGAGCCATTATCACCCTAGGTTTGTAAAACATAACTTAGTTGCTTAGTTAGACTTGTTCCTCACCAAGCCTAGCAACTTAGGTTAGTTTTGATTTTGTGCCACTTAGTTTTAAATCGCCTATTCACCCTCCTCTAGTCGACATCGTGATCCTACATGGGGTAGGTGCTAGGAATTGACCGGGGTCTCACCGGGTGCAAAGGAAATCGATGGTGGTGACGATGGCCGGCGCCGGGGAAGAAGTAGTCGATCTACTATCTCGCTTCCTTGATGTTGGGGATCCTGGAGGGGTTTTGAAGAGCCTTGAGGGGAAGCTGATGGCGCGGTGGCTCGCCCCGGCTTGCTCCAGATCGACGACGACGAAGATGATGTCTTGGCGGCGGCTCTCAGAGCATGCTCTGGGGCGTCCGAGGGCGTGGCGGCGTTCCTGCCGCTGCAGTGGATGAAATGAGATGGTATCAAAAGGGAATTTGCTCGGCATGATGATAGGAGCTGGGAACATGGAGAAGATGGCGACGACGATGACCCGTTGGACGGCGGTGATGGCATCTTCCCGGTGGCCGACGGAACGCTAAAGGCGAGGTGGTCGAGAGAGAGCTCTCCTACTTCAGTTTCTTGGCATTGGGGCGGAGAGTGAGGTTGGGCGACGTGACTGGGAGAGTTAGAGGGCGAGAGGAGAAGCCTGGGGCGTGGACACGTCATAGCCACGCGTCGACGGTGTCCTGTGGCTTGTCTGGGTTGTTCCTCAGCAAACTGGAGAGGGACTGGAGTGGAGGCGAGCTAGAGAGTCTGTTCAGTGGGTCCAGGGCATGGTAAGCTAAGTTGGGTGAGTGTGGTATGAGTAGGTATCTGGGTGGAAGTGATTTCGGACAAATTTTCAGATTTATTTCTCTCTCCAATCTTTGTAGCCTCATAACTTAATGTGTGGACCAGATAAATTAGTGTAAATTTTACTGAAGGTAGATGTTTATACCTAGATTCTATTTTCTTTGGTTGCACCAAAAATCATTTGTAGTTTGCTCACAGAAATTAAACAAAGATGGGTTAATTGGAAACTAGTTTGAATTTTTGGGGACCGAGGAGAAAAATTCTAAAAAAATATATTTATTTATGATAATTAACCTAGAATTTGAATAAATTATTTCCCTTGTACATTTATGTGCATTTTAATTCACTTTGGGTGAGGTATGGTTTTAGCCGTAGTATCCTATATGACTGTTTTGTTTAATTTGTTTGAGACGTCAAACTTAGTTATTTAAGTTGTACAAAATTATATTGAGTTGAATTTAGTGATTTGCACCTGCATGAATTTTTTCATGATTTTATCTCGCATGAATTATTTTAGAGAATTAGGATGACCTTTCTTGTTCCCACTTTGTAAATGCAATAGGGGCTATATTAAACTTCCCTTGAGCTGAGAAGATGATGTTTGAATTTTAATTGTTTGTTCACATGTTATCACCTAAGGTTAGCTATAGATTTGTTTAGTGGAATACATCTTTTAGGTTTTGCTCATGAGACCTACTATGAAACACGAAGCCAAAGTCCAAACAAAAGACTCATTGTAAAACATGCTTTACGCATATGCATACATACATGTACAATTGTATCTATGCTCAAGGTTAGAAATGAAAAAGTTTTAATTTGTTTTAAAATTTAAAATCATGCAATATGTTGAATATTTCATTTATGTTATAAATGAAAAATTTTGGAAGAACTAACATGATATGTGACATTTATCCATTTATGAAAACTCTAGAAGCTATTATATTTTAGCATGAAAAAAGTAACTTTAACGGTTTACACGACCTTAGTTATCAGAGCATTTTTTAAAAGGAAATAGAAATTAGGATGGCACCCAAGAGAAAAAAAAGTTGCTAATCACTAATGAGTCACGACTCAAATTTAAAGAAAATATAAATAAAAATACATTTTGATCGATTACATGGAGCTAAATCGGCGGTTCAATTAATCATGTCTTCAAATTCAAATTTATTTCATCAAAATACTCCCTTTTACTAAAATTACAGAGCATAATTGTTTTATAAAAATTAACTATTTTACTAATGATTATATTAATAATATCTATCAGTAATTATTCGTACTTTAAAATGCAACTACATCATCGTAAAAGAATTAATAGATTTGAAGTGAAGTCACGTACGTTACGAACTTGCGATCCAACAATGTCGCACGCTGCAAACCGCAACACCACAAGCCAAGGGCCACGATTCCAGATCAAACGCCACAAACTCAAAAAGAAAAAGGAAATCGGAAGAAAAAAAAGAGAGGTAAAAAAGGAAGAGGAGAGGGAGGAAGAACAATGAGAGCCTCCCCTGCTAAAACCCTAGCGGGCGCGGATGCCCCTCGCTCTCCTCGCCCGCGCCGCTCTCTTCTCCTGCTCCGTCGCCATGGCCACCACGCGCTCCTCCTCCTCCTCCTCCTCCTCCTCCTCCAGGGTGCTTCGTGCCTCCCGTGCGGAGCTCAACCCAGGTGAAAAGCTCGTTTCTTTCTTCTTCTCTAGTACCTTTTCTTGGTAAGGGGAGGAGGAGGGCGCTCTTGTAGTCTCTTTCAGATTCATTGTTGCCATTGCGGGTGTTTTTGATTGATAGGCCAGCTTAGTGTCCCAAATACCAAATATTTGGGCATTTAGGTCTTCCTTTTTCTGGATAAAAATGTGAGAAGTTCAGGTATTTCTACCTTGATGAGGTTATTCTTGAAATGCGGCAGATAGTTGCATGCTTGTATGCTCTCTTTATTGCAGGGTTGCTACTTTTGGGAGGGGTGGATTGTCCATATTGTTTCATTTCCGTTTAGAAGCTGTGTAATTTAGTGGTTAAGTGTTCTAAATTTTGTGGTGTTAATGGTGCGGTCGTTTCTGGAAAGTCATCCTAGAAGGGGAATTTTAGGAAGAGTTATCTCATGAATTTTCTTCTTTGATCGCCAGCAAAAACAAGCTTTTAATATGGTGTAGGAATCTGCTTCTCCACAATTTGATTTTGGCATATTGTGAATGTGTCTTATTCATCCTGCTAGTTCTTGATGGAAAAAAATCCTGAATCAAAAGTTCCTGACTCGATAATAAAGCAGCGATGAAACACAGTTGGCTAGGTGCGGCTAGACCTGTTCAGAAAAGTCTTACAACAGAGGCTATATGCAGTTGGGGAGGTCGGTGAACTCTTATGCACCCATTTCACTTGTTTGTGTGGTTTAGCAGCCCTTCCTAGATCCATTTGTTCTTTCCTTCACCACTCAAATGATCTGCAAGAGACAAACCACAAGTTGGAATTGGGGCCAGAGGAACTCACAACAAGAAGCATAGAGTCGAAGGCGGAGGCTGGAGTTAACTGTGTTGACCCTGATGGTGATTTACTGCTGATGGTTCTTTGCTCGGTGAGGTGGCGATTTGGTAGTGAGGCACCTATTTTGGGAACATGAGAGGGACACCTTAGATCTGTTTGAACAGCGAATGGGTTGAGTTCCTTTGCTTTTATTTTGGACTGGTCATATTCATGCGTTTCTAAAGCTGTTCAATTAGTTACCAGATTACTCACACAACATAGTTTGCTTGATGCATGTTATTTCCTGAAAGTTCAACTTTAATTCCCATGACTTCAATGTAATTGAATTACCTAACAGTTTCATACTGACTTGGGAAAGTACACATCCATTAACTGCCAATTTAATCTATCTGCCATTTGAGGTCACATACATGCTTATCAGTATATATATGGATTTTTAAAGCAAGTTTAGTGTAAATGTGTAATTAATTATTTTGGTAGTATGCCTTTTCAGGTGTCAAAGAAGTGAAACTTGAATCCAGTGTTTCTTTTGACTTGTCCAAAACTGAAGCGGTTGCTTCCATGAGAAGCAAAAATGTGAAACGGGTGCTTGAAGTAACTGGGGAGAATCTTAAGAAAGAGGTCAGTGTGTACCTCTCCTTGGATTGGTGATGTTTTTTCTCCTCCATATCAATGAAACAAGGCAGAGCTTCTCTCTCTCTTTTTTTTATTTTCCAAAAAGAAGAACGAGGTGTTTACCGACTAAACACAATGCTATGATATCTTTGGTAGTTCTTTTTTAAAGGAAGTTTCCTGCATTTCTATTATTTCTTTTGGCACTTTTGTCCCCTCAATTTAAATTTTGGCCTCCTTAAGATAGTAGGATGTAAAGCACACCTATTCTCTTCAACTGCAGTTAGTCATTTAGCACTCACTTTAGTAGTTGCTCCTTTTTTGTCCTGTTGGTTTGGTTTAATTCAGGTGAACTGAACAAAACAATTTTGCGCATATGCAGGTTGATATCGTTCCTGACATTGAAGATTTTCGATATGGCAAGACATCATCATCTTTGAGTAAGAACTAAGAACGGTTATACCGTATAGTTTCAATTTTATTCTGAACGGTAAAAACAAAAAAAAAACATACTCATCTGCCAAATGTTCCCCAGCTAGTCTGTGCGTCTGCTATTTATTACTTATGATTGCAGGAAAGTCCTGACAGTTCAAGAACATTGTTTGAGTGCTGTTGAATTTCACGGTTTCAAGAACATTGTTTGAGTGCTGTTGAATTTCACGTTTGGGTATTATGTTTTTTTCTGCTCCAATTGGAATATTTTGTCATTGACAAAGACTGTACCAAGTGTTTGCTCATTTTAACACACACTACTGTTGATTTCCTTTATAATCTGTTTCTAAGCCTCCATCTACCATAATATAATCTTGTTAACACTTTTGTTCCATGTCTTGCAAAAAAGCTTACTCTTGCTTTCTTCAGTTAGGTTGGAGAAAAAGGTGAGAGTCTCGTCTGCTATGAAAGGTACTCAGAAGACTACTTGATGAGAGAAGCTACGCATTTTTTGTTTAACATCTTCATAATTTTCTTGTTATGTGTTGGTTTCTTTCTCTGCCAGCAGATATCAAGTTAAATCTGTACAAAAAATATTGACAATACTTTGGTGAAGTTTTCAGTTACATGTTATATAATTTTATATAATGCTCAAATGTTCATGCTACTCTGGATTGCAAAAACGAACAATTACTGGATTAAGACTTGTATCATCCTAACCGGAAGTCAGTCTGGTAGTATGCATTGGTTCTTACGTGGTCAGAATACATGATGGCTATTCAACCCCCAATTTCCCATACACATCATTCATGAAATCTCTAAATGTGTTGTTAAGTTCAAACAACTTCTAATTTTCATTGCATGTTTTCCTACTATTAGCAATCCTAGCTGCCAAAAAGCTGCCAGGTTTGGTAGCAGATTGTTCAACATTAGATTCAGTGTATCCTTGTGACACATATTTGTGATTATGTGGGCACTATGGCACTATCATTGCTCTACCGTTCAAATAAAATATATGTCAAGACCAAAATTTGTTATTGGTTGTGTTTAAGAACATTCTTAATACATTTAATGGTGTAAGAAAGCTAAAGAAAGCATTTATGCAGTTGGAGCTCCAGAAAATTGGGAACCAATCCTTAAGGGTATTAAAAACATGAGGTTATCTGGCGAGGCCCCTGTAGATACAAAGGGCTGTGAAAAAGCTGGTTCACTTCTTCCACCGAAGGTAGTTTTTGTGTTTGCATCATCTTTTTTTTACCCAAATCCTTGCATCATCATTCAACCTGATAATAGATAAGATACCATAAGTGTAGTCTGTAGTGCAGAGCCTATTTATTGTGATCAGACCTAAGTTTTCTAATTGCTTATTGATTTAGGTCTTGCACAGGTATAGTGCACATGCGATTCCCTATTGTGCCATGTTGCCATATCAAAATTGTAATGCAAGCAGTACACTTGTCACTTGTCACAATTCATTTCTGTCTATGAGTGTTTCCTGGTGCGGAAATCATCGTGCATATTAATATATTACTCCATCCATTTTAACACCAATTTTTTTATCGTTAAAAGGTTTTCATCCAACTACTATGATGTAACTCTTCTTCATTCATGTACTCATATACTACATTTCTTGCACAGGAAAGGAGATTTGCAGTTTTGATATCAACCATGATGTCAAGCCAAACAAAAGATGAAGTTACACATGGTATGTCTCATGAAAATTTTCTTCTTTGGAATTGGTTATACACTATTTTTGCCAGCCTTATTATAGTTTTCCTATAGCTGAAATGTGAAGAGAAAAATGAAAAAGAGCATGTGATCTATTCTGATTGGAGCGTTATGCATACTCTGCTGTGCAATGGTTCACATAATAATATGTTCTTAATAATTGATTGGTAGTTCAGAACTCCATATGTGACCATCCTATGTCTATACCGTTCCATTTGTTTACCCACCGAACTAATCTTGTCATAAACATCTCACTTTATGTACCACAAGTCCACAACTATGTCTGTTTTCTGCATCTGTACTCTTCTTTCAGATAAATGATTATTGTATTTTGGATTCAATTGCTAACAGCTGCTGTTGAACGCCTATCTGAGAAAGGTTTACTTGATCCGGATGCTATTGTCAAAACAGATGAGGCCACACTAGCGAATCTTATCAAACCTGTAAGTTGCAAGGACTGTTTGGTGGGAACTTTCCCAACTACTCCAATAAATTACTGCATCTGAACTACCCAATTTAGGGGTTGATCCTACAAATGTACAAAAGAATATACATAGATCTGCATTCTAGATATCACAGGGCCCTAGCAAATGGCAACAAACCAAACTTTCAATGCATCTAATTTGCTTGAAGCATAACCTTGCTTTGGACTTCAGAAGACAAGAAGCTAGCTAGAGCTGTACCAGCTTTGTTGATTATACTGTTATATGTTGCTTGCTGGAAATTACTCAGATCAGCCATTGACATCATACTGGTTATTGTTTGATCAGGTTGGATTCTATCAGAGGAAGGCCAAATTCATAAGAGAAGCTTCTAAAATTTGCCTTGAACGTTTTGGAGGGGATATACCAGATTCTCTGAATGAGCTTCTTGCTCTGAAAGGAGTTGGTCCTAAAATGGCTCATCTGGTAGTCATATACTTATTATATCCTTGAGTTGAAATATAAGCCTATTTAGCGTCATAACTCCTTTTTAATTAAAAAACTAAGCAGGTGATGAGTATCGCGTGGAAGAATACTCAGGGAATTTGCGTTGACACTCATGTGCATCGCATATCTAACCGCCTTGGTTGGGTTTTCCGGGAGGGAACAAAACAGGTAATTTGTGAGTAATTTCTTGTCGTGCCTTTGAAGAAACAAATTATAGATTGGGAACATCCATTTTTGTCGATGACAAATTTCCCCTTTTGTTTACTTTGCTCAGAAAACTACAACGCCAGAGCAAACGAGAATGTCTCTTGAGAAGTGGCTACCAAAGGATGAATGGGAACTTATCAACCCATTACTGGTATGAATTGGTTCTTTTTTCCATCACTAATGTTCTATTTTCTACCATGTAAATAACTGTAAGATAGTGACATTTGCTTTAACACCACATATCTGAATCCTACCTTAATCGCAGAATTGTAAGTCTTGTCTAAATTGAAAAATTATGCAGGTTGGATTTGGGCAGACAATCTGTACTCCACTTAGGCCCAAATGTGACATGTGTGGCATAAACAACATCTGCCCTTCAGCTTTCAAGGAATCAACAAGCCCAAATCCAAAGCAAAAGAAAATAAGGTCCTCTTAGATGACGTCTTGTGTACTTGTCAACATGCATCATTTAATTGCAATTTGCTCTTCTTTTGGTTGGCAATTGGCATATTGCCTAGATGGCCTTCCTGCCAGCATCATTGATAGATTATCTACCATTTTGTATAGCCATTATCTATCATTTTGTATAGCCGTAATCCATTGAGACAGAGTGTAGGGGCACTCTTGCCAGTTTATATATATTATCGGCAACAACTGGCAATGGTTAGGAAAAAGCTTTTGTAAACAGTCTATAACTAGAACAGAATCAGAATGGAGGATGTGCATCAATTGTCCTGCTTATGCACTTGCCGCCTCAGTTTATTGTGTTCTCATGGTTATAAATTTAAATTAAATATTTTGAGAAATAAATTTAACAAGTACTAGCTTGGAACAAGTGGTCTAAACAATATCTTTTTTAGAAACATATTAAACAATATTTTTAGAGGCGCGGCGATAACCCAAGGAAAATGTTAAGATATTTTAATAACAAAATGTGTTCAACTCAGTAAAATAAAATCCCCAATCTTCAGAAGCACTAAAATATGAAGATAAGTTTTGAGATTTTGAGATTACTAACAAAGCTATGAAAGTGTATCGACCATCAAAAATCGAGGGTAAAGATGTTGCCATATTTGTGTCTATGACCGTAAACTTCCTAGTAACTATGTATACACGAACACAAAAAAGATGGTATTATTAGCTGAAGCAGCAGCCGTAGTAGTCCTAGACAGTAAACGCCGGCGATTTCAGGTCCGGCAAGCCGGCGCTGCGCCGGCCGACCACGACGACGTTCCCTTCCCCGTCTGCGTCGACGATCACCGAGTCGCCGGCGCAGATCTCCCCGGCGAGCATCTTGTCCGTGAGCGTGTCTTCCAGCAGCCGCATGATGGCGCGGCGCAGCGGCCGCGCGCCGTAGCTTGGGTCGAAGCCTTGGTCGACGACGAGCTCCTTGAACCTCTCCGTCACCTGCAGCGCTATTCCCTTTCCCCAGATCCGGCCGGTGACCTCGGCGAGCATGATTCCGGCGATCTCCTTCACCTCCAGCTTGGTCAGCTGCCGGAACACGATCATCTCGTCCAGCCGGTTGAGGAACTCCGGCCGGAAGTAGCGCTTCATCTCCTCCTCCACCATGTTCTTGATCCTCCCGTACCCGTCGTCGTCGCCGTCATTGCCGTCGCCGCCGAAGCCGAGCTGCCTGCCGCCCTTCTCGATGACGGCGCTGCCGACGTTGGAGGTCATGATGATGAGCGAGTTCTTGAAGTCCACCGTCCTCCCCTTGCTGTCCGTCAGCCGGCCATCGTCGAGGATCTGGAGCATCATGTTGAACACGTCGGGGTGCGCCTTCTCGACCTCGTCGAAGAGCACGACGGCGTAGGGGCGCCGCCGGATCGCCTCCGTCAGCTGGCCGCCCTCGGCGTACCCCACGTACCCCGGCGGCGAGCCGACCAGCTTCGCTACCGTGTGCTTCTCCATGAACTCGCTCATGTCAAGCCGCACCATGGCCTCCGGCGAGCCGTAGTAGTAACCCGCCAGCGCCTTGGCCAGCTCCGACTTGCCGACTCCCGTTGGCCCGGCGAAGATGAAGCTCGCGATCGGGCGGCGCGGGTCCCGGAGCCCGACGCGGGCGCGGCGGATGGCGCGGCTGATCGCCGTCACGGCCTCGTCCTGGCCGACCACGCGCCGGTGCAGCGACGACTCCATCGCGAGGAGACGGCTCGACTCGTCGACGGTGACCTTCTCCACCGGGACGCCGGTCCAGCTGGAGACGATGTGCTGGACGTCCGCCTCCGTCACCGTCGGCCCGGCCGACTCGCCGGAGTCCACCGCCGCCTTGCTCATCTCCTTGCTCTTGTCGACCAGCGACATGATCTCCGACTTGAGCTCCACCTCCTCGCCGCGAAGCGCTCCAGCCTAATTTCGTTCAATTAAAATGAAATTGTAAAATTGACACATAGATTTTGATATGATGTTCTTATACCAAATATAATTGAGGTTGGTTGTACAAATTAATTATTAAAATGTGGTTTCATAAAAGAAAAGTACCCTCTCGAAGTCTTGGCTTCGGATGGCTTCGTTCTTCTCTTCCATGATCTTCTTGAGCTTCTTCTCGAGTTCTTTAGCTTCATCAGGTAGCTGACAATATGCATGGTAAAAGTACAGATAAAAATTGTGAACATTATTAATTCAAAAACTAGTGAAAAAAATAGGATCGATGATAGTATATCAATGGTTACTCTCATTGAAAAAAGAATGACACTCAAAATGGGGTAATTTTCTGGTTTTCTTCATTCACAAAACACAAAGCCATGTCAACCTAGAGGTTAGGGATACATATTTATAGACTAGTGGACAGTCAAGCATATGCTAATCAAAGATGCTAGATGCTAGTCTAAGGTGCTAGTCTAAGGTGCTAGTCTAAGATGCTAAAGTGTTAGATGCTAGTCTAAGATGCTAAAACGAGATGGTAAAACGAGATATGCTAAAGCAAAGATGTTAAAGCGAGATACTAGTCTAAGATGCTAAAGCGAAGATGCTAAAGCGAAAAACAGAAAAGGTTACACTTGAGCACTAGACTTATCCCACCATCATTCTCCCCCTAAGTCTTGTGCGTTGTCTTCTGGGAGATTTGAATCATCCCAATCCTGGCGTGAAGCTCCTGAAACTTGGTCCTACCAAGGGGCTTGGTGAGCAAGTCCGCAAGCTGGTCCTTGGTGTTGATGCTCCCTTCTTCCAAGTAGCTTCGGATGAAGTGGTACCTCACCCGGATGTGCTTGCTCCGTTCGTGAAAAACGGGGTTCTTTACCAGGGCCAGGGCAGACTTGCTATCTACCCTGAGCTCTACCGCTCCAGTGTCTCTGCCGAGGAGATCACTAAGCAGTCGGGCAAACCAGAGCGCCTGGGTCGAAGCAGCAGATGCCGCCATGTACTCGGCCTCGCAGCTGGACAGGGCCACCACCTGTTGCTTAACCGACTGCAGCTCACAAGACTCTTGCCAAGGAAGAAGAGCACACCGCTAGTGCTCTTGCAAGTGTCGATGTCACCGACGTGGTCGCGCCGGTGTACCGATGAAATGCGCCCGGGCACCTCGGTAGAAGAGGCCGTAGTCGAGAGTACCCGCGACGTAGCGGATAATCCTCTTCACGGCCTGCTGATGCTCCGTCGTTGGTCGCTGCATGAACCGACTGACGTAGCCAACAGAGAACGCCAAGTCCGGCCGTGTGTGAGCGAGGTAGCGAAGACTCCCCACCAGGCGCCGGTACTGCGTGGCGTCCACCTCCTCCGCCGTGCTGTCACGGCTGAGCTTCAGCCTCTCCTCCATTGGAGTGAGGGCTGGGTTGCAGTCGGTGAGCCCAGCTAGCTCAACGACGCACTTGGTGTAGGCGGTCTGCCGAAGTGTGATGACGGAGTCGTCCTGGTGGACCTCGATCCCCAAGTAGAAGGAGAGATGCCCCAGATCACTCATCTGGAAGGTGCCCTTCATCTCCCCCTTGAATGCCGCGACCTCCGCATCCTTGGTGCCGGTGATCAAGTCGTCCACGTAGACACCCACCAGCAGGACATTTGCACCACTGCCCCGCCGATAGATGGCCGCCTCGTGCGGGCTTTGCCTGAAGCCCATCCTCTTGAGCATGGAGTCCAGCTTGGAGTTCCACGCCCTCGACGCCTGTCCCAAGCCGAAGAGGGCCTTGTGCAGGCGTAGCACCTTGCCCTCCTTGCCGGGGATCACAAACCCCGACGGCTGGTGCACGTAGACCTCCTCCTTCAAGTCGTCGTTCAGAAATACCGACTTAACGTCCATGTGATGAACGCACCAACCCTCCTGAGCGGCCAGCGCAAGGAGGAGTCACACGGATTCCATCCGTGCTACGGGGGCGAAGGCATCGTCGAAGTCGATCCCCTCCTGTTGCATGAAGCCGCGTGCCACCAAGCGAGCCTTGTGCTTGACGATGGCACCGCTTCATCCCGCTTCGCCTTGAACACCCACTTAAGGGTGATCGCGCGGTGACCACGAGGAGGACGGCAAGCTCCCGTGTATGGTTCTCATCAACCGCGTCCATCTCCGATTGCATCGCGGCATGCCATGCCACGTGTCTCTCGGCCTCCGCGAAAGACCGAGGCTCACCATCGTCGCACGCAAGGTGCAACTGCGCCTCCAGGTCGTGAGGCACCAATCCCGGCACCGGCTGATCGCCGAGAAGGTCCTCCATCGTACGGTACCGTAGCTGCTCACCGTCGTGGTACGCGTCGATGTGCTCCCCGTCGTGGGAGAGCGGAGTAGCGAACTCCACCGGGCTGCGCTCAACACAAGCTGCTGTCGGAGTAGGCGTGCCCGGAGGAGTGGCTGTTGGTGCTGGAGCGCGTGGGGTCGCCGGCTGTGGTGGTGTTGGCGAAGAGCTCGTCGCAGCCGAAGTCGGTGGAGGCTCGGGACTGGGTAGGCACGCTCGGTGAAGAGGAGCTGCCTACTCCCCGCTCCCTCGAAGTGGACGTACTCGACAGTGAAGTCGTCGTACATCGGGGTCGAGCCATCGTCCACCGCCTTGTCCCATACCCACCCTCGCCCTTCGTCGAACACCACGTCGCGCGCCGTGCGCACACGCCGTGTCTCCGGTCGAGGATGCGGTAGGCCTTCGAGCCCTCCGCGTAGCCGATGAACACCCCTGGGGTGCTCCTATCGTCGAGCTTGCCGATGTGGCCAAACTCCTTGGTGAACGCGAGGCAGCCGAAGACCCGCAGGTGGGAGACCGTCGGCTTGCGCCCATGCCAAGCCTCGTACGGTGTCCCGTCATCGAGGGCCTTGGTAGGAGAGCGGTTGAGGATGTAGACGGCCGTCACCACCGCCTCCCCAAGATGGCCGACATCCCCTCGCTTGAGGAGAGCCCGAGCCATCCCCACAACCGTTTGGTTGCGCCGCTCGACGACGCCGTTCTGCTGCGGGCTGTACGGCGCGGTGTAGTGGCGCCGAATGCCCTCATCAAGCAAGACGACGCGAATCAGCCGCCGTGAATTACGCGCCGTTGTCGCAGGCAAAGACGCGCAGCCTTGTGGCCGCACTCTGCTGTGGACCCCCGATTTTGAGTCGGGAACCTTTCGTGTTCATAGTACCATTTCCCTGGATCAAGTAGTTGGTACCCACGAATGCAAGATCGATAATCAAGTGCACATGCACGAATAGTCTTACAATACCATTATTACATAAATAGGCCCGAAGGCATTGTTCATCCCACAGACCTTATGGTCCGAATACAATATAAAAACAAATTTAGATAAGGCAATGCGGAAAGAGGCGGCGCTTGTCCATTGCCACAGCAACGACCGGGACTAAGGTCTAATATGCGCCGTCGCTTCCTTCGCCCTCCGGTAGTACGCGTAGGGGTCTTCGGCTCTTCATTTCCATCACCGGAGGTTTGTGCGTATAGCAAGGGTGAGTACCAACCGTACTCGGCAAGTCAACACGAAATTGATGCATATGGTAGGGTTATTCAAAGAACACGGCTAGAGTTATTTTTGCGTAAGGCCGCTTTCACAATTCTTTTCACAAGCCTACCGACTAGCCAAAAACCAAGTTTTAATTTCATAGTTCATTAATCCGGCGACGGTTCGTCTACCATCCATCATGATTCCAAGGATGGCTTCCCGTCTCCGATTCGTCATGATTTTCTGGGAGTCCACCCCTTCTCGCATTCTCGAGAAGTTGATCCACCAAGAAATGAAACCATCATGCAAACCCATCCCAAGATTTTTAAGTTCAAAGTCTAGCCAAGCGAAAGTCTTGTCACGATGCTCAATATCCGCGAGCACGGCTATTCGAATAGATTGATTCATTCACACTGCGGTGGATGTACACTTTACCCGTACTCCGCGACACCCAACGAATGAGCCTACGTCTCAACACATGAGACGGCCACGGCAAAGCCTTTCGATAACCTCACTTTGGCGTACCCGCTCCATGAACTTATACCCTCATGCACTCTAGCCGTCCTTTTCTAGCAGTGAGAGGAGTTCGCGCACCGGGGTAAGGGAAGACATTTCCAATCTTTAAGTTTAATTAACGTAGTTTAATTTCACCATTTATAACAAAGGCCGCAGCCTCATCCTCATCCCATAACCACATCATAGAGAACCATCTATGCAAGGATACCGCCTCCGCTCGGCTACCTAGTCGGCTAGGTCTATACCCATTCGAGAAGTACGGTTGTACCGGCTCGTTTCCGCTATCTCATGGCTCGGTCCCACTGACCAGTGGTCGGCACTTGCCTTTTCCGGAATCCACCCAAATCATCCGGCCGCCCAGCCTAAAACATTTGTATAGCACTTTCAATTTCCACCAAACTTAGTTCATCATGGCCATGTGGCGCTCATGTCTCCACATGCCGAATCTCAACTACCTTCCCTAAGGTAGTTGCCCAAGCACAAAGCTTTTTCATAAAGTCATGAGTATGCATGGTCTAAGTTTAGCGGGTATATAAGCTTACCAAGTTATGCTTCGGTTATTTGTATCACATTGCGAGTTACAAGGAGTAATTCTAAAGGTAAACAATAGCAAGGTATGGCATAACAAGTATAGGCAACCCGTAAAGCATGCATGTTTAGAGTTTAAAATAACATCATTTCGCAAAGGGGATCAATATGTTCAAAGGGTGTGAAGACTTGCTTGCTCGCGCACTTGAGGGGTGGGATCTTCGCGGTGTCGATGCCGGTTTCTTCCGACGCTACCCGTACGTGCGAGAGATCAATTGAATTCAGTTAGAATTCAACTAAACACCGAGAGATCGAAAAGAACCACAAAAGCCATGAAAACCACTTCAAAGAGTTTTGCCGAAAATTCTACTCGAGTTAGAACAAGGGTTGCGAGGAAAAATCCGGGTTTTGGAATCGAGTTGATGACCTAGGGTTTTCGCAAAGTCGGCGATCGTAATAAATTTGGAAATTACGTTTGAAAATATCAGCGAAGAAAATTCATGCTCGAAATTTGAGGGTTTGAGTACAAAAGCGAAACCTATTTCGATGGCGGGAAAGAATTAAACGGAATCCGGATCGAAAAACGATGCGATTGGAAATTTCGGAAAACGCCCGATTCCGATTTTCAAACATTGCACCGAGAAAACATGCGAGAAAATAATTTATTTTTGCCCAAAATTTTACTCAAGACTTCCCAAAATATTTTCCAAATTTTCCAAAATTTTTCCAAAATTTTTCCCTATTTTTCTTTTTCTTTTTTTTCTTTTTTTTTTTCCTTTTTCTCGCGCATCTGTTCATTTGCCGCCAACCGCTCTCGACCGGTGACCAGCCGAAACAGAGGCAATGCAGCAGCGACAAAACGGCGGCGCAAAGGGGCTTACGGCGACGGCGGCTCGGGGAGGAGCAAGGGAGGCACGGGGACGCTTTGCGCACCGCGGCGACGGCTAACGGGGCGGCCCTCGACGGCGGTGCTCGGACGGGGAGAAGCGGCGGCGGTGCGGCGAAAAGAGGCGGGCGCGGCCTTCTTATAGGCATGGTCGGGGCGAGGGAATGGAGGAGGGGGACCGGCGCAGCCCGGTGCCACGCGGCGGCGCCGCGATTTGGCCGGCTCGGCGCGCGCGGCGTGGCGGAAGGGCGCGGCGCAAACGCGGGCCACGTACGGCGCGTGCGCGCGCGGCGCGAGCGCGGGCGGGGCCGGGCGCTGGTCGGCGGCGCGCAACGGCAGCGCGAGGCGCGGCGCGGGCCGGGCAAGACGGCGACGGCCGGGCGGCGCGCGCGGGTCCGTGACGGCGGGCGGGCGCGTGGCGGCACGGCGCTTGGCGCGG
Source organism: Oryza australiensis (assembly GCA_019925245.2). Lineage (NCBI taxonomy): Eukaryota > Viridiplantae > Streptophyta > Magnoliopsida > Poales > Poaceae > Oryza > Oryza australiensis. The sequence goes on along the minus strand of JAIFGZ020000545.1, from coordinate 355,953 downwards.
CGGGGCGGGCGCGGCGCGCGGGTTGTCCGGGCCGGGTGCGGGCGCGGCGCGCTCACGCGACGCGTGGCGCACGCGGTGCGGCGCGGCACGGCGGCGACGCGCGGGCGCGCGAGGCCGGGCCGGACGGCGCCGAACAAGTGGCGACCAATGAACAGTGCGGCTTTTTAATTTCCCGATTTTCCATTTTCTTTTCTCATTTTCTATTTTCTTTCCTTCTAAAAATTCCAAAATAAATCCTAATATCTCAAAAATAATTTTTAACATTATATTTTAAACTTTTTCTTGACTTTTATTTTCCATAATTATTTTTCATATTTATTTAAATTTCTTTTTCCAAATTTTCATAATTCACCCATTTTATTTTCAAAAATTTCCCAAATTTCGAGAACTTCGCCCGAGAATTTTATTGTTCATCATGTGTCTTAATTCATCTTTTCCCAACCAAAAATTTTATTTTATATGTCCCAAACACGTTTTCACGAATCCGCACTTTCCTCGAATTCTTTTAAAATCCCGATGCGGCTTTCGCATCACCGTTTTGACAACTCCGAAACCTCCAAAAACTCCGAAAAGGGAATTGATCACGTAACAATTTATGCAACTGAGCTGGCAAATAAGAAGCGACAAACCCGAGAAGAAGCAATAGGCCACGGTTTTTGAAAGTTCCGATTTTTACGTTCCGATTTTGATTCTCCGATTTTTAGGATGTCACAAACCTACCCCCCTAACAATAAATCTCGTCCCCGAGATTTCTTACCGGTTGCTGAGTAGGTGTGGGTATTCTGTCCTCAGGAACTCTTCGCTTTCCCAGGTAGCCTCTTCTTCCGTGTGATTGCTCCATTGTACCTTGTACATGCGCCATGACTTGGTCCGTGTCTTCTTTTCCGCCTCGTCTAGTATCTTGATTGGATGTTCCGGTAGGTAAGATCACTGTGGACATGGATGGCTTCTAAAGGAGCTTGCTCTTCGGTACCCGCAAACATTTCTTCACCGCGATACGTGGAACACGGTGGACATCGGAGAGATTCTCGGGCGCTTCCAATTGGTAAGCCACTTCTCCTCTCCTAGCGCTTATCAAGAATGGGCCCACGTATCGTGGTGCGAGTTTCCCCTTGACTTTGAATCTCCGAGTTCCCGTAGTGGTGAGACTTTTAGATACACGTAGTCACCTTCTTTAAATTCCAATTCTCTTCGACGGTGTCCGCGTAGCTCTTTTGTCGTGATTGAGCCGCTTGTAGTCGGTCCGATCGCGAACCTTTTCCTCCGCCTCCTTGATTATGTCGGCCCGAATACGGTTCGTTCACCGGTTTCGACCACATTAGTGGGGTTCGACATCGGCGACCAAATAAAGCTTCGTTTGGCGACATCTTCAAACCGGCTTGGTAGCTATTGTTGTAGGAGAACTCGGCGTACGGCAAACATTTCTCCCAATCCTTGGTGAAATCCAACGCACGTGCTCTCGCATGTCTTCTAGCACTTGATTTGTCCTCTCGCCCGCCCGTCGCCGCGGTGGTAAGCGGTACTAAAGGCAAGGTGACTGCCGAGTGCTTCGTGAACCTTGCTCCGTAAATGAGATGTAAATTGGGTACCACGATCCGATATAATCCTTTTGGTACACCGTGGAGACACACAATCCTACTCATATATAATTCCGCTAGCTTGGCACCGTTGTAGTTAGTTTTCACAGAATAAATCGCGGCCTTGGTGAGCCGATCTACTATTACCCAAATGGAATCGTAACCACCGCAGCCTTAGGTAGTCCTACTATGAAATCCATGCCTATCTCGTCCCATTTCCATTCGGAATCTTGAGTGGCGCAAGCAAGCCACTGGCGTTGATGTTCGGCTTTCACCCTTTGGCACACATCGCACACGGCTACGTATTCGGCTACATCCCTCTTCATATTAGGCCACCGATTCTCCTTTCAAATCCCGGTACATTTTTGTGCTCCGGATGCAACGAATATGCCGATTCGTGGGCTTCCTTTAAGATCAATCCCCTCAAACCGCCTCGTTCAGCACACGATTCTTTTCTTGTACCACAAGATTGCCTTGTCATCTACCGAAAACTCCCGAGCGCGTCCAATGCCATGCGTTCCTTGATTCCCCGGGTTTCCTCATTCCCTCTTTGGGCTTCCTCTATTTGAGTTCTCGAGGGGCTGGATTTCCAGTGAGTTCACTTCTCCGTGAGGGATCAGTGCATTGAGTTTAACCATTTCTTCTTGAAGTTCGCGGCCATATCTCCCAATCCCATGTGGTTGCATTGGGCTTTGCGACTCGGCGCATCGGCCACTACATTTGCCTTGCCGGATGATAGTGGATTCCTAGATCGTAATCCTTGATCAACTCCAGCCATCGCCTCGTCGTAGGTTAAGATCAGCCGAGTAAAGAAGTATTTTAAGCTCTTGTGATCGGTATACACATCACGGGGTTCCCGATCGATAGTGTCTCCAGATCTTCAATGCGTGTACCACCGCGGCTAATTCCAGTCATGTGTGGGGTAATTCTCTTCGTGGGGTCGTAATCGCCGAGAGGCATACGCTACGACCTTTCCATCTGCATCAATACTCCTCCCAATCCTTGCCGGGATGCATCACAAGACATCACGAAGTCCTTCCGGTTGTCGGGTAAGGTCAAAATTGGGGCAGTGGTTAACTTTTCTTTTAATTGGTCGAAGGCTTTTGGCACTTCTCATTCCATTCAAACTTCTTTTCCTTCTTCGAAGTTGAGTCATAGGTCGGGCTACGCTTGAAAACCCTTCGATAAACCGTCGGTAATAACCGGCCAAGCCCAAAAACTCCGAACTTCCGTCACCGACTTGGGTGCCTTCCATTCCATAACGGCTTCGACCTTGGCGGGGTCTACCGCTACTCCTCCCTGAAACCACGTGGCCGAGAAAAGCGACTTCCTTGAGCCGAACTCGCATTTGCTGAACTTGGCATACACCGGTGCTCTCGTAGCTTTTCCAAGACTCGCGTAGATGCTCCGCGTGTTCCTCATCGTTCTTGGAGTAGATAAGTATATCGTCGATGAACACCACTACGAATTTGTCCAGGTACTCCATGAATACCTTGTTCATCGGGTTCATAAAGTACGCAGGGGCATTGGTCAATCCAAAGGACATCACCGTGAACTCGTATAAGCCGTATCGTGTAGAGAATGCCGTCTTAGGAATATCTCCGCTCTAATCTTCAACCGATGATATCCCGACCGTAGATCAATCTTGGAAAACACCCGCGCACCCTTAAGTTGATCGAATAGGTCATCGATTCGAGGTAGCGGGTACTTGTTCTTGATAGTGACTTCGTTCGCGATCGGTAGTCCACACACATTCTCATGCTCCCATCCTTCTTCTTGACGAAGAGCACCGGAGCTCCCAGTGGAGAAGAGCCGCGAACGAATCCCTTCTCTTGTAGTTCCTTTATTTGCTTCTTGAGCTCCTCCAACTCATTGGCTGGCATTCGATAAGGCCTCTTGGATATGGGGGCAAGCGTGCATTAGATCGATGATAAACTCTATGTCGCGATCCGGGGCATTCCGGCAATTCCTCGGGAACACGTCCGGTATTCTTGTACTACGGCATTCCGCCTAGAGGTAGCATGGTGAACACTCCCGCAGCTTGTTCGCATAGCTTTGGGTTTTGATCCATAGTTATGCTCATCGGTGATCCCCACGGGGTGGATACCGTGACTTCCCTTCGATCGCAGCCTATGATTCCATTATTTTTGGTCAACCAATCCATTCCGAGTATGACATCTATGGTTTGGGGCGATAACACCATAAGGTTTGAGAGAAACACCACGTCTCTAATCCGTATGGGCACATTAATGCGTGCATGGGGTACGGTTATGTCTCCCCAGTGAGTGTACCAACATAGGCCTCTTAAGTGCTACTTGGTGTAGGTGGTGTTGTTTGCTTACTTGGGAAGATATGAATGAATGCGAGGCTCCGTAATCGAATAAAACTTTAACCGGTGTAGAGTTGATAGAGAACATACCCATCAATACGCTCCGGTCCTCCCGTGCTTCTTCGCCCTCACATGATTCACTTGGCCACGTCGAAACCCGGTGGCGCCTCGTTGGGTAGCGGGGTCCCGAAGCACTCGTCCCGCCGCAGGGGTGGGGGTTCCTCGGACGGGTGTTGCATTGGCGCTAGTGCGAACAGGGTGTTGCGTGGTTTTGGGCAGCTATTGGAGTAATGCCCGTATTCTCCGCAGCTTGAAACACTCACATTCCTTCTTCCGGAGCGGCTAGGGTTGGTGTGGGTGTACGAAGCCGTGGTGTAGCCGACTGTTGACATGGTCGGAAGCGAGAGGACGTCCGCTTGCCGAGACGTTTGGCTTCCATCCGCACGGGGTGGCTCCCTTGGGGCGTTGTGGCGTTCCCCGAAATGGGCGAGCCATAGCGAGCCTCCTCTTGCGGTTATTGTCTACCACCTTTTGGTCATGCTCAAGTCGGACGACCTTGTTGATGAGGCTTTGGAAACCGGTGTGATCCCGCCCGATCATTGGTCCCCCGCTCGTCATTTAGTCCCTCAATGAATTTGTCTATCTTTTCTTCTTCGTCCGCAGTCACCGGTGGCGTAACGGCAAGCCGGGTAAACTTGTTCGATACTCTGTACCGAGGTGTTCCCTTGACGCAGTCTGCGGAACTCGTTCTTCTTCATCCTCATTACCGCAGCGGCACGAAATTCTCACGAACGCAGCCGTGAATTCCTCCCATGTTGGCTCGCCGCTTCTTCGCTCGTGTCTCCTTGTAGGTGTCCCACCGCCACTCGCGGGACCCTCCAACCGGTTAGTAGCGAAGACAACTCTATCCGCTTCTCGGACTCGACGAGGGTTAGCTTCTTCTCTATCACTCTTAGCCAATCTTCGGCGTCCATAGGTTCCTCGGCCGTGGAAAAAGTGGGCGGCTTAGCTCTCATGAATTCTCCCGCACTCGATCCTCCTCGACCTCCTTGATTATTGGCAATCGCTTGGAGTAGTTGTGTCGCATAGCCATGACCTCCGCCGGGTGGAGGGGTTAGGTTCGCGGGTTCTCGTGGGTTGCTGCGGCCCTTCGGCGATGTGCCATCGAAGAAGAGAGATGAATCAAGAGATCGGACTAGTTTATGTCATAGTACACAGGAATTTTTCTTCAAGCTCCTTCGAATGATCTTCCATCAACAGACGTGGTGAAATAATAAGCATACGAATCAATACGTCTCAAGGCGATGCCTAGGTTCATCATATTACATAAAGGGGTACATGGACTGTACACACACAGTCCTCCATGCCAGGATGGCGATAATAATTATATCGTTCAACTAGATCAACTAATTAAGGGTAAATAGGAAGTGCTTTGCCGGCGGAAGGTCCTTCCGCCTAGTCATCCAACCATCCGCAAGAGCCAGGCCGGAAGTGGGTGGTCCGCGCGAAGCAAACCGAAGTCCCCACGGCTCGGAGGTGGTGGCCTTGGAGTCACGCCGAATCTTCCGACTCGGTGGCCGCGTACTCTTGCGAGCGATCGGCGGGTGAGGGGCCTCCCGTGTGAGTCAAGCGACGAGGGGAACTTCCTCCTCCATTGAGTCGGTGTCGCTAGACTCCCATTTGATCTCCATGGGCTCGCCTCGGACTCCGTGATCGGTGCGATCTGGATGGGGTTACCCTCTCCCGATCCCGGCTCGGATGGTACCGGTACGGAGCTCCGGGTGGGTCCCATGGATGTAGCAAGGGGGGACTGTAAGGTGCGGGCTCGTGCTCAACATGAAAGCTTGCCCCATCATAGCTTGAAAAGTATCAAAGCTTGCTGGAGTCATGTGGTAATAGTGGTCGGGCACAGGGGGGATGTGATGGTACGGGCTCGGTGGAAGTACTGCAGCGTAGACAGGACGAGTGCGCAATGCTCCTCTAGCCGGTTGATCTCGCCGCTTGCTTTTCCCGAGCTGCTCTTCCAGCTCCACTGAGCCTCCCCTCGGGCCATATAGCGGTCCGAGAGTTGCTCATACTGAGCACCATTGGCTGCACGGTGTGTCTGCAAGATGCTTATCTGGTCTCCACGCCTTGGTGGCCGTCGACCGATCATTGAGGCGTGATCGCTGATCGTTGATTTCGAGCGTGGCCTCCTCGTAATGCGCTCGCTCGTCTCTCGCCCAACGCGATAAACGCGTGACCATCGGGTTGTAGCAGCAGGGGTAGCTTCCACGGTGCGGCACGGGTTGCCCTCTTCGCGGTAAGGATGATGCACGAACTCGTCATTGTGAGTTCGGCACGGTGTTCCGCATTAAGGCGAAGGAAGGCCTCGCGAGCCGCATCCCGAATAGCCGCTTCGCTAGGTCCCGTGGTAGCGAGTGTGGAAGCAGTAGGATGTTTCACTCCCCATGCGGGCTTCTATGGATACGGCTGCCTCCCGGCTGGATACATCTCGGAGCCATGTCTCTTGGTGTGATAAGTGGGCGGTTCCGGTATCTCAAGCACCATAGTAGAGACTCGGAGTTGTACCACGAACCCCTCGTCTCGCGGGATAGTGACTTCCCGTGTTCCGTCGTGGTTTGACATCTGTTTTTACAGCAACTTAGGGTTAGCGAGAGGGAGCTATCATAATCATTTGGTAAAAAGAAATACAGATGTAGAAAAGATATATTTGCATTTTCGGAAATAATAGTTTAAAACTGATCCTACCGTAGGGATATTTCCCTTTAGCCATCTAGTTAGGGGGAGGGCGCCATTTGGTCTTAGCCTACGGTCGCATGGCTCTGATACCAGCTCTGTGGACCCCCGATTTTGAGTCGGGAACCTTTCGTGTTCATAGTACCATTTCCCTGGATCAAGTAGTTGGTACCCACGAATGCAGTACTGGATAATCAAGTGCACATGCACGAATAGTCTTACAATACCATTATTACATAAATAGGCCCGAAGGCATTGTTCATCCCACAGGACCTTATGGTCCGAATACAATATAAAAACAGAATTTAGATAAGGCAGCGGAAAGAGGCAGCGGCTTGTCCATTGCCACAGGCAACGACCGGGACTAAGGTCTAATATGCGCCGTCGTTCCTTCGCCCTCCGGTAGTACGCGTAGGGTCTCTTCGGCTCTTCATTTCCATCACCGGAGGTTTGTGCGTATAGCAAGGGTGAGTACCAACCGTACTCGGCAAGTCAACACGAATTGATGCATATGGTAGGGTTATTCAAAGAACACGGCTAGAGTTATTTTTGCGTAAGGCCGCCGTTTCACAATTCTTTTCACAAGCCTACCGACTAGCCAAAAACCAAGTTTTAATTTCATAGTTCATTAATCCGGCGACGGTTCTGTCTACCATCCATCATGATTCCAAGGATGGCTTCCCGTCTCCGATTCGTCATGATTTTCTCGGGAGTCCACCCCTTCTCGCATTCTCGAGAAGTTGATCCACCAAAAATGAAACCATCATGCAAACCCATCCCAAGTATTTTTAAGTTCAAAGTCTAGCCAAGCGAAAGTCTTGTCACGATGCTCAATATCCGCGAGCACGGCTATTCGAATAGATTGATTCATTCACACTTGCAAGTGGATGTACACTTTACCCGTACTCCGCGACAGCCCAACGAATGAGCCTACGTCTCAACACATGAGACGGCCACGGCAAAGCCTTTCGATAACCTCACTTTGGCGCACCCGCTCCATGAACTTATACCCTCATGCACTCTAGCCGTCCTTTTCTAGCGGTGAGAGGAGTTCGGCGCACCGGGTAAGGGAAGACATTTCCAATCTTTAAGTTTAATTAACGGTAGTTTAATTTCACCATTTATAACAAAGGCCGCAGCCTCATCCTCATCCCATAACCACATCATAGAGAACCATCTATGCAAGGATACGCTCCGCTCGGCTACCTAGTCGGCTAGGTCTATACCCATTCGAGAAGTACGGTTGTACCGGCTCGTTTCCGGCTATCTCATGGCTCGGTCCTTAATTGACCAGGGTCGGCACTTGCCTTTTCCGGAATCCACCCAAATCATCCGGCCGCCCCAGTCTAAAACATTTGTATAGCACTTTCAATTTCCACCAAACTTAGTTCATCATGGCCATGTGGCGCTCATGTCTCCACATGCCGAATCTCAACTACCTTCCCTAAGGTAGTTGCCCAAGCACAAAGCTTTTTCATAAAGTCATGAGTATGCATGGTCTAAGTTTAGCAGGGCTAAGCAGTTTACCGAAGTTATGCTTCGGTTATTTGTATCACATTGCGAGTTACAAGGAGTAATTCTAAAGGTAAACAATAGCAAGGTATGGCATAACAAGTATAGGCAACCCGGTAAAGCATGCATGTTTAGAGTTTAAAATAACATCATTTCGCAAAGGGGATCAATATGTTCAAAGGGTGTGAAGACTTGCCTTGCTCGCGCACTTGAGGGGTGGGATCTTCAGCGGTGTCGATGCCGGTTTCTTCCGACGCTACCCGTACGTGCGAGAGCTCAATTGAATTCAGTTAGAATTCAACTAAACACCGAGAGATCGAAAAGAACCACAAAAGCCATGAAAACCACTTCAAAGAGTTTTGCCGAAAATTCTACTCGAGTTAGAACAAGGGTTGCGAGGAAAAATCCGGGTTTTGGAATCGAGTTGATGACCTAGGGTTTTCGCAAAGTCGGCGATCGTAATAAATTTGGAAATTACGTTTGAAAATATCAGCGAAGAAAATTCATGCTCGAAATTTGAGGGTTTGAGTACAAAAGCGAAACCTATTTCGATGGCGGGAAAGAATTAAACGGAATCCGGATCGAAAAACGATGCGATTGGAAATTTCGGAAAACGCCCGATTCCGATTTTCAAACATTGCACCGAGAAAACATGCGAGAAAATAATTTATTTTTGCCCAAAATTTTACTCAAGACTTCCCAAAATATTTTCCAAATTTTCCAAAATTTTTCCAAAATTTTTCCCTATTTTTCTTTTTCTTTTTTTTTTTCCTTTTTCTCTGGCGCACTGTTCATTTGCCGCCAACTGCTCGACCGGTGACCGGCCGAAACAGAGGCGGCAGCACACAAAACGGCGGCGCAAAGGGGCTTACCGGCGACGGCGGCTCGGGAGGAGCAAGGGAGGCACGGGGACGCTTTGCGCACCGCGGCGACGGCTAACGGCGGCGGCCCTCGACGGCGGTGCTCGGGAACGGGGAGAGGAAGCGGCGGCGGTGCGGCGAAAAGAGGCGGGCGCGGCCTTCTTATAGGCATGGCTGGGGCGAGGGAATGGAGGAGGGGGACCGGCGCAGCCTGGTGCCACGCGGCGGCGCTGCGATTTGGGCCGGCTCGGCCGCGCGCGGCGTGGCGGAAGGGCGCGGCGCAAACGCGGGGCCACGTACGGCGTCGTGCGCGCGGCGCGAGCGCGGGGCCGGCGCGGGTCGGCGACGCGCGGCAACGACATGGGCGCGGCGCGGCGCGGGCCGGGCAAGACGGCGACGGCCGGCGGGCGCGGCGCGGTCCGACGCGGGCGGCGGGCGCGTGGCGGCAACGGCGCTTGGCGCGCGGGGCGGGCGCGGCGCGCGGGGTTGTCCGGGGCCGGGTGCGGGCGCGGGCGCGCTCACGCGACGCGTGGCGCACGCGGGTGCGGCGCGGTACGGCGGCGCGCGCGCGGCGGCGCGAGGCCGGGCCGGGACGGCGTCGAACAAGTGGCGACCAATGAACAGGCGGCTTTTTAATTTCCCGATTTTCCATTTTCTTTTCTCATTTTCTATTTTCTTTCCTTCTAAAAATTCCAAAATAAATCCTAATATCTCAAAAATAATTTTTAACATTATATTTTAAACTTTTTCTTGACTTTTATTTTCCATAATTATTTTTCATATTTATTTAAATTTCTTTTTCCAAATTTTCATAATTCACCCATTTTATTTTCAAAAATTTCCCAAATTTCGAGAACTTCGCCCGAGAATTTTATTGTTCATCATGTGTCTTAATTCATCTTTTCCCAACCAAAAATTTTATTTTATATGTCCCAGAACACGTTTTCACGAATCCGCACTTTCCCTCGAATTCCTTTTTAAAATCCCGATGCGGCTTTCGCATCACCGTTTGACAACTCCGAAACCTCCAAAAACTCCGAAAAGGGAATTGATCACGTAACAATTTATGCAACCGAGCCGGCAAATAAGAAGCGACAAACCCGAGAAGAAGCAATAGGCCACGGTTTTTGAAAGTTCCGATTTTTACGTTCCGATTTTGATTCTCCGATTTTTAGGATGTCACATCTGCCTTCGCAGCGGCCTGCGAACGCCTGGTGTCCGCAACCTCTCCCTTGCTGCCTAAGATCACCACCCACATGTAGCGGGTGAGGTCGTCGACGAGCAGCAGGAAGTAGCGCCGTCCTCCTGGTGTGGCCGGTGTCACAGGGCCACACAAGTCCCCGTGCACGAGCTCGAGCCGCTCCTTGGCTCGGAAGCTCGCGTGCTGGGGGAAGGGGAGCCTCCTCTGCTTTGTCATGACGCAGACGTCACAGAGCTGCTCCACATGGTCGAGGCACGGCAAGCCTCGCACCATCTCCTTGGCGTTGAGCCGCTTCAGGGCCTCGAAGTGGAGGTGCCCGAAACACTCGTGCCACTGCCACGCCTCGTCATCCCGACGAGCAGCGAGGCAAACGGGTTGTGCCACCTGCACATTGAGGACGTATAGACGATTGATGCCTCTGTTTACCTTGGTAAGGAGGCAACGATGGCGGTCCCAAATCCTCATGATTCCATCCTCGATCAGGATGCGCAGGCCATTCCCATCTAGCTGGCCCAGGCTGATGATGGAGTTCCTCAGCGCGGGGATGAAGTAGACTCCAGTGAGGAGTCGGTGCTCGCCAGTCTTGGCGACGAGGACAACAGAGCCAATGCCCCTGATGTCCACAGCCGAAGAGTCACCGAACTTGACGGAGCCGCGTACATCGGCGTTCAGGTTGGAGAAGAACTCCCTGCGACCCGTCATGTGGTGAGTGGTACCACTGTCGAGGAGCCAGCCATCGATCTTGTCGTCGCTGGAGCTGTCACCGAGGAAGGCGTGTGCCTTCAGCTCGTTGAGGTGGAGAGCCGTTGCGGCCGATGCCGCCGGAGTTAGCTCGATGCTCCCGTGTGCTAGGAACAGAGCCGGCTCCTCCTCGCCCGTGCGACGTGAGCCCGGCCTCGCCTCGCCCGTCGACGCCTTTGGCCCAATGGCCAAGCTTGCCACAGTTGCGACAGGTGTCGTCTCGTGCCGGCTTGTGGTTGCCGGCGACGCCGCCCTGGGCGCCTCTGCGAGCGCCACTCTCGGCGCGTTTCGCGCCCACCGCAGCTGGACACCTCCACGCGCCTTGCACGGCTTGCGGCCGCCTGTCGGGGAAGAAGACTCCCCTTCCTTCCGTCACCCTGAGAGGCCTCCCACTGCTCCCAAGTGAGATGGAGCTTCCCGCCAATGGTGATAGGCCCCGAGATAAGGTGTGGCTCATCACCGTCGACGACCTTGAGGCGACCTAACGCCTCCTCGATCGACATCGTGGAGAGGTCCAACAGAGACTCGATCGAGCGAGCGATCTGCATGTACTTCTCTGGGACGCAGCGGAAGAGCTTCTCGACAGCTCTCTCCTCATCATAGGTGTCGTCGCCGTACTGCACCATCTTCTGCAAAAGAGTGTTGTGACAAAGGGCAAAGTCATCAACATCCTCACATGGCTTGAAGGCCAGGTTCTCCCACTCCTTGCGGAGTGCCTGCAGTGTGGACTTGCGGGCGCAGTCGCTGCCAATGCGTGTCACAGCGATGGCGTCCCAGGCCTCCTTAGCAGTCCGCTTCTGGGAAAGTGAGAACTGCATCTCGGGCGGAACTGCAGCAATGAGGGCATCCAGCGCCCGCCGATCCTCGTCGTAGTCGACGTCGCCGTACCGGACTGCCTCCCACATGTGCCGCACCTGGAGCCTCACCCTCATCACCACGACCCACTCGATGTAGTTGGTTTTGGTGAGTGTAGGCCACCCACCGCCGGGACCAAAGTCCCTGACCACCGTCTGGACGTCGTGGTGGCCTTGACACCTGTCAGGGGAGGGAGAATCGCGCTGTCTGCGAGGCCCGTGCTCTCCGTCGAGCCAGCCACCTCCACCGGGAGCGCCGTCGCCACGCCCGCGCCAACCTGGGTTCCCGTCGGCGGGCGTGCGGTCCCTTGGGCCGCCGCCGCCGCCATGGGGGTGGGCTGTTGCCCACCGCTCTGCCCGCTCCCGCGCCTTTCTTCTTGCCAGCTCCTCAAACTCCCTGTCGGCGGTGATGTCGCCGACGATGGAGCCGTTGATGCTGTTGCGCAAGGTCTCAACCTCTACCTCCGCCGCACGTGCCGCATCTTCCGCCGCCGCGCTCGCCTCCGCCCCGCCGCCGCCAACTCGCTGCCGCCATCCGCGCCTCGCGCGCTGCCGCAGCAGTCTGCCGTTGCTCGCTGCTCTTCTGCTGCGGCGAGCTCGACGTCCTGCTGACGCCGAGTGTTTGAGGCGACCGAGCGCCGAGACCGAACGTCGGACATGCCGCGCCTCCGGGAGGCTGCTGCGTGGAGAGGAGGGAAGAAAAGGGAAAGGAGGAGCAGCCGGTGCTGCTGCTGCTAGCTGAGAGCTCAACCGAGCTCGGAAAGGGGTGAAACAGGAGATGTTTAGCCTACAGGAAAGTGTGGCTCTGATACCACTTGATAGTATATCAATGGTTACTCATTGAAAAAAGGATGACACTTAAGATGGGGCAATTTTCTGGTTTTCTTCATTCACAAAACACAAAGCCATCCAACCTAGAGGTTGGAGATACATATTTATAGGCTAGTGAACAGCCAAGCATATGCTAATCAAAGATGCTAGATGCTAGTCTAAGGTGCTAGTCTAAGATGCTAGTCCTAGTCCAAGATACTAGTCTAGGATGCTAAAGTGTTAGATGCTAGTATAAGATGCTAAAGCGAGATATGCTAAAATGAAGATGCTAAAGCGAGATGCTAGTCTAAGATGCTAAAGCGAAGATGCTAAAGCGAAAAACAGAAAAGGTTACACTTGAACACTAGACTTATTCCACAATCAATCGATTCATCAAAATATCATTGTTTCTACCTGGGCATTTCGCAGCCTGACAAGAGAACCTGCTTCATCAACCAAGTCAATTGCTTTATCTGGGAGGAAACGATCACTGCAAACCAAAAAGTCTGTCAGACGAAGGTAGTGGGAAGAGGCACATAGCAAAAAAAAAGTGCTCACAGATCCACATTTCGTAACTTAGGAAATCAAAAGATGCAATTCTTACAACACATTTGGAAGAACAAAAGACATACACTTGAAACTTACAAAAGGCTGTCAGACGAGAGAAGGCAGTGAAACAAGGGAGTGGAACAGTTGGATTTATAACTTCTTACAAATCAACATTTCATAACTTAAGAAGTCAAAAGATGCAATTATCAAGATATCAAAAAGAACAGAAGGCATTCTAAACCTCATATTCAACTACCGGTAGTATTATCATGGGATCCAAGTTCACATGATCCATTAATCTTAAAATCTGGTGCTTCATCTTTTCAGTATAGAATAGCCTTGAAGAAAATTTCAGTACTATGACGAGTACAAATAGCAGAAAATACATTAATATACATTGTGAGATGCTAAAAGCCACACATCATTATCTTGCATGAGAGCTGCTGCTGCAACATTTTTGTTATCAGAAATACATTGTGAGATGCTAAAAGCCACACATCATTATCTTGCATGACAGCTGCTGCTGTAACATTTTTGTATCAGAATTCACAAACCTGATGTACTGGTATGAGAGCCGAGCAGCTGCGATCAACGACGCATCTGTATACCGGACCTTATGATGGATCTCATATCGCTCCCGGAGGCCTTTGAGAATTCCTATTGTCTCATCAACTGTTGGCTCAGGGACCTTCACGGGCTGAAAACGCCTCTCCAGTGCTGGGTCTTTCTCAATGTGCTTTCTGTATTCATCAATGGTAGTGGCTCCAATGCACTGACAGTAACAAAGTTACCTTGAGCACTTGGCAAAATTTAACGAACTAGAAGCTCATGACTGATTTTATAATTTGACAAGTAATTTTGATGAGGTTCCATAGTTAATATAGTTTTTAGTGTTATTTGTGGACCTATTTGGTAACATAACACATACAAGATAACGGAAGGTATAAAATTTACACTAAAAAATATAGTACTCCCTACGTTTTTTTAATGTACGACGTTGCTGAATTGACCATTCGTTTTACTTAAAAGAAATTATATAAATATCGTTTATTTTGTTATGACTTGTTTTATCATAAAGAAACTATTCTCTAAACTTATACTTTTAAATATTTATATTAAATTTTGAAATAAAATGAATGATCAAATAATATAAGAAAAGTTAATAAAACGGAGGTAGCACTTCCCAATATCTTTCAAGGACCATGAAAAATCCTAATTTGATAGGATCGAAAAGAAACAGATTTCAATAGGTAGTTATTGTGTTGAGGTGTGGCAAGATTTATATGCAACTATGTACCTGTAGTTCACCTCTTGCTAGTGCTGGCTTCAGGATGTTGGCAGCGTCAATGGCCCCTTCAGCTGCTCCAGCACCCACCAGGGTGTGAACTTCATCAAGGAAGAGAATTACCTCACCATTCTGCTTCACTTCGTCCATCAACTTCTTCAATCTCTCCTCAAACTCACCACGGTATTTTGTACCAGCAACAAGTAGACCCATATCAAGGGTGATAACCTGGCAAGGATCTCCTACAGTAAGTACGGAGTAATGTTTCATCTCTACTAATGAGTCATCAATTATTCAGATGTGCATGCAGGATACATCAAATCAAGGATAGCATGGTCCAAGGTATTGTTAAACCATGCTTCCTTTTTGGTAACCTAGAAAGATAATTCTTCACAATCTCATAGTGCTCAAATTGTAAATTCTGATCAGTCTGTGAGAACTAAAAAAATAATGCAGCATGCCTAATTAAGCTGATAAATTCCACTTCCATACATAAAGCCAACATGAACAGAAAGCTTATATTGCTACACATTTTAGCTTACAAGGAATGGGTATCAAACAAAAACAGAAGTATACAAAGTCTCAAGAGATAGGGCGATCACAAACCGTTTTCCCATCGATTGTTTCAGGTACATTTCCTGCAGCAATGCGCTGCGCGAGCCCTTCCGCGATCGCTGTTTTCCCTACTCCAGGCTCTCCAATTAGGCAGGGGTTGTTCTTGGTCCGCCTGCCGAGAATCTGCACTACACGGTCAATCTGGTTTTGCCTTCCAACAACAGGATCCAGCCTCCCCTACAAAAAGAACAAAAAAGGGACATCAATTTCTCGGTTAGTTAAATTTGTCCCTAAAAGGTTGTCAAGTTTCGCAACATAATAGTAGGCCTGTCAAATCTCATGTAGTATGCTACCTCCTCTGCTAGTTTTGTCAGATTAGTGCCATACTCTTCAAGTGTGGGTATTTTAGTTGTACTGCTTCCTCCCCCAACTGCAGCACTAACAGGTTGATCTTCAGAGGTTTCACTGATCATTCGGATAACCTAAGAGGCAAATATATGAAGTGATGATATGTATCAAATTGGAATAAATTTATAAGGAAAACTGCCTTTTCTGCCTAAATTCACCTCACAGCGGATGTTGCTGGGATCAGCCTGAAAGTTCTTCAGCACAACGAGTGCAGCACCATGCTCACGGAGCAACCCAAGTAGCAGATGTTCAGATCCAACATAGTTATGCCCTGAACAATGTAAGGAGGTTCAGTGCTAGAGAAATGAAAAAAAAGGATTCCTTTGCTTTTTTTTCTTCCCCTTCAACAGGAGGAGTAAAGATATAGCAGTAAAAAGAATTAAGGACATCTGAAAGTCACCATGCTTAATGCACAAGTGATATTAATTCTTACATGAGAGTTTCCCATTAAAAAGTACAGATGCAACAAATGATCATTAATTCGTCAATTACAGTGTTGGTAGTTTAGAGCGCTCATGTACGAGCTGTTTGGTCTAACGAATAATCAATAACATGGTGAACATATAAACCACCCTCTGCTAATTGCGATACTAAGTATTCCGTTGTTCATAGAAAATCATCAGCATTATCTTCGAAATACAATTTTGACTGTAATAATAGTTCTATTGCAACAATGTCTGTGTAAAATCAAATGAACTAGTACAATATTACACAAGACTGCACTTTCTAGAAGACAAATCTACATATATAATTCTCATGTGTCCAATTTTAAATGTTTTAGAAATAGCTATGCATAAATTTTTCCAAAAAATTTGACTAGGACTGTGCCCACATTTGATTTGATATACCTAGCTGGTGCGCTTCTTCTCCGGAGGCCTCGAGGACGTTCTTGGCCGCCGGCGTGAACTTGATCTCCATGGGGACCATGCCGGGGCCCCTCCCGGTCATCTTCTCCACCTCAGCGCGCGCCGCCTTGAGGCTGAGCCCGGCGTCCCTGAGCACCTTGGCGCCGATGCCGGTGCCCTCCCCGATGACGCCGAGGAGGAGCTGCTCGCTGCCGGCGGCATGGTGCCCCAGCCGCCGCGCCTCCTCCTGCGCCATCATGATCGCCTTGATCGCCTTGTCCGTGAACATGTCGAACCCCACCCTCGCCACCATCCGCGCGCCCCTGCTCCCGCTCGCGCTCAAGTACGACGATGCTGGTGAACGGATGCCGCCGCCGCCGCCGCCGAGCGATGGCGGCGCGATTGGGGAGTGTGGAGCTCTCGGCGCCAGCCCGCCGCCGCCGACGTCTTGACGAGGCGGGCATGCCGCATCGGCGGAGGCGTTGGGGTCATGGCCATGGAGGAGGGCCTGATCCTGGTTGTGGTACGGCATGCCGGCGATCGGAGAGACGGCGGCTTCAGTAGGGTTCTCTCCATGGCCGTCGCGAGAAGCTTCTACGACGCCTCAATCTGCACAAGCATTCACGGACGACGTTGGGAACAACAAACCCTAGCTAGAGGTTATGGAAGGAGCTAGACCTGTTGATGGTCGGGGCAATGGCGCCCGGCCCGACGTCTCACCGCCGTTATGCGGCCGGGCGGCGGCGGCTTTCGTCGGCGAGGAGGAGAGAGAGACGCGCGCGTGGGTGGGTGGCGGCGGCGGCCGCGCAGCAGATTCCGGTCTTTATCAATCGCGAGGGCATTGATGTGGTGTACGCGGAAATCTGCGGCGGGCGTCCGCGCGTGGCGTCTGTCTGTGCTGAATCCGACGGCCAAAATTTGTGCACCTATATTTTTTTACTACCAAAATATCCGTACGTCAAAACAGAAACCATGATACTTTCTATAAATTTTTTAATCAAAAAACATTATAAACAGTGTCGTCATAGTGTATACACAATAATATCGATGTTCCGCTATCCCACCACCCAATGAAGTATTGGAATTCTTTTCAAGAAAATCTTATCCAATCATAGATTCTGTCGTCTCACTGCTTCTCCTTTAATGGTTAACAAATAACTCTAATAAAAAATACCCAGTGGCTTTAAAAGTTGGATTAACTATGAGAACCATGGGTCCAAGGCAACATATGAGTAGAAAAATTTTCTTTTAATGACAATTTTAATGTGTCAATAGTATTTTAACATCTATATTTTCGTATTGTACATGTGTTGTTTACGTTAAAGAAAAAATAATAATAGACTATAAATAAATTATAAACTTATGTGGAAAACATATATAAGAAAAGAGAAATGTTGTATTTCCTACCAGAGCTAAGCTAGGTTGCAAAGCTTCTCGGAAAAAAACCAAAACCGAAGAACGAACTGATTTTCTACGGATGATGGAAATATCCAACCAGATCCAAAACGGATTCTCAATGTCGTAGGACAGGCGTTGAAACGGGAAAACGTGTCAAACACCAGAATTGGATTTGAACATAGACAATATACCAAAAGAGTCCAAAAAATATTTTCAATTTTTATAATAATTTTTTGTAATAATAGAGGTAGAGACCAGCAAGTTGCCTTTTGTTGCTACAGGAAATAACTATAATTTTGTATGATTAATAACATTAAGAATAAGTCTATAAGATGTAAGTTAAAATACACATACCTAGTAAAAATATTTTGACCAACAAGTTAAAATACAGAAAGTCAGAAAATAGGAAATTAATTAAGATGCAAAAGATCACTCTTTATCTTTCTGTAAGATCCAAGCTGTACTTGTATGATTCTATTGCTTGTGCAGTTATACTACTTTAATTTGATCGCTTTTGTAATGCTTACCTACAGTAATTACGAAAAGGCATGGGCAGACAGGGATGAGGAGAGGATGGGCTTGCAGGCGCATATTTGAGTCACTGACTCACTGGCGATGAGTCGAGGATGTAGCTTAATCAGCTAATCTGCAGGACGTCGTCGAACCTAATCGTGGGATGAGATCGGCTGCTGCTCGACGCATGCGGCGCCGGAGAACCCATGTACTCTCTATTTTAAGGCTTAAATATAATGAGTTCTCAGAAGGAAAAAAAAAAAGACAGGACAGGAGTCGAGACCGGGGGGCCGAGTACGCTAGAACTGCCGCTAGGCCCGCTACAGGCTTTATCATGTACGCTGGGCCACTGCCGTTAACGAATGATAGGGAAGCGATCAAACGGAAGTACACCGTGATTGAACCAGAAGGGAAGAGATCTCGCCCATCGTGCCTTCTATTTTTTGCTTCGACACCGGACAGGAATAGGAATCGTGTGTGGGATTAATGCTGAGTACGCAGTGGCTAATAAAAAATTCAACACAAGATTTTAATAATTTATCTATATCTGTAACTATATCTATAAAGTAACTATAAAGTAAAACAAATAATGTTTCTATCCAAAATTTTGTTCTGCCTGACTACTTTGCAGAAATTTTTTTGAGTTTTTCCAAAATTAACCCGCAGTTAGAGGTGGATATCGGCTCGGCTCGGTTCGGCTCGGCTCGGTCGGATCTACTCGGCTCAGCTCATCTCGGCTCGGCTCGGTAAAGAGCCGAGCCAGAAGGCGGGCTCGATAGAGAGCCGAGCCAGGAGGCCAGCTCGGCTCGGCTTGGCTCGTGAGCCGGCTCGAGCTAGCTCGTTTAGCTCGCGAGCCACTTTAATACAGTGTAATTTATGTACAAATTATATTTTATTTTTTAGTCTATTAAACATACGAATATACAATTAAAAAAGAGTAAAAAGTGATATATTAAATCCATAATTAACGTAATAACACTTGTCCATCGATAATTATCCATGCAAATGTAATTATGCAACTAGATTAGATATTATTACTATTATAATCTAAATTATTAGATCCATATTGACCATCAAAAATCATAAAAATTATTGGTTTATTGCCACATCAACAACAAAACAAGCAAAAGAATAGCAAAACAAGCAAAACATTAGGCTCCGCTTTGTACATTGCATCTGTCTCGTTGAGCTCACGAGCGGCTCGCGAGTGACTCGAGCTGGCTCGTTATAGCTAACGAGCTAAACCCTTGGCGCAGCTCGTTAGCATTTCTCAACGAGCCGAGCCGAGCTAACCACGAGCCGAACAAGCTAGCGAGCCACGAGTATTTCGTCAGCCCTACCTGCAGTCCCAATATTGAAAAGAAAGGGAGGGCTTGGATGAAAAAAAAGACCCCCTTCGCCCCTCCCTCCTTGCACCCCTTCGCCCTCCCTCCTTGCACCCCTTCCTCCCGTCTCCATCTGTGTCGTGCCCCGCGTCGCGACTGCGCTCCTCCCTCCCATCGCTGCTCGGAGCTCCCGGGCCCCTCCGTGCCGTCCCCATCCGCGTCGCGCCTCGACTTCACCCGTTGCAACGCACGGGCACAATTGCTAGTAATCTATATCTATAACTATCTAAAAGCAAGTAGTGTTTCCACCCAAAATTTTGCTCTGCCTGGCTATTTTGGAGAAAACCATTTCAGTTTTTCAAAAATTAACCTGTAGTCCGCATGACTATTTTTTAAAAAGACACAGTTATACATATGATAGAGCTTATCTTAACTACTTAAAAAATCTACAACTTTTCAATCATCAAATCATTTTTTCGTCCAAATCTATAAAATTTCTGATCCGTATAACCTCTCGCTCCATTGTTGCCTCGCTTTTCTCACCTTCAGCATGCGAGCCCGACTCACGCGCCTCCTGCCTCGCCGTGCATTGCCCCGAGCGGCGGCCGAGCACACGCTGCACGCGTGAGCTAGCGTGCCGCCGTCGAATAAGGGAGAGAAGCGCTCGTGAGGCAGGATGCCTCCCTGACGTCCTTCTATCGTCGGCGACCGAAGGCATGGCCGAGCGCTGTCACCTTCCGCGTGAGGACGGGAGGAAGACGACATCGTGTAGCTTTTGACAATTTTATATTTTAGTCCCATATTTGTGGTGAATCACAGACAGGTCCTAGAGGCTACATCAGGTCCCATTGGTTGTGATGTTTGACCGTAGTCAACTGGTGTAAGTAAATTATAAGGAGATGCAAGGGTTCGTATGCCTGTTGATGATAACATGCAACTTATCCTATTCATCAATATACTTTTCTAACTAATGATATCTGAGTCATAAATATTTTAAACTTTTATCAAATTTCTAATCGGTTTAAAGTATCAGTAAGTCAATATCTATTTTCATTATATTTTTAACTTAATTTGTTGAAATTAAATTAACTTAGACTAAATGTCTATCTGATACTATTTCTTAATCAAGGTCTAGTGGTACACAAAGTTGAAGACACCCTTGCTTTCAAAGTTATATATAAATGACTAACGACAAAAATAAAAAGACCTCCTGCGTCCTCTCTTCCGTCCCCATCCGCGTTGCGCCCCGCGCCGCGCCCGCGCCCCTCCCTCCCGTCGCCGCCGCCCTGACCTTCGCTGTCCACCTGCTTCCCTCCCTGCGTCATTGTCCCGTTGCAACGCACGGGCATTTTGCTAGTAATTATAAAATTAACAACGTAATTAGGTATATATGTATTAAGTAACACGATAAAGCTTTAATTTTCAGGCGTAGGCAAACCCATCTGTTGATGTAATCCACTTCTAGATTCAATTTCACCATAATCAAATGCTTTCTTGACACTCTCAAGTCTAACATTTCAAAGCATGCGATGACGCTTACAAGAAACTCCAACAATATTTAACAAAATAGATATTTGATAAAAAAACTCTTGCAATCAGTATTTTCCTTGGCAACAACGACAAGAACCAATTGGAGTTGATGAGTAAAACAAGGAATATAATAAGTAGAAGGAGATTCTCGCATGATCAATGTTTTCAACCTTTTAATATCTCCTTTCATGTTGCTAGCCCCATCATATCCCTGACCACAGATTTGAGTCATAGTCAAGCCAGGAGTACAAAGTAAAGCTTCAATTACATCATTAAGTGATAGAGAGGTTGTATCATCTATATAAACAACTCCAATAAAATGCTGACATGGTCTTCCCAATTTATCAACATAACACAAATAAACAACTGATTGTTCTTTATGTGATATATTACTAGACTCATCAGCTAAAATTACATAGGGCTCATCACCAAGTTCTTCAATTATTTTCTTTCTTGTTTCTATGACATAACAATGAATAATTTGCTTTTGTATGTCTAGGCTAGTTAAGGTACAATTACCTAGAGCATTGTTCAAGATATACTTATTCACTTCTTCACTATTTTCGGCAAGAAACTTCAAAAGTTCAATAAAGTTTTCTCTGTTGCTAGACTCTTCACTTTTGTCATGTCAACGGAATGCCAATCCTTGATGCAAAAGAAACTTGATATCTAAGTAAATATGTCAACCTTTTTGTAAATATGAAGATCCTCATCAGTCCACTTCTCAATGTGATAATCAATTGCTACCTTGGGGTTTATAAAACCAATATATCTCTCTTCAGCTGCATTATGTGCTATAGAACTACTATCTTTAAGAAGTGCTTTGTTTTCTATATTCCAATTATTCCATCCATCAACAACAAATGTATTTGAACTTGTACCCTTCTTGAACAAGTAGCATATAAAGCAAAAACCAGAATCCTTGTTGATACTATATTCAAGCCACTCATGATTATACATCTATAAAAAATTGAATCGACAATCTGTAGATCCAATTTTTCTTGATGGAAAATCATGTGCAAAAGGTTTAAATTGACCTTTAATAATATATGCTCTTCGAATTGCATCTTGATCATTAAGATGATAACTTTCAATGGGTTGCCTTTCACCTAGATCATGTGGAAGGCGATTGATGTCATAAACCGACGGTTGTGATGTAGGCTGTGGCAATGGCGGAGGCGAGGGCACACGATCTGCAATTTCTTCAACGACCACTCCATCTTGCTCTTGATTCTGTTCTTGTACAAAAGTTTCAACCGAAGATGGGTCAATTGTTTGAAGCAGTAGCTGCCGCCGCCTTCTTTGTAGCATGTTTCTTACAAAGAGATGCAATGTCCTTATCTCTTCATAATCCAATCGTTCTGAAAAATATCAACGTGACAAAAGTTTCTCAGTGACGACGTGCAATACAAGGCAGTGTGTGAGCAAAAGAGGAACTAAAACCAAAAGAAACTAAGTAATAAACTAACCAGAGGAGCATGTGGTTCGGTTGTTGATTATTGTTCTTGTTCTGTTGTTCATATAGTAGTGTACTACAAACCAGAGAGTTGTTGTTCTGTTGTTCTTGTTCTGGTGCACCCCACAGGTGGCCGGCGGCGCGAGTGCGAGGGTGCGGGAGGCACGGGAGGCCGGTGGCGCGAGGACGCGAGGGCACGGGCGGCCAGCGGTGCAAGGGCGTGATGGTGTGGGCGGCGTGAGGGCGGGCCAGCGGCGCGAGGCCACGAGTTCTGCGGGTTGGCGACGCGGGTGCGGTTCCACTCCCGAGTTTCGAGGCCATGATTCTCCTTTGTTATACGTTTTTAATTTTTAACACATAAATATATATAATATATCCCCTTACGCGTGGACCGCAGGGTATGTCAGGGCCTACCCGGTACACCAAATAGATCCGCCCTTGCGTGCGGTAACGGGAAGGCACACGCGAACGTGACATGGATGGGTTACATACGAACTAAGCGATGCGTTGGAAAAAACGTTTTTTAAGGAGATAAAGATAGGTTTGTGCACCTACCTTGACCAAGTGAAGAAGAATTCATCCGTAACAAATGTATTTGAATTGTTTGAGTCGAGTTAAGAAAATTTATGGAATTTGCGAGAATATCGATGGACCAAGTATCTGGACATGCACCTATCGGGAAGGCTGAGCTGAAGTACAAGTTCCAATTCGGGCAACCTCTTGTAAATCCCGATCAGGTTAAAACTTTACCTACATAGATGTAGCGCTTCCATAAGTGGTATATGGAAGAATCAAGCAAAGGTACAGAGATGATCGTGGGAAGATACTCAATGGACTATTTCTTCGATGGAGGTGACGACTTCTTTATCCGCTTCGAGGACATATTCGACCTATACCAGCTGGATGCCCTCGACGTCTCTCGTATAGCCGCATGGGTTTTATAAGTATCGTTCAGTTATATTTATTTTGTTCCTTAGCTCTTTGTATTTAGCTGACTAAATTTTTTTTAACCATTGTAGAATGGCTATCTGTTGACGAGAAAAATCAACACGCTGGCCTGGGAGATCTGCTTAGCTCCAGTGCAGGTCCTAGAATCGACGAAGCGCGGGAGTGCCAGTCTGTTTGATCCTGCCATTGACAAGATATACAAAACAGCAGAACATAAATTATATCGGCCGATAGGCCGATAATCAAAATAGCCGATCTGTTGACAGCCGATTATGTGATTTCAGCCGATGCCGATGTTCAGATAATTCGTCGGCTGAAACCCCGATGAAACCCTTAGTGACAGCCAACAGGCAGGCTAGGGATTACGGTTCTAATCATGACTTAGTAGATCAAACTGAATTGATGCAGCACTAAGTATGAAAAAAAGCAATATCTAGACAATTCAAGCCCTTGACTAATTTTCAGGGTGGTAGATGTCTAAGCTAATCTAATCTAATATAATGATTTAGCCGATATCGACAGAAACCCTAGAATGAGAGGCAGCCGATAGAGCTAAATTGAGATACTAGGACTAGATTAACAAAAACATATGATAAGACCGGCTAACCCTCCGGTGAAACATTAGCATGAACCTATCGGCTTAACAAGACTTAGATTATCGATAACAATCTAGCAGATCGGACCTAACCGATGTAGCACGAGATTATATATGATAATCTAATACTCGATAAGCCGATAGATCTGTCTAATGTGATGGATATAACAGATCTACCTAGAGCAACATTACGTTTACAGAAACATCGACTTGATCAGAATATCGAACCTAACCGAGAAAGTCCTAACTAAACCGATGTATCTATGAACGATAATGAAACAAAAGATAGATATGATATACCTGGGCCGACGGGACCTTGGACTTACCCTTTCGCTGGAGATCGAAGCCGATGCAGCCCTGCGTCGGGTGCTAAGTCTCGCCGGATGATGAACAAAGTGGAAAAGTAAAAGGTGGTGATGCGCCGAGGTTGTATTGATCGAGAGATATATTACATGAGCCCTGCGCTTACGTATTTATACCCATGGGCTAATAGAGAAACAGAGATCCTAACATATTACAAATCCAAACTTTTCTAAAGATAAATAGGAAACTAACAAACTCTTCCTAATTAATAGATACAATTGCTTTTTTAGGACTCTATCCTTATATGACAATCCTTATGAAGCACATCATCTTGATCCAACGGTGTCTCCAATGTTGTCATACCGAAATCGGCTACATCGACTTGCCTTATCTGATTAGGTATCAGCCGATGGATACCTTAGCCGATTCGGGTTTCGGGGCTTACCAAATTCTGCTGTTAACACTATCCAATATTGCAACAAGCAAGAATGTACCAAATATGGATTCATGGACCCCTGGAAAGTTAACACCGCGATGGTAGAACAATATCTGACGCAAACAGAGGAGTACATCTACAATATGCTGGTGCAATAGCATTACAAGACATTTATACTTCTACCATACAACATAGCGTGAGTTTGTACTATCTTACGTACCAATTTTAATCCTATGCATACATACAGTTTCATATATGTCATCTCACACAATTTGCAGATTTCACTGGGCTCTTTTCGTAATTGACGTTGAGAGCTCGTGGATCCATGTCTTTGGCTCAATAGATAAACCAGAGTCTACATACGCAAAGATTTTTGAAATGTTAAACAGGTAATGTCATCTTACTTGCTATTGCATATATGCGGTTCTCGGATAATTACTCGCTAGCTTTTAACTGCATGTAGGGCATGGGCACGACTCCGTGAGAAGGTTCGCGAGACTTGGAAAGAAAAACTTTATATGAGGATGAATTTTCCAGTGAGTAACATGCTCTAAAGTTATATTGAATTATTAATTTGTTCTAAAATATAAATGTTTATTAAATCTGTCGTCCTTTCTCCTTTAGTGTGCAAAACAGGCAAAGGGGATAAACTTGTGCAGCTACTATGTCTGTGACTACATTCACCACCTAGTTACCCAAGTCACAGGCTACCAGGATCTAGATGTATGTATAACAACCATTTATACTTTACGTCTCGATTTCTTATTGATTTCATATATTTATTTCTCATTTATTCGAATGACAACTTATGCACGTAAGGGACAAACTCTCCCACACGAGTTTCATACAGGCTGCTCAAGAAGAACTTATGGGATTTATCAACGAGCAGATTACTGATCTCGCGGAAGAGTTCTACTTTAATTTGAGAACATAGACTCTGGATCTACAACGTAGAGAATTTTTTGTAACATACAATATAAAATAGTAAAAGAATGTAATATATGTGGATATTTATCTGTGTACATATTTTGGTAATATATGTATATATTTTCTTAATTAATGACATTTATATGTGTGTAAAATATATTACATGTATATACATTTTACATATAATATATATGTATGTGAAATATACATGCATAACATATAATTAACAAGCAGCAAGCTAGCAGCAGGAGCAAAGTAAAAAAATTAAAAAAAATATTTAGTCTCGGTTGGTATCATCAACCGGAACTAAAGATGATGGAGCCAGCCACGTGACACCGCCATCTTTAGTCCTGATTATTTCAATCGGGACTAAAGAAAGCGATCTTTTGTCGCGTTTTCATAGTTCTGGTTAGATAACCGAGACAAAAGAGGTTACAAATCAGGACAAATGTGAGTTTTCCCAGCCGTGTGAATTACCAGTGGCTCCATTTCCTACTGAAATATTCTAGACTATATATGTTAGGTTCTTCAAATGCTGCTGCAGTATTTTCTCATAGTGTACAGTGATGACCACTCGCTAGGATATACTGTGTATCATGCAAGATACGATGGTCTTGTGTATACCACGACTAGCAAGTCCCAACCCAACCACTCCGTGATGACAGTACTTGTCTTAGAACAATAAAATTTAATTTCTAGTTGCGCCAACAAAGACTGACGTGCTTAAGTTAGTAAACGGATTGCGCAGTTGCATTAGGCAGGGCAATCCAGCTGTTTCATTATGGCTACCAGCCAACGGACACTACTTAAAAAAACTCATTTTTCGTAGCACCATTCTTTTTTTATTGATGAATTTTACGAATACACGTTAGTAAAAATACTTGAGAGAAATTTCGGTCATCAACAGCAGCTGGCATTTTCGTTGGCTGTCACTTAAGGGATCCGCTTGTAAAAATACCCCTATTTTTTAAGCGGGTGACAGCCAGCAAAAATCAAAAAAACATTTCGCATAATAAATCCTAACTGCATCTTATCCCCCACCCACCACACACCCACCCACCACACACCCCTTCCATCCAGCCTCTCCTTCCCTCATCACCTCCCCTTTCTACAGCAAAGGCCATGGCAGAGACTGTGACAGCGACAACAACACCGGAGACTACAACGCCGACCGCGGCACGAGGAGGGTGCGTGCACCCAACGGATCCAACTGCTAGAGTGTTGCGGGCGGCGGAGAGAAGCACGCAGGCGGCAGGAGGGGTGCGGGCGTGTCGTTGCGAAAATACGACGGTCTGAGAGTTCTACTTAGCTCCAGTGTAGGTCCAAAACGCTAGTGAAAAGAACACGGACATGTCAGTTGGTTTGATCCTGTAACCAACAAGTCATAGTAGACGTTAGAAGACGATAGCCGATCGATCGATAGGTCGATGACGTATCATGATTACCTAGCCGATGTGATCAAGTCAAATCGGCTGTAAGGTAGAAGATAATGTCCCTGAACTAGATTTAAATTAGATATAACCATAAACAACTTTTCCTTAACAAAATCAATCCTATATGTCGAACCCAGTCGATGCAGCATAAAATTAAGATTATTAAAGTCAATTGCTATATATATATATATTATATGATCTAAATAACTAACCAATGAACATATGTTGAATGTTAGACCCAAAACAATCATGATCGACTATAGATATAAATAACACGTAATCACTAATTTAATCTTTCTCTTAGCTATAAGCAATTATGATAGATTGGACCTAACCGAGACAATATTAATTGCTCATAACTAAGATTAAACAAATTAATAATTATATGGACTTATATCATAGCCGATGAAATAGCTTGGGCGATTAGGTAATATATCAGCTAAAACTCCGATACAGCCTTATATAAGATTATTAACCTAGATTAAATATAATAAGCAAATTATAACATCAACAGATCAGGCCTAACTGAGACAGTACGAGGCTAATAATAAGCTTAGTAGATTTAAAGAATTGATATACTTAAATAAGTTGATAGATATAACCAGTTAAACAAAGTAAATCATATGACTTAAAGCAAAATAGTTATATCAGATAAGATCGACTGAAACCCCAATACTACCTTTATTGGCAATCCAAGGCATGTTAGCTTTTATGATTCTAAGCATGACTTAGTAGGTCAAACTTAATAAATGAAGCACTAAGTATGAAAAGAGCATAAAGTCTAAACAATCAAGCCTTTGACTGATCTTCAGGATGATAGATACCTTAGCTAATCTAGATTGACAAAATGGTTTAATCAATACCAACAAAACCCTAAAGAAGGCTTAGCCGATACGATAAACAGAGCTATTAGGTTAGATTAATTAAGATATATGATAAATAAACAGATGCATAAGTTTGATTAGAGTGTCAAAACGATGTAAGCACTAATCCCGCCAATACAAATCGTCATGACAAGCCTTATCCCTTGTCAGAGATCGAAGCCGATGTAGCCCAACTCGAAGCAAGAACTCATCGAGATGAAAACCTAGAAAACTAGGGTGACGATGCGCTGAAAGTGTTATTGAACTATTGTTGTTCTTCTTACAAAACCTTGGGCATCTATTTATACCCAAATATGCAAACTTGTCCATGCTGGACACGACTGAAACTTCTAAATTACAAAAACATCCCTTAGTCGCACTCTTATCAAAATATCCCTAATGAATACGATTAATTAATATTCCTAATTAATAGATACAATTGTCTGTAATGGACTCTATTCTTGTTTGGCAATAACTTTAAATCCTCAATCCGACCTCAACTCGAGGCCAAAACTAGCTTTATCGGCCGCTCTGTCTATATTGGCTGGCCGAGTCTAATTCTGTATCAGCTGATACAGCCTTCAGCCGATACGTAGTCAAATTTGGAAACCACTCTTTCTCCTACCAAATCTGCCTCGATCTATTCTTCGACTCCGAGTATCTTGCCAAATTTTGCACTTAACATGGCGGCAGAGGAAAGCGTGTGGGCGGTGGATCCGTCTGCCAAAATGGCGCATGTGGCAGAGAGAAGCGTGCAGGTGGCAGAGGAAAGCACACTGGCGGCAAGAGGCACCGTGGGTAGTGGATCTGGTTGCAGGAGGCGTCGTGGGCGGCAGATCTGGTGGGGAAGGTGCCATGGGCGACAAATCCAGTGACGGTGAGGCTCAAGGGCGTGGTCCTGCGGTGGAGCTTGAGTGACAATGATAGGTGGGCGATGGCGAGGCTCGCGAGAACAATTCCTTAGGCGCGTCGGCAGGCCCGTGACAAAGCTCGACTGGTGGCCACGGTGGGGGCGACAAGGAGGATTCGGCTCCAGCTCCGCTCCTGTGCTCCATCCCTCCCTATTCAGCGATCCAAATCCTGCTCAACTCCCGTTGGTCTTCGGCGATGGATTTTTTGTGCTCTTTGCGATTTATGAATGGATTATGGGGTTAGTTTGTTATTTGTGAATGGATTATGATGTTTGTGAATGAATCTGTTTAATGGATTATGAGATTTGTGATTTGAGAATGGATTAGGGTGGCTGGCCTTTTTGGATTTGGGGTGGGGGATTTTTCTTTAGATGATTTTTTTACACCAAAAGTATTTTTGTGTCGTGGCTTAAGTGTCCCGCATAAGAAGATTGATTTTCACTGGTGGTGCTCTTTGGATACCTGCCAGCGAAAATATATTTTCGCAAGCGGCTGAACTCCGCTTGTAAAGATCCTATGTTTTCACTTACCATTGATTGTTGGCGGTTGGGCTGGCCTTCAGCAAAAATATGAAATGGCCGACAACAATAAGCTTTTTTTTTAGTGGGAGTTTCACTTGTTTAGATACAAATCATTTTCTTGAAAAACCCATAATAAATCCCAGTTCCAAATGTAAAACCTCATATTTGGTGAAATAGAGACTTTGCCAAGGGAAACTGTTCCAAGGAAAAGTCCATGAAGCAACGAACCATCACAACCATTCGACTATCGGGGGCCTAGTGCGAAACAAGTGTATCTCTTCCATAGCAAGTGCTACGGCCGAGAAAAAATTGGGACATCCTAGCATGAGAAAAATTTGGGACATCCTAGCAAATTAGATAGCCTGTGAGCAGCTCAAGCTGACGGAGTGGAGAGCAACCACCACAGTCCATGACTAATGGACAGAGCTGGCAACTGGCAACCACCAAATGATTACCGAAAAAAAGAGTTCGCACCCTAATCCTCCTCCACAGGAGGTCTGCAAGGAAAGAAATCAAAGAGTCTTCCAACATAAGCAGTTGTCTGTCACATCCTTGGAAGCAAATATCAAAGAGCAAGCCAAAACTTGGGCCTCGGCGGGAGCAAAACACCTTACACTCTTTTCTTAGGTCTTACCTCTGTTGTATGGTTTTTTGTATATTTGTACATGTAACTTTTACTTTTTCTATATTCAATGAAATTTGCACCTCATGCGCCGGTTCGTTCAAAACAAATTATCACTAGTACAGAAATTATCACTAGTTCAAACACCTCAATAAGGTGGTTCTGGGGCTGCATCGTTGGACAAGAAATTCAAAGGTTGTTTGCTAAGGGTCAGGAAGATGGAAACTGAAAAGTGGATCGTGATGCTGGTGCAGCGCTACCTATCTATAGGATGCATGTAACTAAGCATTTTATCAAACATAGGGAACACATTGGTTGGAGAAATTAACCTCAGAATAGATTCGCTCACTCGATTAGGAGGAACAGACAGCCTGAGCACTTCTCAGGCTTGACCGATATACATAAACCCCTCGTGGTATCCACCTCCACGTCGGCCAGATCCGACGGCTCCCAACTTCATGCCGTTCAGATCTGAAGGTCGCCACCTCCACGCCGGCAGATCCGCCGACAGCCCCCACCTCCACACCAGCCTCCAGCGGCCTCCACCTCCATGCTGGCTGCCATAGAGGGCAGAGGAGAAGGGGCAGGGAGAGGGGAGATGGGGGAGAAGGGGAGAGAGGGGAGGGGTGGCGAACGGTGCGAGCGAGAGGAGAGCGTGGCGACTGGAGTCTGGATAGCGCTCCCATGGGCGTGTGGATAAACCGGTTCGGCTGGATTAGTATAGGTGCCAGTTTTTTTTAAAAACCAACACATATAATATATTAAAGGTTTTGGTTTTTTTAAAAAACCGACACCTATAAGATATTATAGGTGTCGGTTTTTAGTCTATAGCCGACACAGAAGGAGGCAAATAGGTGTCGGTTCATAACAAGAACCGACACTTTTTTTTCGTCCGAACCGGTACCTATAACTTATTGCAAGGGCGGGGAACGCCTAATAGATGTCGGTTTTTGTTGAACCGACACCGACACCTATGCATGTTTTTGTGGTAGTGTATGGGCAGACTAATCATTATAAGTGCCAGCTGATTGAGACTATGTTCTCAGTGTTCAACTATGATGACTCTTTGTCATTCACAAGCACCTCCGTAATTCCTCTAACATATCCTGCTGTGATCTTTAAGCATCACGGAAGGAAGCGTTTTCTCCAATAGATGTACCATTACCTCAAAACTCTCAACACGATTTATCCATCAACAAGCTCAAGTCAATCAAGGACACTGGCAACCGCTTTCTCGGCCAGTCGTGCAGAGGCTCCGGATGATTGCATACACAGATGGGGCCTCCATTTCCAACTGTGATGGCCAACACCTAGAAATCAAGTTCCCGGTGCCTCACTTTCCTATTGGGATGCTAGACTATGACTGTTTGTTATTCTCATGCACCTCCATAATACAATTCCTCTACGGTATGATATTTGAGCATCACCCAAAGGGGATGCTTTTGCTATTTATCATGGGCTTAGAACTCTCAAAGCAATTTCTCCACCAACCATACAAAAAAAAGTACTATGCATCTAAGATTAAGTCAAGTCATTCATTCATGAATCCTGAACAAGGAAATCTCTGTGCACAAAATTTTCCATTGAGCATAAAAGGCAATGGATCTGAGATGTTTTCTTAATTAAATAGGTGAAAATATACTGCGTTGCCGCCACACTGAAAAGAAGTGAAGGAACACTACAGAGTTATTGGAACCTCTTTTTCTCCTCAATGCAAGGAAAATTAGGATCTTGCTATTCGTTTCAAAAAAAAGAGATGAAAACAAAAGAGAGACTGAATTTGAACCAATCAAATTGCATACCAGTTCTGTGCCAAAATTTGAATAGAGAGAGCGTGCTCGGAGGCGAACTGCGGCGACCTAGGTCTCTTCCCCCGCAATCACCGGCGCCGACGGTTTCAGCTGGCCGCCCACTCTCCCCCTCCTTCCTCCACCGCCTCACCGTCGCCCGAGCAGCCGCTGACAAAGCCATGCGACCGCAAGGACGGCGGCGACGGGGCTTCTCGCTGCTTGCGACAAGACAACAACGATAGCTGGACGGTGGCAGGAGGTGGGGACGGCGGCTGGCGGCAGGGATGGTGGTTGGTGGCAGAAGCGGCGGCTGGTGGCGGGGATGGTGGCTGAAGGAGGACGGCCTAGACCCGAGCCACTCCGGCCAGATCTAGCGGCGGCCGTCCATGCCATGCATGACGACGGCGAGCTGAGCGACCCTGAACGCAAGGAAGCACGCGTACTCGAGCAGCACGGCGCCGTGGCTGGGAACCGGCACGAGTAGCGGCTAGGACGACTTGAGCCTTGGCGGCAGGAAGAGGAACACGACGCGGACACCGATTCAGGGCTCGATGTCGAACCACCCGATCCAGGGGATGGCGGCTGGCGGCGGAAGCGGCGGCTGGTGGTGGACATGGTGGCTGAAGGCGGACTCCAGCCAGATCTGGTGGCGGCCGCGGGGGCTGCGACGGCTGTCTCCCTTAGCGACATGAAGCACGACAGCATGGAGGACCGGCTGCGTGGCGGCATGGAGGACGCGATTGGGTGGTCGAAGGCGCCAGCCTGGGCGGGTGAGGTGGCTCGAGTCCGAGGTCACCGGCGAGGCCGCCGCCGACGTGGAGAATGGGTTATGCTCCGACGCGCTCACCGGCGAGGAGAGGCAGAACGACGACATGGAGTTCTAGCTGCGGCGGCATGACGGCGACGTGGCGTCAATGGTCAAGTTGATCGACCACGACTTCCACTCACTGCTGCCGCACCACGGGCACCGGTTCGCGACGATGACCAAGTGCCCGGAGTTCATGCGCGGGAGACGGTCGTCCTCCCGCACCGACGTGTTCTGCCTCGAGCTGGTACTGCCCGAGGTGGTCACCGGGAAGGTGCCCGTTGACGAGGACGGCGACCTGGCGGAGTGGGCGCGGCTGGCACTGATCCACGAGTGGTCGACGGACATACTCGACGTGGAGATCGTCGCCGACCGAGACCGCCACGACGACATGCTGAGGTTCAACGAGGTGGCCCTGCTCTGCGCCGCCATCGAGCCCGACCGCCGACCCAAAATGCACGGGCTGTGCGCGGCGGTTGCTCCGTCGCTGGCCATGGAGGGCGAGGGGATGCGGAGGCCACGGAAGGTGAGGTCGTCGGCGGCGGTGGACCGGCGCGGCTACAGGAGTTTTGGGCGGCGGTGGCGGCATGTTGGCATGACGTGGGAGATGTGGCCAGCGGCGACGGCGTGGATGTACGGCGCGAGGGCGCCCGTAGCCAAAAGAAGAAAGGAGAAAAAAAGAAAAAAAGAAAAAAAAGAAAAAAAGAAAAAAAATAAAAAAGAATAAAAAAAGAGAAAAAAAGGAAAAGAAAAAAGGGATAAAAAATCATGAGAGCCGGGGGTTGACAAGCCTTTGTGCAAGCTTTTGAGGTTTTAGTGGCATCCAGTAGGTGTTGCATGGTTGTCGGTTTTCAGCGGCTTGCAGCGGTCCGCGACGGCTGACGTTGCTTGGCAAGGGTCAGTGCGGTGTGCGCCTGCGTCAGTAGATGGCGCTTGCGGCGATGGCTTTGTGCAACGACTATCTGGCTTGCTGGCTTGGCCGAGAAAGCTAAACGCGAGGGTGAGGCAACGAGGCCAGGTCGACTCTCTGCAGCGGCTCAGCTGTTTGATTGAGAGCGGGGTGTTAGACGTGATGACGGCAAAACAAGAAGTAAACAAGATCAAACCGCAAAGGAAACACGGGATTTAACGTGGAAAACCCTCCCAACGCGAGAGGGAAAAACCACGGGCGTCAGCCAGCAACAATCTTCACTATATCTTGGTGAGGTTACAAAACGCCTGGGATTTACAACTGAATCGACTTATCCCGTGCGGCGGCTTACAGGAACTTAAATAAGGTGGAAACCCTAAACCGGGTATATGGAAACCCTAAACCGGGTATAATGTGGTCCAAGCTTACAGGAACTTATCCGCTTCGCTCCGGCCCAAGCCTCCGACGACAGGCCTCCGCTACGCTACGGCCAGAAGTCGGCCTTTGTTTGTAGATGAATTTGGAACATAAATAACATACTCCACCTTGATACAAATTTCTTCCTGCAGCATCAATCAATCCTCCACCTGAACATAACAAAGAAAAATATCACTGGCACCACAGCCTCATGGGCTAAGCTGAAATACCAACCAAGCTTGAGCAAATCTCAAACTTGGTACCAGGAACTGGCTTGGTCATCATATCAGCTGGATTATCATGTGTACTAATCTTGCATACCTTTAACTTGCCTTGTGCAATAGCATCACACACATAATGGTACTTGATATCAATGTGCATAGTTCTCTCATGAAACATCTGATCCTTAGTGAGACATATAGCACTCTGACTATCACAAAACAGGTTAATGCAAGAATCAACTCCACATAACTCAGAATATAAACCTTTCAACCATACCAATTCTTTTGTAGCTTCTGCAACTGCGATGTATTCTGCTTCAGTGGTAGATAATGCAACAACTGGCTACAATATTGCTCTCCAGCTCACAGCAAACTGCCAATAGTGAACACATATCCTGTGAGTGACCTTCGCCTATCTAAGTCAGCAGCATAATCTGAGTCCACATATCCAATGACTCCACCGTCGCCCCGCCAAATTTCAAGCAGCATCCGCGTCCCATGAAGGTACCCGAAAATCCACCGAACGCCCTCCAATGTTCTTTGCCGGGATTAGACATATATCGACGACCAAACTCATAGCATGTGATAAATCCGGCGAGAGCAAACCATAGCATACATCAATGAACCAACAAAGACTTGAATATGGCACCTTTGACATGTACTCAATATCATCATCGCACTAGGACATTGCTTTGCGACAATTTAAAATGAGGTGCAATAGGAGTGCTAATGTGCTTTGCATCTTGCATATTAAAGCGTTTAAGAACCTTTCGAACATAATTGTGCCGACTAAGAAATAACAAACCGATTTTCTGTCCCTAGTAATTTCCATACCTAGGATCTTCTTAGCGGCACCAAGGTCCTTCATATCAAACTCGCTACTCAACACTTCTTCGAGTAGCAATTTGTTCCTTGCTCTTGGCAGCAATCAACATGTCATCAACATATAACAAGAAATACACGGGTGATCCATTCACAAATTTGATGTACACACACTATCATAATTTGACCTTTTAAAACCATGTGCCAACATAAATGAATCAAACCTTTTATACCACGACGAGGGGACTGCTTCAAACCATACAAGGACCTCTTTAACTTGCAAACATAATTTTCTTTTCCAGGGAATTTGAATCCCTCAGTCGGGTCCATGTATATCTCCTCATCTAGCTCTCCATGCAAAAATGCTGTCTTGACATCTAGCCGCTCAAGCTCAAGATCATGCATAGCAACAATATCAAGAAAGTACGAATAGAACTATGTTTGACCACGGAGAGAACACATCATTATAGTCAACACCTGGAATCTGACTAAAACCTTTAGCCACTAACCTTGCCTTGTACCTTGGAGGCTCGCTAGGAGATAAACCCTCCTTTCTCTTGAAGATCCACTTACAACGAACGGTCTTCTTCTTCTTATGCAATGGTACAACGTCCCAAGTACAATTCTTCTCCAAGGATGCATTTCTTCTTGCATTGCTGAAATCCACTTTGCACGATCACCAGATGCAATAGCCTCAGAGTATGTGTTTGGTTCATAATTATTCTCCACCTGTTCAGCACAACTCAAAGCATAATAAATCATATTACATTCTTCAATCAACCGCTTAGGAGCCCCACAGCTTCTCTTCTCTCTGCGGAGTGCAATAGGCTGATCATCTTGCTGCAAAACAGGGGTGAGTGCTGAACAAGATCAACATTATCATCATAATTTTCATCAATAATTTCTTCTTCAGAACATCCATGTGCTCCACCTCAAAACCAACCCTCTCGCGCTCATTATCGAACTGCTCGGCACAATATCAATAGAAGCACTGTCATTGAACATAACTGATTCATTAAAGACAACATTCCTACTCATAAAGGTCTTTCTTGTTTCGGAATTCCACAATTTGTATCCTTTGACACCCAAACCATAACCAAGAAAAAGACATTTAATAGCTCTAGGCTCTAACTTTCCATTATCAACATGAGCATAGGCAGTGCAACCAAAAACTTTAAGCTGTGAGTAATCAGCAGGTTTGCCAGACCATACCTCAATAGGAGTTTTCTTATCAAGTGGAATAGAAGGCGATCTGTTTATCAAGTAACATGCGCTGTTGGCGGCTTCTGCCCAGAAACGCTTACTCATCTTTGCGTTGGACAGCATGCAACGGGCCCTAGAGATGATGGTCGTGTTCATGCGCTCAGCCACACCATTCTGCTGCGGAGTGTACGGAATAGTGTGGTGTCTCACGATGCCTTCTCTCCTGCAGAAAGCATTGAACTCATGGGAGCAAAATTCACCACCATTGTCAGTACGAAGCAGCTTTACCCTTTTATCAGTTTGCCTTTCTATCATGGTTTTCCACTCTTTAAATGCAGCAAAGGTATCATCCTTACTTTTCAGAAAATATGGCCACACTTTGCGAGAATAATCATCAATGATAGTAAGCATATAACTAGCACCACCATATGAGGTCTTATAAGAAGGCCCCCACAAGTCAGCATGTATGTATTCAAGGATACCTTTGGTGCGATGAACCGAGGTATTGAACTTCACCCTCTTATGCTTACCAAAGATGCAGTGTTCACAAAACTTCATCTCGCTCTGTGTGCAACCATCCAGCAGGTTTCTCTTCATCAACTCTGCCATACCGAGTTCGCTCATATGTCCAAGACGCTTATGCCACAGGTCAGTCTTATTATTATTAGAAACACTTGCATGCACAGCGGAGGTATGCAAAGTAGAATCTCTAAGGACATAATTTAATGGGATTTAAATCACCAATCATATAAACAAGCGAACCTCTTGAAACCTTGAGAACTCCACCTCTAGCGGAGTACTTGAATCCTTCATCATCAAGTGTGCTGATCGAAATAAGGTTTCTTGCCATCTCCGGGATATGTCGCACGTTCTCCAGTGTGCGCACCATGCCATCATGCATCTTCAACTGAACGGATCCAATACCAACGATTTTACACGGGTTATCATCCCCCATGCGCACGACATCTGCATTCTGCACAGACTTATATGAACTGAACAAATCTTTGTTAATGCATATATGAAAAGAGGCTGCCGAGTCGAGTATCCATTCATCATGACTAGCAACACGACCCGCAAATACAACGAGACAATCACCTGATTCATTAGAGTCAGCACCGGAGACAACAGAGGCATTACCTTCAGAGATTTATGTTTCTGTTGGTACACATTCTTCCTCTTCTCCTTATTTTTTAACTTCAAGCAATCTTCGATGAAGTGATTCGTTTTCTTACGGTATTTGCAGAACATCTTGTCTCTAGACTTGCTACGTCCACGGCTCTTGTCGCGGTTGTTGTTCTCGGACTTCGCTCGAGATCTGCCCGACTTGCGCGCGCCTCACCCTTGGAGGACGATTGGCCATCACCCTGCACCATACTCTTCATTTTCTCCTTACTCTGGAGTGCCTCATAAACTTTCGCTAGGGTTAGTTCATCACGGCTTATCAATATGGTGTCACGGAAATTGGAATAAGAACTAGGCAAAGAACATAATAACAGAAGTCCCAAATCCTCATCCTCAAATTCTATTTCCATGGATTTCGATCGCCACGATCTCCTTGAAAACAGATATGTGAGACATTACCAATCCTCCCTCCCGAAGCTTGTGCGAGAAAAGCTTCATCTTCAAATGCATCTTACTGGTTAGATCCTTTGACATGCAGATCGATTCCAGTTTCAACCAGAGTTCTGCAGCAGTTTTCTCCTGCAGCACTTCTTGCAAAATATCATTAGAAAGATAAAGCTGAATAAGAGACAGAGCCTTACGATCCTTGTGAATCTCCTCAGGAGTCCAATCTTTCTTGCTCTTCTTTTCGAATCCTTCCAGTGCCTCATCCAGATCCCGTGTTTGGTGGGCGAGTATCGCCCTCATCTTCACTTGCCACAGCGAAAACCTCGTCTTGTAGTCGAGCGGCTGTAGATCAAACTTCATTGACGCCATCACGACTCCCTGATCTGAAGAACTCAGCTCTGATACCACTTGTTAGACGTGATGACGGCAAAACAAGAAGTAAACAAGATCAAACCGCAAAGGAAACACGAGATTTAACGTGGAAAACCCTCCCAACGCGAGAGGGAAAAACCATGGGCGCCAGCCAGCAACAATCTTCACTATATCTTGGTGAGGTTACAAAACGCCTAGGATTTACAACTGAATTGACTTATCCCGTGCGGCGGCTTACAGGAACTTAAATAAGGTGGAAACCCTAAACCGGGTATAATGTGGACAGTTGATATAGTAGGAAAAAATACAGAACTATAGCCCTAGGAGGCAAACGCTAAACTCCGCTTCGCTCCGGCCCAAGCCTCCGGCGAGAGGCCTCCGCTACGCTACGGCTAGAAGTCGGCCTTTGTTTGTAGATGAATTTGGAACATAAATAACACGGGAAAGCAGGGCAACTACTCTCTCGCTATGACAGCGACCAAAGAAACAGATCCGTGATGAGGAGTGTAGTAGCAGGCGTGGCGCGGCTCTCGCGAAGAGGAGTGCAGCAATGGGCGTGGTGTGACCCCCGCGAAGAGGAGTGCTGCAGCGGGCGTGGCATGGCTCCCGCGAGTGGCGAGGTGGTGTCCAACGGCGGATGTGGTGAGGCCCCGCGCATTGAGTCCTATAAGAGATCTGGATCTGGTGGTTTTTCACCCCGTCGGGTGGGGTTTGGCGTGCAGCGGCACAGCGGTGATGAGTACCGCGTGGCGGAGACCCTTTCGGTGCAGTGCGGTCTGTCTTCCTCTAATATCTAGTTGAATCGAAGCTCTGCTATAAGGTTTGATGGCCAGTTCTGTGTATGTTAGGTGGGTGTCGTCGTATAAGGCTTGGTTTGTTGGCCGCATGGGGTGAGTTGGAATCTTTTGGGTTGTTGTGGAGGCTCGAGTTGAGCGTTTGCCCGTGTTGATGTCCCAATTCAATCGGGCGAGTTTCTCTTCTTTTTTCTTTTCTTTCTTCCTGTCTATGGCCTCCCAGGGCTATAGTTTTGTATTTTTTCCTACTATATCAATAGAACACGCGCTATCTTGTGCGTTTCGTTTCAAAAAGAAAACAAGAGAGAGAGCAAAAAATATCAGTGAATTTAGCCATTCTTCAGCTGAAAACAGTATTTAGATGAATATGAAATGTCGTCATCTGGTTTGACACATGTGGTAAGATGAGATACATTATGAACATTCATATAAATGGGAGGATGAGATTTGATGAGTCTAGTGTTTCTCGCCATTGCGCTCGAAGATGAACACGCCAGATTTTTCAATCTAGCAGTGTTTTGGAAAATTTCCTAAGATATAGCCATCGGTATTAAAAGTTCTAAACATTAATTAAGGAATGCAGACCGGCGTTGCAATGACATGCATGCATGCATGAAACTTGTTGTTGATGCTGTGTGCATCCTAGATGTGGAGGCCGGGGACGTAATTCATCTTCTTAAAAAACTCGAGGTTGATCTTCCACACTGAAGAACTTGGTTGCTATCAGTGAACTTGCAATATTAACAAGGGGCACAGGATCCTGGCCAGTTTGCTTCCTCGAGTTGCACAAAATATGGGTTACAACTTATGTTTAACAAGCATTGGTTACATCTTGTAAAAGAGAAGAATTAGCAAAATGCCCCTCTGCGAGCTTGTGAAAACACCCCTAGCTAAGTAGCTAATTCCTTCATCTTTGGTTCGGATTGCAACCCTAGTACAAATTTATCTACACAAGCTCTAAGATATTTTACTGATTTATCCTTTCCATTATAATCATGATAGATCTCTATTAGTCCATTTTATCCAAGAAAAGGAAAATGAGTTATGGCCATATATGGTCGGATGTCTCCTTTTACTCGGATTTTGCTGCTTTCTCTCTAACACATTGGAAAATTTGAAATTCTTCAAGAGTGATAGACCAATTTGAATAGCAGCTAAGCTGTGATGGACACCTGGCACAACCATGAGCCGGTGCCAGTGTATCTCCAAGAGTCAACACCATCAAACGTCAATCACCTGATTAACATCACAGTGTTTCAATTCTCCTTAATCACCTCCGGGAGATATTTAACGATGACCTTTAATCCTTGGATCTTCAGTCCAATTTAGTAACAGAGGTGCGCAGCATGGACATCTCTTCTAGATGCCGAGTGTAAAGTCCTCATTCACACCAAGGATTGCCATCACAGTAGCAAATCAGCTCTCCTTCGTGAGAAGTGGTATTTCTCCCCAAGTAAGAGCATAGCATTTGATCGCCACGTTTTCAACCAGGATCACGAATGATACTTTGTGGGTATTGATCAACGAAACTAAGAAGCTGTTTGGTTGGGCTGATTTTGGTTCGTATCTGTTACCGGCGTTAACCGAGCCTTACATCTGTTTGTTTCCACCGGCCTGTAAACGTATACCGTGAAATCAGATCCGGGCCTAGTACAAAATCGTTAGCGCTTCAGCCCGAGGTCTATCGCTTAATGATCATAAGAGGATGCTACAACATGGTAACCATTTGTCATTCGTATGCGCCTCTACAATACAGAAGGGAGTGATGCTGCCAAGGCTATATCATTCACTGCTGGAGAAACCATTTTTAGTTGAAACGGCAAAAACCACAATAGTCCCGGTTAGAGTTGCACCCAGAACTAAAAAATATTTTTAGTCCCGATTTAAAAAGGCAACAGCTCTTTAGAAACTTTAGTCCTGGTTCGTGACATAAACCGGGACTAAATATGATCTTTAGTCCCGGTTCAAATCCTGTCAAAACCTGTCAGGGCGTCTCGGGTCTGTAGTCCTGGTTGGTAACACCAACCGGGACTAAACACCAACCTGGACTAAAGATTATTTTGATTTTTAGTGCCGGTTGGTAACATAAACCAGGACTAAAGATGGAGTTGCTTTTTATACTCCTTCTTCCTCCTTCAGCCCGAGCCAGCTTCACTTGTCTTCAAACTTTTGCCGTAGCTAGAGGAGAGGTGTCAAAAATTTTTGTGATTTTGTTTTGGTGATAATACCAAATCTTTGCTATCTACAAGGTTAGCAACTTCTTTCTCTTATGATCTATGCTTAGCAATTCGCTTTTTATGGTTATTTTCTATATATTTTTATCTTTAGATTTTTATGCAAACATGAAGAGAGAAAAAATTTGTTTGGGACTAATTATTTTACTAAGAACATTACATTGTGTTGAGAAAAATGTTTGAGAAAATAAAGAGAAAAAGTATGCTTAGCACGTTACATTTCTAGGAATTTATTACGTACAATTTTATCTCAAAAATGTTTATGAAAAATGATAAGAGAGAAACTTTTGGTCAAAAACGTTATAAAATAGATGACAAAGGGAAAAATATAGAAAAATTGATAGTAGATTAGAGAAGTAAGGTAATTTTAAGATTATTAAAATAGTTAGAAATATGTACAATGCGTACATTAAAAAGAATTTATAAAATAATTAATTAATTTTATGTTTACCACCTTAAAAGACCTTTTAAAAAGAATTCTAATTTTTTTAAAACAACACATTACAAATGTTGGATTAGTATATAATTATTGTCTGATTACACACATATATATTATAGTAATAATATTTAAATGGTTCGAATTTTGTGGATTTTTGTTATGATTTTTGTGCATCCATGTAGATGGATCGGCAATGGATGTACAACATGAATCGATGGTCGACGGAGTTTATTCAAGGCATGCATTATTTTTTGAGTGTGGCCGATGCCAACAAGCAGAAGGGTTTTATACGTTGTCCATGCAAAAAGTGCAAAAACGAGAAGGAGTATTCTACATCAAGAATTATTCATGCACACTTGTTTCAATCGGGATTCATGCCTCACTACAATTGCTGGACATCGCACGGAGAGGTTGGGGTTGCAATGGAAAAAGATGAAGAAGATGACGACAACATTTCGGACTGTGGTCAATACGGTGGGTTTGAAGAGAATACAGCAGGTGAGGCGGGCGGGGATGCTAAAGAAAACGACGGTTCCGATGACTTTGGTCAGATGTTGCGCGACGTACAGGGGGACTGCGAAGGTGAAAAGGAGGTGCAGAAATTGGAGCGTATGTTGGCGGACCACAAAACGTCCTTGTACCCAGGCTGTGAACGGGGGCACAAAAAGTTGGGTACCACGCTAGAATTTTTGTAATGGAAGGCCAAAAATAGTATCAGTGACAAGGCATTTGGCGAGTTACTAAAACTCGTGAAGAACATTCTTCTAGAGAGAAACGAATTGCCGGAATCAACGTACGAGGCTAAGAAGTTAGTCTGCCCTCTAGGACTGGAGGTACAGAAGATACATGCATGTCCTAACGATTATATCCTCTTTCGCGGTGAGGAGTACGAGAACCTAGAAGCATGTCCGGTTTGTAAAGCTCTTCGATACAAGATCAGACGA
The DNA here is from genome assembly GCA_019925245.2 of Oryza australiensis. Taxonomy (NCBI): domain Eukaryota; kingdom Viridiplantae; phylum Streptophyta; class Magnoliopsida; order Poales; family Poaceae; genus Oryza; species Oryza australiensis. The sequence goes on along the minus strand of JAIFGZ020000545.1, from coordinate 313,387 downwards.
GATGATCCAGACGAAGTTGACGGACGACCTTCGAAGAAAAGGGTTCATGCTAAGGTGATGTGGTATTTTCCTATAATACCACGGCCGAAGCGTCTGTTCAGGAACAAGGAGCATGCAAGGATGATGTGCTGGCACGCGGAAGAATGCCTACAAGACGGCATGCTGAGACATTCCGCTGATGGGTTATAGTGGCGAAACATCGACATAACATTTAAAGACTTTGGAGAGGATGCAAGAAACCTAAGGTTCGGCTTAAGTACGGACAACATGAATCCTTTTGGAGAGATGAGCAGCGGGCATAGCACTTGGCCTGTAACGATGTGTATTTACAACCTCCCGCCTTGGCTATGCATAAAGCGGAAGTACATTCAGATGCCGGTTATTATTCAAGGCCCGAAGCAACCTGGTAACGACATCGATGTGTACCTGAGACCGCTGATCGAAGATCTAAAACTGTTGTGAAAGAAAGAAGATGTCCCTGTGTGGGATGAGGATAAACAGGTGCAGTTTAACCTACGAGGGTTGCTATTTGTTACCATCAACGATTGGCCTGTACTTCGCAACCTATCCGGACAGTCAAGCAAGGGGGTACAACGCTTGCATCCATTGTTTGGATGGGACCGAATGTATGTACTTGAAACACTGTAAGAAGGTAGTGTACATGGGCCATCGTCGTTTTCTTGTTGCAAGCCACCCTGTCCGGAGAAGAGGCAAACATTTTGATCAAAAGGCAGACCATCGTACTAAGCCAAAGCATCACAACGGTGAAAGACCTCAAAGTATTATTTGGAAAGGGACCCGGCAACCAACCTATAGCAAGTGAAGGTGGTCACGCGGTGATTTGGAAGAAGAAGACAATTTTTTGGGAGTTGCCCTATTGGGAAGTCTAGGACATCCGACACACAATCGACGTGATGCACCTCACTAAGAACCTTTGCGTAAACCTGTTGGGCTTCCTAGGTGTATACGGAAAATCAAAAGATACACTTGAGTCACGTAATAATCTGAAACATATGGCACAACGCGACGGCCTTCACCCGCAACCAAAGGAGAAAGGAGCCCAATACCTAAGTCTAGCCAGCTACACTCTGAGCAAGGCAGAGAAGAAAATAATGTTTGAATGCCTGGAGAGCATCAAGGTACCGTCAGGATACTCCTCGAATATAAAGGGAATAATAAGCACGAAGGATAAGAAGTTCAAAAATTTAAAGTCCCGTGACTGCCACGTGCCGGTGACATAGCTGCTTCCCGTTATAATTCGGGGTATCCTTCCCGATAATGTCCGGGCAACAATAACAAAGCTATGTGCTTTCCTGAACGTAATTTCACAGAAGATCATCGATCCAGACAGACTAGAAGACTTTCAAAATGATGTGGTCCAATGTATTGTCAGCTTTGAGATGATCTTTCCGCCTTCCTTCTTCAATATCATGACGCATCTCCTATGCCACCTTGTCAAAGAGATCCGTATCCTCGATCCGATATTCCTACACAACATGTTCCCTTTCGAGAGGTATATGGGTGTTCTAAAGAAGTACGTCCATAACTGTTCTCGTCCGGAGGCTAACATCGCCAAGGGATATGGAATAGAGGAGGTGATTGAGTTTTGCGTCGCCTTTATTGAAGACCTTCGTCCCATCGGGTTGCCTGAATCAAGCCATGAAGGTAGAGCACCGCCGCCACCGACTGCCTCCCCTCGCCGCTGCCGCGAGGATGTGAAATTTTAGAAATGTAAGATGTGAAATTTTGAATGCATGGATGGATCGATGATTTGATTAAAATGTTAGAATGGACTTTATGTGTATGGATGATTTGATTGAATTTTCATTAAATTTGTGAATTATGATGTGTATGAAATTTAAAATGTTAGAATGGACTTTATGTGTATGGATGATTTGAACAGACGTGAACGAACGATGTATTATATGTGTATTAAATGGACTTATGGACTTTTTATTCAAGTTCAAATGCATGAATAGATTTAAATTTGAATGTGAATGTGAACTTGTGAATGTGAATTTTGTTTTTTCGAACGAACGAGAACGATAAAACGAACGAACGAACTTGAACGAACGAACGAGCTTCGTTCGTTCGTTCGTTTGGTCGGTCGTTCGGTCGTTCGTACGTGAACGTACGATAGAACGATAAAACGAACGAACGGACGTGAATGAACGAGTTTCGTTCGTTCGTTCGGTCAGTCGTTCGTTCGTTCGGTCGGTCGTTCGTACGTGAACGTACGATATAACAAATGATAGAACGAACGATATAATGAACGGACGTGAACGAACGATGTATTAAATGTTAATTAAATGGACTTATGGACTTGTTATTTAATTTTGAATGCATGGATGAATAGATTTAAATTTGAATGTGAATTTTGTTTTTTCGAACGAACGCGAACAGTAAAACGAACGAACGGACGTGAACGAACGGACGAGTTTCGTCGTTTGTTCGTTCGGTCGGTCGGTCGTTCGTTCGTTCGGTCGTTCGTTCGGTCGTTACAATGTACCTCGGCATGCATCGTCCTCTCTTTCTCTCCTCTCCTCTCCACCTTATCTCCCTCACGTCATCCTCCTCTCTTTCTCTCCTCTCCTCTTGTCTTCCTCTCCTCCAGACAAACGGACGTGGACGTACGATAGAACGAATGATAGAACATACAATAGAACAAATGGACGTGAACGAACGAACAAAGAAATGAACGATAGTTTCGTTTGTTCGTTTTGTTTAGGGTTTAGGGTTTAGGGTTAGGGTTAGGGTATAACAAAGAGAAACAAAGATATGAAGAAGGAAGATTTGAAGAATATCACCATTATAGACGTGCATAATTGGATCTAGTGTCTGCCGGATTTCATCTATTTTTTTCCATCTTCTTCTTTTTGCCTATGTTTTTTCTAGGTAGACATATATACATGATTTCCCTAAATAATTGATACATGTATTGACCAAATAAATTTTTTCCTTGTCAGAATTCTTTGATTAAGTCCTCGAACCCACAACAATCAAATGGCTGATCGTGACGATGAACAGTTTCTCCTTGACGAGATCGCACACGGTAGCACCCAGTATTACACTGAGGAGGGGACCGAGGATCCAAATCAATACCTCAATGAGGAGGGGAACGAGGGGGGGGGGGTGAGGAGGGAAACGAGGAGGGGAATGAGGGCTCCTCATCCGTGGGCAGAAGAGGGCACGCAGGCAACACGGTGTCAGCAAGCGCATTGAGGGTCGACATGTCATAACGGAAGTAGCACCGGATGGTCGACCAAGTGCCCTAGCGGACGCCACAAGAAAGTTTGTGGCACACAACGGATGAGTGGTGAGGGATCACGTGTCCATCAGCGTTGTGAACTGGAGGCGATCAACGATAGGAGGAGATGAGCAGAGCTATCTCCCAGACACAGAGAAAGAGATGCTCTGGACGACAATGCTGCAGATGTTCACCATCCCAGACTCCGAACATGCAAAGGTCAAGGATTGGACGTTAAAGAAGATGGCTGAGCTCTTTAGGAACTATAAGAAGGAGTTACACAAGAAATACGTCCTGAAGGGCCAGAACCTAGACTTTGACAACTTTCCAAAGCTCAGAGATCACTGGGAGGCCTTTGTGGAACATAAGAGGTGGTGTTCCAGCAGATCTGATCTGGTACTCTCTGTCAGCTGATTGACTCCACTACACTGAAATCTGATACATCATAAGCAATTATGTTATACCCTGTAGTAGGTATGTGGAGCTATTTGGATTTGGGAAAAATAATTGGGAGAGGACCACCACACACTAAGGCCAAAGTGTTTATAGTTTTCGCAGACCACTGATTAATGCAATGATAACCATGTTAATTAGGATTATCATGTGCCATCACAACATGCTTTTAAGCATTGGAAGTATCCATTTTCATCCAAAAATCTAGATAAAGGCCTCTCTTTTTCCTTTTCCTTTTCCTTAAAAGTATCCCCAAAGGATGCTTGTCCCTTCTCTCTAGGGTGCATGAGCATGGGATTGGAGGCCTTTTATAATTTTTATACTCCACCGTTTGTTGAAACACAAACAAGACATATAAACATGAACCTTCTTTAAACATTTTTTTTGCTTTCTAATGTCGATTGCTCGTAGATTGCTCTAATCAACATTCTCGTAATATTTAAAGCTATTCATATAATTAATTTGAGTTGACCATGCTTATGGTTAGTTACATTCATCATTTGGTTTGACCTTATCTGAAATAACCAAGCGGTTTATTGGAGTCCATACACACCAGAATTGTTTCATTGCTTATTTTCATCTTGGAAACTAAGCATGTTGAATGAAAGTAGAATTCATCAGTTATTTTTTTTCGAATACGCAAGAGCCTTATGCATTGATATATTACAAGAGAACAAACAATTTTGAGCTGGTCGCCCACTAGCAGTGGGGGCCAAGAGTATTCTAAAAGAACAAATAAAGGCGATTGTTACAACGATTTTCTTTATTTATTAACAGTTACAGTTCTATTTTCAGGAATTTCAACCTTGTGATCCAATCAAAAGCTCATCCTTTCAAGTTCACCTTTTTACTATCACGCATGTAACCAATCACACAAATTCACATCATGCAGGAATCTTGAACATTAGCTGTTCTCAAAATCATGTCAGGCCTTGCCAATGATGTACGACAAGTTTTCTATGTCACGAACTGTTAGTGATATGCCCTAGAGGCAACATGGAGATGTTGGATATCACGTCAATGTTTATGTATAAATGAATAAAGTGTTATTCAGTTCCATGAAATAGACATCTTGTATTGATCAATAAGTACGTGACTTATTTATGAGACTCGATATGTATGAATCTATTTCTAAACGCTCCCTGATCATATGTCATATTGTTGGAACAAATATGATTCTAAGATCGGCATGTTTATTGATTGATGATCATGTCTCATAGATCATGGGTATGGAGATACCAAATCAATAAACATGGACATATGTGTTAGAGAACACATTGTTGGATAGACCCACCATGAGACACTACAGGAATTAATGTGCCATTAGTTGGTCTCAGGTAGTGTTGGTACAAAGTCCTTAGACCTGAGATCACCATGGATTCAAACATGTGTAGTAGCCTACTTTGGGACTACCAAACGCTATTCCGTAATCTGGATAGTTATAAAGGTAGTTTTCGGGTTTGCTATGAAACATGGAGTGGGATGTGAGTGATCAAGATGGAATTTTGCCCCTCCTTTGGAGAGATATCTCGGGCCCCTCGAGGTAATGGATTATGGAAATGCATGGCCATGCTAAGTTGATTGAGGAGTTAATCAACGTACGGATAATCCAATACGGTTCGAGTGAATGGTTAAGCTATTGAAGGGATGGCACACATCTTGCCTATAGCTTAACCGGTATCGTGAGGCAAAGGGATTTGTGTACACATTACAGTTCGAGCCGATATTATATTCTTGTATACTATGGTGTCAATATGTGCCGCTAGGCGCCGCACTGACTGTGCGGGAGTTGGACTCGAGCCGACGATCGGCTAAGTTAGACTATAGCCGAAACCGAGTATACCCGAACCTACTGTGGTCGCACGCTTAAGGGGATAGAATAGATATTCGAGTTGGACTCGGATACGGCTCGATCGGATAGGGATCCGATCGGATAGAGTCCTATGGGCTTACGACGTATGGGCGGCCAACTCTATGAGATACGGATGAGATCCGATTCAAAATAGAGTCCTAATCGGCCACTAGTCCCGGCCAACTCTATATAAAGGAGGGAGGGGTGGAGAGCTGAATAGACATCAATTGCATCGCGTGCAACAAGTCGCCGAGATCAATCTCCACGGAAACCCTCCCCACTTTCGAGCCAAACCCTAGCCTTGCATCGCGTGCTAGCACACGGGTGTACGGGTGTATGAATCAAGTTTGGAACTTGGTTGATCCACTGATGGTGTCAAAACCATTGAGTGTAAATGGGTTTTTAAGAAAAGGCCGATATGGATGGAAATGTTCACATCTATAAGGCGCGATTGGTGGCGAAAGGTTTTAAACAGATTCAAGGAGTTGATTATGATGAAACCTTCTCGCCCGTCGCAATGCTTAAATCTATTCGGATTATCCTAGCGATTGCTGCATATTTCGATTATGAGATATGGCGAGATGGATGTCAAAACGGCTTTCCGAATGGAAACCTAAGCGAGGATGTATACATGATACAACCTCGGGGTTTTGTCGATCCAGAATCGCTCGGAAAGATATGCAAGCTACGAAGTCCATTTATGGATTGAAGCAAGCATCTCGGAGTTGGAATATTCGTTTTGATGAAGTAATCAAAGGGTTTGGTTTCATCAAAAATGAAGAAGAGGCCTGTGTTTACAAAAAGGTCGTGGGAGCGCAATTGTATTTCCAATCTTATATGTAGACGACATATTACGATTGGAAATGATATCCCTATGCTAGAATCCGTCAAGTCTTCATTGAAAAATAGTTTTTCCATGAAAGACTTAGGGAGGCAGCATATATATTGGCATTCGGATCTATAGAGATAGATCCAAGAGGCTAATTGGATTAAGCCAAAGTACATACATTGACAAGGTGTTGAAAAGGTTCAACATGCATGATTCCAAGAAAGGTTTCTTGCCCATGTCACATGGCATTAATCTTAGCAAGAATCGTGTCCTCGGACACATGATGAGCGGAATAAGATGGGTATGGTTCCATATGCTTCAGCAATTGGATCCATCATGTATGCCATGCTTTGTACACGCCTGATGTCTCGTATGCTTTGAGTGCTATGAGCAGATACCAGTCAGATCCAGGTGAAGCTCATTGGACTGCCGTAAAGAATATCCTTAAGTACTTGAGAAGAACTAAGGATATGTTCCTAGTCTATGGAGGTGAAGAAGAGCTCGTTGTAAGTGGTTACACCGATGCTAGCTTCCAAACAGACAAGGATGATTATAGATCACAATCTGGGTTCGTGTTCCGCTGAACGGAGGCGCATCGCTAAAAGAGTTCCAAGCGGATACCGTTGCTGATTCTACAACGGAGGCCGAGTACATTGCTGCTTCGGAAGCCGCAAAGGAGGCTGTTTGGATCAAGAAATTTGTTTCGAGCTCGGTGTGATGACCAAGACACGGTCCAATGTCTCTCTATTGTGATAATAGTGGAGCCATTGCGCAAGCCAAGGAGCCGAGATCACATCAGAAGTCCAAACACATACTTCGGAGATATCATCTCATCCGCGAGATAGTGGACGAGGTGATGTCAAGATATGTAAAGTGCACATGGATCTCAACATAGCCGATCCGCCGACAAAACCTCTCCCTCACCGAAGCATGAGGCGCACACAAGAGCAATGGGTATTAGATACTTACATGATTGACTCTAGTGCAAGTGGGAGATTGTTAGTGATATGCCCTAGAGGCAACATGGAGATGTTGGATATCACGTCAATGTTTATGTATAAATGAATAAAGTGTTATTCAGGTTCCATGAAATAGACATCTTGTATTGATCAATAAGTACGTGACTTATTTATGAGACTCGATATGTATGAATCTATTTCTAAACGATCCCTCGATCATATGTCATATTGTTGGAACAAATATGATTCTAAGATCGGCATGTTTATTGATTGATGATCATGTCTCATAGATCATGGGTATGGAGATACCAAATCAATAAACATGGACATATGTGTTAGAGAACACATTGTTGGATAGACCCACCATGAGACACTACAGAATTAATGTGCCATTAGTTGGTCTCGGTAGTGTTGGTACAAAGTCCTTAGACCCGAGATCACCATGGATTCAAACATGTGTAGTAGCCTACTTTGGGACTACCAAACGCTATTCCGTAATCGGATAGTTATAAAGGTAGTTTTCGGGTTTGCTATGAAACATGGAGTGGGATGTGAGTGATCAAGATGGAATTTTGCCCCTCCTTTGGAGAGATATCTCGGGCCCTCGAGGTAATGGATTATGGAAATGCATGGCCATGCTAAGTTGATTGAGGAGTTAATCAATAGACGATAATCCAATACGGTTCGAGTGAATGGTTAAGCTATTGAAGGGATGGCACACATCTTGCCTATAGCTTAACCGGTATCGTGAGGCAAAGGGATTTGTGTACACATTACAGGTTCAGAGCCGATATTATATTCTTGTATACTATGGTGTCAATATGTGCTGCTAGGCGCCGCACGTTGACAGTCGGCCGAGTTGGACTCGAGCCGACGATCGGCTAAGTTAGACTATAGCCGAAACCGAGTATACCTGAACCTACAGGGTCGCACGCTTAAGGGGATAGAATAGATATTCGAGTTGGACTCGGATACGGCTCGATCGGATAGGGATCCGATCGGATAGAGTCCTATGGGCTTACGACGTATGGGCGGCCAACTCTATGAGATACGGATGAGATCCGATTCAAAATAGAGTCCTAATCGGCCACTAGTCCCAGTCAGCCAACTCTATATAAAGGAGGGAGGGGTGGAGAGCTGAATAGACATCAATTGCATCGCGTGCAACGAAGTCGCCGAGATCAATCTCCACGGAAACCCTCCCCACTTTCGAGCCAAACCCTAGCCTTGCATCGCGTGCTAGCACACGGGTGTACGGCATTCGTCCCCGGACGTGTGGATACCGGTAGAGGCGCTGCTACGTTGCGCGCCGTTGATCGGCTTCGGATCGGCGCAATCGGAGCGATCGGGCCGTGGTGGAATCGCGCGGCCGGGCGCATCGGAGCGAGGCGTGAGAACGCGGCCGGACGACTCGAATCGGCTGATTGGCGAATCGGCTGTCTCCGGGAATCGGCTACACTGTTCCGGATCGGATTGCCCTGATTGGTTATTCCGCTGCACTCTACTCCAATCGGTAACGATCTATCGGCCCTTACTTGCAAGTGTTCCTGGTTTGCGCGGTAAAAGATTTTGTTTTTGGCTAGCGTAGCCTCCGCGTAACCCTTCACGAACATGGCTAGCAAAGCGAAGAAGGGGAAAGGGTCCGATGAGCCAAAGTGCCACGTGGTTCTCCCGGCAAAAGAAAAATCATGGGAGTCGAGGATAGAACTGACGAAGATTACGATCTGTTTGACTGGCAACCTCCGTTCTCTGTGGCGGTTGACCCGAGCATCCTCCTATCAAACGAGGACACCCCTTACTCACGCAATGATCATAACTAAGGAACAATTGTTCGGAGAAAGTACGTGAGGATAACAACCATCACTTAGCTAAATTTTTGTATAGACGATGTAAATTAAATTGAATTTTTTGAATATTATTGTAACCATTTGAATTTATTATAAATTATTGTAAATTATGAATATGTCAAATGTTAATTACATATGATTTTAGAATTACATTATATATGTGAATTATAATTATTTATTAAATTTAAAATACTATGTGATTATTATAATTTAATATACATTATAATAGGGCACAATTGAAATATTTAATCGCGGTTTTTAACACAAACCGGGACAAAAAATAAATTTGGAAAGGCAGAAAAACATCTTTAGTCCCTGTTGGTGGCTTCAACCGGGACTAAAGATTCTCACCTACTAGGGCCACGTGGCTGCTCCGCCATCTTTAATCCTGGTTGGTGGCTCCAACTGAAACTAAAGATTTATCTTTTGGCTTCAATCGGGACAAAAGAGCCCGATGACTATATATAGCAGGGGCACGGGGGATCCAACACTTAGTCGTTTTTGCGCACAACTTCATCGTCTTCGTTGCTGTCGCCGAGCCCTAGAAGCCGAAGCCGCCATGCCGCCGTCTTCATCGCTATCGTCATTGCCGGAGACCCGTCGTCACCGGGGAGACGCCATCGCCAGTCGCCGCCGTTGCAGGTTAGCCACCGTCGCCCCTTTTTCCCCCTTTGTGTGTGATGCGTACGGCTAGGGTTTAGGGTTTCGGGGCTACATCGTCGCCGCACCCCGCCTCCCTCCCGCGCCGCCGCTGCCGCACGCCCTTCAAGCCGCCACCCTCTCGCCTCTCCCTCGCTGCGTGTCGGCCGCCCCTGCCTCCCTCCTCGCTACCTAGTCGGTCGGCGCCGCCGCAGCCACCCACCGTCGCCGCCGCCGCTGCTTCCCCTCAATGCCGCCTGCCTTTTTTTCCCAATAAGTTCAAGCTCATGATAAAATTCCTCCAGAGGAAGTTTGGTAAAGTAAATCCAAAGTGAATAATATTTTTCCCAATATTTATTGTTTTTACCCAATCCAAAGGAAGTTTAGTAAAGTAAATCCACATGAAGTTTATAAGAAATTGTTAATAATTACATAGTAAAATTTTTCATAGGATTACTAAATTTCGTACAAAATCCTTTGTTATAAAGAAGCCCTAGGCATATTATACTTTGAAAGCAGGATGCTCTGCATTTGACATGGTGAACAACTATTTTAGTAATACAAGTATAACTCAACATATATTGATGATACAATACATGGCATACGTTTCATGACTAGTATTGCACATAATTAAGCCGCGAAACATATGCCATGGACACACGATACAAATTAATCGGACCCGATGAGTTGAGCCTCAGCTTTCCTACAGACCCCTTCTATGACGTTCAATGTGCCTTGCATTTTCCCAGCCCTTCTCAGCCTTGTACTCTATTTGTGTTTTGCATTCAGTTATCTTTAGGCAGTTATATTGGGGAATGACATTGTCGATCCACATAGTGAATCCGCACCTCCTTTGAATGCCCTGATAAAGAAACATAGGTAGTAAGTTAAAGTGGCAATACTATTTAGATGTTAGCGGATTTGAAAAATGTAAGACGTACAACGAAATCATCGTCTAAGTTGGGGCAAATGAAATATCTCCTGCCATATGTTCGTGGTTCAAAGGAGGTAGCCATCTTGCAACGATCCCTACAACCACACCTGGGACGCTCCGACCATTCAGGGTAACCTAATGGATTGTTCCTCCAATCTAAGCTTGTGATTTCCATCCGACATACGTACTCCATCCATGCCTACATGAATTGTTCGGTCAACTTAGGCTATGTTACCATCGGAACGATGGAAGCAGGTATCACCGCATCAATCCACTATTCGAATCGACACTGCCGTATATCCTCCAGGTTGTACATTTGTGACAGTAGAGGTTAGACAATGAAACAAGTGATTAGCTTTACTGGGAAAAATTGTACTCACGACAAAATCGTCGTCGACAATCTCAGGACAAAGGAAGCATCTTTGTCCTCGAGTTGCATGTCTAATGGACCTTATCACCTGGAAACGGAGACCACAATGACATTCTGGATGTTCCCGCCATGTGGGTAGTGCGAGCGGATATAGAGGCCAATCCAAAGCTTTCGCATCAATTCGACGTTGGTACTCAGCCTTTCACCGAAGGTAGTCCGACCTTGTTTCGCTAAGTGGGTACGAACATGTTCTGTCAGTTCATGGGTTCTCCGAATCTGTCCACTCAATGAAGTTGCACACCTGACGATATGCCTGCGTAAGATGTTACCATGATGTATGAACAAGTTAGCTTATGGCGTATTAAGAATACGTATACAAATCGGAGCACAGTAGTCATACCTGATCCATATTGGTGCATTGGAAGAATCGCCTCCCTCGAGTTTCTGATGTAAGGGACGACGTAAGTATACAGACATCCCCACAATGGCACAATGGATGGTCATGCAATAGTGGAATCCAACCACCCAAAGGATGAAGTCGCCAGTCCAGACGCTCAGGAAAGGGATGATCCATTCTAGCTAGAAGTGCAAGAAACAGAACGAAGATATAAAGAGCTCGTATTCGGGTGGTGCAATATATAGTGGAGAAAGCGGAGGCACATTTCAAGCTAAAGGGAGTTAACTTATTGAACGGATGTGACAACACACTCACATGGCAGCACAAAGTGATTGATTCTACCATAGAAAGCAGCGGAAAAGCTAAGTCTGGATGCCTTCGCGCGTCGAAGGATGACAGCGACATATCGTACACGTACCTCACGCGCCAAAAGCTGATAGCGACCTATCGTAGACGTCTCTCACGCGTCGAAAGTTGTTCGTTCTTTTGTTGAGTTTATGTTGCGCATACTGTGTACCATATGATCTATGTGATCACAGGTGAGTATGAATGGCCTGAAAGGTTCTCATGACATATCAGTGCGACGACCGAACATACTTATATACAAACAAGTAGCACAAAGTTACTAAGGGTAAATATTACAAATAGGTAGCACTAAAATACTACTGTTGAGGCCTCTTACCCCTCTCCCTCCTAGCCTGCGCCCTAACATGCCCCTCGGAGTACGTCAGCCTGTTGGGGGGCACGACACGTCCTTCGCAGACATCTGGTGCGGGCGTCTCCTGTGGCTGCTCCTGGCTCTGCGGTGGTGGTGCTCCGCCAAGCTACGAGGCGCCAATGATGTCCTACTCCAGGTCGTCGAAGTCGTCGCGACCACCTGACCCGCCTGCGTCGCCAGCACTTGACCCGCTTGCCTGCAACGAAGATGCGCCTGAATGGAAAATCCCCAGCGAGTAACCTGCTGGAGTTTTGCAATGTTAAGCAAAAGTCATGACAATTAGTATAGTTGTATTACGCAACGAACGACGCTTGCTCACCTCACGACTAACTGAAGGGACGTTGGATCGACGAACCGCTCGCTCCAGCAAAGGCCACTGAGCTGGGCAGAGTCGTGAACGGACGAGGGATCGACGAACCGCTTGCTCCAGCAAAGGCCCCTGTGGGCAGAGTCGGACCTACGAGCCATGCAATTTGTGAAAACGTGGACAAGGTTTGCATAGTAAACAATTTGGTAAGGAACTAACATGTGGATGTTCCAGCATCGTGCGAAGTCGATCCTAAGGTCAGGGCACGTGGACGGGGAACTGCAGGGACCAGTGGAGGTATCGCGTCCACGACCGAACAACAGGAGAAGACACCCATTATAGTGCAAACCTTGCTGTTCAGTCGGTCCGCGAGGGCCCTCTGCTCGACGTCGGTGAGGTACAGTCCCGCGTCTAGCCTCTGTGTCAACGTGCTGACATCAACGTGCAAGGCTCGTGTGGCATCGACCTATGAAAGACATTGATAATCAATCGAACATAATGAAAGGAAGAAGCATGCAGAAGATGGACTTACCCCCATAAAGTAGTCCCGGTCACGGTGCGTGGGGTACGTGTCCGTGACTGAAGGCTGGTAGAGTTGCAGAGCGGCCAGGATGAAGGTCACGCGGGCACGCGTGCACAACAAATACCAGCGAAGGTACGCAGTGTAGTTGTCCTCGGAGTGAGGGAAGAGCTCGTCAATCACCTCCTCGGTGGCTATCAACCAGTCCTCCATGTACCGGTTCAGCCGCGGTTCCCACAGTGTTTCTGCTTGCTGATCCCGGCGAGTCAACCTACAAAAAACATCATGGTTATCGATCTGTTGAAAGCAATAGACATAATAGTAATAAAGTGGAACAAAAATTACTCACTGGTGGTCCTGGGGGGATGGGCATCACTAAGTTTAATGGAAACCCCTGCCTCAGTCCGAACTGTCTCATAAAATGGTGAGGGCAGTGAGGCTCGATGTAGACGTCATCAGCCAGTATGCCACGTCACGCGTGCACAAGGCAAACAGACCTAGAGGAGCTCTCCCAGCGACGACCTACTTCGTGTAGGGCTCCCAGATGACATCGAAAACCTGCAGACGATCGAACTCAAAGATGAACTCCGGGTAGCTCCGTCTGACCTGGTGTTCACGCTGGAATTTGGTAATAAGGTTCGTGAGTCCCAAAGAAGCAAGGTGGAATAAGAATCGGCTGAAGACAGGGGTTGTATCGGCTGAAGGAGTAATCGGCTGCAATGCTGGTCGGCTGGGAATGAGTTCAATGGAGCAGCTGATGGCCGATTCCAAGTTTAAAAGAGATAAAACCATGTCCAATGTAGAAACTTGAAGATTAAGTGGGGGTTCGGATGTTAATGGCACGTTTTAAGATACTGCCACTTGTGGATAAAGTCCTGAAATGGCAGTTGTATCTGTAATTTAGGAGTTTGTTAGATTGTTAGTTGTAATAGATCTTGTTAGGGATAGTATGATGTTTAGATAGAGTCCGGAGTTGTTACGATATTCATATTTTGGGTATAAATAGGGCCCGAGGTCCCGTGTAAAAGAAGAATCGAAATCAATCTAATCTTCGGCGCATCGCCATCCTTTTCCTTTTGGACGAACACCTTGTTTGGCTTCGGGCTGCATCGTCTCGATCCTCGGACTCAGGTAAATGTTTGTCGTTAGTGGTGAGATTACTCGTTTCTAATGCTTCCATCGCAATGACACATTGGATTCAGTAGTTTTGCTACGCTATGTATCATATAGTGCATACGAATCAATCCGGTGCTTAGATCTATTGTGCGGTTGACTCATCTTGTGGAGGATGCGTAGTCAGCGACACTAGGTCTAAAGGCTGGTTGGTTCGTATGCGGTATCTACCATCTTGTGGAGTGTAAATCGAAAGTGATAGATTGAATGCCTCTTTTGATACTCAGTGCTGCATCAAGATTGAACTATTGAGTCGTCTTTAGAGTCGTTGGCAATGTATTCTTTTGGATTTACATTATCTAGGGATAGCGTCGGGGTTTCAGCCGACCTTATATGTTTCTACGTGTTTCTTTCAATATGATTGTCGTCAGATCTGCTATAGAGCTGTGGTTTGCATCTGTATTGTGTTTACTTACGCCCTTGACCTGGGAATGTTACGTTTGTGCGAGAATTATTGGAGCATCGACTGATTTGATGACGGTTTCCCGGGGGCGGTTGGTTTATTGATCTGTATATTCGTTATTCTTCGTCGTATTTGGGCCGGGTGGCTGGTGGTCGTATTGGCATAGCCGGTGCGCTTCGGTTGCTTGGTACAAATATGGCCGGGAATAGCGTGTGTACGATTATGGATTTCTTCGGCCGACACCGCGGAGTTTGAACTAACGCTTAACGGATACTTTCTTGTATTTTTTTCTTGTTGATCGGCGATCAAATCAATCGGCACGCTCCGCACATTGAAGGCAGCTAGGAAGGACCTGCACCGGAGTCAAGCGGATCTCCCGGCCGGCGCGTGAGAGAGATTTCGTCAACACGCTTCTTGGCACGCCCAGTGGGACTATCTTTGTCGGCTCGACTTGGACGAATAGACTCATCGCAAGATGGTCGACTCCAAGATCCCTGGCATCACACAGGACAATGTCGTACCTGTAAAAATGGATCAATTATCGGCTGAACAGCAAGCCGAGTATAAGAAGATGGTGGAGGAACTCCAGAAAAATTACCTTCAATCCTACACTCAAACAAGGTCCGGAACGGTCCACCAAAAGTACAAATTCAGCCTTAACGATACTATAGCATCCTCGTCGAGTGATGCGAAGGGCAAGAAGAAAGTGGAAGAACCAACTCAAGTACAAGATGATCGGCCGTGTACTCTTTGCAAGATCGGATCGACTCGCCGTCCATCACGCGTTGGTCAACCAAAGCAAGATCCTGGTCAACACCCTCAACAATATGATTTCTCATGTAGTTGATGCCAAAGTGGCCGAGCAGCTGCAAAGGGGTCCTACATATTTCACGGATGGCAAGTTCCCCGATTACGTAACACTAGTCACCCAAGATCGGCCGCTTCCGTTGATAGCACAGCCCAACCCGCCGGGAGGGATCAGCCACTTGAGCCCAAGCGAGACGGCTGTGAAACCAGCGGTCACTATTTTAAACCGACAACAGCCGTTGCCCCAAGGTCAATTCGACATGTTTCACCATAATCGTGGCCGAACCGACCGATCATGGCGACATCAAAATATCGGGGACGACAACGCTTCTGCACCCGCCAACGCCACCACCGAATCCCGCCGCCACCTTCCGATCATCGGTACCAATACCAAGGGGGTCGTCAGATCATCATTACCGGCCTCGACACCCGCACACCGTATCGGCAGCACGTATGCCGTACGACCCATACGAGCCGATACAAGAAGACAATAGGACTTGGGCCGAACTAATCGCAGATGTCATGCGAGACCAGCCCGGCCTCAAACCAAAAGACTCAGGAATATGTACGGCCCTTACCTGAACATTTCGAAAGAATTCCATTACCCAACCGGTACAAAATTCCGGATTTCTCTAAGTTCTCGTGGCAAGACAATGTATCTACGTATGAGCACATCACCGATTCTTAGCACAATGTGGTGAAGCATCGCATCGACCCTTTAAGAGTTCGGCTATTTCCCCATTCTCTTTCAGGATCGGCCTTCACTTGGTTCTCCTCGTTACCTTACAACTCGATTCAGAATTGGGCCGATCTTGAAAAACAGCTCCATAGCTATTTTTATTCCGGCAACCACGAAATGAAGTTATCGACCTCACCAAAGATCGTGCAAAAATAATGAATCGGTCCAGACTACATTCAGCGCTTCGAGAAATGAGAAACCGATGCTACACTGGTGCTATCGGATGCTCACCGGCCGATTTAGCCTTCCATGGTCTGATTGCGCCAATCAGGGAAAGATTCTCTGCGCAGGACTTCGAAAGTCTAGCCCACCTGGCGCAGAGGGTAATGGCCCATGAACAACGCTTCCAAGAAACCAGGAAGGCTGTCAAAACCATAACACAAGTCATCGTCGACTCAGACTATGGATCCGATGACGACGAAACGGAAGTAGCGGCAGCCGAATGGGCTAAACACAAGAAGGCCATCGTCTGCCAGTGGCTGCTCAAAACGGCTAAAGAAGAAAAATACGATTTTGACATCACCAAAGCCGACAAAATCTTCGACCTACTACTCAAGGAAAAGCAAATTCAGTTGCCTGAAAATCATGTGATCCCGTCGGCCGAAGAGCTGAAAAAGAAGAAATACTGCAAGTGGCACAACTCTACATCTCACGCCACCAACGATTGCAAAGTCTTTAGACAGCAGATTCAATCGGCCATCGAGGCCGGGAAGTTGAAGTTTGCTGACTCAAGTCGGCCCATGAAAGTGGACGGCAATCCGTTCCCGATCAACGCAGTCCATGCTGGCCTCGAGCGAGTTAACCGGCAGAGCAGAACAACGTGCGACTTAGCCGATACGGCGATCGAGGCCGAAGCGTGTGAAGGTCGAGAGGAAACCCTCTACACAAATAAACATGGTACGCCCAGCTTATCGGATCGGTCGGCCAACACCGATCCGCGAACGGCGTATACCACCGTCAATACCGGCCGGTGCGAAGAAAGCTACAACGAAGTACCTCACCGGCATGATCCAAGAGTCCGGCCGGAGGAACATGGCAAGCCATGACGACCCACATTGGCATTGCGGCTTCTTCAGCATTGCCGGGAGTCCGGCATGAGACTACCAACACCGGAAGACTTCCGGCATGTAACGACCATCACACTCATGACGAACAAAGGAGCTCGTCAACAGCAAGTCTAGTCCGTTTCATTCCGAGAGCCGTCCAACCGAACCGAAACGGCGACCGGTCCACGATCGGCTCGGCCCGGTCCATCAAGAATTCTTCGTCGACGAAAATCGGGATGGAGACAATCGCAACAAGAAGGAAGCCGACGAGGAGGGACTGCCAATCCCCGTGGTGCCCGTCCGATCTATTTACAAAGACTCAAAAAGGAGAATTCAAGTGGCTTAAGCGTGAAGGAAGAGAGGACGAGGTGGCACAAATGATATACGAACAACGCCGTCGGCTGGGCAAGATCGGAGACGGTGGGTACCTAAGCATGAGAACACTACGGCCACCGAAGGGCAAGGCGGAGAGAGCCCCGCCGACCAAGCCGAAAGGGCAGCCAAAGGGAAGGGTAAAGCCGCCGCATCGGTCAACATGGTCTTCGTGTTGCCCACCGACCCGGTGCCCCGGCCGACGCGGATACCATTGAAGATGACCCGGCAAAACCGATGATCTCCCACAGGCCATCTTCGACAAGCCGAAGGAACCGAAAATAGACATCCGAAGCCGTTGTACGTTAAAGGTTTCGTCAACGGTAAGCCGATTTCCAAAATGCTAGTCAATGGGGAGCGACATAATCTCATGCCTTACGCAACTTTCCTAAGCTTGGAAAAGGAGCCGAAGAACCTGATTAAAACCAACATGGTACTCAAAGACTTCGGCGGCAACCCATCGAGACCAAAGGCGTTCTCAACGTCGAACCGACCATCGGCAATAAAACCGTGCCCACGACGTTCTTTGTCATCGACGGGAAGGGGTCTTACACCGCTACTCGGAAGGGATTGGATCCACGCTAACTGCTGCATCCCTTCTACGATGCACCGAGCCTCATCCAGGGGACGGCGACAAGATCGAGATTGTGCCGGCCGACAGTCGCTTAGTATCGTCAATGCCGATTTGCCGCTTTGGGAAATCGAAGGCATCGAATGTTTGTCTAGGAAAGTCTCGGCAAGCCGATTTTCTAAATGTGTCCAATTCAACAATACAGCCCATCGGAAGCGGCGAGCCGCAGTTGCTGTTTTGAACAAGACATGGTGGAGGGATCCAGCGTGCTCGGCATAGCCACCACGGATGAAGACAATGGCAAGTTAGGACAAGGCTTCACGTCGGCCGACGAGTTAGAGGAAATCGACATCGGATCCGGCGACAAACCAAGGCCGACGTACATTAGTAAATTTTTATCTCCTCTTTGTAGATCCCAACTTATTGAGTTATTAAAAGAATATAAAGATCGCTTTCGCATGAGAATATTTCGAAATGCCCGGTCTAAACCGATCGATAGTGGTCCATCAACGCCAATCAAAGCAGGATATCGGCCATTCAAACAACCTCCCGGGAGGTTCAAGGCCGACATGTACGACGCAATTAAGGCCGAAATCACTCGGCTATACGACGCAGGTTCGTTCGGCCTTGCCGATACGCCGAATGGGTCTCTAATATCGTCCCAAGATTAAAGAAGAACGACAAACTTCGAGTATGCATCGATTTTAGAGACCTAAACAAGGCAACTCCAAAAGATGAATACCCAATGCCAATAGCCGACCTGCTTGTCGACGCCGCCTCAGGTCACAAAATCATTAGCTTCATGGACAGCAATGCAGGATACAACCAGATCTTCATGGCCGAAGAGGACGTCCATAAAACAGCTTTTCGATGCCCGGGCGCAATCGGCCTCTACGAGTGGGTGGTGATGACATTCGGCGTAAAGAATGCCGGCGCAACATATCAAAGAGCAATGAACTACATTTTTCACGACATGATCGGAGCACTTGTGGAGATATACATCGATGATGTCGTCGTCAAAAATCTACAGGTTCGGCATTCCGCAAACGATAACGACCGACCAAGGATCCATCTTTGTCTCCGACGAATTCATCCAGTTCCGACGGCATGGGGATCAAGCTGCTTAACTCTTTGCCGTATTACGCACAAGCCAACGGTCAGCCGAAGCGTCAAACAAAAGCTTAATTAAATTGATCAAGAGAAAGATAGCCGAGCAACCCAAACAATGGCACACCCGATTGGCCGAAGCTTTGTGGGCCTATCGGATGGCATGTCATGGGTCCATCCAAGTCCCGCCATACAAACTGGTTTATGGACACGAGGCGGTGCTTCCATGGGAAAGCGTGACCAGCTCAAGACGCATTCGCTTGCAAGACCAACTCACAGCCGATGATTACTACAATCTCATGATAGACGAATCGGAGGATCTCGCCTTATCGAGAATGCAAGCATTAGAAAAAGTGATGAAAGATAAGGAACGGGTAGCCGTGCATTACAATAAAAGGTAGTCCCTAAATCATTCGAGGAAGGCGAGCTTGTTTGGAAGCTCATACTTCCAATCGGATCCGAGATAACAAATTCGGCAAGTGGTCGCCGAATTGGGAGGGGCCTTTCAAGGTCCACAAGTGCGTGTCCAAAGGAGCCTACATGCTACAAGGATTAGATGGGGAGGTCTTCGGAAGGGCCCTCAACGGAAAATATCTGAAGAAATACTACCCGAGCGTATGGATCAATGCGTAAGTCGGCTATCGCCACAATGGGCCGACCCACAACAGCCGATGCCTTATGGGGGCATCGCCTTTAGGCATTCGTTTTCTCCCTCACCCCATGACCCCGGCAACGATCACCAGACTATCACAACAAGTTTCGTCGACATCAATGCTATCACCAAAACTTGGGGGCATACACCTACGCCACACATGCGTGAGACAATCATACAATGTGCATGGCCGAAAAAGCCAACTATAGACCAATCAAGTCATGAAGTTGAAGAAGTCTCAAGTCACGAAGAACCCAGGGATATTACAACGCATTTTATTCGAGCCGGCGCACGGCCGTCTAGGGCTACATGTTTGCCAGAACTCTCTAATAGCCGCCAGGCCCGCTCAAAAGGCTCTGCGGTTTCCATTTCCGAGCATCCAGATCGGTGCTCCAACCGAGTGACCCGATGTCGGTAGTGGTGATCAACAACTCGTTGGCAAGTTGGGCCTGCCTCCTCCACTGGTCGAGGCGCGCAAGCGTCGGGTACGCCATAGGAGCAGCCGGGATGCCACCAAGGCGGAAAGCCGCCGGCCGCCGGTGGCGAGCCTCCAACTCCCTAAAGCGTTTCAACTGCGCCTACCCGTCGGTCCTGGTTGACCGACACTCATACGACGTCTCCATGATTCCCTGGATCACCCGAGCGGGTGCGGTGGCTGCAATGGATTCCATCCCCGAGTTTTTGGAAGCTAGAATCCGTTGAAAGTAGAAAAGTTGAGGTACCACCCGGTTCACCGACGAGCTAGAAGACGCCATGAGAAGCCCGGCCGCGGAATCAAAGGACTAGGTGTTTCACTATTGGGAGTTCGTCGCTTTCGGCCGTGAGCTATTCAGAGAGCCGGGGAGCCCATTTATAGAAAGAAAAGATACGATTCTTGGATGGGAAAGATCGCTGCCAAACCGAGAGTCAAAGAGGTCATTATTAAGAGCGTCGGAATCGTTGAAAATAAGCGATGGCGCAGAGTGGATGCCTGCCATCCGGGGCTCACGGGTTCCCGGGGTACAGATTCGTGAGGATCGGCCTACGAAAACAGAGTGGTGACGTGATTGGGTATCATCAGCCGATAGCTAGAGGATCGAATAACAGAAAGACGGACGCTAAGCGATTGGGCGTCACTTCGGGGCGAATTCCAAACAAACGATACGAGTGTGTTTGATACTAACTATCTGGGTACATTACAAAGCACATGTCAGAGAAACACGAGCCAACCTCGCAGGGTCGGATATTTTGCAACCTTCATTTCTTTAAAAAATTGGCTATCGCCGATAGAGCTGTCAGCCTAACCTGATCGATCTCGCCAATTGCCCTGAGGTCGTCGGCCTCGGACCCCGTCACCGGCCGAGCGCTTTGCACCAAGCCCCGCAGATGCGCAACGGCCGCCCCGATGCTTCTACGTTCAGCTTCAACCCCGGCCGGCAAATCGGCCATATACCCTTCATGGATATCAATCTCGTTGGTAATCTGAACGAGGTCGGCCACCGCCGATCCCGCGGGCACGAAGTTGTTCAAGCTTGGCGGCCGGCTCGGTCAAAGGCGGTTTTCCGGGCTTCGATGCCATCTTTGGTCGATTGGATCGCAGCCGCCCGCGCCTCACTCTCACGCCGATTGATGGCTCGCTGTCGGGCTCGTTCGTATTTTAGCCGGTAAGCTTCCATGAAGGTCGCCGGCGCGATGGCTTCGGCCACAGCATCCGGCAGCTTGGTCTTGGATATCCCGGAATCGTGCGCGTATGGAGCCGCAGCCGGCCACCGCAGCATCTAACGAGGCATCCAGGTTGCCGATGTCACCAAAGTGGCCTTCTGTGTTCTCACCGACGCCGCAAGCGCTTCGCACAGCCGAGCTCCTCGAACTCCGACAAGTCGAAGTTGAGGAGATCGGCCACGCGCCGTAAGAAAGAACGGGTCGAGACATGGCAAAATCGATGGTCGGGGCGCCACTTACCGTCGGCACCGTCTGCGGGATTACCGATTCGGCTGGGTCGCTCCCACGGCCGTCCGGTTTTTCCCGCCGGTGTCACGCCGCCCCCAACAGCGCGGTGCATTCACTCGCGTCTGGGAGCGGCCGGAGGGGGTCGCGGGAAGCCGCAAAAGGAAAACGGGGTTAGCAGACGAACCGATTAGTTGTTACGAGCAAAGGGGTAAGGGTCGCTACGCAGAGTAGGACGGGGGCACGACCGCCGCTTCTTGGGCTACAAGGAACGGACAAGTCGATACAGTGTAAACATCGCAAAGCCAGAACAATGAAGTAAAACCTACGGGAGGACGTCTCATTGGCGGGCTTGAGCCGCCGGAGCATCGGTTGGGGCGTTCACCGATTCGGGACTCGAAGCCCCGGTTTCGACAGCCGTCTGGACGGCTAATGGCACCTCTTTGTCGGCAGCAGCATTGGGGGGCCGCTCGACGGCCGAATCCAGAAGAGGAGGACTGTCGACCAAGGCAATTGGTTCCATCTTTTTCACTCTTTTGGGGGCAGGCACAGCCGATGAACGCGGCGGTGGCGCCGTTTTCCTTTTCGGTGCGATCGGATGACGCACCTGCCCTCGCAATAGAGACGAGAGCTTGGGCGCCCCCCAGCCGATAGCTGACGGAGCCAGGCCCCCTGTGTCCAGAACTCCTGTTTTGTATTCAATAGGGCGCCCAGAATCGCTTATCGTCGGCTGTTCCGTTTCTGTTTCCTGCAAAGTCAAAACACAAATGTTAAATCGGCTGGTACAGCTGGTGAACGAGTTGTAGGAAGGGGTTAATCGGCTGAGGGGTAAAAGCATACCGAGGGGATCTCGTCCACAGAGCAGTGTCAATGTGGCAAGACGGTCGTTGGTGGAAAATGTGGCGTCTAAGTTCCGACCACCATCGGTCATAAGCGGCGCTTCTCCTTGTCGACAGGGTAATTCTGCCGGCTTCGCCGAAGGGGGGGCCAGCTATGTTCAGCAGCGAGTTCATTATCAGATCTTGGCCGACCGCTCCCCTGGTCTCGATCTTATTGGCGTAAAAGAAGCTGATGGGAAGCTGCCCGAGGCCAAATTGCCTTGCGGCCGATGCCGGGTAGTAAAATTCATAACTTCGAGCCGTTGATCGGCCTTGATGTACCCCCGGCCAGGATGCGGGGGTTAAGCGGATGAAGAACAATTTCCTACACCTTGGGCTATCGGCTGAATTGAGGTCGTCCCACTTAAAATCGATCGGCATCGAAAGATCCTTGATCGGAGTAGAAATACTGTGTACGGTTGTCGCGGATAACCCATCGTAGAAAGCTACGAACCAATCGGCCAACAAACCCGATTGTCTTGAACTCGCATGGGCGGCGCCGCTTCCCATAGTTGGTGCATCGCCCGGTGGTGATTTGGTCGCCTTCCTCGTCCACGATTGGCTCCAACCTTGGGAATCCGGCGTCCACAAAGGGGCCGACCGGCCACGTTCGGGTAGTCAATACACCAAATTTGAAGGGACGACCGTGGTCCGCCTGTTGACGGGGCATTGGCGCTATTTTTGTGGCGGTTTGATGCAACATTTGATATGTGTAGCCGAGGAGATATTTTCCCAATGCGAACTCCGTCCCGTCGGCTAGGATTTCGGCTATTATTTGCCAATTGGCGGTCGGCCCATAGCTCGATCCGCGAACACGGATTTCTCTAACCACATCATCGGAAGGCAAGTATTCCCGTGGCGACCGTTCCATCTTTCATATTTTGGGCAATGAAGCCACTCCACCCACCGATGGCTTTGGTTTTAAACTGGTGTTGGCCTTTTCGGTTCAAAACGCACGGATTAACCGATGATTCAATGTCCAGCCCAGCTTGTCATATGCACATCGGCTAGTGTGACGGCCATCGGCCCTTGCCTCGAAGAGGAAAGCATTGAAACTATCATTCCAAAAATAGGCTGATGATAGGAGGGGTTCGTCTTTTCCATATTGGCTATGGACAATTCTAAGCATTGGGCAAGTTTCTTTTCTTCCCATTGGGTGTACTTGGCCGATTGTATTCTCTTGTACCACTCACCCAGCCGTGTCGTGGACGGCCAAGCTTTGAAAGTCCTGCTCCAAAGGGGGAAAGAGATGGCTTGGCAAGTGTTGAAGGGCATGCGGTTGGTTTCGGCTATGATCACGTCGGTTGGTCTCGTGTCACCAATAGGCCCAAGGAAATATTTGCCCTCTTGTGTTAAGTTGGGGATGAGTACTTGGTGAGAGAGGTGCTGCGATTCAAAGGAAGGGGAAAAATATTAATCGAGATGGAGGTGTCTATAGTTTGAAATAAGAAAATCATTAATTAGTAAGAATGCGGGATGAGGTGATATTGAAGTTGCTAAGCAAATGTCTAGAATGAAGGCGCATGGGGAAGCGAGTTGAGGGTGAGATTACAAAGTAAAAATAAAAATATAGAAGGGAAATACCTGAGGAAATTCGTTCATAGCGGTGGCTGAGGTAGTTCCAGCGGCAGCGGCGGGTGAAGTTGCGGTCGCAGTAGGTGCGACGGTGGCCGGTGAGTTGGAAGTACTGGAAGTCGCGGCGGAGGCCATCGGGGAGGTCGGAGATGACGATGGGGCTCGAAGGATGTGGAGAATGTCGAACGCCGATGAAGTCGCCGGAAGAGAGAGAGAAGGGCAGGAGGTTTGTTTGAGAAGGAAGCTGAGTGCACGATGGGAGCGTGGGTGAATCGCCCGAGGAGAGTGGATATTTAAAGGGCTCGTGGGGGAAGCCGAAACGATTTGGGTCGAGAAGGGAATAGGAGTTTGAGTGGATAAACAAATCCGCAACACTTTATGTTACGGACTTGGGGGGCATGTGTTAACGCTGGAATTTGGTAATAAGGTTCGTGAGTCCCAAAGAAGCAAGGTGGAATCAGAATCGGCTGAAGACAGGGGTTGTATCGGCTGAAGGAGTAATCGGCTGCAATGCTGGTCGGCTGGGAATGAGTTGAATGGAGCAATGATGGCCGATTCCAAGTTTAAAAGAGATAAAACCGTGTCCAATGCAAAACTTGAAGATTAAGTGGGGTTCGGATGTTAATGGTGCGTTTTAAGATACGCCACTTGTGGATAAAGTCCCGAAATGGCGTTGTATCTCGTAATTTAGGAGTTTGTTAGATTGTTAGTTGTAATAGATCTTGTTAGGGATAGTATGATGTTTAGATAGAGTCTGGAGTTGTTACAGATATTCATATTTCGGGTATAAATAGGGCCCGAGGTCCCGTGTAAAAGAAGAATCGAAATCAATCTAATCTTCGGCGCATCGCCATCCTTTTCCCTTTTGGACGAACACCTTGTTTGGCTTCGGGCTGCATCGTCTCGATCCCTGACTCGTAAATGTTTGTCGTTAGTGGTGAGATTACTCGTTTCTAATGCTTCCATCGCAATGACACATTGGATTCAGTAGTTTTGCTACGCTATGTATCATATAGTGCATACGAATCAATCCGGTGCTTAGATCTATTGTGCGGTTGACTCATCTTGTGGAGGATGCGTAGTCAACGACACTAGGTCTAAAGGCTGGTTGGTTCATATGCGGTATCTACCATCTTGCGGAGTGTAAATCGAAAGTGATAGATTGAATGCCTCTTTTGATACTCAGTGCTGCATCAAGATTGAACTATTGAGTCGTCTTTAGAGTCATTGGCAATGTATTCTTTTGGATTTACATTATCTAGGGATAGCGTCGGGGTTTCAGCCGACCTTATCTGTTTCTACGTGTTTCTTTCAATATGATTGTCGTCAGATCTGCTATAGAGCTGTGGTTTGCATCTGTATTGTGTTTACTTACGCCCTTGACCTGGGAATGTTACGTTTGTGCGAGAATTATTGGAGCATCGGCTGATTTGACGACGGTTTCCCGGGGGCGGTTGGTTTATTGATCTGTATATTCGTTATTCTTCGTCGTATTTGGGCCGGGTGGCTGGTGGTCGTATTGGCATAGCCGGTGCGCGGTTGCTTGGTACAAATATGGCCGGGAATAGCGTGTGTACGATTATGGATTTCTTCGGCCGACACCGCGGGAGTTTGAACTAACGCTTAACGGATACTTTCTTGTATTTTTTTCTTGTTGATTGGCAGATCAAATCAACTGGCACGCTCTGCACATTGAAGGCAGCTAGGAAGGACCTGCACTGGAGTCAAGCAGATCTCCCAGGCCGGCGCGTGAGAGAGATTTCTCGTCAACACGCTTCTTGGCACGCCCAATGGGACTATCTTTGTCGGCTCGACTCGGACGAATAGACTCACCGGCAAGATGGTCGACTCCAAGATCCCGGCATCACACAGACAATGTCGTACTGTAAGAATGGATCAATTATCGGCTGAACAGCAAGCCGAGTATAAGAAGATGGTGGAGGAACTCCAGAAAAATTACCTTCAATCCTACACTCAAACAAGGTCCGGAACGGTCCACCAAAAGTACAAATTCAGCCTTAACGATACTATAGCATCCTCGTCGAGTGATGCGAAGGGCAAGAAGAAAGTGGAATAACCAACTCAAGTACAAGATGATCGGCCGTGTACTCTTTGCAAGATCGGATCGACTCGGCCGTCCATCACGCGTTGGTCAACCAGAGCAAAGATCCTGGTCAACACCCTCAACAATATGATTTCTCATGTAGTTGATGCCAAAGTGGCCGAGCAGCTGCAAAGGGGTCCTACATATTTCACGGATGGCAAGTTCCCCGATTACAGAACACTAGTCACCCAAGATCGGCCGCTTCCGTTGATAGCACAGCCCAACCCGCCGGGAGGGATCAGCCACTTGAGCCCAAGCGAGACGGCTGTGAAACCAGCGGTCACTATTTTAAACCGACAACAGCCGTTGCCCCAAGGTCAATTCGACATGTTTCACCATAATCGGCGGCCAGAACCGACTGATCATGGCAGACATCAAAATATCGGGGGACGACAGCTGTTTCCAGACCCGCCAACGCCACCACCGGCGAAATAAGGAGGGGGCAGCCGACGAATATCGCCCCCGCATCCGTCTTGCAGCAGGCCTCACACAGTGCATGATATGTGGCTGCGAGGACTACCGATCCCCAGCTCCACTGTGGCACGCACCTAGCTCAGCATCCGCGATCGCCCGGGCGTAGTGGATCAGGCCCTTGTCCACCGCGTGGTCTGTGATGCTGGCGAACATCACCCAACCGAACATCCACAGGAGGTTCATCTCTAGGGAGCGTCTCATGGAGTACTCGTCGACATCAGGATGGAGCTTATCGGTCTACAAGAAAACACAAACAGTGTTACAACTAAGAAGATTTCAGGAAAATAACAAAGCTTTCAAGTAAACTTACTGTGAACTGCAGTAGCCAAGCCTTCGTAGGCCCGGGGGTGGTGTACGTGTGCAGAGGAGCAACTGGCGGGATCCCAGGTAGCCTCATCACGGGCATGAATCGCTCCATCATATCGTCCCTCCACCCGCCCGTACCGTCCACTGGGCTGACAGCCTCTCCGACTAGTGGAAGGCCTAGCAGGTATGACACGTCCTGCAGCGTGGGTGCCATCTCCCCACAGGGTAGATGGAAGGTGTGCATCTCCGGCCGCCACCGATCTGCTAAAGCAGCCAGCAGACACCAGTCCGCATCCCAGCGCTTCGTCGGGTCCTTCTCGTCCGCCGGCACCTCAACAAGCCTGCATATCACAATCAGGCCTGACTCACGCAACCTGCGTACTATCAAGTCGAACATTAGTACCACACAGTTCTAGTGAAGCCAGAATTGACGTCAAGTAAATGAGTTGAAACATACCACGGAACGTGTCGCGGATGGACACGCAACAACTCCCGCGACAGACGTGGACGGAAGGTGCTAAGCTGCGCACCCTGCACTGTCGACAGGTAGGACCAGTGGTTCCTGTCTAGACCCCTGCTGAAGAGCTCTGGTGTGTCGTGCGCCATACTTGTATACATAAGAATGATTACAAATAAGCAACATATGACTGAATCAAAATCATGTGCAACATAAAATTAAGATAGATGAATAAAAGACATTAAACAAAATTACAACATAAACTACAAATTTCAGAATTGTTAAAACATTACACAAATTTTTCATTACAATGGTATTTCATATTGCTAAAAGACACATTACAGAAATGACAACAACATTACAGTACTTCATGTTTCTCAATGATAAATATTACACACACAGTTACATCAATTGCAACACCATAAGACTACATGGCTCACAGACATAATCAGGCCTTTGCATCGCCAGCTGAGGACGTAGTCACCGCACGAAACACCTCGAACATGGTCGCCTCGTTGTTGTTCCTTCTCCCGATGGACGGCTGTCATTGGTTGCCTGTCCAGATGGACCCGCACCTGGGACGCTTGGAGCTTCAGCATTCTTCGGGCATTTCTTGTAAGTATGGTCGCGCTCATCACATTTGCTGCACCGTAGAGTCCTTCCACTTGCCTCTTACTCGTCCATGTCGTTTATGATGCGTCTCAACTGACGCCGTCCCTTTTTCATCCTTAACGTTGACGGATCTGGAATGTAGAACACTTGTGTCCTCAGAGTTGTGTAAGATCCAGATATCCCGAACCCATATATCTCCTCCCTCCATGTATGAAATATTGCTTCTTTCTTGTAGTAGGGTGAAACATAGATATCAGGAATTATGCCACAATTCCCAGCTGCAGCAAGTACATGTGAGCAAGGCAGATGTCTAAGCTTGGGCTTCATGCAACTGCAACTACAACCGCCCTCCACATGCAGCACACCTTCCTGCATAGCTTGGACACGGTTGATGCCACACCTTCTCCTGTCGACACACATTATCTCGTACCTATGAACTTGGATACCTTGGGGAATAACTCTGTGCTTCATAGCCTTTGCTATTTTGTCTTGCATATACTTTGTCACCACATTCCCAAATACAATGTTGTTATCAGCCATCAATGGAGCAATTTTCTTATATCTGTCCCTGAAGTATACCTGTGTGCCATGAAGGATAAATTCGACAATACCGACCAGTGGGAGTCCTCGCACTCCTCGCATTACCCAGTTATACACCTCGGCCAGGTTGGTTGTCATTATACTATATTGAGACCCGTCAGTGTCATACAAAAGAGACCACTTTTCTTTCAGTTCATTCTCTATCCAGTGCGAGAAATTACGGATTGATGATGCAAACCTCCTTCTCATTGTGGGCGGGTCATCATGTAGTGGACCAAGAGGTACTAGAGGCTCGTCATCTTGTGGCCGACGAGATTGCTCATCGGTTTGCTTTGTTGTGAGCTCATCCAACCTCCTCCACAACTCATTGAATTTCTTCTCTTGATTCTGACCACATAGCCTCTTAAAGAGATTCATCAGGTGCTTGTTCTTGAATTGCTTGTAGAAATTTGCTCCCATATGACACATGCACCATCTACTCTGAACATCATGCCACCTAGCTGAAAGTCCCCTCTCCAGCCAACCATTCGGCAGGTAGTCAATTGCCTTCAACATGCCTGCATGACGATCATGTATGAGGCAAACATTGGGCCTCATACGCATGACTTGGCAGTGAACTCTCTCCAAGAACCAATACCAACTTTTGATGTTCTTGCTCTCGACAAATGCAAATGCCATAGGTAACACCTGGTTGTTCCCATCGGCTCTAATCGCTGTTAGTATCTAACCTCTATATTTGCTTGTCAAAAAGGTTCCATATATGCACAACATAGGGCGACATTGCACAAATGCATTGATGCAAGCACCAAGCGAGAAAAAGGCTCTTTGCAGCACACTCTTGCTCAGGTCAGTAGACGATGGAAATGTCTGAATGTCATAGTAGGTATTTGGGTTTCTCTGAGCAATGGTGGCTAACAGACGAGGCAAATTATCATAGGATGCTTCAAATGTAACATACCTCATCTCTAAAATCTTTTGTTTTGACCTCCAAGCCTTGGAATAGCTTATAGTACACTTGAATTTGTTTTCAATGTGTTTAATAATGGAGCCCGATTCAAAATCCATGTTACAAACAACATCGCTGTACATCTCATCGGCTACAAAAGCTGAGGTGATGTTGCAGTGATACTTATCCATCCCTGGCAACCAACATGTGTTCTTGGTCACAATGCTCACTTTCCAATAGTCCTTCCATTTGCCCTTATATGCATGAACATGCCACGAACAATTCTCCTTCATACACTTCACTTCATACACATAGTTGGTTGACTTCACCACCCTAAACTCTCTATGCAAGGAGACCGCCCAATGCTTCACCGCCTCTTTCATGTCTTCCTTATGAGCATACCTGGCACCCTAGGATTATCTCGTTACCCTTGTATTCAAAGGATACTTGCTGCCCCTCTCACATAAAAAGTCCAGAGAAATCTGCTTTTGTCCAATCAACAGACATTACATCTTCCTCCTCGTTGGATGATTCATTGTCCTCTGCCTGCTCATCTTTAGAATCTTCCCTCTCCATTTCCTTAACAATTGCTTCGATTCTCTCCCCCTTGTCCGCCACGCCCATCGCCTCCTCCAACCTTACTTCATTACCCCAGTTCGCACTGATGGTCTCTCCAACACATTGCTGGGAACCTGACCATCCTCTGGTTGCACTGTAACACTGCATCGATTTCATGTAATGCCAAAAAATAACAAGGGGCCAGGACCTTTCAAAAGCCATCTCCACATAACGTCTCCAGGAATCAGTGTTATCTATAGGCATTAGTTCTCAATAATATCCTTCTGTTGCACGACTCACTATAACGGACAGGGACATTATGTTCACTTTTGTATCCACTTTAAATCCACGTAGCAACCAACTATAAACTGACTCAAATGTTTTCTTGGTAGGCCTATAGATGCCCTTCAATTTCATCCTAAATACAGAAAGATCAACTCCATTTGAACCAAATCTAACGTTGCCTTGACCGTGTACTATCTGAAATATGACCTTACTTGCCATTGTGTCTAATATACATATTGAAACTGAGTTTATTTCATACTACCAATATATTGCCTAGATCAATCTGTGGCTAAGTTAAAGTCTCTAAAAATATGCTCTCTGCTTTAGATTTTAAAATCTACCAAATCGGTTTGTTTATCTTGATCTACCGTCCATCATATATATATTCTGCATATGTTCATCTCAATCGGTTTGTCCTAGGTCAAATTCTCTAAAATAAATCATGCCCTATTTTTTATATCCAGATCTGAGTGCTACACATCTATTCAAATATTAAAAAAAATCTACACACAATAATATATATATATAGAGATCATGATATATTCTATATATGTTCATCTAAATCGGGTTATCCTAGGTCAAATTTCCTAAAATAAATCATGTCCTAAATGACAAATCCAGATCGAGTGCTACACATCTATTCAAATAATATAGACATAGCTCAGATATATTCTACATATGTTCATCTAAATCGGTTTGTCCTACGTCAAATTTCCTATAATAAATCATGCCCTAATTTATAAATCTAGATCCGAGTGCTACACATGTATTCAAATATTATAAAAAATTATATTTGGACTAGTATTCTATACAAAATAAATAATATAAATATAGACCAGGATATTTTAATTACCTAGGATCGAGTAGGCACACCGACAGGGCTTCGCCGCTCTCCTCCTTCTTCCTCACCTCTCTCTGTTTTTTTTCAAGAATCTCACACGACACAAATGAGCTCCTCCCGGATGGATTGGGATTTTATGGGGTGGCGCCCAAAATCGCCCTTGCAGAGGACGAGATTAGGACAAATCGCCCTCTGCAAGGGCGCGAGGGGGCCCAATGCAAAAATGCCAGGGTAGCCACCCTTTTGCAGGCGGCCCCCTGGTCAATGGGTAACAATAGCCCTTTGGGAGGGCAGCAAGGGGACTGCCTGCAAAATTGCCAGGGCGGTTGCCCTTTTGTAGGCGGCCCCTATTTCAACGGGGAAAAAATGCCCTTGCCGAGGGCAGTAAGGGATTTTTCCGCAAAAAAGCCTCAGCGCGACAGATGACGCCCAACGGCCATTTGCCACATCAGCAAAATCGACCTATGGGAGGACGATTTTGAAATCTCGCCCCCTGAAGAGCGATGGGGGACTATTTTTGCCATTCTTTGAAACCAAAAATTAGTTTTGTAAAACTTTAAAAAATTAAAAATGGGCTATACATGCTACAGAGTTATTGCAATTGGTAGAGAGGCATATGTGGATGAAGGTCAGCTTACACTTTAGTCTTGACAAATTAAATATAGTATCTATGGTTAACCATTTTATATGAAGAAAGGACGAAAGTGTAAGAGAATTTACTATGCATATATATGAGCAATTTACGTAGGATCCAACCTAATGCAAATTTTTTAGGCGAGGTACTACACGGTCTTATTTAGTTCTCTACTCTAATGATACTTCGTAATATGATTCATTATACAATATAGAATCATCACGTGGTAATAAATATGCGGTGACATAGTCTTGATCTCCAAACATGACATGGAAAAGTTATTTAAATATGGTTTCATCGAACTGTAGCAAAGTCTCATTAAGTGCAACTGATCATTTGATCATATGCCATGTAAACTATTTCGGATATGATTGCCTACTTGCTCCACTTTTAAAAAATATAATAATATTTTGAAATAAGTAGCCTACTGAAATACCACATTTTAAGAAAAAGATACTCACCGTGTAAATTGGGCAATATTCTATTTGAACCGTTCTCTACCTCCCTCATTAAAATTTAATACCAAAATTAAAGATAGAAATTTGTTACTCGCTTGAGCCCTTGCTTAGTATTTTTTATTTCTAGACTAAGAGGGATTAATTGAATAGGTAGCCTTTTTGTACAGATTTACCATCTTTCCTCCTCCAGCCCGAGCCAGCTCCACTTGTTTTTAAAATTTTGCTTTAGCTATAGGGGAGATGCTGCCAAATTTTTTTTTGATTTTGTTTTGGTGATAACACACAAATCTTTGCTATCTACAAGGTTAGCAACTTCTTCCTCTTATGATCTATGCTTAGCACTTCGCTTTTTACGGTTGTTTTCTATACATTTTCATCTCTAGATTTTTATGCAAACATGAAGAGAGAGAAAATTTGTTTGAGACTAATTATTTTACTGAGCATATTACATTGTGTTGAGAAAAAAGTTAGGGAAAATACAGAGGAAGAAAAGTATGCTTAGCACATTACATTTCTAGGAATTTAGTACCTACAATTTTATCTCGCAAAATATTTATGGAAAATGATGGGAGAGAATCTTTTGGACAAAAAAGTTATAAAATAGATGACAAAGGAAAAAATATAGAAAATTTGATAGTAGGTTAGAAAAGTAAGGTAATTTTGTTTGAGCTGGTGTAGTAGTAGTACTCGTGCATCTCCGTCATAATTGTAGCTGTGCAGGAGGACATCTTGATATACTCTCCATTATTGTCTGCTTACATATATATATATAATTATTTTAATAATATTTAAATGGTTTGAATTTTGTGGATTTTTTCTTACGATTTTTGTGCATTCCATGTAGATGGATCGGCAATGGATGTACAACGCGGATCGATGGTCGACAGAGTTTATTCAAGGCATGCATTATTTTTTGAGTGTGGCCGATGCCAACAAGCAGAAGGGTTTCATACGTTGTCCATGCAAAAAGTGCAAAAACGAGAAGGAGTATTCGAAAAAAAGTATTCCTGCTAAGGTGATGTGGTATTTTCCTATAATACCACGGCTGAAGCGTCTGTTCAGGAACAAGAAGCATGCAAGAATGATGCGTTGGCACGCGGAAGAACACCTACAAGACGGCATGCTGAGACATCCCGCCGATGGGTCACAGTGGCGAAACATCGACAAAACATTTGAAGACTTCGGCGAGGATGCACGAAGCCTAAGGTTCGGCTTAAGCACGGACGACATGAATCCTTTTGGAGAGATGAGCAGCGGGCATAGCACTTGGCCTATGACGATGTGTATCTACAACCTCCCGCCTTGCCTATGCATGAAGCGAAAGTACATTCAGATGCCGGTTATTATTCAAGGCCCGAAGCTACCTGGTAATGACATCGATGTGTACCTGAGACCGCTGATCGAAGATCTAAAACTGTTGTGGAAGAAAGAAGGTGTTCCCGTGTGGGATGAAGATAAACAGGAACAGTTTAAACTACGAGGGTTGTTGTTTGTTACCATCAATGATTGGCCTGCACTTGGCAACCTATCCGGACAGTCAAACAAGGGGTACAACGCTTGCACCCACTGTAAGGATGAGACTGAGTGTACGTACCTGAAACATTGTAAGAAGGTAGTGTACATGGGCCATCGTCGCTTTCTTGCTGCAAGCCACCCTGTCCGGAGAAAAGGCAAACATTTTTATCAAAAGGCAGACCATCGTTCTAAACCAAAGCATCGCAACGGAAAGGCCATGTTTGCCATGGTGAAAGACCTCAAAGTAGTATTTGGAAAGGGACCTGGCAACCAATCTATAGCAATTGAAGGTGGTCACGCGGCGATGTGGAAGAAGAAGTCAATTTTTTGGGAGTTGCCCTATTGGGAAGTCTTGGACGTCCGCCACGCGATCGACGTGATGCAACTCACCAAGAACCTTTGTGTAAACTTGCTTGGCTTCCTAGGTGTATACGGGAAATCAAAAGATACACTTGAGGCATGTAACGATCTGAAACATATGGCACAACGCGACGGCCTTCACCCGCAACCAAAGGAAAAAGGAGCCCAATACCTAAGTCCAGCCAGCTACACTCTGAGCAGGGCAGAGAAGGAAATAATGTTTGAATGTCTGGAGAGCATCAAGGTACTGTCTGGATACTCCTTGAATATAAAGGGAATAATAAGCACGAAGGATAAGAAGTTCACAAATCTAAAGTCCCATGACTGCCACGTGCTGATGACACAGCTGCTTCCCGTTATAATTCGAGGTATCCTTCCCGGTAATGTCCGGGCAACAATAACAAAGCTATGTGCTTTCCTGAACGTAATTTCACAGAAAATCATCGATCCAGACAGACTAGAAGACTTCAAAATGATGTGGTCCAATGTCTTGTCAGCTTTGAGATGATCTTTTCACCTTCCTTCTTCAATATCATGACGCATCTCTTATGCCACCTTGTCAAAGAGATCCGTATCCTCGGTCCGGTATTCCTACACAAGATGTTCCCTTTCGAGAGTAGATGGGCGTTCTAAAGAAGTACGTCCGTAACTGTTCTCGTCTGGAGGCCAGTATCACCAAGGGATATGGAACAGAGGAGGTGATTGAGTTTTGCGTCGACTTTATTGAAGACCTTCGTCCCATCGGGGTGCCTGAATCAAGCAATGAAGGTAAACTACGAGGGAAGGGAACTCTTGGAAGGAAGGCAATAATGAACATAGACAATGACTTGTACAGGAAAGCACATTGGACCGTGTTGCAGCAATCTTCCTTGGTGGCTCCTTACATCGAGGAGCAGTTGGCGATTGTTCGCTCGGAAAACATTGGTAAGAAGGATGCCTGGATTACACGCCATCACATCGATGCATTCCCTGCTTGGCTACGACAACGTCTCATGGGCAACGCGAGCATTGACCAACAACTAGCCTTCTTGGCGAGGGGACCATCTTGCTCGATCACCACATTCCAGGCATATGAAATCAATGGGTACACATTTTACACACGGGCCCAAGACTTAAAGAGCACGAATCAGAACAACGTTGTCCGCATCGATGCCGTGGGATATGACGGTATGGCTAGCACATATTACGATATCATCGATGACATATGGGAGCTGGACTATGGACCTCTAAAGGTCCCTCTGTTTCGGTGCCAGTGGGTTAGGCTCAGTGGTGGAGGCGTAACCATTGATGCAAGTGGGATGACAACGATCGACCTGAGCAAGGTTGGATACTCAGACGAACCCTTCGTTCTTGCCAATGATGTATGGCAAGTTTTCTATGTCAAGGACATGTCTAGCAAAGCAAAGAAGGGGAAAGGGTCCGACGAGCCAAAGCGTCACGTGGTTCTCCGAGGCAAAAGAAAAATCGTGGGAGTTGAGGATAGAACTGACAATGATTACGATCAGTTTGATGGGCAACCTCCGTTCGTGGTGGCGGTTGACCCGAGCATCCTCCTATCAAATGAGGACACCCCTTACTCACGCAACGATCATAACGAAGGAACAATTGTGCAGAGAAAGTATGTGAGGACAAACGTCACTTAGCTAAATTTATGTATGGACGATATAAATTAAATTGAATTATTTAATATTATTGTTATCATTTGAATTTATTTTAAATTATTGTAAATTTGTCATATTTAAATTATTGTATATTATTATTTAAATTTAAAATAGTTTTGAATATGATTATTATAATTTAAAATACATTATAATAGGGCACTGTTAAAATATTTAATCCTAGTTTTTAACACAAACCAGGACTAGCGGATACAGCGGTCGGTCCGCCGCAGACCGGCGACAGCGGTGGCAACGGGAACAAGGACTGCGGCGACGGGTAGTACTGCTCGATCACGGCGGGCGGATAGGGGTAGTCCGCCGCGCGCATCACCGGCCGCTCCCATGGTGCTGCCGAGGCATTGAGACGGGAGAGGCAAGCCATCGATCGCAAGCATAAACAAAAATAAAAATTTGGGCGATATGCTGAGAGAGGAGATCTATTTGCAATTTGCAGATGGGGATATATGTTAATTATATATTATTATTTAAATTTAAAATAGTTTTGAATATGACAAATGTTAATTATATGTTATTATTTAAATTTATAATATTTTTCAAATAGTCAATATGTTAATTATATATTATTTTTAAAATTTAATATAGTTTTGAATATGACAAGGGTTAATTATATGTTATTAATTAAATTTATAATATTTTTCAAATAGGCCTTATGTTAATTATATATTATCATTTAAATTTAAAAATAGTGTTGAATATGATTATTATAATTTAAAATTATTGAAATATTTAATCCCAATTTTTAACAAAAACCGGGACTAAAGATAAATTTGGATGGGCGGGAAAACATCTTTAGTCCCGTTGATGGCATAAACCGGACTAAAGATGCCCACCTACGTGGGCCACGTGGCTGCCCCGCCAACTTTAGTCTCGGTTGATGGCTCCAACTGGGACTAAAGATCTTATCTTTTGTCCCGATTGAAGCCACCAACCGGGACTAAAGTATCTTTAGTCCCGGTTCATGGATTCAACCGGGACAAAAGAGCCCGGTATCTATATATAGCAGGGGCCGTGGGGGATCCAAACACTTAGCCGTTTCATCGTCGTCTTTGTCTTCGTCGTCGTCGCCGCCCTAGGACGCCGCCGCACGCGTCATCTTCGCCGTCTTCGTCGCTGCGGGCCGAGCCGGAAGCCACCGCGCCGCCGTCGCCGGGGTCACCGCAGGTTACCGCCGCCGCCGCGCCCTCTTTTTCGCCCTTATGTGTGATGTATGTTAGGGTTTTAGGGTTTTCGGGGGGTTTTCGGGCCGAGGAGGCATCGCCGCTGCTGTCGTCGCCACACGCACGCCGCATGCCCCATGCACACCCCCACAGCACCGCCGCCGCCGCCCCTGCCCCCCCGACACGCCGCCGTCGCCACCGTTGCCTCCCCGGCCGGCAGCCGCCGCGCTCTCCCTCTCGCCTCCCTCTCGTTAATTAGAATTGCGTAGAATTTTACAAATTTTTGATTAATATGCATATGTCAAATTTTGTATATGTATTTTAGAATTTTGTATGTATATATGAGCAAATGGACTTTATGGACTTGTGAATTTTGTATGTTTATATATGTGTAAATTGACTTTATGGACTATTTGTTTAGAATTTTGTATGTATGTGTATGTTAAAATGAATTTTGAATTTTGAATGTGTATTTAAATTTGAATGCATGAATAGATTTAAATTTGAATGTGAATGTGACGTGGATTTTATATTTTTGAACGAACGAGAACGATAAAACAAACGAATGGACGTGGACGAACGAACGAACGAACGAGTTTCATTCGGTCGGTCGGTCGTTCGTTCGTTCGTTCATTCGGTCGGTCGGTCGTTCGTTCGATCGTTACAATGTACATAGGCATGCAACGTTCTCTCTTTCCCTCCTCTCCTCTCCACCTTATCTCCCTCACGTCATCCTCCTCTCTTTCTCTCCTCTCCTCCAGACGATCGTACCCACGGCCGTGAACGAACGATAGAACGAACGGACGTGAATGAGCGAACGATAGTTTCGTTCATTCGATTGCTTAGGGTTTATGGTTTAGGACTTGGGGTTTAGGATTAGGATTAGGGTTTAGGATCCGAACGAACGGACGTGAACGAATAATAGAACGGACGTGAACGAACGATAGAAGGAATGTGAATGATAGAACGAACGATCATTCGGTCGGTCAGTCGTTCGTTCGTTCGTTCGTTCGTTCGGTCGGTCGGTCGTTCGTTCAGTCGTTACAACATACATAGGCATGCAACGTTCTCTCTTTCCCTCCTCTCCTCTCCACTTCCTCTCCTCTCCACCTTATCTCCCTCACGTCATCCTTCTCTCTTTCTCTCCTCTCCTCCAGACGATCGTACCCATGGACGTGAACGAACGATAGAACGAACGGACGTGAACTAACGAACGATAGTTTCGTTCGTTCGGTCGCTTTACGCTTTATGGTTTAGGATTTGGGGTTTAGGATTTGGGGTAGGGTTTAGGGCCGGATTTCATC
Source organism: Oryza australiensis (assembly GCA_019925245.2). Taxonomy (NCBI): domain Eukaryota; kingdom Viridiplantae; phylum Streptophyta; class Magnoliopsida; order Poales; family Poaceae; genus Oryza; species Oryza australiensis. The sequence continues at coordinate 274,836 of JAIFGZ020000545.1, read as the reverse complement.
TATTTTTTCCATCTTCTTTCTTTTTTCTATATTTTTTACGTAGATATACATGATTTCACTGAATAATTGATACATGTATTAACCAAATAATTTTTTCCTTTTCAGAATTATTTGATTAAGTCCTCAAACCCACAACAATCAAATGGTTGATCGTGATGCTGAATAGTTTCTCCTTGATGAGATCGCACACGGTAGCACACAGTTTTACACTGAGGAGGGGACCGAGGATCCAGATCAATACCTTAAAGAGGAGGGGAATGAGGGCTCCTCATCAGTTGGACAGAAGAGGGCACGCGGGCAACGCGGAGTCAGCAAACGCATTGAGGGTCGACACGTCATAACAGAAGTAGCATCGGACAGTCGACCAAGTGCCCCAGCAGATGCCGCAAGGAAGTTTGTGGCACATAGCGGATGGGTGGTGAGGGACCACGTGCCCATCAGCGTTGTCAACTGGAGGCGATCAAGGACATGAGGAGATGAGTAGAGCTATCTCCCGGATAAAGAGAAAGATATGCTCTGGATGACAATGCTGCAGACGTTCACCATCCCAGACTCCAATCAGGGAAAGGTCAAGGATTAGACGTTAAAGAAGATGGCTGAGCTCTTCAAGAACTATAAGAAATACGTCCTAAAGGGCCAGACCCCAGACTTCGACAAGTTCCCAAAGCTCAGAGATCACTAGGAGGCCTTTGTGGCACATAAGACTGGGGAAGAAACGCAAGCCCTAATTGAGAAAAACAAGGCCAACTATTGATGAGAAATTTCTCTCACGCGCTTGCCTAGGAGATCCGCTTAGCTCCGGCAGGGTCCTTCTCCCGCCTCGCGCAAGACGGGCGTGCCGCTTGGTTTGATCTGTTACCAACAAGAAAAATAAAGACATATGCGTTAAGGGTTAAGTTAGATCCTACTGGATCGGCTGCGAGAGTCAATTTACATATATGCTATCCCAGAGTGCATTTAAACTAAGTGACTAGGATAGATCGGCTACGTCGAAACAGTATTAACCACTTAATCCAAATATACAATGGGATAATAAATATATGCCTTAACAGCCTAGCCGATACCGTAAGGCTAATTGTTAATCGGCTAGTACTCCGACTCATCTTATGAAAAGATATTGATCTAAGCTAAATGCGCAAAACCTAGATCAGTCGGTTGTCGGCTGTGGCTGACAGGCTGATTCTGGCTTAGGGCATTTAACTGGAGCAAGATCTTAATATAAGAGGCAGCTTTAATAAATCTGATAGTAAATATACCAAAAGAATGTTAAAACAGATAAGGCTGGCTGAAACCCCGGCACTATCTCCAAACATATACATCTAACCGAATAGATCACAAAAGCTCTAAAAACGACTTAATAGGTCAAATTGATGTAGCATTAAGTATAAAAAGAACAATTAGGTCTACTCTAGCTGATGTAAAACCCCTCGAGACGGTGGATATCGCATATATCGGCTACTGATTCTTTAACAGAAACATGTCGATGTCAAGACAGATCTAAACATCGTTCTAGATTATATGTGACATATGATAACTACCGCAGCATAAATCATTGAATCTAGAGTATCATAGTGATGGAAGTACTAAATTCGACGAGATACACCACTAATGACGAACATTTACCTTAATCAGGGATCAAAACGATGCAGCCCAAAGCCGGATTGAGTGTTCGTCTGAAGAAAATAGGAGGCGATGCGCCGAAAGTTGTATTGATTGTGTGTGTAATGTTGTTTACAGGGGTCTGAGGTCCAATTTATACCCAGGAATAACATTATCCGTACGAACCACGGTATCTATCTAATCTACTATTTAAAATACGACAATATCCCAGGATATAGTCCCATGCCGCATTACAATAGAAAATCTAAACAAATTCCTAATTTACAGATATAATTGCCATTACAGGACCCTATCCATAGATGACAATACCTTTTAACGCGCAATTTGGGAACCAAATCTTCTATTTTATCTTTAAGCACCTTCATCGGAAACGGTCTTATCTTCTTCTCTGACTCAACATCGGCTATCGGCTATCCCTGTCCGACTCAACCTCAGCCGATTGGCCTCATAGCCGATTGTATCGCAGCCGACTTGACCTTTGTTCTTCTGATCCGATTCCGTTTCTATCTCGGCAGGGACTTAGGGATTTGGTTACCAAATTAAGCCGTTAACACATGCCCCCAAGTCCGTGATAAGATAATATCGCGGATTTGCTGCTTTTCCAAATTCCCGCTCTTTTCGACCTAAACCGTTTCGGCTGCCAAAAAATATTCTTTAAATACCGCCCCCGTGGCCACCGCACGTCTCACATTGCCACAAACAAATAGCCACCTCAGCAACCCTCGAGTTCTCCAGCGACCTTCCCGGCGACCTCGGCGACCTCGAAGCCCTCATCTTCTCCAGCGAACCCTAAGAGGCGACAACCCCCAACAATGGCTTCTCCAAGCGCTCCTTCCGCCGCGTCACAGCAGCCACCGTACCCCGAGGTAAGTTCATCGGCTTCATTCCCTTTTTCCTTCCGCGATTTAGTTCCTGCCTCTTCATGATTCCTTGTTTCTTTCCTCATTCTGTAGCACTTAACCCACCAAATTGCAATCCCTAACCTAGCTCATCAGAACCAATACTTCCTAGGGCCGATCGGCAATTTGGACCCGAGTGAAATAATAAACGCAGAAACCGATTGGATCCCCTTTAGGTTCTCAACCCCCAATCCGTCATATTGGACCAGCGCCTTCAAATCATGGCCATCAACTGACAAATCTTGGACAGCCTGGTTTTTAAGGATGTCGACTAGAAAAAGGACGCACTGGACCGAGCTTGGAATAGCTCAGTGCTTAGAACTGACAATAGCCGACATGCCCAAGAATGAATCCCTTGTATCGGCTGCTCACTATCTTTGGTTCGACACAATCAATGCTTTCCTATTTAGACAAGGGCCGATGACCCCCACTCTGATGGATGTGGTGATGATAACCGGCTTGGACATCACTTCCATCGTCAGCCCAAGTGATCTTCAGCGCAAGTGCCAACATAACTTCAAGACCAAAAGCATCGGCGGCTGGAGCGGCTTTATTTCTATGAACATGAAGGATGGGCCGATCTCGGACATGGAGCACACCGCCTTCCTCCTTATGTGGTTAGAGAAATTTGTATTCTGTGGATCTAGCTGCGACCCAACTAGCAACTGACAGCACGTAGCCGAAGCCCTAGTAGTGAAAATGAATATCCCCTTAGGCAAGTACCTATTGGGTTATCTATACCAAGTCTTGGGTTCGACTTCGGCTCGGCTGGCCACCAAGCAATCTGTCGGCACTGGGGGCCATGGTGGCCGTTGCAGCTCTGGCTCAACTTACATTTGTACAAGATAGCCGAACTGCCTGCTCCCCTTCAAACTGAGTTCCCATTGATAGAGCCGAGGATTGTGGATGAGGAAGAAAAAACCACTCGGCGGCCGACGTCCTATGGTGAGGCTGCTTCAACCTACCCGGGCTCAAAACTGACAGCCGAAGACTTCACAGAATGGTTTGATCGGCTGTACAATGGCTTTCCAAACGCCTTCAAAATCTGGTTTGCATATGAAGACTTCATCGAACTTGAACAGCCAGATAATCTTCGGCTAGATGAGCTCGATTCAGAAGAATACACGGCGCCGAGGGAAATCTTTGTTACTGCTATCACCCCTTGCATCCTCCCCGTCGGCATTCATCCAGGCCGCAACGTCACCAAAACTTACGAGTTTTATCACCCCATGGTGGTGGCGAGACAGTTTGGAATGGGCCAGCTGCCCATCGGCTTATGGTTTGCCGATAAGATCCAGCCGAGAGGGAGAATCGAAGGCAACATAATGATGCTTTGGCAACTTCAACTCCCAACTCCTCCTCTCGGCAGCATGAATAGAATCAACCTGGCAATAACCAGATCGCTGATCTTCAACCAGTGGTGAGGCGAGTGGAAACAACATTTGTTCCACCAATCGGCCACGATGTTTCTGACCATCGTCGACCCCGACAGAGTTCCTTCGGTAAGCACATCTCCCAGCTCTTGTTTATTCACCGGTTATTACTCATATCATCGGCTAACCATAATTTTCTTCTACTGTAGACAATCGACGATTCCCCTCCCCCAGTTAGCCGAAGCGGGGTGGTGATCAACTACATGCCCCGCATCCTGCCGAACGGGTGTGGGCTGGCACCATCCCCAATCGGCTTCAACGCGCCGAAGGTGGGCACGCTACTTCAAGGCCAAACCTGTGAGCCGCTCCGTTGGACAAAAAGGGTCCAGCCATCGGCTGCTGCTACTCCGGCTGCCGAAGCGAGAAAAAGGGCGGCCAAGAAGGTGAAGCGAGCCCTAGCCGATGACGACTTGTCCCTAGTTGATCCAGTCGTGGATGCCTTCTTGGCTCAAGAAGTGGAGGACGAAGAAGTTGCAGATGCTATTGATGAAGCCGTAGCCAATTCCAGCTCGTAAAAGTACATCGCGACTCCATCAGCCGACGAGAGCAGCGTCCAGACAACTTCAAGCCCTCCGAGGCGTCCTGCTCGGCCGATAACGGTAAGTAACTTCACACTTCTTTCCCCTCTCTAAACCACTCATCTGTATTTACTCACGCCTTCTCTGCATCTTTGAATCGGCAGAGAACTAAACGCGTGACCATGAAGAAATCGGCTCCCTTGCGATCAGTAAGTCCCCATCTTCACACTTCATGTATTATTTAGCCGATTCCTAACTAATTCTCTCTACAGCCACTACGCGCGCCAACGCCTGCCCCTCAGGAATCAAGTGAGCGTACCCAGTCGGCTGCAGGCAGTGGCCAGGTTGACGAAGAAGTCACTTCGGCTGCGGGTGGTGACCAAGCCGACATGGAGCCCACTCCAGTCAGGAGGATATCAAGGCCAAAAAGCTGACTTCGACGCCTTGAAAACGGAGCCGGCCGCCAAACTTGAACATCTTCGGACGCGAAGGGATCAAATAATAGTCGACTTCGTCCAAATCACTATGGAGATCCAAGTGCAAGAAGAATACATGGCAGTCCTGCCTAAAGAGATCGAAGACAAGCGATCAAGCATCAAGACGGCCGTGTCTCATCTGAAGGATTTGACCAAGGCGGTGAGGCCGGTGACTGGGTCCAATGCCGACGACACTAAGGCCATTGAGGAAGTGGATCAAATCAGGCGCAAGGCATTGTCGGCCATAGCTGACTTTTTAAATTAATGAGCCGATTGTAATAGCTTAGAGATTTAAACTTTTGTAATCGGCTTCGGCCTTCTGTAACTATCATGTGATCGGCGTGTAACGTGTCTTATACTTGCATTCAACATCATGATCGCCAATCCTGAAACTTAAAACTCTTGTCCGATGTTATGATTCTAAGAAAAAAATTGATGTCCACCTTTCTGTAATCGGCTTAGGTTAGGGCAATCACTGGCCGATTCCAGCTCGGAAATTCAGTATAAAAATTGATGTCCACCTTTCTGTACCACCTTTTTGTAATCGGCTTAGGTTTTGTGATATGGCCCCCTAATTTTGTTGATGTCTTCAACGTTGACAAATTTAGGAACTTAGCAAAATCGCGCATCGTTGTTATCACGATCGGCTAACACTGGCCGATTGCAGAAACTAGGAAAAAACTTTGCATAATAAACGACCTAAAGGTGATGCTCGCTTAATACAGAACATCGGCTAACACGAATCGGGTGAACAAACAGAGTTGAATCATGAGTTGATCCAAACGCTTGGGTAATATTTTTTAAGTATTTGTCGTTTAGAGCCCTTCCAAATACCTCTCCGTCCAAACTTTCTAGCATATAAGCTCCTTTCGAGACGCATTTGTGGATCTTGAAAGGCCCTTCCCAATTTGGTGACCACTTGCTGAATTTATTGTCTCTTGTTCCAATCGGCAGTATTAACTTCCAAACGAGTTTGCCTTCCTCAAAAGATTTAGGCACAACTTTCTTGTTATAGTGGCGGGCTACTCGCTCCTTATCCTTTGTTACTTTCTCCAAGGCCCTCATCCATGATAAAACGAGGTCTTCTGACTCATCCACCATCAGGTGATAATAATCATTGGCTGTGAGTTGATCTTGCAGCTGAATCCGTCTTGAGGCGATGATATTTTCCCATGGTAGTATTGCCTCGTGTCCGTAGACCAACTTGTGCGGAGGGACTTGGATAGATCCGTGGCATGCCATCCGATATGCCCAAAAGTGATTCGGCTAATCGACTGTGCCATTGCTTTGAGTACGCAGAAATATTCCTCTTAATCAGTTTGATCAAACTTTTGTTTGAAGCCTCTGCTTGCCCGTTGACCTGTGCATAGTACGGTGAAGAATTAAGTAACTTGATCCCCATGCCATCGGCAAACTGAACAAACTCGTCTGATATGAAGATAGATCCCTAGTCTGTTGTAATTTTTTGTGGGACGCCAAATCGGTAGATGATATGCTTTTTCACAAACTCGATTTCATCCTTGGAGTCGACTTTCTTCAAAGGAATCGCCTCCACCCACTTTGTGAAATAGTCTATCACTACCAGAATGAATTTATGCCCTTTGCTTGAGGGTGGGTTGATCTAGCTGATCATGTCGATGCCCCATCCTCTGAACGGCCAAGGCTTTATGATTGGGTTCATAGCTGATGCTGGTGCTCTTTGTGCTGCGCCGAATTTGTGACAATCCTAGCAACCTCTATAATATTTGAAACAGTCCTCCAGCATCGTCAGCCAGAAATACCGTGCTCTCCAAAGTAGCCACTTCATCTTATGAGCCGATTGATGCGTGCCGCAAATCCCTTCGTGGACTTCTCCGATAGCCACTTTGGCGTGATCGGCTCCAAGGCATTTTAGCAGCACTCCATCGATCGTCCGATAATAAAGATCTTCGTCGAGCAAAACATATCTTAACGCCTTGTATCGCAATTTTCTTGAGGCCGATTGAGAAGGATTCTGTAGATAGTTGTAGACTTCAAACTCCAATCATCGGCCGTGATGGCAGCAACTTCCACTTCAATATTTCTTGTCATCGGCCTGTAGCCCGATGCCCCCTGAGCTAAATCATTGGCTTCTGTATTCTGCTCCCTAGGGATATGTTTTAGAGTAACTAGCCGAAAACCATCTATCAATTCTCGGCATTGTTGATAGTAGACCATCAGTGTATCGTTTTTGCATTCATATTCTCCTAACAACTGGCTAATGACCAACAATGAATCTCCCATTATTTCGATGGCATCGGCTTCAACTTCTTTGAGCAGATGTAACCCTTTAAGCACGGCCTCGTACTTGACTTGATTGTTTGTAGCATGGGGGTTGATAGAAAAAGCAAATTCAAAGCTTGCCCTCCTAGGGGAAATAATGACCAACCTGATGCCGCAGCCGTTGGTGCACACTGAGCCGTCAAATGTCAATGTCCAAGGCATAATTTCGATTGAGCCGATTGAGTCATCTCTGTATTCCACGATAAAATCGGCTATAGCTTGTCCTTTAACTGCCCTGGGTGCTTGATACCTCAAATCAAATTCTGTCAAGGCAAAAATCCACTTTCCAATTCGCCCTTTTAAAACCGGAGCCGATAGCATGTATTTGACTACATCGGCTTTACATATTATTGTGCACTCATTGGATAGCAGATAATGTCTTAGCTTCGTACATGAAAAATATAGGCATAGACATAACTTATCCACTGGTAAATATCTTGTTTCTGCTGCCAACAGTCGTCGGCTGAGATAGAAGATAGCTTTTTCTTTGCCCTCAATCTCTTGGATTAGGACTGAGCCAATTGACTTGTCATCGGCTGACAGGTACAGCTTGAACGGTATTCCTTTTCATGGAGACATTAAAACTGGAGGCGAGCTTAAGTAATTCTTGATATTGTCCAAGGCCTTATGCTGCTCTGCCCCCCATGTGAATGCTTGATCGGGTTTAAGCCGAAGTAGTGGTGTGAACGGTTCCATCTTTGCTGAAAGATTGGCTATGAACCCCCTGATGAAATTGGTTTTGCCGATCAATGATTGAAGCTGCTTCTTGTCCTTCGGAGGCTGTATCATCTTGATAGCGTTGATGCTCCTTAGTGTGACCTCAATTCCTTTTTCATGAACGAGAAACCCCAGAAATTGCCCGGACGATACGCCGAACGCGCACTTCAACGGATCATTTTTAGGCCATATTTTCTTGTCCACTCCAAAACCTGCTTCAGATCGGCTATGTGGTTCTCCACCTCCCTGGATTTGACAACAACATCGTCAATATAGATCTCTACCAGGGAGCCAATCATGTCGTGGAAGATATAATTCATGGCCCATTGATATGTTGCCCCGGCATTTTTCAGCCCAAACGTCATAACGACCCATTCATATAAGCCGATTGCTCTAGGACATCGAAAAATAGTTTTGTGAATGTCTTCTTCGGCCATGAAGATTTGATTGTAACCTGCATTGCCATCCATAAAACTGATAATTTTGTGGCCTGATGCAGCGTCTACGAGCAAATCGGCTATAGGCATCGGGTATTCGTCTTTGGGGGTAGCTTTATTTAAGTCTCTGAAATTGATGCACACCCTAAGTTTGCTATTCTTTTTCAATACTGGGACAATGTTTGAGACCCACTCGGCGTATCGGCAAGGCCGAATGAATCCAGCATCATATAGCCGAGTTATTTTGGCTTTGATCGCATCAGACATATCAGCTTTGAACCTCCTGGGAGGTTGTTTGAACGGCCGATAGCATGCCTTGATTGGCAGTTGATGAACAACGATAGATTGGCTAAGACCAGGCATCTCGAAGTACTCCCAAACAAAACAATCTTTATATTCTTTTAACAAATTAATAAGCTGGGACCTACAATGGGAGGACAACTTTTTGCTGATATACGTCGGCCTTGGCCTGTCTCCAGAGCCTATGTCTATTTCCTCTAATTCATCGGCCGACGTAAAACCTTGCCCAAGCTTGCCATCATCTTCGTTCGCGGTATCCATGCCATAGACATTCGAGCCCTCCACGACATCTTGCTCAAAGCAGCAGCTACGGCTCGTCGTCTCCAATCGGCTATATGGCAGAATCAGACACTTTTAGGAAATCGGCTTGCCAGATTTTCCCGGACAAACAATCAATGTCATCGATTTCCCAGAGTGGCAAATCGGCATTGGCGACGCTTACTGACCTGTCGGCTGGTATAATCTCTATCTTGTCGCCGTCCCATTGAAGTAGACACTGGTGCATAGTGGAAGGGACACAACAGTTGGCATGTATCCAGTCCCTCCCGAGTAGCAGGCTGTAAGACCACTTCCCGTCGATGACAAAAAAGGTTGTGGGCACGGTCTTGTTGCCGACGGTCAGCTCGACATTCAACACGCCCATGGTCTCTGATGGGTTGTCGCCGAAGTCCTTTAGTACCATGTTAGTCTTGATCAGGTCTTCGGCTCCCTTTTCCAATTTTCTGAACGTTGCATAGGGCATCAGGTTTACTGCAGCTCCCCCATCCACTAGCATCTTTGACATCGGCTTGCCGTTGACGAAGCCTTTTACGTACAGCGGCTTGAGATGTCGAAAATTGCTTGATCCAGGGATAGTGCTAGTTTGGCCAAGGCGTCCTTGATATTGTCTGCATCGGCCTCAAGGGCGCGACTCGGCTGGCAATATGAATACCATATTGACCAATGCGAAACTTTTCTTTCCCTTTGGCTGCCCTCCGGCTTGATTGGCTAAGCTCTCCCGGCTTGTTCCTCGTTGGCGGCGTAGTTTTCTTTTTGGGCTTCCATTGCTTTTTGCTTTTGCCTAGCCGACGGCGTTGCTCCATGATCATCTTCTGAACTTCTTCTTCCCTTCCTTCATGCTTTAGCCTTTGAATTCTTCGTTTCTGCGTTTTGGTGAAGAGGTCAGAGGGGCACCATTGGGGGTTGGCCGATTCTTCATCATCAGCTTCAACTTCGTCGTAGTAGTCATCGTTCTCGTCTTCGTCGAAGAAGTCTTGATGGATCGGTCCTAGCCGATCGTGAATGGACTGCCGGTGCCGGTTGAGCTGTATGGCCCTCGGGACGAAATGAGTTGGGTTGGTGATTGGTTGGCCTCTATGTTCGTCCTCGCGGTAATCGCTGCAGCCGGGCAATTATCTAGCGTCGACAGCCTCATCCCGGTTTCCCAGCGTTGCTGAAAAATTCACAATGCTAATGAGGGTCGGCATTGCTGTGATTCCCGTTGTTCCGACAGCCTCGCGTCTCTGGCTCTTGCCGACGAAATCTTTCAAACCGAGCCTCTTCTTCCTGCCAAGATTGCTGTCGAAAGCGGCGTCGGCCGTTCGTGTTGATCGGCCGTTGATCAGCCGATCGGGCAACGGGACACACCATGTTAATTGGCGCGGCTTGATCTCCGCCGGCTTGCCCTCTCGCTTTGACCCCTTTTAATGTCTCGGCTAAGTTGTACGTCATTTTGCGCCGCGATCAGCTTGCCTGAGGCCGACTCGAACCATATTGACCGGGAAGGGGTTGTCGTCCACCTTCATCGGCCGAGTAGAATTAGCAAACTTGAGTTTCCCGGCCTCTATTGCCAACAGGATCTGCTGCCTGAAGACTTTACAATCATTAGTGGCGTGGGATGTAGAGTTGTGCCACTTGCAGTACTTTTTCTTGTTTAGTTCATCAGCCGATGGGATCACATGGTTCTCGGGAAGCTGGATCTGCTTCTCCTTGAGTAATAAATCGAAGATCCTATCGGCGTTGGTGATGTCGAAATCATATTTCTCCTCTTTAGCCGTCTTCAGCAGCCATTGACAGACGATGGCCTTTTTATTCTTGGCCAATTCGGCTGTTGCCACCTCTGCGTCATCGTCGCTGGAATCGGAGTCAGATTCGACAATGACTTGAGTTATTTTCTTGACGGCCTTCCTGGTGTCTTGAAACCTCTGCTCATGGGCCGTCACCTTCTGCGCAAGATGCACAAAGCTGTCGAAGTCCTGAGCGGAGAAGCACTCGCAGATCGGCGCGATCAGCCGTGGAAGGCCAAATCGGCTAGGCCAGGCGTCCGACAAGACTACGACCGTAGCATCGGTTCCTCATCTCTCTGAAGCGTTGAATGTAGTCCTGAACCGATTCGTTGTGCTTCTACCTGATACTGGTGAGGTCCGACAACTTCATTTCATGGTTGCCGGTGTAGAAGTAGCTATGGAATTGTTTTTCGAGATCGGCCCAGCTCGAATTGAGTTGTAAGGCAATGAAGAGAACCATGTGTAGGCCGATCCCAAAAGAGACAAGGGGACAATCGAACTCTCAAGGCATCTGTAGCCTATGCTTCGCTGCACTGCGCCAAGAATCGGCTGGCATGCTCGTAGGTTGACACGTTGTCCTGCCCTGAGAATTTTGAAAAGTCTGGAACTTTGTATCGGTTGGGCAATTGAATTCGCTCGAAATGTTCCGGATAAGGGTACCAATACATGTTTCCCCTTTGGCTTGAGGCCGAATTGATCGCGCATGATGTCCGGAATCAAATCAGCCCATGTCCGGTTGTCCTGCTGTATCGGCTCATATTGATCATACGGTGCGGGTGCTTGCCAATACAGCGGTGGCGGTGTCTGGGGCCTGTAGTGATGATCTTGATGGCCTCCTTGATATTGGTACTGGAGCGGATGGCCTGTGGGAGGCGGTCGATTTGCCGGTGGCGGCGTTGGTGGACCCAGGAACAGCTGTCGGCCACCGGCGTTGTACTGTCCTTCCAGGTCGATCTGGGCAACCGGCTCTAATTGTTGATTGTTGTTGAACATGTTGGTGATCTGTTCCTGGGGAAGTGGTTATTGTCGGTTTAGCATGGTGACCACCGATCTCGCAGCCGATCCGGACGGATTCAACTGGTTGAGGACCCCTCCTGGCGGCCCTGGTTGTGCTGGTGGTGGAATCGGCCGATTCTGGGTGGCCAATGTCCTGTAACCAAAAAACTGACCGTCTGTGAAGTAAGTCGGCCCCGCTGCAGTTGGTCGGCTATCTTGGCGTTTACCATAGGGGCAATCATATTGTTGAGGGTGTTGACAAGAATGCCACTGGTTGACCGGTGCATGGTGCACGGCCGAATCAATTCGGTCTTGCAAAGTATGCAAACTTGAATCATCTTGTGGAGATTATGGCAATCGGATATCCACATGGCAAGCTTATCCGACTGGAGATAGGGATAGGTTACACCTGCCAATTATGTAAACCAACTGTGACTTGGGTGTTACGTTGCCGATTAGATAAGACAACGGCTCATAGTCACGGTTTGGTAAGATTGAGGAAACCGACTTAGAGTAAGATAGGGTTTCCGACTTGTAAGCCTGCCTCCCAAGACAATATAAGGGGGGTAAGGGGCGTCCCTTGAGACATATCGACTTTAGGAGCAACAGATCTTGAGATCAATAAACACTCGGCGGATCGAATCCCCGAAACAGGAGTAGGGTATTACCTCACGAGAGGACCTGAACCTGTCTAAACCTTGTTTTCCACTTAACCCATCGAGCTTGGCGATCTTGACTGCACCCCATAATTTCTATTGCCGAAACAAAGTTTCGACAGTTGGCGCGCCAGGTAGGGGCCCGCGCATCAAGATTTCTTCTTCAATCTCGCTGGCAAGCGCGATGGGATCTTCTTCAGGCATCAACGACTTCGCCACCGAAGGATTCAACAAGCTCTCCTTCCCCGACTCGGATTCGGACCAGTCAGGAGGGGGAACCCGTTCCACGCCGTTCGGGCTACCGAACAACGCCAAGATCTATGACAAGGCTCTGAATTCCGAGTTGGGACCCCACACTTGGAAAGAGGAATCCACTCGGCGTCGTCCGGGTTGCCGAATGACGCTGAGATCTACGACACATCTTGGACTTCCAAGATGGAGTCCATCCACTCAGAAGGAAGAAATCACTCGGTGCCATTCGGACTGTCGAACGGCGCTGAGATCTACAACCGCCATTATCAAGCTACGACTCGGACTGGAATGATCCAGATTCGAGCATCCCGGGCTCAAGGGAAGTCACCGTCATCCTCCAACCGTTCGGGTCATGCTCATCCACAGAGCTCGATGAGTACCTCAGCTCTTCAGGCTTCGACGATCTCTACAGCATCCCCTCGGACGAGGCCAACGACTCCGACTGCGACAAGGACTACGAGCCAAAGTGCTTCAACGTTCTCATGGCTGAGGTGGCCGAGACCGACTCAGCCATGGCCCGCAGGGTCGCAGGGGAAGAACAAAACAGGCTTGAGCAAGAGCGCAAGCTGGCGGAAGATGAGAAGAGGCGCAAGGAGGAAGCCGATAGAAGAAAGCGAGACCTGAGGGCGACCGGGCGATCCGCTCGGGAGGCCATACTTCAGACGCGAGTCGACAACACCAACATCTTCCCAACGCCTCAACAGAATGTTGTCGCCGCCCTCACCCTCCTCGACACTGTTATTGAAGCGGCTCCCGCTACGGTAACACCACTCCTGGACAAAATCAAGACCATCATCACGGCCACAGCCAACTACTCTCCATCCACCTCAGCACGAAGGCCGACTGAGTCCGTCGCGGAGACCCTCGACAGAAGCCAACTTCCGCCGCTGCGGTCGAAGGATTACAAGAGGCCCGAACGAGATCGGACGGCCACTAGGTCAAGAGACCTTCGCCATGAGGCCACGCGGAAGCAGCAATAGCAATCGGCCGACTCCCGCGAGAAGCGGCATGGACGACCACCCGTCCACTACCGGGTCTGCCGCAGCAACAACTCCGACTACCGAAGCAGCTTGCCAAGGACCCCGCCGAGTGATCTGCGGGAAGTCCTCAACCGGCGCTATCAAGAACGAGATCAGCGCTCCCGCGAAGATCGAAGGGGCTTGCCCGACAGCAACGACGATGAAGTACCCGCTTTCACTCAGAACCTGCGCCGAGTGCATTGGCCGAATGGTTTTAAGTCGACAGGAATCGAGAAGTACGACGAAAAGACTGACCCCGAGTCGTGGCTGACCGTGTACACCCTCGCCATCCGCGCAGCAGGAGGAGACAACAAGGCTATGGCCAATTACTTGCCTGTTGCCCTCGCCAACTCAGCTAGGAACTGGCTCACGAGCTTGCCAAGAGGCTCGATCGGCTCATGGAGTGATGTAACATCCTGAAAATCGAAGAAATTAAAATCGGAACGTAAAAATCGGAACTCACAAAAACCTTTTTGGATTCATTGTTCTTATCGAGTTTTTCGATCTTAATTGCCAGTTCAACGGTGTAAGATTTTCTCCTAGAATTACCTTGAGGAAAAATTGAATAAAACCCTAAGCTTTGAAATCTCAGCCGGTGAAAAGGATTTCAAAATATATACATGTACATTTGAAAAGCGCATATATAAATATAATTTGGTGCATTACAAAAGGGTACCTTAAAAAGGATATATTTTGGTTTAGACCCTAATTAATAGAGGAAAGATAATGAATGATTGGAATTGGATGATAAAAATATTTTTGAAAAGGAGAAATGAAATTAGAAATTCATTTTTAATCAAAACCCTACTTTCTTGAATTTAAAAGAAGAAATAAACTAAACATGGAAAATATATTTTAAAAGTGGGGAAAAAATTGAAAATATAATTTTAAAGATTGTTCGAGAATACAAAAATTATTTGGGATTTTGAGGAAGAAAGGAAATGAAAATGAGAAAATAGAATTTTAAATCGAGAAAAATAGGAAATGGCACTATTCATTGATCGCAGGTGTTCGACCGGTTCCATCACCCCGTTCGCAGCCGCCACGCGTCATCCGCCGTACCGAGACCTCGCGGCGTGCACGTTCCCAACGTCATCGGCTCCGGTCACGCATAGGGATCGCCGGTACAGTCGCGCCATGCTGTTGCTCCCGAAGTCGACGCCGTACACGCGCGCCATGCCGCCCACGTTAGTATCGCGCCTACACAGCCGCGCGCACCGCCCGCTGCGCTCGCCGTACACGCGCGCGCGTCGGCTGCGTTGCCGCACGTCGCGCACGACCTCCCGCAACCGCGCCATACTGCGACGCCGCGCCATGGTCGCCGTCGCATCGCTCTTTTCCCTCCATCAACCGCCTATAAGAGGCCACCCCGAGCCGAGCTCCCAACACCGCAAATCCTTGCCACAACTCCCTCGTGCTATTCCCCCTGTTTTCCCCAAAAATTCCCCACGGCATTGTTCCAATTTCGCGAAAAATCGAAGACCGGCCGGGAAGCTCGCCGTGAAGACCGCCAGAGAAATTTCCCGGATTCCACTGCGATTCGGTCGGGTTCTTGACAAATTGCAGGTGCGGACACGTTCCCTATGTCTAGCCCTTTCTTTTCCCTAGCTTGCCGAACCCGAACTCCCACCGGAGCCCACCGCTGGCGAGCCCCGTTGTATGCGCCCTGTTCGGCCGCCGCCACCCCACCGTCGCCAGCACACCTCAGCGCCTCCCCGGCCGAACCAATACCCCCTCTAGCATCCCTAGGACTCACAGATGCTCAGAGACCCATTGCCTTGGCCAAATCATCGCCGGAGTCCGCTACCGACGAGCGCCACCGCCGCCCGAACCACCTCGCCGTCGCCAGCCATCTCCGCCGCTCCCCGGTCCCGACCGAGTGGGGAAATGGGACCCCCGTGGTCCCAAGATGGTGCAAAGCCACCCCATCCTCGAGCTCCGCCCCTCCTCGCCGCCGGCGAGCCGTCTTCCTCCCTACCGGTTGGCCGGGGGAGAGAAACAGAGCAAGAGGGAAGAAAAAGAAAGAAAGGGAGAAGGAGATGAGAAGTGGGCACTGGCCCAGTGGAGAGAGTGAGCTGGGCTGAGTGTGCGCGCGCAGTGCCAGGCTAGGGAAGAAGAAGGAAAAGAAGAAGAAGAAAAAAATGGGAAAAATTTTAGAAAGATTTGGGGAATATTTTGGAGATATTTTGGAAATATCTACGCCAAAATTTTATAGTTTTCACAGGCATTTTCTTCAAAATGAAATGAGATACTATATACAATTTTCGGTAAATCTTGCGAAAACTCTTCCCGAAGACTTATTTGTACTTTTTATTTTTCAAACTATACTTAACCATTGAATTCAACAAAAATGTATCAACAAATCTCTTGAACAACATTCGCAAGACTTCCGCTTCGTCGTTTTATCGATCCTTTTTACAAAAACCCTAAAAAGTCGTCACTCGTCGCTACGGTCGATTTTGCCCTTAAAATCCTTCGTAACCCGAGTAGGATCGTAGGGGGGGATATTTTGGAGAGTTCTTTATGATTTTTCATGCTTTTTCGTTCGTTCTTATCGGATTTTAATTGGATTCACTTTTTACTTTTCGCTGGTATGTTTAGCGACCGAGGAGGCGAACACTAACTATGCAGAAGACCCCACTCAACAAGCGTGCGAACAAGGCAAGTCATCACACTCTTTGAACATATTGATCCTACTTTGCGAAATGATGTTGATTTCAATTACAAATTGCATTCTATACACAAATGAGTACCTATGCTTGATATACCCTGCTTTGATGTTGATTACCATTAGAATTATTCTTTGTAACCTTCGATATGATATGACCGGAGGCTAACTTCGGTAAAAATGCTTAGCCCTGCTTATACTAGATCCCTGCATACTCATGATTTTACAAAGAAGCTTTGTGCTTTGGCAACTACCTTAGGGAAGGTAGTTGAGATGCGGCCTGTGGAGACATGAGCGCCACATGGCCATGAGAATGATGAACTAAGTTTGATGAAAATTGAAAGTACTATACAGACGTTTTAGACTGGGGCGACCGGATGATTTGGGTGGATTCCGGAAAAGGCAAGTGCCGACCCTGGTCAATTAAGGACCGAGCCATGAGATAGCCGGGAAACGAGCCAGTACAACCGTACTTCTCGAATGGGTATAGACCTAGCTGACTAGATAGCCGAGCGGAGGCAGTATCCTTGCATAGATGGTTCTTTATGATGTGGTTTGTGTGATGAGGATGAGGCTGCGGCCTATGTTGTGGATGGTGAAATTAAATCGATATTAACTGAACTTAAAGATTGAGGAAGTTTTCCCTTACCCCGGGTGCGCCAGAACTCCTCTCACTGCTAAAAAATGACGGCTAGAGTGCATGAGGGCTTAAGTTCATGGAGCGGGTACTGCCAAAGTGAGGTTATCGAAAGGCTTTGCCGTGACCGTCTCATGTGTTGGGACGTAGGCTCATTTGTTGGGCTGTCGCGGAGTACGGGTAAAGTGTACATCCACTGCAGTGTGAACGAATCAATCTATTCGAATAGCCGTGCTCGCGGATATTGAGCATCGTGACAAGACTTTCGCTTGGCTAGACTTTAAACTTAAAAATGCTGGGATGGGTTTGCATGATGATTTCTATTCGCTGGTGGATCAACTTCTCGAGATGCGAGAAGGGGTGGACTCCCCAGAAAAACCATGATGAATCGGAGGCGGGAAGCCATCCTTGGAATCACGATGGATGGTAGACAGAACCGTCGTCGAATTAATGAACTATGGGACTAAAACTTGACTTGGCTAGTTGTTAGGCTTGTGAAAAGATTTATGAAAATTGGCTTTACGCAAAAGAGCCTTAGCCATTCCTTGAATAACCCTATCATATGCATCACTTCCGTGTTGGCTTGCTGAGTACGGTTGGTACTCACCCTTGCTATACGCACAAACCTTCAGATGGAGGGAATGAAGAATCGGAGGATCCTTACGCCTACTACCAGGAAGGCGAAGAAGCTAATGGCGCTTACTAGGTCTTAGTCCCCGGTCGTTGCCTGTGGCAACTGACATGCCGCTGCCTCTATTCCGCTGCCGTATCTAATTTCTGCTTTTGTGTTGTATCCGGACCATGAGGTCCTGTGGGGTGAACATTGCCTTCGGGCCTATCGTTGTAATAATTTCGTTGTAAGACTATTCGTGCATGTGCACCTGATTATTCAGTACTGTATTTCGTGGGTACCAACTACTTGATCCAGGAAAATGGTACTAAGAACACGAAAGATTCCAGTTCCAAAAATGGGGGTCCACAAGTGAGTTACGGGACCACTTCATCGCCAACTTCCAGGGCACCTTTGAAAGGCCCAGGACCCACTTCGACCTCTACAATGTCATCCAGAAGCCAGACGAGCCATTGAAGGACTACATCCGGCGCTTCTCGGAAAAACGTAACAAGATCCCCAACATTACCGACGACATCATAATCGCCGCCTTCCAGAAAGGAGTCTGTGATGAGTTGTTGATCGGAAAGTTTGGGCGTAAGCCACCGAAGACGGTAAAGCAAATGTTCGAGACAGCTAACTCCTACGCCAAATCCAATGACGCAATCAAGGCGGCGCTGCAAGATCGGCCTGACAAAAGGGACGACGAGCAGTCGGGAGGAAGCCGACATCCTAAGAAGGATAATGGCAACAACATTCAGGGCTAGAAAGATCGCAAGCGTCGGCCCGAGGACCTGGTTGCCACAACGTCCAACTCCCAACGCCGTCCCCAAATCGCGACCTATCATACGATTATGAACGCCCAGTCATCTCCTGACTCGGCGAGCAAGGCATGCCTTTCTTCAGGCTACTGATGAAAACTGACGATTTCCAGTGGACTACGGAAGCCCACAAGGCCTTTGAAGATTTTAAGGAATTTCTCATGACGCCGCCCGTCCTAGCCTCACCTCAGCCTCAAGAGCCCCTGCTACTGTACGTCTCAGCGACTCACCACGTGGTCAGCACGGTTCTTGTGGTTGAGCGTGAAGAAGAAGGACGAGTCCAGAAGATTCAGAGGCCAATCTACTTCGTTAGCGAAGTGCTGGCAGGAGCCAAAATTCGCTACCCTCAGGTACAAAAATTGCTATATGGTGTTCTGATAACCGCGAGGAAATTGGCGCACTACTTTCAGGGTCACTCGGTCACCGTCGTCACTTCCTTTCCACTCGGCGATATCATCCACAACCGGGAGGCGACTGGGCGCATCGCGAAGTGGGCCCTGGAACTGATGCCGCTAGACTTAACTTTCAAGCTGAGGACGTCTGTAAAGTCACAAGCCCTGGCGGATTTTCTGGCCGAGTGGACCGAACAACTAGAAGATGTACCTCGAGAAGACCTACAATACTGGACCATGCACTTTGACTGATCCAAGAGGATCACTGGCTTGGGAGCAGGAGTCGTGCTGATCTCCCCGACTGGGGAAAGGCTAAGATATGTCCTTCACCTCCACTTCTCCGCCTCACACAACGTCGCCGAGTACGAAGCCCTGCTGCATGGATTGCGACTTGCTGTTTCACTCGGGATACGTCGGCTGGTCGTGAAAGGAGATTCCTAGCTAGTTGTCAACCAAGTGATGAAAGACTGGTCCTGTCTAAACGACACCATGGAGGCCTACCGGCAAGAAGTTCGGAAACTTGAAAACAGGTTTGACGAACTGGAGCTATCCCATGTCCTGAGACATAACAATGAGGCAGCTGACGAGTTGGCGCAGTTCGGGTCCAAGCGAGAGGCTGCTCCAACAGACGTTTTCGTAGAGCATCTCTATGAGCCGACTGTTGCAGCAAAACCAACTCCCAACAAGCAAGCTGCAGACCAAGTCACCATGATCGACGCCGACTGGAGGACACCGCTCATCAAATTTTTAACTCAGCAAGAGCTGCCAGAAGACCGGGATGAGGCGAAACGCGTCCGGCACCGTTGTCAAGCTTATGTCATGGTAGATTCTGATTTATACAAGAGGAGCCCTTCTGGGGTCCTAATGAGATGCATCACGCCTGATGAAGGACGACAACTACTCCAAGATATCCACTCGGGTATATGCGGAAGTCACGCGGCAGCACGTACCTTGGTGAGAAAAGCTTATAGACAAGGCTTTTTTTGGCTTACGACGGTTTCCGACGCCGACAAAGTCATCCGAACTTGTGAAGGTTGCCAGTTCTTCGCCCGGCAGAGCCATGTCCCAGCCTAAGAGCTACAAACGATTCCATTATCCTGGCCATTTGCGGTATGGGGCTTGGACATGGTCGGTCCTTTCAAGAAGGCCCCAGGAGGATTCACGCATTTGTTTATCGCAATTGACAAGTTTTCCAAGTGGATCGAGGCTAAGCTGGTTGCTACGATCACCGCTAACAAGGCACGAGACTTCATCCTCAACATCATACATCGGTTTGGCGTCCCAAACAGAATTATAACAGATAACGGGACTCAATTCACTGGAGGCATCTTTAAGGAATTCTGTGAAGACTTCGGCATCAAAATCTGCTATGCATCGGTCGCACATCCCAAAAGCAATGGACAAGTTGAGCATGCCAACGACATGGTTCTTGAAGGCATCAAGGCCCGAGTGTTTGACCGACTAAATCCTTGTGCCGGCAAATGGGTCCAAGAGCTCCCCTCGGTTCTATGGTCTCTACGGACTACGCCCAGTCGCTACCGGCCAAACTCCTTTCTTTTTGGTCTATGGGGCAGAAACCATGCTGCCGAACAAAATGGAGTATGAATCTCTACGAGTCCGCAGCTTCAACGACGAGTGCTACGATCAGGACCGAGTGGACGATCTGACCCGACTGGAAGAAGCCTGAGAGGCAGCCCTGATCCAGACGGCAAGATATCTTCAAGGACTTAGACGATACCATAGTCACAATGTTCGGGCGCGAGCTTTCATTATCGGCGATTTGGTTCTATGCAAAATCCAGACCACCAAGGACCGTCACAAATTATCTCCACTATGGGAAGGGCCATATATAATTGCTGAGGTGACTCGGCCAGGAGCATATCGACTCGGCGCCAGAAGCACTCGGCACCAGAAGCACTCGACCAAAGAGTTGTTTGGCTGTATGCTATCTTGGTTTGAGTCAAAGTTGTCTCGTCAACTGCAAAGGACTCGGGGGCTGCTGTGGAGATTATGGCAATCGGATATCCACATGGCAAGCTTATCCGACTGAAGATAGGGATAGGTTACACCTGCCAATTATGTAAACCAACTATGACTTGGGTGTTGATGAAGCGTGTTGATGAAGCGTGTGCCAAGAAGCGTGTTGATGAGAAATTTCTCTCACGCGTTGGCCTGGGAGATTTGCTTAGCTCCAGTGCAGGTCCTTCTCGACTGCCTGTGCAGTACAGGGCGTGCCAGTTGGTTTGATCTATTAACCAACAAGAAAAAATAAAGACATATGCGTTAAGGGTTAAGTTAGATCCTACTGGATCGGCTGTGAGAGTCAATTTACATATATATGCTATCTCGGAGTGCATTTAAACTAAGTGACTAGAATAGATCGGCTACGCCGAAACAGTATTAACCACTTAATCCAAATATACAATGGGATAATAAATATATGCCTTAATAGCCTAGCCGATACCGTAAGGCTAACTGTGAATCGGCTAGTACTCCGACTCATCTTATGAAAAGATATTGATCTAAGCTAAATACACTAAGTCTAGATCAGTCGGGCTGTCGGCTGTGGCTGACAGGCTGATTCTGGCTTAGGGCATTTAACTGGAGCAAGATTTTAATATAAGAGGCAGCTTTAATAAATCTGATAGTAAATATACCAAAAGAATGTTAAAACAGATAAGGCCGGCTGAAACCCTGGCACTGTCTCCAAACATATACATCTAACCGAATAGATCACAAGAGCTCTAAAAACGACTTAATAGGTCAAATTGATGCAGCATTAAGTATAAAAAGAACAATTAGATCTACTCTAGCTGATGTAAAACCCCTCGAGACTGTGGATATCGCATATAACCTAGGCCAACCCTTAGGTCTAGCTCTATCGGCTACTGATTCTTTAACAGAAACAGGCTGATGTCAAGACAAATCTAAACATCGTTCTAGATTATATGTGATATATGATAACTAGCGCAACATAAATCATTGAATCTAGAGTATCATAGCGATGGAAGCACTAAATTCAACGAGATACACCACTAATGACGAACATTTACCTTAATCGGGGATTGAAACGATGCAGCCCGAAGCCGGATCAAGTGTTCGTCTGAAGAAAATAGGAGGCGATGCGCCGAAAGTTGTATTGATAGTGTGTGTAATGTTGTTTACAGGGGTCTCGGGTCCTATTTATACCCAAGAATAACATTATCCGTACAAACCACGGTTTCTATCTAATCTACTATTTGAAATACGACAATATCCCAGGATATAGTCCCATGTTGCATTACAATAGAAAATCTAAACAAATTTCTAATTTATAGATACAATTGTCGTTATAGGACCCTATCCATAGATGGCAATACCTTTTAATGCGCAATTTGGGAACCAAATCTTCTATTTATCTTTAAGCACCTTCATCGGAAACGGTCTTATCTTCTTCTCTGACTCAGCATCGGCTATCGGCTATCCTTGTCCGACTCAACCTCAGCCGATTGGCCTCGTAGCCGATTGTATCGCAGCCGACTTGACCTCTGTTCTTCTGATCCGATTCTGTTTCTATCTCGGCAGGGACTTAGGGATTTGGTTACCAAATTAAGCCGTTAACACATGCCCCCCAATTCCATGATAAGATAATATCGCGGATTTGTTGCTATTCCAAATTCCCACTCTTTTCGACATAAACCGTTTCGGCTACCAAAAGAATATTCTTTAAATACCATCCCCGTGGCCACCGCACGTGTCACATTGCCACAAACAAACAGCCACCTCAGCAACCCTCGAGTTCTCCAGCGACCTCCCGGGTGACCTCGGTGACCTCGAAGCCCTCATCTTCTCCGGCGAACCCTAAGAGGCGACAACCCCCAGCAATGGTTTCTCCAAGCGCTCCTTCCGCCGCATCACAACAGCCACCGTACCCCGAGGTAAGTTCATCGGCTTCATTCCCTTTTTCCTTCCGCGATTTAGTTCTTGCCTCTTCATGATTCCTTGTTTCTTTCCTCATTCTGTAGCACTTAACAAACCAAATCGCAATCCCTAACCTAGCTCATCAGAACCAATACTTCCTAGGGCCGATCGGAAATTTGGACCCGAGTGAAATAATAAACGCAAAAACCGATCAGATCCCCTTTAGGTTCTCAACCCCCAATCTATCATATTGGACCAGCGCCTTCAAATCATGGCCATCAATTGACAACTCTTGGCCAGCCTGGTTTTTAAGGATGTCGGCTAGAAAAAGGACACACTGGACCGAGCTTGGAATAGCTCAGTCCTTAGAACTGACAATAACCGACATGCCCAAGAATGAATCCCTTCTATCGGCTGCTCACTATTTTTGGTCCGACACACTCAATGCTTTCCTATTTAGACAAGGGCCGATGACCCTCACTCTGATGGATGTGGTGACGATAACCGGCTTGGACATCACTTCCATGGTCAACCCAAGTAATCTTTAGCGCAAGTGCCAACATAACTTCAAGACCAAAAGCATCGTCGGCTGGAGCGGCTTTATTTCTATGAACATGAAGGATGGGCCGATCTCGGACAGGGAGCACACCGCCTTCCTCCTTATGTGGTTAGAGAAATTTGTATTAAATTTGTATTCTTTTGATCTAGCTGCGGCCCAACTAGCAACTGGCAGCACATAGCCGAAGCCCTAGTAGAGAAAAAGAATATCCCCTTAGGCAAGTACCTATTGGGTTATGTATACCAAGTCTTGGGTTCGACTTTGGCTCGGCTGGCCACCAAGCAATCTGTCAGCACTGGGGGCCCATGGTGGCTGTTGCAGCTCTGGCTCAACATACATTTGTACAAGATAGCCGAACTGCCTGCTCCCCTTCAAACTGAGTTCCCAATGATAGAGCTGAGGATTGTGGATGAGGAAGAAAAAACCACTCAGCGGCCGACGTCCTATGGTGAGGCTGCTTCAACCTACCCAGGCTCAAAACTGACAGCCGAAGACTTCACATAATGGTTTGATCGGCTGTACAGCGGCTTTCCAAACGCCTCCAAAATCTGGTTTGCTTATGAAGACTTCATCGAACTCGAACAGCCAGATAATCTTCGACTAGATGAGCTCGATTCAGAAGAATACACGGCGCCGAGGGAAATCTTTGTTACTGCTATCACCCCTTGCATCCTCCCCGTCAGCATTCATCAAGGCCGCAGTGTCACCAAAACTTACGAGTTTTATCACCCTATGGTGGCGGCGAGACAGTTTGGAACAGGCCAGGTGCCCATCGTCTTATGGTTTGCCGATAAGATCTAGCCGAAAGGGAGAATCGAAGGCAACATAATGATGCTTCGGCTACTTTAACTCCCAACTCCTCCTCTCGGTAGCATGAACAGAATCAACCTGGCAATAACCAGATCGCCGATCTTCAACCAGTGGTGGGGCGAGTGGAAACAACATATGTTCCACCAATCGACCACGATGTTTCTGACCATCGTCGACCCCGACAGAGTTCCATCGGTAAGCACATCTCTCAGCTCTTGTTTATTCACCGGTTATTACTCATATCATCGGCTAACCATAATTTTCTTCTACTGTAGACAATCGATGATTCCCCTCCCCCAGTTAGCCGAAGCAGGGTGGTGATCAACTACATGCTCGGCATCCTGCCAAATGGGTGTGGGCTGGTGCCATCCCCAATCGGCTTCAATGCGCCGAAGGTGGGCACGCTACTTCACGGCCGAACCCGTCAGCCGCTCCGTCGGACAAAGAGGGTCCAACCATCGGTTGCTGCTACTCCGGCTGCCGAAGCGAGAAAAAGGGCGGCCAAGAAGGTGAAGCGAGCCGCAGTCGATGACGACTTGTCCCTAGTTGATCCGGTCGTGGATGCCTTCTTGGCTCAAGAAGTGGAGGACGAAGAAGTTGCAGATGCTATTGATGAAGCCGCAGCCGATTCCAACTCGGAAAAGTACATCGCGACTCCGTCAGCCGATGAGAGCAGCATCCATAAAACTTCAAGCCCTCCGAGGCGTCCTACTCGGCCGATAATGGTAAGTAACTTCACACTTCTTTCCCCTCTCTAAACCACTCATCTGTATTTACTCACGCCTTCTCTGCATCTTTGAATCGGTAGAGAACTAAACGCGTGACCATGAAGAAATCGGCTCCCCTACGATCAGTAAGTCCCCATCTTCATGCTTCATGTATTATTTAGCCGATTCCTAACTAATTCTCTCTACAGTCACCACGCGCGCCAACGCCTGCCCCCCAGGAATCAAGTGAGCGTACCCAGTCGGCTGCAGGCAGTGGCCAGGTTGACGAAGAAGTCACTTCGGCTGCGGGTGGTGACCAAGCCAACACGGAACCTACTCCGGCTCCGATGCCCACAGTAAGTCTCGCTTAACCTCATCAGCTGATTTGATAAGTTCGTTACTTCTCTAAACCATCGCTTTCTTTTTGCAGAATATAGCCGATCTCTTGGGCTTCGACTTGTCGGAGTTTGAAGATCCTGACGAAGGAGGCGAGAGGGCACTGGTGCCGCTCAACGCAGACCTCAAAGCGGCTCTAGCCGATATCGACAATCGGCTAGAGATCCCTCTAGACGCGCTGGTAGCCGACTGCGGCCCAATCCGCGCTCGGTTCAAGGAAATTCAGAGCCAGCTGCCAGACGCAGTGGTCGACGCGATCGTCCCGGCCATCTTTCTAGAGGCATACCAAGTAAAGTATGAGCGAGCCCAGCAACGCCTTCTCAGCCTCCACGAGTCACAAAACTGCTTCAAGAAGACGTACTTAACGCCACAGCCTGAACCACAACCTCAACCGCAGTCCGACTACGATAGGACTATTTGGAAGGCTGCTGTCAAGGCGAAGAGAATGGGCAAAGATGTACCCCAGCTCGGTATGCAGCCTCAAAAACCTCTGGAGTTCAGCACAGTTCCAAATGTTAGAACAGAGTTAAGACAGTTTATGAAATCTGCTGAAATTTCAATGGATCAATTACATGGCCGTGCTGCCCTAGCGAAGGCTCCGCTGAAATACAAGTTCAAACTTGGAAAGCCTCTTGTAAAGCCGGATCAAGTGAAAAAGCTACCTATACAGATGTACCGCTTCCACAAGTGGTACATGCAAGAATCTAGCAAGGGTGGAGAGATGGTAACAGGCAGATTATTCACTGCACTATTTCTTCGATGGAGGTGACCACTTCTATATCCAATTCGAAGACATATTCGACCTGCACCAGCTTGATGCCCTCGACGTCTCACTTCTAGCCACGCAGGTTCTGTAAGTATCGTTCTGTTATTTCGTTTCTTACCTCCTTGTATTTAGCTGACTAAAATTCTTTTTAACCATTGTAGAATGGCGATCCAATACTGCAACAAGCACGACTATACCAAACATGGATTCATTGATCCACGCAAAATCAACGGCGTATTGGTTGATCAATTTCCAGATCCAACAGTGGACAACATATACAATGCGCTGGTGCAGAACCACTTCCGGTCGTTTATCCTTCTGCCCTACAACACTGCGTAAGTTTTTCCTTCCTTCCGTACCGATTTCAATCCCGTGCATACATAAATTTTCATATGTGTTATCTAAACCAATTTACAGATTCCACTGGGTTCTGTTAGTAATTGACATGGATCACTCGCGGATCCATGTCTTTGACTCAATGGATAAACCAGAGTCTACGTACTCAAAGATATTTGAACTGTTTAATAGGTAATGCCATATGTCTTACTTGCTATTGTATATATGCGGTTCTCGGATAATTACTAGCTAACTTTCAACTGCACGTAGGGCATGGGAATGGCTTCGGGCGAATGTTCATGGAAATTAAAAAGATAAGCTCTCTGTTAGGATGAACTTTCCAGTGAGTAACATGCTCCAAAGTTGTTTTGAATCATTACTTTGTTTTAAAATATGAAATATATATTAAATCTATCGTCGTTTCTCCTTTAGTGTGCAAAACAGTCGCAGAGCACCAACTTATGCGGATACTACGTCTGCGACTATATTCACCGCTTTGTGACCGATGTCACAACTATCGACGATATAGATGTACGTATAACAGCCATTCATACATTATGTCTCGATTTCTTATTCACTTCATATATTTATTTTTCGTTTATTCGAATTAATGACAACTTATGCGAGTAAGAGACAACCTCCCCCACGAGACTTTCATACAAGCTGCTCAGGAAGAATTGATGGGATTTATAAACGAGCAGATCATTGATCCCGTAGGGGAGTTCTACTTTCATTTAAGTAACTTAACCACTAGATCCACAAAATAGACAATTTTTTGTAACATACAAAATATATGTGGATATTGTACATATATGTACATATTTTGGTAATATATGTATATATTTTCTTTCTTAAGTTCATTTATATGTGTGTAAATTATATATTTATACATATATGTGCATGTTGCATATATATGTATAAATATATGTGTGTAAAATATGTATGCAGCAAGCTAGCAGCTATAGCGGAAGCAAATTAAAAAAAATAAAAAAACCTGTAGTCCCGCTTGGTGTTACCAACCGGGACTAAAGATGCATCTTTAGTCCCGGTTATTTTAACCGGTACTAAAGATGGTGATCTTTAGTCCCGGTTTCACAACCGAGACAACAAGGGTTACCAACCGGGACTAGTGTGGGTTTCTCCAACAGTGTAGGTAAAGATGTTGAGAGATGGTTTAGTTATCACAAATTATATGTGATAGGCTTTCTTTGTTGCTTTGTCTTGGTGGCTCGTTGTAACCCTATATGGCTCTTTATTTCGTGATGAATTATATGGTTTGTAGCCTTCCACTATGGGAGGCTCTCGGCAAAGGGCAACAAACTCTTGGCGAAGTCTTTGTCGAGTGTTACACTCGACATACCTCACATGGTAAACTTCTTCATGATAAACAACTCTTTGCCGAGTGTTTTCTTGTGACACTTCTTCATGGTGCAGCACGTTGCCGCTTTGGGCGTTGACCTTGACCGCTGCTTGCTGACTTCTTGTAGAAAAAGGCGCATGAACATTGCACCACAATGTCCTAGCTAGTAAGCCAGCCAATTTGATGGCTCACAAGGCCACAACATGCAATTTGATGGCTCACAGAGCCAATAAACACAAGCTCCTCCAATTCGTCAACAATTTGAAACGCACAAAACGTTGGCAGGAGAGAAAGGAGAAAGAGAGAAGCAGGGTTAGGGTTTACTCCGATGGGTAGCTGGGTCAGCTGTCACACCTGGCCCTGTCATATGAGGTGCTCTTTTTCTGTTTAGGCTAGTCTTGATCTATGATGTTTTTCCTTTTTAAATCGTTAGATATCAAACGGTTTAAGATGACTTATCATTACGTATGGGTAAAGTATATGTTCTGATTCCTAAATTGTTTTATACGTATGGGTGAAGTATATGTTTTGATTCCTAAATTGTTTTATGTAAACCTACAATAATTTTAATGTTAAACTCATCGATAAGTCCGACTAAGATATCAAGCATATATTTTTTAACAATTAGAGATCGAGCAGTCTTAAACGGTTTTTTAAGCATTATGGTTTATTACTGTCCTTCCACGTTTGATTCGAGCACTTTAATGTTAGCCGGCCAGCTGTAACACTTATCAACAAATGTATATATATCCAGCTATATTGTATAATCTTGCATTTACTTCAAGATCCTTGCTAGTAGGAAAAACTATACTTGGAATCATTTTATCACACAATTAATTCCAATGATTTGGAAACGGCTATCCTACTATATATACTTACTAAAAGAGATGAACCAGATGCAGGCATGTATATCTCCATTCAAATTAACAGCTAGCATGACAGCACACGTGATGCCATACTGCATGGCACACGTGGCGTCCAGCCATAGGCCACGACCGCCTATTTAAGCATGCATCAAGAACCTCTCCTCTCTTCACTCGACATGGCCGCCTTTCGCATCGCCGTAGCTCTACTACTCCTGCTTCTTCCGGCGTGGCCGTGGCCGGCGAGCCGCCGTATTCGTGCGGGCCACCGCCGTCATCGTCGCTGGCGGCGCAGGGGCAGCAGCAGCAGCAGCGGTTCTGCGACGCGCGGCTGACGGCGGAGCAGCGCGGCGGACCTGGTGGCGAACCTGACGCTGGCCGAGAAGGTATCCCAGCTCGGCGACCGCGCTCCCGGCGTGCCACGGCTGAGCGTGCCGGCGTACGAGTGGTGGTCGGAGGGGCTGCACGGGCTGTCCATCTGGGGCCGTGGCATCCGCTTCAACGGCACCGTCCGCGCCGTCACCAGCTTCCCGCAGGTGATCCTCACCGCCGCGGCGTTCGACGTCGGGCTGTGGCGCCGCGTCGGCGAGGCCGTCGGCGCGGAGGCGAGGGCGCTGTACAACATCGGGCAGGCCAACGGGCTGACCATCTGGTCACCGAACGTGAACATCTTCAGGGACCCGAGGTGGGGCCGCGGCCAGGAGACCCCCGGCGAGGACCCTGTCACGGCGAGCAGGTACGCCGCGGCGTTCTTGACGGGTTTGCAGGGGATTGGGGAGGGATCGCCGGAGACGACGACGACGCTGCAGGCGTCCGCGTGCTGCAAGCACGCCACGGCGTACGACCTCGACTACTGGAACAACGTCGTGCGGTACAACTACGATTCTAAGGTGAGCTATTGTGTCAAATGGATCTTTCACCTACTGGGATCTTTGCGCATCTTATGATAAACTCACTCCGTTTTTAAATATACGTCCCTTATAAATATATGACCATTCGTCTTATAGAAAAATAATTAAGTCATACTTAAAGGAAAAATATACGTCACTTGTATTTGACCATTCGTCTTATATAAAAATAATTAAGTCATGCTTAAAGGAATTTGACGATAAATCAAGTGACAATAAAATAAATAATAATTATATAATTTTTTTAAATAAAATAAATGATCAAACATATTTTAAAATATCAACAGCGTCATATATTAAAAAATAGAGGAAATATGGATCATATCACCTGTTTGTCGAATATTTTTAACCATTTTATAACTTTTTGGTGGCATAGAAAAAGAAAGGACGTCTCCTCGAGTGAAAAAACACTTCGACATGGAAATGGAAATGCTATTCTGCAGACAACCACATGCTGAGGTGCCTGCTCGATTAAACCCATTTTTATTTTTTTCCATGTGATGTGGAAGTTACTACAAATCGGGCGCCCGATTTGTTTTCCTAAAATCGGGCATTGTTTCATCTGTTGCATAAAAATGTTTCAGTCCTGAAAATAGTGAAACACAATCAAATCATACAATAAAACATTTTGGTACAGTGTATGAAACAATGGTTCCAAATATATTGAAACATAAAACACATCCGAGTATGTTGAAAAAAGAATGAAACACCATCAAAAACCTCACAGCAATATTTCAATTTAACTAATGAAATATCAAACTACATAGGCTGAAACATCAAAACAATTCGAGAGAAAAAACTAGATCTATCGGGATGCCGCCGTGGGTGAGGATGTGCAGCGCTGAGCTCGGCCACAACCACCGTCGCTATATGTCGTTGCCTCCACAACATCTTTCCTGATGCTTGCCACCATGCCGCCGTCGCGTGCCATCCCCGGATACCATGGCATCATCGAGCGCCACCATCGAGTACTGTCCCCTTCACCTCCCCAAGCTTCTATGGATGGATGCTCACAAGGTGGACACGTCACGTGTTCAGGTGAGAGTTTGAGATGAAGAGATATGGGTGGAATTAGTGGATACATGATAGGGATGGGTTGAATTAAGATATAAGGTTTTCTCATTTTGGATTACAGCTCATAGGCTTAAGAGTATCACCAACAGTCCACCCAAATTTTTTCCCTAAAATTAAATAGATAAAGGATCACCCATCTAAATAGGGCACTCATACCTTTTCAGATCATACCCAAATCTCCCACCTAAACATAAATTTTGAAATTTATGTGAGAGCCTTCTCCATTTGGGTGATGGGAGAGTCTCCTTCATTTGGGTGACCAGAAATCCAATTTGAGTGATCATCTACTTTAGATGATGGTTTAAGTGATTTGTTGGACCATATTTTTTTATAAAAACACCCAAATTTAATATAGAGTATCCTTTGGATGAGCTGTTGGTGATGCTCTAAGGGTTCCCATTGAAACGGGAGATTCGATGGTTCAGTTTTTAGCATATTTGATTTTATTTTTTTAAAGACTTACAAAAATAATTTTAGGTTTCGAAAAATTGCATTTCTAATCGCTTCCCGCCCTCTGGGAGGGCGAGATTTAAAAACCACCCTCCTAGAGGGCGTTTTTGCCGACGTGGCAGACGGCCGTTGGGCGCCGTCTGCCGCGCGGTGGCCATTATGCAATTTGCCCCCTTGCCGCCCTCGGCAAGGGCGGTTTTAACCTGTAGCAACAGGGGGCCGCCTGCAAAAGGGCGCCGCCCTAGCTTTTTTGTAGGCGGCCCCCTTGCTGCCCTTCCAGAGGGCGGTTTTATCCTGTAGCCACAGGGGGCCACCTCAAAAAGGGCGGTCACCCTGGCTTTTTTGCAGGCGGCCCCTTGCCGCCCTTCCAGAGGGCGGTTTTTTCCTAGATGGCCTCCACAGTAAACCCTACCCCTAATTGGCCTCTACGAATCGATTTTTTCCCCACAATTCGTCCATAATTTGTATTTTTGCAAATCTAAAGGAAGTTTGGCCATGTTATTTTGAAATAAAGTAGAGGACAACATGTATAATATTTAATAGGTTTTGTCCGAGTTAAGTAATATTATAAATTGGGCAACAATAGCTACATAACTAAGAGTTCGCCTCGTAGCTCAGCACTGTACACAGTCATTTATAATTTATCGTACATATGTTGTTTGCATTATCTGTGATCATAACAAATCGTTTTAACCAAGTTAACTTAGAAGAAATTGTTAAGCAGTTGTGTGCCACAATGTTGCATAACTCATCATATATGGATGATACAACACATGACATATGTTTCATAAGAATTATTGCACGTAATTAAATCACGGAACATATTCCATGCATACATGATACAACTTAATAGGACCCGAGGAGTCGAGGGTCGGCTTTCCTATGGAACCTTTCTACGCCATTTTAGCTTGTCTTCAATTTTCTCTTTCCTTCTCGGCGTTGTACTCCTTTTGTGTTTCGCATTTAGTTACTTTTAGGTCGTTATATTGGGGAATAACATTATCGATCCACATAGTGAATTCGCACCTCCTTGGGAAGCCCTGGTAAAGAAACACATGTAATCAGTTAGAGTGACACTAGAGTTAAGACGTTAGCGAGATTGATAAAATGAAAGACATACAACGAAGTCGTTGTCTAAGTTGGGGCAAATGAAATATCTTCGGCCATATGTTCGTGGTTCAAAGGAGGTAACCATCTTGCAACGATCCCTACAACCGCACCTGGGATGCTCCGACCATTTAGGAAAACCTAGTGGATTGTTCCTCCAATCTAAGTTTGCGATTTTGACTCGATGTTCGTACTCCATCCATGCCTGAATGAATTGTTCGGTCGACTCAGGTTGTGTTACCGTCGGACTGATGGAAGCTGGTCTAACCGTATCGATCCATCTCTTCGAATAGTCACTGACGTACATCTTCCTGGTTGCACATTTGTGATGTTTGGGGTTAGAAAGTGAAACAAGTGAATAGGTTAACCAAGAAAAAATGATACTCACGACAAAATCGTCATCCACAATCTCGGGACACACGAAGCATCTTTGTCCTCTAGTTGCATGTCTAATGGACCTTACCACCTGGCAACGGAGACCACAATGGCATTCTGGACGTTCCCGCCATGTGGGTAGTGCGAGCTGATCCATAGGCCAATCCAAAGCTTCAGCACCAACTCGACGTTGGTACTCATCCTTCCGTCGAAGGTAGTCCGACCTTTTTTCACTTAGTGGGTAGGACCGTGTTGCATCGGTTCGTGCGTTCTCCATATCTATTCACTCAACGAAGTTGCAGACCCGACGATATGCCTGCGTAATGTGTTAACATGATGTACTATCCAGATAAGTGTTTTCTGTGTTAAGAATTTGTAGTAGAAAGCATTGCAGATAAGACATACCCGATCCATGTTGGCGCATTGGAAGAATCGCCTCCCCGGGTTTCAGCGCTGAGGGACGACGTAAGTATGCAGGCATCCCCACAATGGCATAACGGAGGATCACACACCATAGTGGAATGAAACCACCCAAAGGATGAAGTTGCCAGTTGAGATGCTCAGCAAAGTGTAGGAAACTGAAAGAAGATATGCAGAGCTCGTATTCGGATCGAAGTAATATATAGTGGAGGGAAAAAGCATCCGCACAAGCTGAGTGGGGATGCCTTCACGCGCCGAAAGGTTACAACGATGTATCGTGTAGGTTTGTCATGGGGCAAAAGCTGATAGGGACGAATCGTACATGTCTGTCGCACGCCGAAAGTTTTTTTGTAGTTTCTATGCGTATCCTCTAGCGGACGCAATGGATGGTTCTCGTGACATGTGAGTGCGACGAACGGACAGAGTTATATACATAAAGCGAACACAAAGTAAATAAGTGCCTTTATTACAAAATGTATAACGCATAACCTACTGGCGAGGCCTCTTACCCCTAGCCCTCCTAGCCGACGCCCTAACGTGCCCCTGAGAGTACGTCAGCCTGTCAGGGGGCGCGGCACGACTAGCACGGACATCCGGTGCCGGCGTCTCCTGTGGCTGGTCCTGGCTCTGTAGTAGTGGTGCTCCACCAAGCTGCGAGGTGCCGATAATGTCCTGATCTGGGTCCTCCAGGTCGTCGAAGTCTCGCTCGTACCTGACCCCCCGTCACCCGCACCGGATCCGCCAGCCTACGATTATGATGCCCCCGAGCGGAAAATCCCCGTCGAGTAGAATCCTCCTGGATGTAAGCAATGTGAAGCATCAGTCATTAAAACTAGTAAGTTTGTAGTGCTCGTCGGCCGATGCTTGTTCACCTCGCGGCTGACTGAATGGACGAGGAATGGGGGAACTGCTCGCTACAGCAAAGCCCGCAGTGCTCGGCCGAGTCACGAAAGGAAGGGATCAGCGATCCACTCACGCCAGCCATATCTGCTGTCGGCATCATCGGACCTAGAGGCATTCGGTTTGTTATATCATTGTTAAGGGTTGCCACAGTGAAAATGAACGGAACTAACCTGTTGAGGCACCAGCACCATGTGATGTCGATCCTAGTGTCAGGCCGCATGGACGTGGATCTGTAGCAGCCGACAAGGTATCGCGTCCACAGCCGAACGACAGGAGAAGACGCGCAAGATCGAACGCATCTTCGTCTGCATTCGCTCGAACGTCAACCTCTGCTCCACTTCATTCAGGCGCAGACCTGCGTCCAACCACAGCATCACCGTGTTGATGTCGGCATTCATGGCCCGTGTGGCGTCGGCCTATGAAAATCAAAGTAAATTAGGTTCATCTCTCTAATCCATGGAAGGTGTTTTACGAAGGTGTTAAGCCCGAGAAAGAATGACGTACCCCCTTGAAGTAGTCCTAGTCTCGGTGCGTGGGGTAGGTGTCCGTGACGCCTGCCTGGTGCTGCTGCGGAGCAGCCGGTGTGAAGGTTACGCAGACACGCGTTCGTGGTAGATACCACCGAAGGTAAGCAGTGTAGTTCTCCTCCGAGTGGGGGAAGAGCTCGGCAATCACCTCCTTTGTGGCTAGCAACCTGTCCGCCACGTACGGGGCCAACCGTGTTTCCCATAGGGTCCTTGCCTGCTGTCCCCGTCGAGTCAAGCTGCATGGTAGATAATGGTGCCAATAATTCCAAAGCATTCGAAACAATAGAAGTAATGTTCAAAGCAAAGTACTCACTGGTGGTCCTGGGTGGGAACGGGAGTCGGTACGTCTACTGGAAATCCCTGACGCAGTCCGAACTGCCTCATAACTCGGTATGGGCAGTGAGGCTCGACGCAAAGGTCGAACATCATCGGGACCACCGTCAACCAGTATGGCGAGTCGCGCGTGCACAACGAAGAGAGGCCTAGAGGAGCTCTAGCGGCGACCGCCTGCTGCGTGTACGTCTCTCACACTACGTCCGAAGGCTGTAGACGGTCGAACTCGAATACAAAATCTGGGTAGCTCCGTCTGACCTGGACGTGGGCGTCCTCCAGGCCTTGGAATAGCTTTTGTTTTGCCCTCCAGGCCTTGGAATAGCTTATAGTATACTTGAATTTGTTTTCAATGCGCCTAATAATGGAGCACGGTTCAAAGTCCATGTTACTAACAACATCATTGTATATCTCACCGGCAACAAAAGCTGAGGTGATGTTGCGGTGATACTTATCCACCCCTGGCAACCAACATGTGTGCTCACCAACAATACTCACTTTCCAATAGTAAATCCATTTTCCCTTATATGCATGAATGCGCCACGGACAATCATCCTTTATGCACTTCACATCATACACATAGTTCGTAGACTTCACCACCCTAAACTCTCTATGCAAGGAGACCCCCCAATGCTTCACCACATCTTTCATTTCTTCCTTATGAGCATACCTAGCACCTTGGATTATCTCGTTATTCTTGTATTCATATGATACCTGCTGCCCCTCTGAGATAACAAGTTGAGAGAAATCAGCTTTTGTCCAATCCACGGGCATAACATCTTCTTCCTCGTCCAATGATTCATCGTCTTCCGCTTGCTCATTTCCAAAATCCTCCCTCTCTATTTCTTCAACAATTGCTTCGATTCTTTCCCCCTCATCCGCCACGTCAATCGCCTCCTCCAAGCTTGCTTCATTACCGCTTGTTCGCATCGATGGTTCAACATTCTCCACGACATTGCTAGGACCTTCACCATACCTTGTTTGCACTGTATTGCTGCTATCGATTTCGTGCAATGCCACAAAAATAACAAGGGACCAGGACCTTTCAAATGTCATGTCCACATAACGTCTCCATGACTCAGTGTTATCTATAGGCATAAGTTCCCAATAATATCCTTCTGTTGCACGACTTACTACAATGGATAGAGACATTGTATTCACTCTTGTATCCACTTTAAATCCACGTAGCAACCAACTATAGACTGACTCAAATGTTTTATCGGCTGGCCTATCGATGCCCTTCGATTTCATCCTAAATTCTGACATATCAACACCATCTGCACCATATCTAACGTTGCCTTCACCGTGAACTATCTAAAATATGACCTTACTTGCCATTGTGCCTGACAAACACATTGAAACTGAGTTTTGTCCATACTACGAATATGATGCTTAGATAAATCTGTGCCTACGTTAATTTCTTTAACAATATGTTCTATGTTTTACATTTAAAAATGTATCAGATCGGTTTGTTCATGTAGATCTACCGTCAATCGTTCATATTTTCTATATATGTTCATCCAAATCTGACAAATTTCCTAATCTACATCATAGTGCTTAACATCTATTCACATAATATACACATAGATCCATACATATTCTACCTAAGTTGATCTAAATTAAATCATCTAGTTCAAACTCCCTAAATTAAATCATGTCCTATTTTATAAATAAACAACTAAATATTAAATAACTATTCAACTATTAAAAACATGCATTTTTAATAATATTACATTTACAAACTAACTAACAAAAAAATGTAAGACGGGATATTGCATTTACGGGATGGAGTACACAATCCGACAGGGCTTCGCCGTTCTCCTTACTCTTCCTCACCCCTCTCTCTCTTTTTTTCTGGATTTGTGAGGCTGCATATGAGGCCAAACTCGCTGGAAGGACGGCTTATATATGTCTCGGCCAAAAACCTTCCTCTGCAAGGGTGGCAAGGGAGCCGCCTGCAAAAAAGCCAGGCGGCCGCTCTTTTGCAGGCGGCCCCCTGATGCTTTAGGTTAAAACCGCCCTTGCCGGGACGGCAAGGAGGCAAATTGCAAAATGCTTGCCGCGTGGCGACGGCGCCTTACGGCCGTACCCCACGTTGGCAAAAATGTCCTTAGGAGGACGGTTTTTAAATATCGCTCTCCCAGAGGGTGAGAGGTGACTAGAAATGCAATTTTTCGAAACCTAAAATTATTTTTGCAAATCTTTTAAAAATAAAATTAAATATGCAAAAAATAAAATTCCAGATGTGTTCGGGTGTGGCTCTCGATTAGTGGGCTTTCGTCAGGCGCCCGCACGGGAGCGTTTTCCCGCCTGCTTTCCTCTTGTGCGTGTGTTTCTTTCTTTTTTGGACCATCGTACTTGTGTTCCTTTTCGGCTTGCCTACCTCTCTCCCCTATTCTTCGAGTGGGCTCGATCACTTGCACGAGCGGGCCTTTCTTTTTTTCTTTCTAGGTAGTGTTTCTCCTGTTTTTTTTCACTTGTTTTGCAGTACTAGTCTGTTCATGTTTGTTTATTTTGCGGATTCATGGGCTATATGTGTGCATGGTTTCTTTATTTTGGCTCATTTGTTTTTCTGACATGCGTTGGGTTTAAATTTGTTTTAGGTTAGACAACCGTGGCCCAATAAAGAGGTTCTGCATTTTTTATTTATATTTAATTCAAATATTTATATGTAGAAAATTTTCTATATAAAATATTTATATATAAATTTTATATGCCAAGTATTTTTTATTATTACCAAAGTTTTTTATACAAAATATTTTTATGTATAAAGTTTATCTCGTATATCTTTTGTCAATCTATAATCTATATCTATAATCTACAACTATTTATAAAGTAAGTAGTGTTTCTACCAAAATTTTCGTTCGCGTAACTATTTTGAAAAAACCCCTTAAGTGTTTATAAAATTAACCTGTAGTCCCAATGCTAAAAAAAAGAAAGAACTTGGATGAAAAAAGACCTCCTGCACCCCTTTCGCCCGTCCCTATCCGCGTCGCGCCTGCGCCCCTCGTCCCTCCCGTCGCTGGACGGAGCTCCCGCGCTGCGCTTGTGCCCCTCCGTCTCGTCCTCATCCGGGCCGTGCCCCGACTTCACCCGTTACAACGCATAGGCACAGTTGCTAGTATAGATAAAAACAAGTATGTCTTTTCTTGTCACTCACACATGGGTCAAATAGAGAAGGAGACCAACTAGTTAGAGCATATGCAACAGCTGTTCAATATCCTCTAAAATCCCTATTTTTAACTAATTTAAACGAAATTTATCTTCCAATAGATTGCCTATCTCATTCTAAAAAAAATTTGGTTTCCTTTTTCATCATTTTCGTTCTTCATAAATAACTAATCGATCCGACGCCTAATATCAATTTTGCACCATTGCTATTATTCCGCGCGCATGTTTTTGATGTGATGCGCTTGGCCCTGTTCGTCCCCCGCCGCCGCATCCTCCCCCGCCTCCTCTACCACCGCCGCCCCTCCTCGACCCCTCCTCGTATATGGCCGCCGCATCCTCCACCGCCTCAGCCTCTCCCCTTTGCCTCCTCATATCGACACCGCCGCGCTCCTCCCTCTCCCTTTCCTTCCTGTCGCATCCTCCCTCGCCGCCGCATCCTACAACGTCGTCGAAATTAGGCCCAAAGCAATTTTGAATTTAGAGGAAAACAAATTTTAAGAATTCCGTTGGATAAGAGATGATGTATTGATAATTATTTTTTTAAAATGACTAAAAACATAATTATTAAGAATTTATTTAGTCATTTTGTTACAGATGCTCTAGCAGGCCTTTTTGATTGGATTGCCTTCCGTACGTGGGGTGGGTGTTCGCGTGGCAGCTCCAATTGCGCATGTTGACACGTGCATAGTCACCTGCCTAATAATAGTACCTTCCTCCGCTGAAGACTATAGGAGAGATTAAATCACACATGAATTTATGCATCTAAATGCTTAATACAAATAAAGTCATGAGTTTTCTTTTAAAAAAGAATATTTGTTCACATATATATCAAAATGGGCTGGAGAAATCTTTGATGTAGAGCCGTCGTAAAGGAGTTTGGATATATTAAACTCTATAATAAAAAATACTTTAAACTAAATTGTGTATATCTATATAAGCTATGTTTAGATGGAGATGTGTTTAGATGCAAAATTCCCTATGCATTGTGTATGTGGTGCATGTATGGACTTATGCATTGGCATGTATGGACTTGTGGTTAGATTTTAAAAATTGCACTATAGCCGCCCTGTCTCTATATATATGTTTAAGAAGGCCGATCGTAATCGTTTAAATCACAGAATTTGAGGTTATAAGCTATGTTTTGATTGGTTGTTAATTACGACGCGAGGTGCGTGCAGGTGACTGTGCAGGATCTGGAGGACACTAATTACAATCCGCCGTTCAAGAGTTGCGTGGCGGAAGGAAAGACAACCTGCATGAACGGGTATGAACGGACTTTTAATTTGAGTTTTCAAATTAGAGATTTGGCCACGTCATATGAGATGGGACTGTGCGGCGCGCCATACAGTAGCCCATATATATATATATATATAATTCTTTCATGAAAAAAGAACTGGACGTTTTTAGTTTCATATATCCTCACACATGCATTGCTCAGGTACGTTGCTTCGGAATGTGATGTGGTGGCCACTATACGTGACGCGCATCACTATACATCATCGCCAGAGGAAACACTTGCTGTTTCTATAAAGGCTGGTAAGTTCATTTTACTATGTAAATAATGTTGATCCATAGTTAAAAAAAAGTCGAACCGGACCAGGCCGAGGTCTTGGTTCAATGGTCCGGCAGTCCAACTGACTGGTCTGTCAGTTCATGTGTTAAACCATATTTTCGTCCACTAAGGGTCGAATCCCCATTCACACATCTTTGCATTCACTATCTAGGTGTCGAATCCTCGTTCAGACACCTTTGCGTCAAATTTTTCTGTAACTGCCCTATTGGGCCTTCGTTTGCCCTAATAAAAAATGTTATCACTTAAAAAAGATGTCCAATATTTCGCTTGGATATTCCCCAAGAAGGAATTCCCTGAAGAAATTCCCTAGAAAAATAGGACTTTTTACTCAAAGACAGTAAAAACAATTGTTCAAATTTTAAATTTTTGAAACGATATTTTTCAATATAATATAATTTCTGTATCCACCCCACCCCCATTTTTTTCCTTTTCACAATATTGAATTCTGTTTAAGGATAGCTCACAACAATTGCTATGTTTTGTGATGGGTAAATTCACAATGTGTACAATTGTTGCAAAATTAGCAAATATTGTGAATCCTTGACAATTTAACGTCCCATTAACAAAACTCGAGGTATAGAATTAAAATTCCAGGTTCTAATAATAACCCTAAAAAAATAGGTTCTACATTATAAATTTAACAGAACTTGTTTAATTTGTAATTTTCAGGAATGGACGTGAACTGCGGAAACTACACACATGTGCACGCCATGGCCGCTGTCCAGAAGGGGAACCTGACGGAGAAGGACATCGACAAGGCCCTCCTCAACCTCTTCGTCGTCCGTATGCGGCTCAGCCACTTCGACGGCGACCCTAGGAGCAATGTGGTGTACGGCCACCTCAGCGCCGTCGACGTGTGCTCGCCGGTGCACAAGAGCCTTGCCCTCGAGGCGGCGCAGGACGACATCGTCCTCCTCAAGAACGACGCCGGCCTCCTCCCGCTCCACCCATCGACGGTCACCTTCCTCGCCATGATCGGCCCCAACGCCGACAACCTCGGCGCTCTCAACGGCAACTACTTTGGCCCGCGGTGCGAGACCATCACGCCGCTCCAGGGGATAAAGGGGTACGTCGACGGCCGCGTGAGGTTCCTTGCTGGATGCGACTCG
The DNA here is from genome assembly GCA_019925245.2 of Oryza australiensis. Classification (NCBI taxonomy): domain Eukaryota; kingdom Viridiplantae; phylum Streptophyta; class Magnoliopsida; order Poales; family Poaceae; genus Oryza; species Oryza australiensis. Next base: position 234,395 of record JAIFGZ020000545.1, on the reverse strand, counting down.
CCGGCGTGCACAGTCGCCGCGACGAAAGAGGCGGCCGCGCTGGCGAGCTCGTTGGACCATGTGGTCCTGTTCATGGGGTTGAGCCAGAAGCAAGTGTAAAATCAAAGTGTGTTTGATTCTTCATTTGATGATGAACAATTGGTTGTTGTGGTGATTGGTTTGTGTGTTTTGATCTTTTAAGATTATTGACAATTTGGTTTTGGAGATAGTTGAATTTTCAGACAATGAACAATGTTCAGTCGGCTGCCATAGCCGGTCTGACCGGCCTTGTACTCCGGTCTGACCGGAGGTGTTTGGGTGGTCAGACCCGGCAGTTACCTGCGGTCAGACCGGCCGGCATAGTCCGACTGGTTGCCGATTTCGTTTCGGTTTTGGTTTTGGTTTGTTTCCTTGCATATACATGACAGTTTTGTGTTCCTATGCACGTGTATGTTTATTTATGCTAACAATGAGTAAAGTTTGGATAGCTTGTGCTCGGATATGGTATTCTTTGTTTAATTGTGTGCATGTACTCTTTACGCCTCGAAAAAGTGTTGCCGGTGATCGTGTTGGAGTCAACTTGGAGATAAGGTGACGTCCAAGATGGGGATCATGCGGGATGCTGAAGGGTAGAGATTGATGCACATGATTGGTGAAGTTTCCATATGGCATACGATGGAGATATTGTGTGCGTATGGAAAGCGAAATTTTGGTTTTGGGAAGACCGAGATTGTTACGGTTGTTTTATGTAAAGTTCGTTTCTTGTACGGGAAGGTTTCCTAGTGGGTTAGGACTTCTTGTATGAGTAGGATTCGTGGCATTTGGTTGCGGGTTTTGTGTATAAATAGTGAGGGAGGCGTGGCCTCTCGGTATGCTTTCGGTATCACTTTAGATTCAGAGTTTCGAGTTAGGGTTTCAAGTTCTTTCTTGAGATTTTGTGAGGAGTGCTTTGTTTGCACTTTGTAAACACAGAGAGATTCAATAAAGATCAATCTTAGAGAATTTTGTGTGTTATCTTCTTCCTCGGTGCGGCGGCCTAACTGTCGATTGAATCAGATCTATACACCGGTCAGACCGCAAACACTACTGTGGTCAGACCACACTGTCTTCCCGGTCAGACCACAAGCACATCGGCGGTCAGACCGGACGTCGTCGGCTCTTCATCGGCTACTTAGGCGAATCGGCTGAGGCGATCGGCAACGGCGGTCAGACCGGAGTTCACTGGGCAGTCAGACCGGCCTTACCGAGCGATCAGACCGGCTTCAAAACATTCACCCCCCTCTGGTTTGATTTTCATTGGGCATTCGATCCTACAGCAAGAGAAAGAAGGGCTCAACAGGACGAGCCTTCTTCTCCCCGGCGAGCAGCAGAGCCTCATCACCGCCGTGGCGAACGCAGCGAAGCGGCCGGCAATCCTCGTCCTCCTCACCGGCGGCCCGGTGGACGTCACGTTCGCCAAGAACAATCCCAAGATCGACGCCATCCTGTGGGCTGGGTACCCTGGCCTGGCCGGCAGGCTCGCCATCGCCAAGGTGCTCTTCGGCGACCACAACCCGAGCGGGAGACTGCCGGTGACGTGGTACCCGGAGGAGTTCACCCGGATCCCCATGACGGACATGCGGATGCGTGCCGACCCGGCCACCGGCTACCCCGGCTGGAGCTACCGCTTCTACCAGGGCAACCCTGTCTACAAGTTCGGCTACGGCCTCAGCTACTCCAAATTTTCTCGCTGCATTTTCACCAGTTTCTCCACCACCAACGCCGGTGATATGTCCTCCGAGACAAGCCAACTCGCCGGCAGGCCCGGCCCTAGACGCGGGCAAGCGGGGCAGCCGCCCTGGGCCCCCAATCAAGCGGGCCCCACCCCATGGCCAAGTATACAAGCACCCAACTCGGTTGGCCCAATAGTCCAGTACTCGATCGCAGCCTCCGTGAAAAGCTTCTACGAGAAGCCACACGCGAGACGCGAATCGGACTCCGCGCCGCGAGTCCTTGTCTGCAGTTCCGCGACCGCGTGGCGGCGACGGGGACGGTGCCGGCGGGCGGACGGACGGAGCGGATGCGAGACGGCACGACAACGACGCGGATTGACGTGCTGTGCTCCTGCTGGCTGCTGCGATCTCTGCGACGAGTCGACGAATTGACGATCGGCACAGGCCTGGCCCTGGACGCGGGCAAGCAGGGCAGCCGCCCTGGGCCCCCAATCAAGCGGGGCCCCACACCATGGCCAAGTATACAAGCACCCAGCTCGGTTGGCCCAATAGTCCAGTACTCGATCGCAGCCTTCGTGAAAAGCTTCTACGAGAAGCCACACAGGAGACGCGATTCGGACTCCGCGCCGTGAGTCCTTGTCCGTGGCTCCGCGACCGCGTGGCACGGCGGCGACGAGGACGGCACCGGCGGGCGGACTGACGGAGCGGACGCGAGACGGCACGGCAACGACGCGGATCGACGTGCTGTGCTCCTGCTGGCTGCTGCGATCTCTACGACTAGTCGACGAATCGACGATCGGCGGCAAACAGCCGGCAGTAACTCGGTGAGGCACACATACTAAATTACTAATCTAGCCTGCCAGCAGCTAGACTACAAGTAGAGTAGATCAATTAATTTTGTGAACTTTTTATAAATTACAGTAGCATCATGTCATTAAGAACAAGGAAATATGCTTCTGGCAGTGAGAAAAGAAAAAAGAGAGCACGAGTAGATGAGTTTATACAATCACAGAGGGGTTCTATTCATAAGTTTTTGAAGAACAATTCAAACACTTCAAGAGATCCAAACCAGTTGGTGATGGTTGTCTGGAAGGAACCATCAAATATTGTTCCAGAAGATGAAGGTCCTTCGGATGACAATGTTCGCATTGACATGGGAGAAAACAATGTGAGTAATGATGAGCACGAATTTAATTTAAATGCTATAGTTAGTACTAGTCTTGATGAGGAACCAGTGTGTCCCATTGATATTTATGATCCAAGAAATTGGGATAATCTTGATAACAAAGCAAGGGATATATTAGTTGAAAAGGGGCCAATAAGAGAAGATAATATTGTATTCCCCTTTGATGATAACTTGAGGCGTTTTGCATATTCTCATTATCATAGAAAAATGAGTAATGGAGAGCTACATGACAGAAAATGGCTAGTTTATTCCAAACACTTGGATAAAGTATTTTGCTTTTGCTGCAAGCTTTTTAGTTCTAAAAAGTGCAAGAGTTCATTGGCAAATGATGGGTATAGAGATTGGAAACATATCAATGAGAGGCTGAAGGAACATGAAAGTAGTGTTGAGCATATTACCAATATGAACTCATGGAATGAATTGAGAACTAGATTGGGCAAACAAGAGACAATTGATAAAGAGTTACAACAGCAAATCTCCAAGGAGAAAGAGCGTATAAGGCAAGTATTGATGAGAATAGTTGCCATTGTGAAGTTCCTTGGTAGGCGTAATTTGGCTTTTAGAGGATCTAATGAGCAGCTTTATAATGACCAAAATGGTAATTTCTTAGCTTGTGCCGAGATGGTTGCAGAATTTGATTTGGTAATGCAAGACCATCTTAGATGTATTCAAAATAACGAAATTCATTATCATTATCTCAGCCACAAAATTCAGAATGAGCTGATTTCTCTTATGGCTTCTAACATTACAAATTCTATCATCAAGATTATTAAAGAGGCCAAATATTTTTCAGTTATTCTTGATTGCACCCCAGATGTGAGTCATCAATAACAAATGACCTTGTTGGTTCGATGTGTTAACATGAGTGAAGGTAAAATTAAAATAGACGAGTACATTCTTGGTTTCCTGAAGGTAGATGACACATCTGGTTCTTGGCTCTTCAATGTTTTGGTTGATTCCATCAAGTCCTTTGGTCTTAAAATTGATGACCTTAGGGGACAAGGTTATGATAATGGTTCTAATATGAAAGGAAAATACAAGGGGGTTCAAAGTCGCTTGCGTGATATAAATCCAAGAGCTTTGTATATGCCATGTGCTTGCCACAGTCTTAATCTTACTCTTTGTGATATGGCTAAGTCTTGTAGTAAAGCTGATGCTTTTTTTGGATTGTGCAACGGATATATGTCTTATTTGCTAGTTCTACTAAAAGATGGAAGTTTTTGCTTGATCATGTTGATGGTTTAACTGTGAAATCTTTATGCAACACACGTTGGGAGAGCCGTATTAAAAGTGTTGCAGCAATTAGATATCAAGCTCCTCAGCTAAGGGCAGCTCTACTTGCATTAAGTAAAGACAGAGATGTAGAACCAAAGGACAGGAGTGATGCAGAGAATTTATTTCAAGTACTTGGCAGCTTTGAATTTATATTTGGCATGGTTATTTGGCATGATGTTTTATTTGTTGTCAATAAAGTCAGCAAGAAGTTGCAGTCACCATCTATGTGCATTGAGTCCACCATGCAGCAGATACAAGGCATAATGGATTACTTTGAAAGTTATAGAAATGATGGGTTTTCTTCTAGTAAGGTTAATGCAAAGGAAACTGCATCTGAAATGGGACTTGATCCATCCTTCCCAGTAAAGCGTCGTGCTCTTAGAAAGAAACATTTTGATGAAAATGACAGTGAGGAAGCAATCTTGGAAGGTGAGAAGCAATTTAAAATTAGTTACTTCTTGGTTATAATTGCTATGGCAATCCGCTCATTGAAGACTAGATTTGAATAATTGGAATCATTCAGAGAATTATTTGGATTTTTAATGAGTTCAGTAAACTTGAAGGCATTGGATGGTCTTGAGCTAAAAGTGTGTTGCACAACACTAGCATCAGTTTTCTCTCAAGGGGGTTCATCTGACTTTGATTTAAATGATCTTATTTCTGAGTTTAGTGTTCTACAATTCACATTGCCAGATACACCAATGACAGCTATGGAGATTTTTGAGTTTGTTACAAAAGCATATTGTTATCCTAATGCTTCCATTGCTTATCGGATCTTGTTTACTATGCCTGTGATAGGCATCAGCTGAAAGAAGCTTCTCAAAACTAAAATTGTTGAAGAACTATTTGAGATCTACAATGTCTCAGGAGAGGTTAAATGGTTTGGCAACATTATGCATTGAGAAGCGATTCTTGGATGAGATTGATATTGATTCCATCATCAATGACTTTGCATCGAGGAATGTTAGAATGAACTTTTAAGGTAGTTTTACATTAATGAATTGTTACATATGAATATTGCTTTTGCATAGCTAACTATTGCATATATGTATTTACATTTGATACTATCAATTTCATGCATGTGTAAAGGGCCCCAGATTTTGGTTTTGCCCCGGGCCTAAAAAAGTCAAGGCCGGCCCTGTCTCCTTCGTCTAGTTTCCTTCTTCTTTCTTTCTTCTTCTGTTCTTCACGATCTAAACTTGCTGTTGATGGAAAGAAAATGTTCCAGTGATTCCTCAAGAACCTTCTTCAGCGTCGAGTCGATAGAGCGACATAGGTTTAGGGTTTTAGGGTAGAGAAATAGCGGCCGTCCCCTGTCTCTCCTCCTTTTTTTCATAGGGATGGTGAGGCTCAGGGGTTAATCTTTAGTTAGTTTTGAATTTTGTTTTGCGCTGATCACATACAAAACAAAATTTATCTCTAAGTTTTTTCTTGATAAGGAAGATAACGGTGGTTTTTATCTCTTCCCTATTCTTATCGGCAATCGACCAATAAATCAACCAACATTTTGTAGGCTAAAAAAGCTGAATAAGTATTTATTTTTTACTAGACATCTATGTGCGCATAAGAAGTATGTGTTGTAAGTATTGTGGTCAATTATTCCCCTACCTTCTAGTTTCCATATGACAAGCAGAGCAGAAGTAGAGCAAAGCAGCATGACAACAAGAACAAAGCAAAAGCACGCATTAGCAGCCATGGCGACAGCATGCAGTAGAGAGCACCACCTGTTCGTCTTTCCATATCGGTCGGACTGTCAGGCATCCGTTCGGACCGTCCGTACGAACGTAAGGAGCGGAATGTCGGCACCTTCTACCTCTTTTGGCTCTACGAAAACAATAACTGACTGGCTCGTGCTGTAAAACCAGCAGTGAGATATAGGACTATCAGTCTTGGTTGATGTGTTGAACGGGCAGTGATACCTATCGTCACTGCAACACCAACACCAACAATGAGTACTAATAGTTTTTTCGATCTAGCAGTAATAGCCCTTTTTAGGATTAGAACATACTCCCCACCAGAACCACAACGGACAGGAGAGAAGATTGGATTTTTTGCACTTTAGCGTCCGCCATGCAATTCTTCCAACGCGTCCTTTTGCGAAAAACCCCTGCGTACAAACCCGTCGACCTCCCTCCCTCTCCCTTGTGCCACTCCACCCAATTCGCTGCCAATCCGCCCGATTTGCCATGCCGCCGCCACCACGCCCCCCTCCGCAGCTCCCCGCCCGAGCCGCGCGACGCGTGCCTCACCGATCACCGCCTCACCGCGCCGACGCGTGCCGAACCATCATTGGACTCCAAGATTCATGCCCCAGCCACCCCGTCGCGATCATGGCTAGCGAGTGTGCAGCCACTGGCACCCTACGTGATCCCCACACCAGCCACCGCAGCCCCTCGCCTGAGCCATCACCGACGTGTGCCTCACTGGTCGCTGCCCCAACCGCCGCCGACACGTGCCGAACCGTCGCCGTCCTTCGAGATACATGCCCTAGCCGCCCCAGATCTCCGGCCCAGCCACCGCACAACTCCAAGACCTAGCCATCGCAATCGTCGTTGATATACGCCCCAGCCACCACGTGCCCAACCGTCGTCGGCTTCCATGATATCTGCCCCAGCTGCCACAGCTCCGCATTCCAGCCCTCAGTGATCGCCGGCCCAGCAGATGCATGGCCAGCCGACGCCACCCTCCACGATCCCTGCCCAAGCCACCGTAGCTCTCCGGGCCAGCCGCCATAGCCCTTCATGATCGCCGCCCCAGCAGCTGGCCCGATCGACGCCATGAACATGGTATGCACCAAGGTACCTCTCTTTGTGTGATGGCAAATATTCGGAATCTAACCCTAACACACTCATCCTGGCATACCGTCAATGTTGATCACGCCATCACCGTTATTGAAGCTAAAAACGTTGACCCGCCAATAGCTTTGATCACACCGTCACCATCGATGATTCTATCTCCATCGAAGGACTCATAGGAGGAAGGTTCTATGTTGTCAGCTCTCTGGTGTCCAATACAGCGTGTGTAAGCAATATAATCACGCAGAGTTCTTTATTTACACCGGATTGGAAAGAACATTTGAAGCCTATGGTTGGAATGATGTTCGATACTCTGGAAGATGTGAAGAAATTTTATGAATCGTATGCACATGAAGCTGGTTTCTCTGTTCGTGTTGGTCAACACAAGAAGAAATCGGACGAAATATTCTACAAGTGATATTATTGTTCAAGGAAAGGGTATAGACAGGAGAAGGTAGAAAATGTTATTGAAAAATCTGAGAAAAAGAGAAAGACACATAATGGGATAGAAACCAGATGTGGTTGTGAGGCACGTATTGTTGTCAAGTTTGACAGTGACAACAAGTATTGGATAATTTCAGTGGTTGAGGAGCACAACCATGGTTTTGTATCACTAGATAAGAGGCATTTGCTCGAATCCAACCGTAAGGTTAGCGAGAGGGCAAAGAGTACATTGTTCAACTGTCATAAGGCCAGTGTTGTCACCTCACAAGCATATAGACTTCTACATGTCAGTGAGGGTGGGTTTCAGAATGTTGGGTGCACGCTGAGGGATTTGCAAAACCATTACTCGACTCCGAGGACCACAAATGTTTGTGCCACAACTTGAGCGAAAGGAAGTAAATCCCGCCTTCTTTTATGACTTTTATGGTGGATGAACAAGCACGACTTGTTTGTGTGTTTTGGGCAGATGCCTTAAGCAGGAAAAACTATAGTGTTATATGGTTTTGGTAGATTCAATATATGCCACTAACCAGTATAACATAATTTTTTTGCCATTTACTAGAGTCAATCATCACTTGCAAAGTGTTTTCCTATGGGCATCATTCTTGGCAAATGAAAAGATCGAGTCATATGTATGGTTGTTTATGACCTTTCTTAAGGCTATGGGTCGAGTAGCACCTCATCTAATCATAATCGACGAAGATGCGAGCATGAAGGCTGCTATTGCTCAGATTCTACCACATACAATTCGTAGACTTTGCATGTGGCATATCATGGAAAAGGTACCTAAGAAGGTTGGGCCCCATATAAGAGAGGATGAAGAGTTTTGGGAAATACTTAATAAGTGTTTTTGGAGATCCGAGAGTTCTGATGATTTTGAGTCACAATGGTTTTCTATCATAACAGATTTTGCACTCCAGGGAAATGATTGGTTTTCCATAAAGTTTGTCATTCGTCAAACATGGATTCCAGCATACTTTATGGACATACCTCTAGCAGGTATCCTTCGGACTATGTCATGATCGGGAGTGCAGGTTTTTTTAACCGTTTCATTCGTCAAAAATTGACATTTTTCGAGTTTTGGCTTAGGTTTGACATAGCTTTGGAGTGTCAGCGACAATAGGAGTTGAAAGCCGACAATGCAAGTCTTCACAGCAGTCCTAAAATGATGACACCATGGGCCATTGAGAAGCAATGTAGTGTGATATATACACATGAAGTGTTTAGTAAATTTCAGGAGCAAATCATAGCTACAAGAGACCATTGCACTATTCAAGGCATTATAGAGCTTGAATATATAAAATTTTACACTATCAGCAGTATATTTGGAAAAGAGCGAGTGGTTGAGTAGAACAAGTCCAACATGTTTGGGCGGTGCTCTTGTAAATTATATGAGTCCTATGACATCACGTGTTGTCATATGCTACAAGTGCTTAGAGCCAAGAAGAAAAATGAGATACCATCGATTTATATTATGAAGAGACGGGACATAAGATGTAAAAGGTGTGTATTTTATTATTTGCTTTACCAAGGCTATTCTGTACAATATTATTGATCACATATTTGATTTCTATGTATTGTAATTTTATAGGGAAGTATTCTTTGATGAAGAAGGTAATGTACTAGATGAAAAGCCTGAAGATCCAGTGGAGGTTGTACTGCGGAAAAAATTTTTAGATTCATGCAACAAGTTTGAAGATCTTATCCAAATGACCTAGAACTCTGAACAAGGGTTGGACTTTTTATTTTCTAGTTTATCCAACCTAGTAGAACCTCTCTAAAGGATCACACCTGCTACGAGAGTTAAAAAACAGGATGACTTTGAATCTTTCCTTGGTACCAAAATTCCAAATCAAAGTCGTTATACATCCACCAAGTGATATCAGGTCGAAAGGGAGAAGCAAAAGAATTAAGAAGAACAAGAAGATTAAAGCTGCAACCAAGGGTAAAAGTACGCGTAGGTGTGAAAAGTGTAAGCAAGCAGGTCATGATGCACGCAAATGCCAATTCAATATATACTTATGTATGAAAAGGAAAATAGTGGTCTGATATGTCCTATGATGCTCCTTCATTTTAATTACTCCTTCCATTTTAAATTACTTATTATTTTAGTTTTGTCCTATGTTTAATCATCAAATTTGTCAAAACCATCACAGTTCACACAAGAAAAGAATTTTAAGCATGTGAATACATTGTTTCAATTCATTGTTTCATCTATGTCGATCCATACCCATTCAACATTAATTGTTGGTGCACATTTCACAATATCCATTGAATTCATGAAAAAATACAATAATTCAGCCCCAAACAAATACATGAGCTATAGACACAAACATTTCAGTTTCATTTTTGACAGTAATTTGAGCTTTCGACATTGTTTCAATTTCAGATACATCTCCAAGAAGCATACATCTTCAGGAACTACATACATCTCCAGGAAGCTGACATCTCTAGGAAGCATACATCTCCAAGACATCTCCAGGAAGCATACATCATGCACTTTTCTTGGCAATCCTGAGATAGAAGAGATGCATTGGTTAATGTATTGTTATGGTATGTAAATATGCTTTGTGCCAAGAAGAAAAAATCTCTATTAATTCTATGGTTCTATTTTCTCAGCAAGCTTTGGCTGCTGCTAGAGTCAGTTGCATGAACACTGAACATGTCAAAAATGCGGTGGATAGTTCCTTCATCCTGTATTACAGGGAAAAATATACACATCATTTGTACAAGTTGAGTTTGGATCCAAAAAGCATCCACAAGCGTTAGTCTACAAGCCAGTCCAAGTAATAACACTCTTCTTCTACCTGAACCAGCATCCATGTAGGCGGTCATGAGCGCAGTCCAGGAGACGCTGCTGGGGTGTGGCATTTCATCGAACACCCTCGTGCTCGATGTAGGAGGACGCATTTTGTGGAGAGGCTGAGGAGGGAGGTGAGGACGTGGGGGTTGGAGTGGGAGGGAAGCTTGAGGGAGCGGGTGTGGGGCTGCTTGCCCGCGCGGAGAGGGGCCGACTTGAGGGTGATAGGGAAGGTGAGGTTGGAGGGGTTGGGGACGAGACAGCGGAGGTGGAGCGCATGCAGGTGTAGGGCGGATGAGGAGAGGGCGCGGAGGAGGAGCGGGGAGAGACCGGCGAGGAGTCGAGTGTCGCACCCGAGTTTTGCCCCTAAATCTTTTAAATAATTTACCCTGAAATAATCGGAATTTCTTAAATTAATCTGAGTCAACAAGTAATTTTAAAATGCATTTAATAAAGGGAAATGACATGGTAGGATTTTTTAAAATTCTACGTGTCTGAATACGCTAACAAGATTTTTACGGGAATTTTCAAAGCACTCGAGGTATTTTTAATCCATTAAATAAGAAATCCGCAATTTAAATTAAGTCCCAAATTCCCCTTTTTCCTCTTTTCTTTATTTTCTTTTTTCCCCGTACGGCACATACGGTTTCCCGTCCTTCTCCTAGTCGGGCCGTCGGCCCATCTCGCTCCCGATGGCCTCCTTTCCTCTTGGGCCATGCGGCCCATTCCTTCTCGGGCCGCCACGCAAGTCCGTCGGGCCTCTCGCGCCGCGGCACCGACAGTGTGGCCCCACCTATCGGGCTCCTCCTCGCGCCCGGCCGGCCCAGCCGCCACCGCCGCCATGTGCGCCGCCGTCCCGCATCCTCCGCACGCGCCCGTGCCACGTCGGGCCCACGACGGGCCCGAGCGCGAGTCGCCGCACTCGGCGCCGCTCTTCCCGCGCGTCGCAACGGCTGCCGCCGCCCTGAAACGGTCGCCGTTTCTTTCTCTCTCCTAACCCGACTCCGAAACCGACGGCGAGGAATTCGCGGGCTTCCCGTGCGCAATCCAATCTCTAATCCCACCTATAAAATCGCCGCCACCATCGTCGTCTTCCCCGCCTCCGGTGAGTTCACCGCCACTCCTCCCCTTTGGTTTTCCGTGTTGCCGTTGTCCCGAGCCGTGGCGCTCTCCGTTGTTATTTCTCGTGCATCGCACCGCCCGCCGTTGCCGTTTCCCGTGCCGCCGGAGTTCGATCGACCGCTGCGCGGCCATGGCCGATGAGCAAGCTCGAGCCGCTGCCGCCGCGTCCTAACCCTAGTCCCCGCCTCACCCGCGCAGTTCGATGGAGCGGATCAGACGCATCCGAGACGTCCGATCCTGCCGTTTCGCCCCACCGCCCGATCCGGCCGCCATGCCCCGCATGGCCGCCCCGTGTTAGCCACTCGCCCGGCCGCCGTTGCCATCCAAACCCAAACCCTAGACGCCGTCTCGCACCGTCGATCTTTCGGACGGCGGATCTGGATCTGCCACCCACACGCAAGTCACCGCCGTCCGATCGTCGCTGCCACGCGCCGATGCGTGCCACGTGTCCCCGCCGCCCTTTGCCTCCCGCCGTGGAATCGGTCCACCATGGACCGAGCCGGCCGGCCGATGTCGCCCTAGCGAACGTCGGCACTGCCCGCGCCAATCCATGCTGACATCAGCATGACGTCAGCCCTACCGCCCGTGCAATGCTTGCGTCATCCCGGGACTTAATTGTGCAATAATTAATTTAGTCTTTTCTGTTTAGTTTAAAAATAGCAATTAAACTTATAAAATTCATATCTTTTTAAATCCGAGCTCCGTTTTAGTCCATTCAAATTTCATTAAATCCAGGAAAATGTCAAGAATCCATTAATAATACTTTTAAGTGCAGTTTCAGTAGACTTTTAGGGTGTTTTGTTGAGTGCTTTGTTTGTCGTGTAGATTCCGAACTTTTCGGCGAGTCTGTTTTCCTCGAAGTAGTCGCCGAGGTTCCCCAGTCTCCAGAGCAAGGCAAGTCATACTTTACATTGATCATATTGTACCTATTTTATTTAAATATCTCATTTCTCTCAAATACTGCATATGTTTTAGAATGTCATTTCATGGGATTATTATACCTACTGTATTCAACCATAGGATTGTTTACCTTATATCATTGATAACTTGGGTTCAATATGACTAGATGTTAGTTTAGGGCTTGCTTAGCCATGCTTAGCTCAACTAGCTCACTTAAGAGGACCACATTAATCAAGTATTATATTGGAGACTAATTCTCATATGAGGTCAAGTTTGTGAATCTACTCTAATAATACTGAATTATGACAATGGTGGGTCATGAGCACATGGTTGGTTTTGGTCAGCGTGCTCATGACAATTAAGGACCGGTTCTCGGGAAATCCTGAAAGAATTACCGTGCATACCACAAGCCTGCATGGGTAATGGCTGGGTCTGTAGCATAGCTGCCTCTAGCCGACGTACCCTAGTGAGGCTGGGCGTGATGGAGTTGGCTTGGCCCCGGTTTTAAGGATTGATCGGCTACCGGATTCACCGCGGCACGAGACGAGCTGCCCATTACCCCGATGGGAGTGGGGGCGAAACCTTGGTGTGGTACGATTGGTTAGAGGGGGTTATGTGAAGGGTCCTGCCACAGTTCCTTTCCGTGGTATCGTGGTGGTACTCCGGCACACGGTAAAGTGTTGTGGAATTGTGTCTTGTGGGTACAGTTGTACACCTCTGATCAGAGTAAACTATTCAAATAGCCATGCCCACGGTTACGGGCGATCGACCAGATTCACCTTGATTTGTCTCACTTACTCACATAAATGAACTGTTGGAACTTGATTAGTACATATGGATGGATGGGCCTGTTGCAACGTGGTTTTAATGTTGAACAGTGTTTATTTAATATTGCTTAATTATTAGTACTGTTTTACTGCTTTCAAAGTTGCTGAGTTGAAGGGACTCCCAGCACCTGGTGGTGTCAGGATTCGTATTACGCCTCGGAAGACCACCACTGCACCTGTCCGTATCCAGCTGGCACCCTGGATTCCTCCACCGTCTCCTCCAGCTCCTCCCTCTCCACCACTCCAGTTCGCACTCCGTCCCAGCTTCTTCCTGCTATATGTTCGCTCTCGCTTTCGCCCCGGCCGGCATACCAAGGCGGAGGTGGCAAGAACCGGTTGGATCTCCATCTCCGGTGACTCAAGCTCTGAGGATTCAACTAAAGACATGGATTCAGAAGAGACTCGGAGTTCTTCTGAGGGAAGAGGCAGGATTGGTTGGGCTGCGGCCACCGATTCCGAAGAGTTGAAGTCTGAGATGAAGCCAGAGGACTCCAGGAGCCGCTCAAGAACGGGGATCTTCTGAAGGAAGCAGTTTCGACTCCTCGCCTGGCGGATCGTTCTAGTCGCCCTTCTTAGTTTTATCATTTTGCTTAGTTTGTCTTCTTGGTAGTTGCTATGTGTTAGGCTACTGTGTGTGGGATAGCTGGCAGTCGATATCGAGTGTGATATGGCTGACCAATTAAGGATATTTCATGCTTTTCTATGTTTTAATCAAGATCAGAACAATGCATTTGAATTCAAATAATAAATTTTAGTTTCTAAGTCCGTCTGTTTTTCTTGTTTTCTCTCTTTGGTTCGGTCGTCTTCTCTAGATGGTGAACACCAGGACCAGCGAAGAAAACAACAACAATGGGCAGTCAGGTGCCAACAACAACGAGGCTCATGATGTCAACGGCAATGCTCCTCCACCGCCACCTGAGAATCCCACTATTGCTCAAGTGCTTGCTTCGCAGACGCAGATGATGGTTGCGATGATGCAACAGATGCAACAACAGCACCAGCAGATGCAACAGTAGATGTTGCAACAGATGCAGAAGTAGCAGCAGTAGAATAATCAGTTTTCTCCTCCACCACCCTAGTCTAAGTTGCCAGAGTTTCTTCGTGTCCGACCGCCGACTTTCTCCAGCACCACTAATCCTATGGAGGCCAATGACTGGCTTCATGCTATAGAGAAGAAGTTAGATCTTCTGCAGTGCACGGACCAGGAGAAAGTCTCGTTTGCTACCCATCAGTTGCAAGGCCCTGCTTCTGCTTGGTGGGACAACTACTTGGTTAATCGCTCAGCTGGAGTAGCGGTTACATGGGAAGAGTTCTGTCGCAGTTTCAGGACATCACATATTCCTGTGGGAATAGTTGCGCAGAAGAAGCGTGAGTTCCGTTCTCTTGAGCGGTAACAGTCGATTCTTGCAGTACTGCATGAGTTCAACCGTCTTGCACGTTACGCCCCGAAGACGTGCGCACCGATGCGAAAGGCAAGAAAAGTTATTGGCTGGTTTGGATGATGAACTCACAGACAAGCTGATCTCAGGAGAGTATGCTAACTTTGAGAAGTTGGTTGACAAGGCCATTCGGCAAGAAGATCAACGCAACAAGATGATCAAGAAAAGAAAGGCAAATCCGGTTCCGACCTCTTCAACGCAGGGAAATCAGCAGAGGCCGCGTTTCATGTCCGAAAGTCGGGGTGGACCTACCACCATGATTGTTCGTCAGCATCGGCCTTATCACCCAGGGAATTTTCAAGCTGGTAGTAGTGGCAGTAGTGGCAGTGGACAACCACAGCGCACTTCAGCTTCGTGTCCTCCAACAGCGCCACCCCAGCAGCAGTCCAAGCCACTACCTCCAAGGAAGGACTCCGGAGGAAAGCCAGGAGTCTGCTTCAACTGTGGTGACCCTGGGCATTTTGCAGACTTCGATTATCGCGCACTCAATGAGGTCACTATCAAGAACAAGTATCCTCTACCACGGATTGATGATTTGTTTGATCAACTCAAGGGGGCAAAGGTGTTTTCCAAGATAGACTGCGATCGAGGCTATCACCAGTTGAGAATTCGGGAAGAGGACATTCCCGGGATCGCTTTTATCACCCGTAGACGGCTCGTATGAGTGTACGGTCATGTCTTTTGGATTGACCAATGCACCGGTCTTCTTTATGAATCTGATGAACAAGGTGTTTATGGAGTTCTTGGACAAATTTGTCGTGGTGTTCATTGATGACATTTTGATCTACTCTAAGACTAAGGAAGAACATGAGCATCATCTCCGGTTAGTGCTCGAGAAGTTGAGGGATCATCAGCTCTACACCAAGTTTAGCAAGTGTCCTTTTTGGTTAAAGGAAGTGCAGTTCCTCGGCCACATTGTGAATCCACAAGGAGTAATAGTGGATCCGTCAAATGTGGAATCAGTTACCAAGTGAACTCCACCAAAAACAATCACGCAGATCCGAAGTTTCCTTGGACTTGCGGGTTATTACCGCCGCTTCATTGAGAATTTCTCCAAAATCGCCGAGCCGATGACTCAATTGTTGAAGAAAGATGAGAAATTTAAGTGGTCAGCGGAATGTAACAAGAGTTTTGAAGAGCTTAAGAGGAAGTTGGTGTCTCGCACCAGATTGATACGCGGATCCGGCAAAAGATTTCCAAGTTTATTGTGATGCATCTCGCCAAGGGTTGGGATGTGTGTTGATGCAAGAAGGCAAAGTGGTCGCATATGCTTCTCGTCAATTGCGTCCGCATGAGAACAACTATCCAACTCATGATCTGGAATTAGCCGCAGTGGTTCATACCCTAAAGATCTGGCGACACTACCTAATTGGCAATCGTTGTGAAGTGTATACAGATCATAAAAGTCTCAAGTATATCTTCACCCAACCGGACTTGAACCTTCGTTAGCGAAGATGGTTGGAATTGATCAAAGATTATGATTTGGGGATACATTACCATCCTGGCAAAGCTAATGTGGTAGCAGATGCTTTGAGTCGGAAGAGTTACGCAACACCATCAACGTCGAAAGAATGTGCAACCAGTTGCAGCAAGAATTTGAGCACCTAAATCTACAGGTTGTGGATTTGGTTTTGTGGCTGCTCTGGAAGCCCAACCCACTCTCATTGATCAAATTCGGGCTGCTCAAGCATCAGATCCCGAGATGGCTGAACTCAAGAAGAACATGAGAGTCGGAAAAGCTCGTGACTTTACAGAAGACGAGCATGGCACAATCTGGATGGGAAAGTGGTTGTGTGTGCCAGAAGATAAGGATTTGAAAAAATTGATCCTTACGGAAGCTCACCAAACTCAATATTCAATTCATCCAAGCAGTACAAAGATGTATCAAGATCTTAAAGAGAAGTTTTGGTGGGTCAACATGACGAGAGAAATAGCTAAGTTTGTCGCATTTTGTGATGTTTGTCAACGGGTTAAGGCAGAACATCAACGGCCCGCAGGACTGTTGCAACCCCTCCAAATTCCAGATTGGAAATGGGAAGAAATTGGAATATATTTTATCACAGGTTTACCCCGCACGTCGTCAGGGTATGATTCAATTTGGGTCGCTGTGGACCGACTCACGAAAGTGGCTCACTTCATACCAGTGCATACTACCTACTCGGGAAAGAAGCTAGCAGAGCTATATCTTGCTAGAATCATGTGTTTACATGGAGTGCCTAAGAAGATCGTGTCTAACCGAGGAAGTCAGTTTACTTCCAAATTCTGAAAGAAGTTGCAAGAAGAGCTTGGTACCCATTTGAATTTCAGTACGGCCTATCATCGGCAAACAGATGGTCAAACTAAGAGAGTGAATCAAATTCGGAAGACATGTTGAGAGCATGTGCGCTTGAATTTGGTAAAGCGTGGGACAAGAGCTTACCCTATGCAGAATTCTCCTATAACAACAGTTATCAAGCGAGCATTCAAATGGCACCGTATGAGGCGTTGTATGGACGGAAGTGCTGCACATCCCTTTTCTGGGATCAGACTGGTGAACGTTAGTTGTTTGGCACAGAAGTGATAAGCGAAGCAGAAGCAAAAGTCCAAACGATTCTGGAAAGGTTGGGGATTGCGCAGTCCCGGCAGGAGAGCTACGCAGACAATTGTCGAAGAGATCTCGCTTTTGAAGCAGGAGATTTTGTGTATCTTCGTGTTACACCGTTCCGGGGAGTACACCGTTTCCAAACAAAAGGCAAGTTGGCACCACGTTTTGTGGGACCATACAGAATTCGGGAATGTCGAGGAGAAGTAGCCTATCAGCTTGAGCTTCCATCCAACATGGCTGGTATTCACGACGTGTTTCATGTGTCTCAATTAAAGAAGTGTTTAAGGGTACCAGAAGAGCAGGCGAGTCCAGACCAGATTGAAATCCAAGAGGACTTGACCTACGTAGAGAGACCAGCTCGTATTCTCGAGACCAGTGAGAGAAGGACTCGGAACAAAACTATCAGATTTTGCAAAGTTCAGTGGACTCATCACTCAGAGGAAGAAGCTACTTGGGAAAGAGAAGATGAGCTAAAGGCCGCGCACCCGCACCTCTTCGCCGGCCTCCGAATCTCGGGTCGAGATTTCATTTAAAGGGGTAGGTTTATCGCACCGCGAGTTTTGCCCCTAAATCTTTTAAATAATTTACCCCGAAATAATCGAAATTTCATAAATTAATCTGGAGTCAACAAGTAATTTTAAAATGCATTTAATAAAGGGAAATGACATGGTAGGATTTTTCTAAAATTCTACATGTCTCGAATACGCTAACAGGATTTTTACGGGAATTTTCGAGCACTCGGAGCTGTTTTTAATCAATTAAATAAGAAATCCGTAATTTAAATTGAGTGCCAAATTCCCTTTTTCCTCTTTTCCCCGTACGGCCCGTACGGTTTCCCCGCCCTTCTCCCTAGTGGCCGTCGGCCCATCTCGCTCCCCGACGGCCTCCTTTCCTCTTGGGCCATGCGGCCCATTCCTTCTCGCCGCCGTGCAAGTCCGCCGGCCTCCTCACGCCGCGGCACCGACAGTGGGCCCCACCTGTCGGGCCTCCTTCCTCGCGCCACCAGCCCAACCGCCGCCGCCACCATGCGCGCGCCGCCCAAGATTCTCCGCGCCCAGCCAGCCCCCCGCCGCCACCATGCGCGCCGCCGCCGTTTCCCGTGCCGCCGAAGTTCGGTCGGCCGCTGCGCGGCCATGGGCGGCGAGCAAGCTCGAGCCGCCGCCGCCGCATCCTAACCCTAGTCGCCGCCTCACCCGCGCAGTTCGATCGAGCGGATCGGACGCATCTGAGCCGTCCGATCCCGCCGTTCGCTCCCACCGCCCGATCCGCCGCCATGCCCCGGATGGCCACCGCCCGCATCGTCCGATCTTTCGGACGGATCTCGGGACCGCCACCCGCGCGCAAGTCGTCGCCGTCCAATCGTCGCAGCCCTCGCCGATGCACGCCATGTGTCCCTACCGCCCTTTGCTTCCCGCCATGGACTCGGTCCACCATGGACCGAGTTGGCCGGCTGACGTCAGCCCTAGCGGACGTCGGCACTGCCCGCGCCGCTCCATGCTGACGCCAGCATGATGCAAGCCCTGCCGCCCGCGCAATGCTTGCGTCATCCCGAGACTTAATTACGCAATAATTAATTTAGTCTTTTCTATTTAGTTTAAAAATCACAATTAAAATTATAAAATTCAAATCTTTTTAATCCGAGCTCCGTTTTAGTCCATTCAAATTTCATTAAATCCAGGAAAATACAAGAATCCATTAAAAATACTTTTCGGTGCTGTTACAGTAGACTTTTAGGGTGTTTTGTTGAGTGCTTTGTTTGTCATGTAGATTCCGAGCATTCCGGCGAGTCCGTTTTCCTCGAAGTAGTCGCCGAGGTTCTCCAGTCTCTAGAGCAAGGCAAGTCGTACTTTACATTGATCATATCGTACCTATTTTATTTAAATATCTCATTTCTTCGAAATACTGTATATGTTTTAGAATGTCATTTCATGGGATTATTATACCTATTGTACTCAACCATAGGATTGTTTACCTTATATCATTGATAACTTGGGTTCAATATGACTAGATGTTAGTTTAGGGCTTGCTTAGCCATGCTTAGCTCAACTAGCTCACTTAAGGGGACCACATTAATCAAGTATTATATTGGAGACTAATTCTCAGATGAGGTCAAGTTTGTGACTCTACTCTAATAATACTGAATTATGACAATGGTGGGTCGTGAGCACATGGTTGGTTTTGGTCAGCGTGCTCATGACAATTAAGGACCGGTTCTCAGGAAACCCTGAAAGAATTACCGTGCATACCACAAGCCTGCATGGGTAATGGCTGGGTCTGTAGCGTAGCTGCCTCTAGCCGACGTACCCTAATGAGGGTGGGCGTGATGGAGTTGGGTCGGCCCCGGTTTTAAGGGTTGATCGGCTGCCGGATTCACCGCGGCACGAGAGGGAGCTGCCCATTACCCCGATGGGAGTGGGGCGAAACCTTGGTGTGGTACGATTGGTTAGAGGGAGTTATATGAAGGGTCCTGCCACAGTTCCTTTCCGGGGTATCGTGGTGGTACTCCGCCACATGGTAAAGTGTCGTGGAATTGTGTCTTGTGGGTACGCTTTACACCTCGATCGAGTAAAACTATTCGAATAGCCGTGCCCATGGTTACGGGCTATCGACCAGATTCACCTTATTAGTCTCACTTACTCACATAAATGAACTGTTGGAACTTGATTAGTACAGATGGATGGATGGGCCTGTTGCAACGTGGTTTTTAACGTTGAACAGTGTTTATTTAATATTGCTTAATTATTACTACTCTTTTATTGCTTTTAACTATTATTATTTATTTCTGCAATGCTGCTTATGCAAATTGAGCCTATTATCCCTTTCCTTGATATTAATCCTGCATCATACTTTCTCTTCTTGTATGACTTGTTGAGTACGGTGGTTGTACTCAGTCTTGCTTCTTTTTCCCCCTTCAGTGCCAGAGGTTGAGGTTGAGGTCTCCGAGGAAGTGTAGGCTTGTTCGCCGTCAAGGTTTAGCTGTGGTGTTGGTGTTTCGCTTCGCTCGAGTCAAGTTTAGCTTAAGTCAGTTTTTTTCCTTTTCGCTGCATTTGTGTAACTCTTTTATATTGTTTCTAAGACGAGGTTTCTTTATTATCAGTAATGTCGATTTGTGTGCCTCGGCTGATGCCTGGACGAGGATTTAATGCACAAATTAGCTGCGGATGTTCTGGTGTGAATTTCTGGACGTGACATCGAGGCCGAGAAGGCTGCCATGGAGGAGCTTGACGATGAGCGGCACGAGGCGGTTGCTGGGGGCGACGCCGACGAGGAGTAGCCAGCTGATGGCATCGCCCAACATAAATCGAAGGGGCCAAGTGGTGGCGTTGCCAGAGGGGCACGGGAGGAGGGCCGACCGGCGGCGAATCTGGTGGAGGGGCGGCAGGGTGGTGGCGGTGCAGCGAATCGAGCGGAGTGGTGGCGAATTGGGTGGAGTGGCGCAAGGGATACGGAGGGAGTTCGGCGGGTTTGGACACAGGGGGTTTTTCACAAAAAGGACGCGTTGGAACAATTGATCGGCGGGCGCTAAAATGCAAAAAATCCAATCTCCTCTCCTGTCCGTTGGATGATCATCGTGTGGTTCTGGTGAGGAGTTTCTAAGTTTGCATCACAAACCCTGTTTCCACGTGATACGTTGCCTTTTAGGATGGTGTACAAATTTTTGTGCGAGCAGTTTGCTATTCTGCAGTCACCTAAAAATTCATAATCCATCAGTCGATCGCTCTTGCCGTGGATTCCGCTTCATGATCTGTGCATGCTACTAGGCAGGTGGGAGCGGCTTTTCTGGATATGGACCACCATGCTCCCGTGGCCCTTTTATTTTTAAGCCCATGGGTTGCTCCACCAAACCCACCCAGTTCGATCACCCAAACCCTTTTCGATAACCTGCTGCGAGCGGTGGCGTGAGGTCCGTCAATTTTTTCTCAGGTACATTTAGGGTTTAGGGTTCATCGGCTACCCATCGACATGTCTCTGTTCTTGTGTGTGTGTTTTTTCTGCTCTTACCCATTGGCTACACATCTGCTTTCAAGCTGAGGAGTGGTGCGTAGTGGTGTGGGAAGCCTCTACTGGAGAGATGATCTTTGCTCCACTAGCCAAAATCCACAATAGTCCCCGTTGCAATAGAAATCGAGACTAGAAAACGTTTGTAGTCCCGGTTAAAAAAAGACAACGGCTCTCTAGTATCTTTAGTCCCGGTTAGATTCTTGTCAGAATCTGTCAAGCCGACGACAATTTTAGTCTTGGTTTGTAATACCAATCGGGACTAAAGATCCTATCTTTTGTCCCGGTTGGTGTTATAAACCGGGACTTAAGATCTAAATGATCTTTAGTCCTGGTTGGTAACACCAACCGGGACTAAAATGAAGGTGTTTTTTTAACTGCTCCAGTTAAAAATATGATATGTTATAAAGGAATGGACATAATTTTGCTGCATGATTTAAATAGCCTAAAATTAATTTGAGAGGACTTGTAATTAAAAAGGGGTGGTCTTGTGTGGGGGTGGGTGATTGAAGATAAAAGGAAGCTTTAATCATACAAATTACCATATTGTTATTAACTAATGGTTCTCAATATACAAATTTTTTTATGAAATTGTTTTGGTGACAATATACAAATTGGAGGGATCTACAATATTGGCAAGAGCATCACTTCTTCGGATACACACAATATTCCTTCACTGGACATGCAATGTTCGATCACTATTGCCTGTGTTCTTCGTTGCGCAGGCAAGGATTATCCTTCTTGGCGAGGTCAACCGGGTCTGTGTATCGGTTGATAACCAGAGGAGTTCTGGTGCTAAGGTTGCAGGCACGGATCTTTTGATCTGAAGCCAGATCGGTGTGTCACCAGAACCTTTCGTGCCAACGCCTTTGCATATTTCAGTTTCAGAGTCCGTCGTGTCGAGTTGGTGTTTGGGTCGAGGTCTTGTTACTGGTTAGATCATGTTAGAGTCTAGTTCATGTGTTCCCCCCATGTATTTCCATCAAACCCTAGCCATCTTGTCTAGTTTGTGCGTGTGTAACAAGTTTTTGCGCATTGTTCTTGTTTTGTCCTCTAATTCGAAGTTAGTTTTTAAAATGACCATAACTTTCGCATACGGACTCCGATTGAGATGTTCCATATATGAAAATCGATCAGAAAAAATTTCGTCTCCAGCTTTGCTGGGTTCGACAATTTTATTTTTCCCAAAAATTGCTTAGAAGATTGCCTTTTTGAGCCCGAAAGCTTTTTGTCGATTTTGAGCACGTCTTCTGAATTTTCCATCGGCCTCGTTTTTCACTTATTTAGGCTCAAAATTTCTGTGGTTACCTCTCGTGTGCTCCTAAGTCAAAAAAGTTTAAAAATAAAAATAAAAAGTCAAATTTTTCCAAGAAAAGGTCAACAAGAGATGAAAGGAAAAAATATAGAGGGGCAAAAAAGAAACAATATCTAGAGGAGCATATAGAGAGGTGCAATGTCTATGATTACCTCTATTTGATTAAATTTTAATGTGTTACTTATTATTATTTTAAATTTATATTTATTTAATAAATTATTTAATTTTTAGTCTAGGTTGTTAACTCCGAGCCAGACCAAAAAAATTTGGAAATAGCTGGAAATTATATTTAGTCCCGTTGGTGGCTACAACGGGACTAAAGATGAATTAGAAATAGCGAAAAATTATCTTTAGTCCCGGTTGGTGCCACCAACCAGGACTAAAGATGTATTGAAAATAGCGAAAAATTATCTTTAGTCTCGATTGGTACCGCCAACTGGGACTAATATATCTTTAGTCCCGGTTGATGCCACCAACCGGGACTAAAGATCCAGGGGTATATATATCCCTGGCGCATATCGTTTTCTCTACCAATCCAACACTTAGATTTTTTTCAGATCTCTCTCCCTCTCCCTCTCTCATCCTATCCCCTCAGTTCTCACGACGGCAGGGGGAGGAGATGGTGGCGGCGGGGCGCCATTTCCTCACCGCCGACGGCAGGGCGCCATCTCCTCATCGGCGGCGATGGGCATGAGCCGGTGGAAGGAAGGAATTCGGCCGCGAGCGGGAGCCAGCGTCAAGCGGGAGCGGTGTGACGGGCGGCCGGTAGTGCGCGAGGAGGAATTCGACGACGGTGGTGAGGCGGTCGCCAGCCGCACCAGACTGCACAGCCGCAACAGAATCGACTTCGTGAATGATTTTGTTGTAGATTTTTTAGATGTTTTTTGTAAATTTATGGATGATTTTATTATTGCATTTTGTTGTATTCTATCTGTGGCGTTGAAAAAAATACTTTTGATGTTGTTTCATATATATGTATAGATACATAACACACATATATATGTATATATATGTTTATATATATAGAGAGAGATGGGCTACTGTGTGGCGCGCCGCACAGCCCCATCCCGTGTGGCATGGTCAAATCTCTAATTTGAAAACTCAATTTGAAAATCCGAACCGTTCGAATTGTTCTACATGTTTAATATCTCTTTGTAGACTAAATTTTATGTTTTTTTGAAATTTTTTACTTTTTATCGGATAGGTTGAAAATGCATTAATCCAACGATTTCTAGAGTATCTATTTTATTGCATCTTTGACCTATCCGATAAAATAGCAAAAAATTTCAAAAAAATGTAAAATTTAGTCTACAAGGAGATATTAACATGTAGAACAATTTGAACGGTTCGGATTTTCAAATTGAGTTTTCAAATTAGAGATTTGACCATGTCACACGGGATGGGGCTGTGCGGCGCGCCACACAGTAGCCCATCTATATATATATATATATATGTATATACTAGCAACTGTGTTCGTGTGTTGCAACGGGTAAAGTCGGGGCGTAGCGCGGATGGGGATGGGAGGGAGAGGCGCAAGCGCAGTGCGGGAGCTCCGAGCAGCGACGGGAGGGAGGGGCGCAGGCGCTGCGCGGGGCACGGCGCGAATGGAGACGGGAGGAAGGGGCGCAGGAGGTCTTTTTTTCATCCAAGCCCTCCTTTTTTCAGCATTGGGACTACGAGTTAATTTTGTAAACACTCAAAGGGTTTTCTGTAAAATAGCCAGGCGGACGAAAATTTTGGGTGGAAACACTACTTGCTTTATAGAAGTTATATATATATATATATATATATATATATATATATAAACAAGCAATAAGCTAGCAACAGAAGCAAAATTAAAAAGAAAGAAAAAACTTTAGTACCGGTTGGTAACACCAATCAGGACTAAAGATGGTGGAGCCAGTTACGTAGCATCGTCATCTTTAGTCCCGATTGATATTACTAACCGGGACTAAAGATGTATATTTAGTTTGGGTTATCTTTAGTCATGCTTTCTATGTCTCGATTTAAAACCCGAGAGTAAAGAGGATTACAAATCGAGACTTAAAAAAAAGTTTCCCCAAGAACAGAGGTCACGGACGAAAAGCGATGGGGCAGATAATCGATGGGTTCTTTTCTTTTGCTTTTGTTCAAGAAGGGGACATCCCGTGCATCTACAGGGTGGCGAGAAATTTGTTGCTACGGTTTTTTTATCACCCATGCATGGGGATTTCAGTGCCTCTTTTGTGTTTGTTTGATCCAAATTTTTATGGGTTTGGTGAGTGTGACTGCTTTTGTGATTTTTTTTGGGAGAAATCTTGGACTCGTATGCTTGGCTGCATTTTGGGTGGCAAGTTCCCAAATTAGAGGAGAGGCCAGAGGCAGCAGGGATAGCAATTTTTTGCATGAGATAAGGGGCGACTTTTTGGTCAGATGATGAAAAAAAGAATATGCAGTTAGAATCGTAGCGATCGGATTTTGTATTACAAATGTGAAATTAGCTCTCATATGTTTTTGCTTGTTCTTAACAGTAATTTCTAGCCGAAGCCCCTAATACTATTTGGCTGGAAGCCTTTTACATTTTTGTTAGGCATAGCATACGAATTCATCAATGTGCTAATTCAGCAAGCAAGAGGAGAAAGTTTTTTTTTCAGCAGCTTGTTTTTGTGGTGGAGCTGACTTTGTTTTTGCTAGGGGTGGTGCAACATATTTCTAATTTTTTACAGGCATTGTCCTGATACTTCACATGATTTTCATGCGTTCACTCCGTATGCATTTTTATGTGTGTGGAGCTGATGCTGTTCTTCAGGAGCACCCACGTAAAATTCAACGCCTGAAATTTCGATCTAGATTACCACCTTTGTTAGTTTGTTTCAAGCCTTACAGCTGTTGCATTCAGCATATAGCATTTTTTGTGCAACCAAAAGTGAAATATTGTGCAACACACCTAGATTAAGTTGCAACTTTTGAAAACTAAATTTTTTCTCTATACCGGTCTAGATTAGGACCTTTCTGTGGAGATTGTGGCAATCGGGTATCTACTTGGCAAGCTTATCCGACCGGAGGTAGGGATGATTGCGCCGCTATATCTGTAAGCGAACTTGACTTAGGTGTTACGGTTGCCGATAGAGATAAGGCAATCGGCCTATAGTCACGGTTTGGTAAGATTGAGGAAACCAACTTAGAATAAGATAGGGTTTCCGATTTGTAAACCCTTCCTCCCAAGACTATATAAGGGGGTAAGGGCGTCCCTTGAGGATATCCAACACTAGATCCGAGATACGACTTCATAAGCGAGAGCTTTAGATCACGAGATCAATAAAGACACTCGGCGGATCGAATCCACCGAAACAGGAGTAGGGTATTACCTCACGAGAGGGCCTGAACCTGTCTAAATCTTCTTCTTCTTCTAACCCATTGTGCTTGGCGATCTCGACTGCGACCCCATAAAATATATTGCCGAAACCAAGTTTCGACAGTTGGCGCGCCAGGTAGGGGGCGTGCGCCGAGACTTCTTCAACAATCTCGCCGACAAGCGTGATGGGATCTCCTTCAAGACTCGGCGACTTTGTCGCCAACTTCACCGACGACTCCTCCTTCGACTCGGATTCGAACCAGTCGAAGGGAAAGACCTACTCGGCGCCATTCGGGCTCCCCAACAGCGCCGAGATCTTCGACAACATCTTGAAGACCAAGATGCGATCCACCTTCTCCGACGACGGACTCCACTCGGCACCATTCGGATTACCGAATACCGCCGAGATCTGCGCCAATCTTCTCGCCTCCCCGACGGAAGCAATCTACTCAGCTGAAGACCTCTCGGTGCCGTTTGGGTTACCAAACGTCGCCAAGATCTACAGTCAACTCCTCTCCCCCGAGTTGGCGGCGATCCACTCGAAGGAGCCTAATCGCCCAAGCTCTGACTCGGACTGGAGCGATCCAGATCCGGATTTCCCAGGATCAAGGGAGGTCGCTGTCATCCTCCCGTCCTTCGGCTCCTGCTCGTCTTCAGAGCTCAATGGATACCTCAGCTCCGCCGGCTTCGACAATCTCTACGGCATCCCTTCCGACGAAGTCGACAACTCCGACTGCCACATGGACTGCGAGCCGAAGTGCTTCGACGTCCTCATGGCTGAGCCAGACGAGTCCGACTCAGCCATGGCCAAAAGGCTTGCCGAAGAGGAGCGAGCCAGAGTGGAGCTTGAGCGCAAGACGGCCGAGGAGGATAAACAACGCAAGGACGAGGCTGACAAAAGGAAGCAGGATCTACGTGCAGCCGGACGATCAGCCCAGGAGGCCATCCTCCAGACACGGGTTCGCAACACCAACATCTTCCAGACGCCACAGCAGAACGCTGTCGCCGCACTCACGCTCTTGGACACCGTCATGGAGACGGCTCCGGCCAACGTGACTCCTATACTGGATAAGATCAAGACCATCGTCGCTGCCACGGCTAACGGCCATCCCACCACTTCGGCGCGAAGGCTGACTGAATCCGTGGCCGAAACACCAGATAAAAGCCGGCTTCCGCCTCTAAAGTCAGGAGACTATAGGAGGCCCGAGCCGGCTCGGTCGTCAACTAGGCCAAGAGGCCCACCTCGCGAGTCCAGACCAAGGCACCAAGAGCGGACGGCGGACTCCCGCGACAAACGACATGGACGTCCACCCGTCCACCACCGAGTCCGCCGCAACGCAGCTACCCAACCAACCAACCGAAGACCCCGCCGAGTGATCTGCGGGAAGTCCTCGATCGCCGCTACCAGGAGCGCGACCAACGCACTCGGGAAGATCGAAGGGGATCACCCGATAGCGGCGACGATGGAGTGCCGGCCTTCACTCGGGAGCTCCGCCGAGTGCATTGGCCGAGTGGCTTTAAGCCTACAGGGATTGAAAGGTACGATGGCAAGACCGACCCTGAATCTTGGTTAACTGTATATACCCTTGCCATCCGAGCTGCAGGTGGTGACAACAAAGCCATGGCCAATTACCTGCCCGTGGCCCTCGCAAACTCAGCTAGAAATTGGCTCACGAGCCTGCCAAGAGGCTCAATCGGCTCGTGGAGCGAGCTGAGGGACCACTTCATCGCCAACTTCCAAGGCACCTTCGAGAGGCCCGGCACACACTTCGACCTCTACAACGTCATCCAGAAGCCGGACGAGCCCCTGAAGGATTATATTCGTCGTTTCTCCGAGAAGCGCAACAAGATTCCGAACATCACCGATGACATCATCATCGCCGCCTTCCAAAAGGGAGTCCGTGATGAGCTGCTTATCGGCAAGTTCGGGCGCAAGCCACCGAGGACGGTGAAACAAATGTTTGAGACGACGAACTCATACGCCAAATCGAACGACGCCATTAAGGCCGCCCGTCAAGACCGGCCCGACGAAGGGAGGACAAGCAAGCGAGGAAGCCGAAATCCTAAGAAGGATGGCGGCGGCGGCAACTGTGGCCGGAAAGATCGCAAGCGCCGATCCGAAGACCTAGTGGCCGCGACCTCCAATACTCAACGCCGTCCCCGAGTCGCCGCCTACGACGCCATCATGAACGCCCAGTGCACCCACCATCCGAATCACAAGCACGCGGCGAAGGAATGCTTTATCTATAAGCAGTTCGCTGAACAATACGCGGCGCAGCTCAACAAGAAGCCGACGACGAGGCCGGCCCGTCCGGCGCCAAGAAGAACAACGCGCTGAAAATGCCGAACCTTTTCAAGAACCATATCTTCGGGGTCCGCTAGCCTATGAGTCCAAGAGGAAACAAAAGCTAACCGACCGGGAGGTCAACTGTAACATCCTGAAAATCGAAGGAGTAGAATTCGGAACGTAAAAATCGGAACTCGCAAAAACTTTTTGGAATCATTGCTTCTTATCGTGTTTTTCAATTTTATTTGCCAATTCAGTTGCGTAAGAATTTCTTCTGGAATTGCTTTGAAGTGGAGTTGAATTAAATCCCTAAGCTTTGAGACCCTGTGGGGAAATAATTCAAAATATATATATATATAAATTTGAAGAAGGGTAAACATATTAATTTTGGAAATTTACAAAAGATTCTTGAAAAGAATATATTTTGGTTTAAACCCTAACTGGTGGAAGAAAAATAATAAATGTTTGGATTTGGATGATAAAAATATTTTGAAAAGGAAATATGAATTTAGAAATTAATTAAAGACCCCAACTTATTGATTTTAAAAGAAGAAATAAAAATATGAAAAATATATTTTGAAAAATAAAAAGTGGGGGAAAGTTTGAAAATATAATTCCAAAATTTTGTTGGAAATATTGAAATTTATTTTGAATTTTTAGAGTGAAAGGAATTGGAAATAGAAAATAGGATTTCAAAATTCGGGAAAAAGTGAAATTTCACCGTGCATTAGCCGCCAAGTGTTCGGCGCCGTATCGTCCCGCGCGCGCGCACGCCACGCGCCGCGCCGCCGCGCGTGCGCCGCCGCCCGCGCGCCGCGCACCTACGCCACGCGGCCCGCTGCCGTACCGGACCCCGCACCGCCCGCGCCGCCGCGCGCGGCGCCCGCCCGCGCGCGCGCTACGCCACGCGGCCCGCCGCCGCACGCCCCGCTCCCGCACGCCGTGTGTCGCCCGCACGTACCAGCGTCGCGCTCGCCCCGCCCGCGCACGTCGTGCACCGCGTGTCGCCCGTGCGTGCCTACGCTGCCCGCCCGCGCCCGCGTGCTGCGCCCGCCGCCGCGCAGCCGCCGCGCACCGCGCCGCTCGCCCGCGTGACACGCCGACGCCGCAGCCGCCTTCGCAGCGCGCGTGCCGTGCCGCAAGCTGCCGTGTTCCCCATGCGCGCCGGACCCCGCCGAGACCGCCGTCACGTGGCGCACGCAGCCGTCGCCCGCCGGACCCCACGCTCCCCTCTCGTGACCTCTCTCCCGTGTGCGCCTATAAATAAGGGCAAAGCCCATTTCATCCCAAGCCATCGCTGTCGCCTCCTTCCCTCTTTTCTCCCTCGCCGTCGCCGGGTTGCCGAACCGTGCGCCGCTGCGTTCGCCGCCATCCATTGCGCGCCGCCGTTTGCCGCCGCCCGCCGCCGCTAGGTGAGCCCCGCGCCATTCCATTTTCCCTCTTGTGCCGCGCCATCGCCGTCGCCGCCGTCCTCTACCGCCGCGCCATCGCCGTCGGTCGGACGTGCGGGCAGCAGAGGGGGTAGAGAGGGAGAGAGAGGAAAGACAGTGCCGGCTGAGAAAAGAGAAAAAAAAAGAAAAGAAAGGAAAAGAAGGGAGAAAAATTAGAAAAAAAAAATAGGGAAAAATTTTAGAAAAATTTGGGGAATACTTCTAGGGAATTTTGGGGAATATTTGTGCAAAAATATATAGTTTTCTCGGGTATTTTTCTCGAATAAAATGATTTTCTATATACGATTTTCTCGGAAACTTCCGTTTACGTGAAACTTCTTGAAGATTTAATATTACTTTTCTTTTCTTTAAACTATACTTAACCATTGGACTCGGCAAAGATATATCAACGAACCTCTTGAACAACATTCGCAAGACTTCCGCTTCGTTGTTTTATCGATCCTTTTACAAAAACCCTAAAACGCCGAAACTCGTCGCTACGGCCGATTTTGCTATAAAAATCCTCCGTAACCCGAGTAGGGTCGTAGGGGAAAATATTTTGGAGAGTTCTTTATGATTTTTCATGCTTTTTCGTTCGTTCTTATCGGATGTTAACTAGAATCCATTATTCTTTTTCCCTTCCGCTCGTATGATTAGCGACCGAGGAGGCAAACACCGACCCCGCAGAGACCCACTCAAGAAGCGTGCGAACAAGGCAAGTCTTCACACCCTTTGAACATATTGATCCCATTTGCGAAATGATGTTATTTTAAACTCTAAACATGCATGCTTTACCGAGTTACCTATACTTGTTATGCCATACCTTGCTATTGTTTACCTTTAGAATTACTCCTTGTAACTCGCGATGTGATACAAATAACCGAAGCATAACTTCGGTAAACTGCTTAGCCATGCTATACTTAGATTTATGCATACTCATGACTTTATGAAAAAGCTTTGTGCTTGGGCAACTACCTTAGGGAAGGTAGTTGGGATTCGGCATGTGGAGACATGAGCGCCACATGACCATGATGAATTAAGTTTGATGAAAATTGAAAGTACTATACAAATGTTTTAGACTGGGGCGGCCGGATGATTTGGGTGGATTCCGGAAAAGGCAAGTGCCGACCCTGGTCAATTAAGGACCGAGCCATGAGATAGCCGGGAAACGAGCCAGTACAACCGTACTTCTCGAATGGGTATAGACCTAGCTGACTAGATAGCCGAGCGGAGGCAGTATCCTTGCATAGATGGTTCTCTGTGATGTGGTTATGGGATGAGAATGAGGCTGCGGCCTTTGTTAAGAATGGTGGGATTAAACTAATGCTAATTAAACTTAAAGATTGGAAAGTCTTCCCTTACCCCGGGTGCGCCAGAACTCCTCTCACTGCTAGAAAAGGACGGCTAGAGTGCATGAGGGCTTAAGTTCATGGAGCGGGTACTGCCAAAGCAAGGTTATCGAAAGGCTTTGCCGTGACCGTCTCATGTGTTGAGGCGTAGGCTCATTTGTTGGGCTGTCGCGGAGTACGGGTAAAGTGTACATCCACTGCAGTGTGAGTGAATCAATCTATTCGAATAGCCGTGCTCGCGGATATTGAGCATCGTGACAAGACTTTCGCTTGGCTAGACTTTGAACTTAAAAATACTGGGATGGGTTTGCACGATGATTTTATTCGCTGGTGGATCAACTTCTCGAGAATGCGAGAAGAGGTGGACTCCCCAGAAAATCATGACGAACCGGAGACGGGAAGCCATCCTTGGAATCACGATGGATGGTAGACAGAACCGTCGCCGGGATAATGAACTATGAAATTAAAACTTGATTTTGGCTAGACGATAGGCTTGTGAAAAGAATTATGAAAACTGGCTTTACGCAAAGATAACCCTAGCCATGCTCTTTGAATAACCCTATCATATGCATCAATTCGTGTTGACTTGCCGAGTACGGTTGGTACTCACCCTTGCTATACGCACAAACCTCCATGATGGAAATGAAGAGTCGAAGACCCCTACGCGTACTACCCGGAGGGCGGGAACCGACGGCGCATATTAGACCTTAGTCCCTGCGTTGCTCGTGGCAATGGACAAGCCGCCCTCTTTCCGCCGCCTTATCTAAACTCGTTTTTATGTTGTATTCGGACCATAAGGTCCTGTGGGATGAACAATGCCTTCGGGCCTATTTATGTAATAATGGTATTGTAAGACTATTCGTGCATGCGCACTTGATTATCCAGTACTGCATTCGTGGGTACCAACTACTTGATCCAGGGAAATGGTACTATGAACACGAAAGATTCCCGACTCAAAATCGGGGGTCCACAGAGCTGGTATCGAGCCATGCGACCGTAGGCTAAGACCAAATGGCGCCCTACCCTAACTAGATGGCTAAAGGGAAATATCCCTACAAGTAGGATCAGTTTTAAACTATTATTTCCGAAAATGCAAATATATCTTTTCTACATCCGTATTTCTTTTTACCAAATGATTACGATAGCTCCCTCCCGCTAACCCTAAGTTGCCCGTTGCGGATGTCAAACCACGACGGAACTTGGGAAGTCACTATTCCGCGGACGAGGGGTTCGTGGTCCAACTCAGTCCCTACTATGGTGCTTGAGGTATCCGGAACCGCCCACTTATCACACCAAAAGACATGGCTCCGAGATGTATCCAGCCTGGGAGGCAGCTGTATCCATAGAAGCCCGCATGGGAGCGAGACATCCTACTTGCTTCCACACTCGCTACCACCGGGACCTAGCGAGCGGCTATTCAGATGCACGCGAGGCCTTCCTTCGCCTTAATGCGGAACACCGTGCCGAACTCACAATGACGAGTTCGTGCATCATCCTTACCGCGAAGAGGGCAACCCGGTCGCACCGTGGAGGCTACCCCTGCTGCTACAACCCGATGGGCACGCGTTTATCGCGTTGGGCGAGACGACGACGATCACATGAGGAGGCCCTGCTCGAGATCAACGATCAGCAGTCACGCCTCAATGATCTGGTCGACAGCCACCAAGGCTGTGGAGACCAGATAAGCATGCTGGCGACTCACTGCAGGCCAATGGTGCTCGGTATGAGCAACTCTCGGACCGCTACATGGCCCGAGGGAGGCTCTGTAGAGCTGGAAGAGCAGCTCGGGAAGAGCAAGCGCGAGATCAACCGGCTGGAGCAAGTGCGCACTCGTCCCGTCTACCCGCAGTACTTCCACCGAGCCTGTACCATCACCTCTGCCCTTGCCTTATTACCTTATGACTCCAGCATGCTTGGATACTTTTCAAGCTATGATGGAGCAAGCTTTCATGTTGAGCACAGAGCCTGCACCGTACCTGGTAGACCCCATTGCTGCCACCCCGAGCTCCGTACCAGTACCCTCCGAGCCGGGATCAGGAGAGGGTAACCCCATCCAGATCTACACCGACACGGAGTCCGAGGCGGAGCCCATGGAGATCAAATGGGAGTCTAGCGACACCGACCCAATGGAGGAGGAAGCACCCCCCTCGTCGCCGACTCACACGGAGGCCCCTCACCCGCCGAAAGAGTACGCGACCACCGAGTCGGAAGATTCGGCGTGACTCCGAGGCCACCACCTCCGAGCCGTGGGGACTTCGGTTTGCTTCGCAATGACCACCCACTTCCGGCGCCGGCT
This sequence comes from Oryza australiensis, assembly GCA_019925245.2. Taxonomy (NCBI): domain Eukaryota; kingdom Viridiplantae; phylum Streptophyta; class Magnoliopsida; order Poales; family Poaceae; genus Oryza; species Oryza australiensis. Next base: position 201,322 of record JAIFGZ020000545.1, on the reverse strand, counting down.
CTTGCGGATGGTTGGATGACTAGGCGGAAGAACCTTCCCAGCCTTGGCGGCGCTTCCTATTTCCCTTAATTAGTTGATGTAGTTGGACGATATAATTATTATTGCTATCCCGGCATGGAGGACTGTGTGTGTACGGTCCATGTACCCCCTTATGTAATATGATGAACCCGGGCATCGCCTTGCGATGTCTTAATTCGTATGCTTATTATTATTTCACCTTGTCGTTGAGTGAAGATCATTCGAAAGAACTTGAAGAAAAATTTCTTGTGAACCATAACCCAAACTAGACCGCTCTCTTAATTCATCTCCCTTCTTCGATGGCACATCGTCGCAGAGCCGCGGCAACCAACGAAAACCCGCCGGAACCCAACCTCCACCCGGCGGAGGTCATGGCTATGCACCCAGGCTACTCCAAGCGATTGCCAATAATCAAGGAGGTCGAGGAGGATCGAGTCCGGGGAATTCATGAGAGCTAAGCCGCCCACTTTTTCCACGGCCGAAGAACCTATGGACGCCGAAGATTGGCTAAGAGTGATAGAGAAGAAGCTAACCCTCGTCAGAGTCCGAGAAGCTGATAGAGTTGTCTTCGCTACTAACCAGCTGGAGGGTCCCGCGAGTGACTGGTGGGACACCTACAAGGAGACACGAGCTGAAGACGCCGGCGAGCCAACATGGGAGGAATTCACGGCTGCGTTCCGTGAGAATTTCAGCCAGCGCGTAATGAGGATGAAGAAGAACGAGTTCCGCAGTGCGTCAAGGGAACACCTCGGTACAAGAATATCCGAACAAGTTTACCCAGCTTGCCCGTTACGCCACCAGTGACCTGGCAGACGAAGAAGAAAAGATAGACAAATTCATTGAGGGACTAAATGACGAACTGAGGGGACCAATGATCGGGCAGGATCACACCAGTTTCCAAAGCCTCATCAACAAGGTCGTCCGACTTGAGCATGACCAAAAGGTGGTAGACAATAACCGCAAGAGGAGGCTCGCTATGGCTCGCCCATTTCAGGGAACGCCACAACGCCCCAAGGGAGCCACCCCGTCTGGATGGAAGCCAAACGTCCCGGCAACTGGACGTTCTCTCGCTTCCGACCATGTCAACAGGTCAGCTACACCACAGCTTCGTACACCCACACCAACCCTAGCCGCTCCAGGAAGAAGGAATGTGAGCTGTTTCAACTGCGGAGAATTCGGGCATTACTCCAATAGCTGCCCAAAACCACGCAACACCCCTGTGCGCACTGGCGCCAATGCAACACCCGTCCGAGGAACCCCCACCCCTGCGGCAGGACGAGGTCTGTTCAGGACCCCGCTACCCAACGAGGCTGCCACCGGGTTTCGACGTGGCCAGGTGAATCATGTGCGGGCAGAAGAAGCACAGGAGGACCAGAGCGTATTGATGGGTATGTTCTCTATCAACTCTACACCAGTTAAAGTTTTATTCGATTCTGGAGCCTCGCATTCATTCATATCTTCCCAAGTAAGCAAACAACACCACCTACACCAAGTAGCACTTAAGAGGCCTATGTTGGTACACTCACCTGGGGGAGACATAACCGTACCCCATGCCTGCATTAATGTGCCCATACGGATTAGAGACGTGGTGTTTCTCTCAAACCTTATGGTGTTATCGCCCCAAACCATAGATGTCATACTCGGAATGGATTGGTTGACCAAAAATAATGGGATTATAGACTGCAGTCGAAGGGAAGTCACGGTATCCACCCCGTGGGGATCACCGATGAGCATAACTATGGATCAAAACCCAAAGCTATGTGAACAAGCTGCGGGAGTGTTCACCATGCTGCCCTTAGGCGGAATGCCCGTAGTACAAGAATACCCGGATGTGTTTCCCGAGGAATTACCCTAATGCCCCGGATCGCGACGTAGAATTTATCATCGATCTAATGCCCGTATTGCCCCCATATCCAAGAGACCTTATCGAATGCCGGCCAACGAGTTAGAGGAACTCAAGAAGCGAGATAAGGGAACTACAAGAGAAGGGATTTGTACGCCCACTCTTCTCCTGGGAGCCCCGTACTCTTCGTCAAAAGAAGGATGGGAGTATGAGAATGTGTGTGGACTACCGATCGCTGAATGAAGTGACTATCAAGAACAAGTACCCGTTACCTCGAATCGATGACCTATTCGATCAACTTAAGGTGCACAGTGTTCTCAAGATTGATCTACGGTCGGGATATCATCGCTGAAGATTAGAGCCGAGATATTCCTAAGACGGCGTTCTCTACACGTTACGGCTTATACGAGTTCACAGTGATGTCCTTTGGATTGACCAATGCCCCTGCATACTTTATGAATCGATGAACAAGGTATTCATGGAATACCTGGACAAGTTCGTGGTGGTGTTCATCGACGATATACTTATCTACTCCAAGAACGATGAGGAACACGCGGAGCATCTACGACTAGTACTGGAAAAGCTACGAGAGCACCAGCTGTATGCAAAGTTCAGCAAATGCGAGTTCTGGCTCAAGGAAGTCGCTTTTCTTGGCCACGTGGTTTCAGCCGGAGGAGTAGCCGTAGACCCCGCCAAGTCGAAGCCGTTACGGGATGGAAGGCACCCAAATCGGTGACGGAAGTTCGGAGTTTCTTGGGCTTGGCCGGTTATTACCGACGGTTTATCGAAGGGTTTTCCACCGTAGCCCGACCTATGACTCAACTTCCGAAGAAGGAAAAGAAGTTTGAATGGAATGAGAAGTGCCAAAAAGCCTTCGAGCAATTAAAAGAAAAGTTAACCATTGCCCCAGTCTTGACCTTACCCGACAACCGAAGGACTTCGTGATGTACTGCGATGCATCCCGGCAAGGATTGGGAGGAGTATTGATGCAGGATGGGAAGGTCGTAGCGTATGCCTCTCGGCAGTTACAACCCCACGAAGAGAATTATCCCACACACGACTGGAATTAGCCGCGGTTGTACACGCATTGAAGATCTAGAGACACTATCTGATCGGGAACCACCGTGATGTGTATACCGATCACAAGAGCCTAAAATATTTCTTTACTCACCTGATCTCAATCTACGACAGAGGCGATGGCTGGAGTTGATCAAGGATTACCGTCTAGGAATCCATTATCATCCGGCAAGGCAAATGTAGTGGCCGATGCGCTGAACCGCAAAGCCCAATGCAACCACATGGGATTGGGAGGTATGGCCGCGAACTTCAAGAAGAAATGGCCGACTCAATGCACCCGATTCCTCACGAAGAGGTGAACTCATTGGAAATCCAACCCCTACCGAGAACTCAAATAGAGGAAGCCCAAAAAGGGAATGAAGAAACCCAGAAATCAAGAAACGCATGGTCGCTGGACGCGCTAAGGAGTTTTCGGTGATGACAAGGGAATCTTGTGGTACAAGAAAAGAATCGTGTGCTGAACGAGGCGGTTTGAGAGGATTGATCTTAAAGGAAGCCCACGAATCGGCCTATTCGTTACATCCGAAAGCACGAAAATGTACCAGGATTTGAAAGGAGAATATTGGTGGCCTAATATGAAGAGGGATGTAGCCGAATACGTAGCCGTGTGCGATGTGTGCCAAAGGGTGAAAGCCGAACATCAACGCCCGCGCTTGCTGCGCCACTCAAGATTCCCGAATGGAAATGGGACGAGATAGGCATGGATTTCATAGTAGGACTACCTAAGACTCAGATCGGTTACGATTCCATTTGGGTAATAGTAGATCGGCTCACCAAGACGCGATTTATACCGGTGAAAACTAACTACAACGGCGCCAAGCTAGCCGAACTATATATGAGTAGGATTGTATGTCTTCACGGTGTACCAAAGAGGATCATATCGGATCGTGGTACCCAATTCACATCTCATTTTTGGAGCAAGGTCCACGAGGCACTCGGCAGTCACCTCGCCTACGCACTTACCACCCGCAGGCGACGGGCGGGCCGAGAGGACGAATCAAGTGCTAGAAGACATGCTGAGAGCCTGTGCGTTGGATTTCACCAAGGATTGGGAGAAATGTTTGCCGTACGTTGAGTTCTCTTACAACAATAGCTATCAAGCCAGTCTGAAGATGTCGCCAAACGAAGCTTTATTTGGTCGCCGATGTCGAACCCCATTAATGTGGTCGAAACCGGTGAACGAACCGTATTCGGGCCGACATAATCAAGGAGGCCGAGGAAAAGGTTCGCCTAATCCGGACCGACTACAAGCCGCTCAATCACGACAAAAGAGCTACGCGGACACTCGACGAAGAGAATTGGAATTCAAAGAGGGTGACTACGTGTATCTAAAGGTCTCACCACTACGGGGAACACAGAGGTTCAAAGTCAAAGGGAAACTCGCACCACGATACGTGGGCCCATTCTTGATAAGCGCTAGGAGAGGAGAAGTGGCTTACCAATTGGAACTGCCCGAGAATCTCTCCGATGTCCACCCAGTGTTCCACGTGTCACAATTGAAGAAATGTTTGCGGGTACCAGAAGAGCAAGCTCCTTTAGAAGCCATCCATGTCCACAAAGTGATCTTACCTATCCGAACATCCAATCAAGATACTAGACGAAGCGAAAAGAAGACACGAACCAAGTCGTGGCGCATGTACAAAGTACAATGGAGTAATCACACCGAAGAAGAAGCTACCGGGAGAGCGAAGAATTCCCGAGGACGGAATATCCACACCTATTCAGCAACCGGTAAGAAAATCTCGGGGACGAGATTTATTGTTAGGGGGGTAGGTTTGTAACATCCTGAAAATCGAAGGAGTAGAATTCGGAACGTGAAAATCGGAACTCGCAAAAACTTTTTGGAATCATTGCTTCTTATCGTGTTTTTCAATTTTATTTGCCAATTCAGTTGCGTAAGAATTTCTTCGGAATTGCTTTGAAGTGAAGTTGAATTAAATTCCTAAGCTTTGAGACCCCTGGGGAAATAATTCAAAATATATATATATAAATTTGAAGAAGGGTAAACATATTAATTTTGGAGATTTACAAAAGATTTTTGAAAAAAATATATTTTGGTTTAAACCCTAACTGGTGGAAGAAAAATAATAAATATTTGGATTTGGATGATAAAAATATTTTGAAAAGGAAATATGAATTTAGAAATTAATTAAAGACCCCAACTTATTGATTTTAAAAGAAGAAATAAAAATATGAAAAATATATTTTGAAAAATAAAAAGTGAGGGGAAAAGTTTGAGAATATAATTTCAAAATTATTTTGGAAATATTGAAATTTATTTTGAATTTTTAGAGTGAAAGGAAATGGAAATAGAAAATAGGATTTCAAAATTCGGGAAAAAAGTGAAATTGCTGTTCATTAGCCGCCAAGTGTTCGGCGCCGACGTGCTCAGGCCCGCGCGCGCACGCCACGCGCCGCGCCCGCCCCGCGCGCCCCGGCTCGCGCCCGCGCGCCGCGCACCTACGCCACGCGGCCCGCTGCCGTACCGACCCCGCGCACCGCCCGCGCCCGCCCGCGCGCGCCCGCCCGCGCGGCCGCGCGCTTACGCCACGCGCCGCCGCCGCACCGCCCGCTCCCGCGCCGTGTGTCACCCGCACGTACCAGCGCGCGCTGCGCTCGGCCCCGCCTGCGCGCGCGCCGTGCACCGCGTGTCGCCCGTGCGTGCCTCGCCGCCGCCTCGCCCCGCGCCCGCGCCGCTGCGCCCGCGCCGCGCCGCTGCCGCGCTCGCGCGACACGCCGACGCAGCGCAGCTTCGCAGCCGCGCATGCCGTGCCGCAAGCCGCCGTGCCCTATGCGCGCCGACCCCGCCGAGACCGCCGTCACGTGGCGCACGCAGCTGCCGCTCGCCGGACCCCGCGCTTCCCTCTCGTGACCTCTCTCCCGTGTGCGCCTATAAATAAGGGTAAAGCCCCATTTCCTCCCAAGCCATCGCCGTCGCCTCCTTCCCTCTTTTCTCCCTCGCCGTCGCCGGGTTGCCGAACCGTGCGCCGCCGCGCGTTCGCCGCCATCCACGCGCGCCGCCGCTTGCTGCCGCCCGCCGCCGCTAGGTGAGCCCCGCGCCATTCCATTTTCCCTCTTGGGACGCGCCATCGCTGCCGCCGCCGCCCTCTACCACCGCGCCATCGCCGTCGGCCGACGTGCGGGCAGCAGGGGGTAGACGAAGGGGGTAGAGGAGAGAGAAGGCACATCAGCCACGAGAAAAGAAAAAAAGAAAAGAAAAAAGAAGGGAGAAAAATTAGAAAAAAATAGGGAAAAATTTTAGAAAAATTGGGGAATATTTCTAGGGAATTTTGGGGAATATTTGTGCAAAAATATATAGTTTTCTCGGTATTTTTCTCGAGTAAAATGATTTTCTATATGCGATTTTTGTTGGAAACTTCCGTTTAGTGAAACTTTCTTGAAAATTTAATATTACTTTTCTTTTCTTTAAACTATACTTAACCATTGGACTCGGCAAAGATATATCAACGAACCTCTTGAACAACATTCGCAAGACTTCCGCTCGTCGCTTTATCGATCCTTTTTACAAAAACCCTAAAACGCCGAAACTCGTCGCTACGGCCGATTTTGCTATAAAAATCCTCCGTAACCCGAGTAGGGTCGTAGGGGAAAATATTTTGGAGAGTTCTTTATGATTTTTCATGCTTTTTCGTTCGTTCTTATCGATGTTAACTGGAATCCATTTTCTTTTTCCCTTCCGCTCGTATGATTAGCGACCGAGGAGGCAAACACCGACCCCGCAGAGACCCCACTCAAGAAGCGTGCGAACAAGGCAAGTCTTCACACCCTTTGAACATATTGATCCCATTTGCGAAATGATGTTATTTTAAACTCTAAACATGCATGCTTTACCGAGTTACCTATACTTGTTATGCCATACTTTGCTATTGTTTACCTTTAGAATTACTCCTTGTAACTCGCGATGTGATACAAATAACCGAAGCATAACTTTGGTAAACCGCTTAGCCATGCTATACTTAGATTTATGCATACTCATGACTTTATGAAAAAGCTTTGTGCTTGGGCAACTACCTTAGGGAAGGTAGTTGGGATTCGGCATGTGGAGACATGAGCGCCACATGGCCATGATGAATTAAGTTTGATGAAAATTGAAAGTACTATACAAATGTTTTAGACTGGGGCGGCTGGATGATTTGGGTGGATTCCGGAAAAGGCAAGTGCCGACCCTGGTCAATTAAGGACCGAGCCATGGAGATAGCCGGAAACGAGCCGCACAACCGTACTTCTCGAATGGGTATAGACCTAGCGACTAGATAGCCGAGCGGAGGCGTATCCTTGCATAGATGGTTCTCTATGATGTGGTTATGGGATGAGGATGAGGCTGCGGCCTTTGTTATAAATGGTGGAATTAAACTACCGTTAATTAAACTTAAAGATTGGAAATGTCTTCCCTTACCCCGGGTGCGCTGTAACTCCTCTCACCGCTAGAAAAGGACGGCTAGAGTGCATGAGGGCTTAAGTTCATGGAGCGGGTACTGCCAAAGCAAGGTTATCGAAAGGCTTTGCCGTGACCGTCTCATGTGTTGAGGCGTAGGCTCATTTGTTGGGCTGTCGCGGAGTACGGGTAAAGTGTACATCCACCGCAAGTGTGAATGAATCAATCTATTCGAATAGCCGTGCTCACGGATATTGAGCATCGTGACAAGACTTTCGCTTGGCTAGACTTTGAACTTAAAAATACTGGGATGGGTTTGCATGATGATTTTATTCGCTGGTGGATCAACTTCTCGAGAATGCGAGAAGGGGTGGACTCCCCTGAAAATCATGACGAACCGGAGACGGGAAGCCATCCTTGGAATCACGATGGATGGTAGACGAACCGTCACCGGATAATAAACTATGAAATTAAAACTTGATTTGGCTAGACGATAGGCTTGTGAAAAGAATTGTGAAAACCGGCTTTACGCAAAAATAACCCTAGCCATGTTCTTTGAATAACCCTATCATATGCATCAATCCTGTGATGACTTGCCGAGTACGGTTGGTACTCACCCTTGCTATACGCACAAACCTCCAAATGATGGAAATGAAGAGCCGAAGACCCCTACGCGTACTACCCGAGGGCGAGGAACGACGGCGCATATTAGACCTTAGTCCCGGTCGTTGCTCGTGGCAATGGACAAGCCGCCCTCTTTCCGCCGCCTTATCTAAACTCTGTTTTATGTTGTATTCGGGCCATAAGGTCCTGTGGTATGAACAATGCCTTCGGGCTTATTAATGTAATAATGGTATTGTAAGACTATTCGTGCATGTGCACTTGATTATCCAAGATCTTGTATTCGTGGGTACCAACTACTTGATCCAGGAAATGGTACTATGAACACGAAAGATTCCCGACTCAAAATCGGGGTCTACACCATTGCTTTTGGGGTGCACGACTGATGCGTAGCAGATTTTGATGCCAAAATCTTCACAGAACTCCTTGAAGATGCCTCTAGTGAATTGAGTTCCATTGTCAGTTATTATTATGTTTGGGACGCCAAACCGGTGCACGATGTTGAGGATAAAGTCTCGTGCCTTGTCAGCGGTGATCGTAGCAACCGGCTTAGCCTCGATCCACTTGGAAAACTTGTCAATTGCGACGAACAGATATGTGAATCCTCCTGGAGCCTTCTTGAAAGGACCGACCATATCCAAGCCCCATACCACAAACGGCCAAGATAATGGAATCGTTTGTAGCCCTTGGGCTGGAACATGGCTCTGCCGAGTGAAGAATTGAAAACCATCACACGTTCGGATCACTTTGTCGGCGTCGGAGACCACCGTAAGCCAGAAAAAACCTTGTCGATAGGTTTGCCTACCAAGGTGTGTGCCGCCGCGTGACTTTCGCATATACACGAGTGGATATCTTGCGATGAGTTGCTGTCCTTCCTCGAGCGCGATACATCTCATTAGGACTCCGAGAGGGGCTCCTCTTGTATAAATCGTAGTCGGCCATGACATAAGCTTGACAACGGCGTCGGACTCGTTCCGCCTCATCCCGGTCTTCCGGCAGCTCTTGCTGAGTTAAAAATTTGATGAGCGGTGTCCTCCAGTCGGCGTCGAGCATGGCGACTTGGTTTGCAGCTTGCTCGTTGGGAGGTAGTTCTGCTGCAACAGTCGGCTCAAAGAGATGTTCTACGAAAACGTCTCGTTGGAGCGGCTTCTCGCTTGGACCGGCTGCGCCAACTCGTCGAAATTTGCCTTTGTTATATCGGGACATGGGATAGCTCTAGTCCGTCAAACTGTCTTCAAGTTTGCGAACTTCTTGCCGATAGGCTTCCATGGTGTCGTTTAAACAGGACAAGTCTTTCATCACTTGATTGACAACCAGCTGGGAATCTCCTTTCACGACCAACCGTCGTATCCCGAGTGAAACAGCATGTCACAGGCCGTGCAGGAGGGCTTCGTACTCGGCGACATTGTGTGAGGCGGAGAAATAAATGTGAAGAACATATCGTAGCCTTTCTCCAGTCGGGGAGATCAGCACGACTCCTGCTCCCAAGCCAGTGATCCTCTTGGATCCGTCAAAGTGCATGGTCCAGTGTTGTAGATCTTCCCTAGGTACGTCTTCTTGTTGCTCGGTCCACTCGGCCAGGAAATCCGCCAGGGCTTGTGACTTTACAGACGTCCTCGCCTTGAAAGTTAAATCCAGCGGCATCAGTTCCAGCGCCCACTTTGCGATGCGCCTAGTCGTCTCGCGGTTATGGATGACGTCGTCGAGTGGGAAAGAAGTGACGACGGTGACCGAGTGACCCTGAAAGTAGTGCGCCAATTTCCTTGCGGTTATCAGAACACCATATAACAATTTTTGTACCTGAGGGTAGCGAATTTTGGCTCCTGCCAGCACTTCGCTAACAAAGTAGATTGGCCTCTGAATCTTCTGGATTCGTCCTTCTTGCTCGCGCTCAACAACGAGAACCGTGCTGACCACTTGGTGAGTTGCTAAGACATATAGTAGCAGAGGTTCCTGAGGCTAGGGTGAGGCTAGGACGGGCGGCGTCGTGAGAAATTCTTTAAAATCTTCAAAGGCCTTGTGGGCCTCCGTAATCCACTGGAAGTCGTCGGTTTTCTTCAGTAGCTTGAAGAAGGGCATGCCTCGTTTGCCGAGTCAGGAGATGAAACGGCTTAGTGCCGCCATGCAGCCAGTGAGCTTCTGGACATCTTTCTGGTTACTCGGGGTTTCATATTTAAAATAGCGTTGATTTTCTCTGGGTTAGCTTCAATGCCACGATGGGACACCATGAAGCCGAGCAGTTTGCCTGATGGCACGCCAAACGTGCACTTCTCCAGGTTTAACTTTATTCTGAAGGCCCGGATGTTTGCGAAGGTTTCTTCTAAGTCGGCAATCAGGTCTTCCTTCTGCTTGGTTTTGATGACGACATCATCGACATAAGCTTCCACGTTCTTCCCGGTCTGCGTCTGAAAGCATCTCTGGATCATGCGCTGGTATGTGGCTTCGGCGTTCTTCAGTCCGAAGGGCATCGTGATGTAGCAGTAGGCTCCAAACGGCGTGATGAATGATGTTTTCAGGTAGTCGGATTCCTTCAAGCTGATCTGATGGTAGCCCGAGTATGCCCGTAAAACGAAGAGCCGGCAGCCGGCTGTTGAATCTACGACTTGGTCAATGCGAGGCAACCCGAATGGATCTTTAGGGCAGGCTTTGTTGAGGTCCTTGTAGTCAACGCACATGCGCTATTGCCTGTCTTCTTCCGGACCGGGACCGGGCTAGCCGGCCGGTCGGGATGGAGGACTTCTTTGATGAAACTGGCGGCTAAGAGTTTTGTGAGTTCTTCCTTGATGGCATCTTTTCGATCCTAAGCAAAACGATGTAACCGTTGTTTGATAGGTTTCGCGTCATCTTTGACGTGTAAAGAGTGCTCGATCACCTCCCTAGGAATTCTAGGCATATCAGATGGTTTCCAAGCAAAAACATCTTTATTATTTTGGAGGAAGGTGACGAGCACGCTTTCCTATTTAGGATCTAGCTCCGCGCCGATTACAGCGGTTTTGGAAGGATCCGATGGATCAAGAGAGATTTTCTTCGTTTTGGCGTCGCCTTGTCCCGACTTGGCTATCTTTTTCGCGGGGATTTCACCCTCTTCGATGTTGATGCAGCCGGTGGATTTCTTCCTGGCCATGTGATCTCTCACGAGATTGGGCCATGTCACAGCTTTCCTTGTCGCAGGTAAAGGCTCGTTTGACGTCGCTGCGCAGGGTGATGATGCCATTCTGGCCGGGCATCTTCATGCAGATGTAGGTGTAGTGTGGTATCGCCATGAACATGGCGAGTGCAGGCCTTCCAATGATTGCGTGGTAGGCCGTCTCAAAGTCGGTCATCTCGAAGGTGATGTTCTCCGTCAAGAAGTTCTCCCGAACTCCGAAGGTGACGGAAGGGTGATGTGCCCGAGTGGTGTAGATGACAGCCCCAGGGATAACTCCGTGGAAGGGGCGAGCTTGCCTTCAACTCGGATCTTGGAATCCGCATCTCGTCCGTGGTCTTGGCGAACAATATTGAGGCGTTGCCCCAATAATGAGGACGCGCTTCAGCTTGATGTTCCGAACCACCGGGTCTAGTACCAGGGGATACCGCCCCGAGTGAACCACTCGGTCGGGGTGATCCGAGCGGTTAACGTGATGGCCACCTCCGACCACCGTAGGTATTGTGGACTTCGGGTTGTGCCGCGTTGACCTCGTTGTCGGTCGGCTTTTGCTTCCTCTTGGACTCATAAGCTTGCGGCCCCGAAGATGTGATTCAGCTCGCCCACGGGGTCTTGGAAAGGCTCTCAATTTCCGTCGGGTTGTTCTTCTTGGTTCCCGATGGGCCGGCTGCGTCACTCGGCTTCTTGCTTAGCTGTGCCGCATACTATTCGGCAAATTGCTTGTAGATAAAGCAATCCTTGGCCGCATGCTTGTGATTTGGGTGATGCGTGCACCGAGCGTTCATGATCGTGTCATAGGCCGCGACTCGAGGACGGCATTGGGAGTTGGACATCGTGGCAACTAGGTCCTCGAGCCGGCACTTGCGGTCTTTTTGGCCTTGGTTGTTTTGCCGTTATCCTTCTTAGGATGCCGGCTTCCTCCCTACGCTTGTCGTCCCTTTTGTCGGGCCGATCTTGTCGTGCCGCCTTGATTGCGTAGTTGGATTTGGCGTAGGAGTTTGCTATCTCGAACATTTTCTTCACCGTCTTCGGTGGCTTACGCCCAAACTTTCCGATCAGAAATTCATCACGAACTCCCTTCTGGAAGGAGGCGATTATGATGTCATCGGTGATGTTGGGGATCTTGTTGCGTTTTTCCGAGAAGCGTCGGATGTAGTCCTTCAGCGGCTCGTCGGGCTTCTGGATGACGTTGTAGAGATCAAAGTGGGTCCCAGGCCTTTCAAAAGTGCCCTGGAAATTGGCGATGAAGTGGTCCCGGAACTCACTCCACGAGCCAATCGAGCCTCTTGGCAAGCTCATGAGCCAGTTCCTGGCTGAGTTGGCAAGGGCAACAGGCAAGTAATTGGCCATGGCCTTGTTGTCTCCTCCTGCTGCGCAGATGGCAAGGGTGTACACGGTCAGCCACGACTCGGGGTCGGTCTTTCCGTCGTACTTCTCGATTCCTGTGGGCTTAAAACCACTCGGCCAATGCACTCGACGCAGTCCCGAGTGAACGCGGGTACTCCATCGTCATTGCTGTCGGACGATCTCCTTCGATCTACGTGGGAGCGCTTCTCTCGTTCTTGGTAGCGCCGGTCAAGGATTTCTCGCAGATCACTCGGCGAGGTCCTTTGTAGGCCGCTTTAGTAGTCGGAGTTGTTGCTTGCGGGGGACCCGGTCATGAACGGGTGGTCGTCCATGCCGTTCTTCACGGGAGTCGGCCGATTGCTCTTGATGCTTTCGTGTGGCCTCGCGGGCGGGGTCTCTTGACCTAGTGGTCGTCCGAGCTTGTTCGGGCCTCCTGTAATCCTTCAACCGCAGCGGCGGAAGTCGGCTTCTATTGGGCGTTTCCGCGATGGACTCGCCGGCCTTCGCGCCGAGGTGAAGGGAGAACAGCTTGGCAGTAGCCACGACGATGGTCTTGATCTTATCCAGATTGGTGTTACCGTGGCGGGTGTCGTCTCGATAACGGTGTCGAGGAGGGTGAGGCGGCAACGGCATTCGTTGAGGCGTCCGGAAAATGTTGGTGTTGTCGACTCGCGTCGAAGTATGGCCTCCGAGCAGATCGCCCGGTCGCCCTCGGTCTCGCTTCCTTTAGTCGGCTTCCTCCTTGCGCCTATTCTCATCTTACGCCCTTGCGCTCCTGCTCAAGCACGGCTTGTTCTTCTTCGCCGATCCAGGCCATGGCCGAGTCGGTCTCGGCCACCTCCCATGAGAACGTTGAAGCACCTAGGATCATATTCCTTGTCAAAGTCGGAGTCGTTGGCCTCGTCCGTGGAGATGTCGTAGAGGTCATCAAAATCGAAGAGCCGAGGTACTCATCGAGCTCCATAGATGAGCATGATCCGAACGGTTGGAGGATGACGGCGACTTCCCTTGAGCCCGAATCGCTCGAATGCGGATCGTTCTAGTCCGGGTCGTTGCTTGGTGACGACGGTTCTTCCGAGTGAGTTGAATTCGACTCGGAAGAAAGGAGTTTGCAATAGGTCTCAGCGGCGTTTGGTAACCCAAACGGTGCCGAGAGGGTTTCTCCTCCCAAGTGAATCGATTCCGACGGGGAGGTGAGAAGGTGGTGTAGATCTCGCGGCGTTTGGTAGTCCGAACGGCGCTGAGTGGATTCCTCCTTCCGAGTGGATGGATTCCAACTTGGAAGTTAGAACTTTGTTATAGATCTCAGCGTTGTTCGGCAACCCGAATGGCGCCGAGTGGATTTCCCCTCTCGATTGGTTCGAATCCGAGTCGGGGAAGGAGAGCTTGTTGAGTCTCTTGGCGGCGAAGTCGTCGATGCCTCGATGAAGATCCCATCGCGCTTGCTGGCGAGATTGAAGAAGAAAACTTGACGTGCGGGCCCCTACCTGGCGCGCCAACTGTCAAAACTTGGTTTCGGCAATAGAAATTTGGAGGTGCAATCAAGATCACCAAGCTCGATGGGTTAGGTGGAAAACAAGGTTTAGACAGGTTCAGGCCCTCTCGTCAGGTAATACCCTACTCCTGTTTCGGGGATCCGATCCGCTGAGTGTTTATTGATCTCAAGATCTATTGCTCTTGTGTTGCATATATCTGATCTCTAGAATCTAAAGCTGATATCCCTCAAGGACGCCCCTTACCCCCCTTATATAGTCTTGAGGGGCGGGGTTACAAGTCAGAAACCCTATCTTACTCTAAGTCGGTTTCCTCAATCTTACCATCGGATAAGCTTGCCATGTGGGTATCCGATTGCCATAATCTCCACAGTCATCTTACATGCTATTGCATATATGCGGTTCTCGGATAATTACTAGCTAACTTTCAACCGCACGTAGGGCATGGGAACGACTGGGCTAATGTTCACGGAAATTGGAAAGATAAGCTCTCCATGAGGATGAACCTTTCGGTGAGTAACATGCTCCAAAGTTGTTTTGAATCATTACTTTGTTCTAAAATATGAAATGTATATTAAATTTGTCATCGTTTCTTCTTTAGTGTGCAAAACAGTCACAGGTGCACCAACTTATGCGGATACTACGTGCGACTATATTCACCGCTTTGTGACCGATGTCACAACTATCGACGATATAGATGTACGTATAATAGTCATTCATACATTATGTCTCGATTTCTTATTCATTTCATATATTTATTTCGTTTAATTGAATTAATGACAGCTTATGCGAGTAAGAGACAACCTCCCCACGAGACTTTCATACAAGCTCGTCAGAAGAATTGGGATTTATAAACGAGCAAATCATTGATCCCGCGGGGAATTCTACTTTAATTTAAGTAAATTAACCACCGGATCCACAAAATAGACAATGTTTTATAACATACGAAATATATGTGGATATTGTACATATGTGTACATATTTTGGTAATATATTATATATATATTTCCTTTCTTAAGTTCATTTATATGTGTGTAATTTATATATTTATACATATATATTATATAATATATATGTATAAATATATGGGTGTAAAATATGTATATGTGTAATATATAATATATGTGTGTAATATATAGGCAGTAGCTCTGCTGGATAATGTAGCAAATTAAAAAATATAAAAAAAATTTAGTCCCGGTTGGTGGCTCCAACCGGGACTAAAGATGGCGGAGTCGGCCACGTGGCTCCGTCATCTTTAGTCCTGGTTGGAGGCACCAACCGAGACTAAAGATGCATCTTTAGTCCCGGTTATATGTTCATGGTTTCTTAGAAGAAGAGGCCTATATGTGTTAGCCACCAGGATATTAGGAGAAAGCTTTTCCTTCATATGTTTGTAAGTTGGATAAAGCTCTATATGGGCTAAAGCAAGCGCCTCGTGCATGGTACTCTAGGCTAAGCATGAAATTACAAAAGCTATGATTTATGCCGTCCAAAACTAATACGTCCTTGTTTTATTTTCGCAAAGGGAAAATAACTATAGTGTACGTGGATGACATTATAGTGGCTAGTTCTTCCTTTGATGTGACAACTGCACTCTTGCATGATTTAATGAAAGACTTTGCCTTGAAAGATCTTGATGCTTTCACTGCTAGAGAAAGGCTCAACTATTTCGGTGGTAACCCGTAGAGTCCCGTTTGTCAAACCGGGACTACGAATCGAGACTAGAGATCGCCATCTCTAGTCCCGGTTAAATAGCCTAGGATTAAAGATGCATCTTTAGTCCCGCTTGTAGCCACCAACCGGACTAAAGATGGTTTCGCCCACTCAAATTCACCTCTAATCCCGGTTTATTTTACAAACCGGACTAATTATTACAATGCCCAATTTTATTGTATTTTATATTCATATATAATTATAATGTTCATATGTTCATATATTTTATATTCATATATAATTAACATATGTTCATATAATTAACAAAAAATATTATAAATTGAAATAATATTTTGAAAATTTTAAAATTTAAATAATAATAAACTATTTAAAATTTAAATAATAATATATAATTAACATATGGCCTATTTAAAAATATTTTAAATTGAAATAATAACATATAATTAACATTTAGGAGATTTAAACTATTTTAAATTCAAATAATAATATATAATTAACATATGGCCAATTTGAAATAGTTTATCTTAGTCGTCTCATCCGTATCCGCATCCACCGCTCCCGATGATCCGTGGAGAGGCCTCGACGCCTTCTTCCTACCTTCTTCACCGATCTTGGTCTCTTCAACATGTCATGATCCATCGTAGTAGCCTTTTTGCTGTTTTTACTCATCGCTCCCCGTAACATATACAAAGCTTTTTCTCTTGCTCTTCTCCCTTTGCTTCATAATCTTTCTGTCTTGCTCTTTCTTAGATAATCGCGACACCACCTCATTCCGTGATGGCGGCGTAGCGAGACGTGTATCACCATCAAACTTGGAATAGCGAGAGATATGACAATGATTGGATAGTGCGGCTATATATAGAGAGTTGAGTAATGATGGATGCAAGACATACCGACATGCAAATTTTACGAGGTCCACTGAAACCACTCTAGATACACATCGGAGAAGGGAATGTTGAGACCGTTGGTCTTGAAGGCAATAATTTACAATAGATTCAATAATTTACAATAAATTCAAATGCTAGCAATAATATTCAATGATTCAATTTAATTTTCATCGTCCACGATAAATTTAGCTAAGTGACATTTGTCCTCACGTACTTTCTCCGCACAATTGTTCCTTCGTTATGATCATCGCGTGAGTAAGGGGTGCCCTCATTTGATAGGAGGATACTGGTCAACGCCACCGCGAACGGAGGTTGCCCGTCAAAGTGATCATAATCTTCGTCGCCTATCCTCGACTCCCACGATTTTCCTTTTGCCTCGAGAACCACGTGGCGCTTTGGCTCGTTGGACCCTTTCCCCTTCTTTGATTTGCTAGCCATGTCCTTGACATAGAAAACTTGCCGTACATCATTGGCAAGGACGAAGGGTTCGTCCGAGTATCCAACCTTGCTCGGTCGACCGTTGTCATACCACTTGCATCAATGGTTATGCCTCCACCACCGAGCCTAACCCATCGGCACTCGAAACGAGGGACCTTCAGAGGTCCATAGTCCAGCTCCCATATGTCATCGATCTTTGCCGTAATATGTGCTAGCTGTACCATCATATCCCACGACATCGATGCGGACAGCGTTGTTCTCATTCGTGCTCTTTAAGTCTTGGGCCCGTGTGTGAAATTTGTACCCATTGATTTCATATGCCGGAATGTGGTGATCGAGCAAGATGGTCCCCTCACCAAGAAGCCTAGTTGTTGGTCAATGCTCGTGTTGCCCATGAGACGTTGTCGCAGCCAAGCAGGAGTGCATCGATGTGATGGCATGTAATCCAGCATCCGTCTTACCGATGTTTCGAGCGAACAATCACCAAGTGCTCCTCGATGTAAGGAGCCACCAAGGAAGATTGTTGCAACACGGTCCAATGTGCTTTCCTGTACAAGTCATTGTCTATGTTCATTATTGCCTTCCTTCCAAGAGTTCCCTTCCCCCATAGTCTACATTCATGGCTTGATTCAGGCACCCTGATGGGACGGAGGTCTTCAATAAAGTCGATGCAAAACTCAATCACCTCCTCTGTTCCATATCCATTGGCGTCTTGGCCTCCGAACGCAAACGGTTACGGACATACTTCTTTAGAACACCCATATACCTCTCAAGGGGAACATGTTGTGTAGGAATACCGGACCGAGGATACGGATCTCTTTGACAAGGTGGCATAGGAGATGTGTCATGATATTGAAGAAGGAAGGCGGAAAGATCATCTCAAAGTTGACAAGACATTGGACCACATCATTTTGAAAGTCTTCTAGTCTGTCCGGATCGATGATCTTCTGTGAAATTGCGTTCAGGAAAGCACATAGCTTTGTTATTGTTGCCCGGACATTATCGGAAGGATACCCCAAATTATAACGGAAGTAGTTTGTGTCATCGCACGTGGCTGTCATGGGACTTTAGATTTGTGAACTTCTTATCCTTCGTGCTTATTATTCCCTTTATATTCGAGGAGTATCCAGACGTACCTTGATGCTCTCCAGGCATTCAAACATTATTTCCTTCTCTGCCCTACTCGGAGTGTAGTAATTTGGACTTAGGTATTTTGCTCCTTTCTCCTTTGGTTTCGGGTGAAGGTCGTCGCGTTGTGCCATATGTTTCAGATCGTTACGTGCCTCAAGTGTATCTTTTGATTTTCCGTATACACCTAGGAAGCCAAGCAGGTTTACGCAAAGGTTCTTGGTGAGGTGCATCACGTCGATTGCGTGGCGGACGTCCAAGACTTCCCAAGAAGGCAACTCCCAAAAAATTGACTTCTTCTTCCACATCGTCGCGTGACCACCTTCACTTGCTATAGATTGGTTGTCGGGTCCCTTTCACCATGGCAAACATGGCCTTTTCATTGTGATGCTTTGGTTTAGTACGATGGTCGCCTTTTGATCAAAATGTTTGCCTCTTCTCCTGGACGGGGTGGCTTGCAGCAAGAAAGAGACGATGGCCCATGTACACTACATTCTTACAGTGTTTCAGGTACGTACACTCAGTCTCATCAATACAGTGGGTGCAAGCGTTGTACCCCTTGTTTGACTGTCCGGATAGGTTGCCAAGTGCAGGCCAATCATTGATGGTAACAAACAGCAACCCTCGTAGGTTAAACTGCTCCTGTTTATCTTCATCCCACACGAGAACACCTTCTTTCTTCCACAACAGTTTTAGATCTTCGATCAGCGGTCTATGGTACACATCGATGTCGTTACCAAGTTGCTTCGGGCCTTGAATAATAACCGACATCTGAATGTACTTTCGCTTCATGCATAGCCAAGGCGGGAGGTCGTAGATACACATCGTCACAGGCCAAGTGCTATGCCCGCTGGTCACCTCTCCAAAAGGATTCATGCCGTCCGTGCTTAAGCCAAACCTTAGGTTTCTTGCATCCTCGTCGAAGTCTTCAGATGTTCTGTTGATGTTTTGCCACTGTGACCCATCGGCGGGATGTCTCAGCATGCCGTCTTGTAGGAGTTCTTTCGCGTGCCAACGCATCATTCTTGCATGCTCCTTGTTCCTAAACAGACGCTACAGCCGTGGTATTATAGGAAAATACCACATCACCTTAGCAGGAACCCTTTTCTTCGAGGGCCGTCCGTCAACTTCGCCTGGATCATCTCGTCTGATCTTGTATCAAAGTGCTTTACAAACCGGACATGCTTCTAGGTTCTCGTACTCCTCACCGCGGTAGAGGATACAATCGTTAGGACATGCGTGTATCTTCTGTACCTCCAGTCCTAGAGGGCAGACTAACTTCTTAGCCTCGTACATTGATTCAAGGCAATTCGTTCCCCTCTGGAAGAATGTTCTTCACGAGTTTTAGTAACTCGCCAAATGCCTTGTCACTGACACCATTTTTGGCCTTCCAATGCAAGAATTTCAGCATGGTACCCAACTTTTTGTGCCCCTGTTCACAGCCTGGGTACAAGGACCTTTTGTGGTCCGCTAACATATGCTCCAATTTCTGCACCTCCTTTACGCCTTCGCAGTCCCCCTGTACGTCGTGCAACATCTGACCAAGGTCATCGGCACCGTCGTTTTCTTCATCATCCCCGCCCGCCTCGCCCGCTGTATTCTCTTCAAACCCATCGTATTGACCACAATCCGGAATGTTGTCGTCGTCTTCTTCATCTTCTTCCATTGCAACCCCCACCTCTCCATGCGATGTCCAGCAATCGTAGTGAGGCATGAATCCCGACTGAAACAAGTGGGCATGAATAATTCTTGATGTAGAATACTCCTTCTCGTTTTTGGACTTTTTGCATGGACAACGTATGAAACCCTTCTGCTTGTTGGCATCGGCCACACTAAAAAAATAATGCACGCCTTGAATAAACTCTCTCCACCGCCGATCCGCGTTGTACATCCATTGCCGATCCATCTACATGGAATGCACAAAAATTGTAAGAAAATTCCACGAAATTCAAATCATTTAAATATTATTACAATAATTATATATATATGTAATCAGACAATTATTATATACTAATCCAACATATGTAATGTGTTGTTCTAAAAAATTAGAATTAATTTTAAAAGGTCTTTTAAAGTGATAAACATAAAATTAATTAATTATTTTGCATCTATTTTAAAAGGTCTTTTGTCATCTATTTTATAACTTTTTTGCCCAAAAGATTCTCTCTCATCATTTTCCATAAACATTTTTGAGATAAAATTGTACGGACTAAATTCCTAGAAATGTAACGTGCTAAGCATACTTTTCTTCCTTTTTATTTTTCCTAACTTTTTTCTCAACACAATGTAATGTGCTTAGCAAAAAAATTAGTCCAAACAAATTTTCTCTCTCCTCATATTTACAAAAAAATCTAGAGATGAAAATGTATAGAAAATAACCGTAAAATGCGAAGTGCTAAGCATAGATCATAAGATCAAGAAGTTGCTAACCTTGTAGATAGCAAAGATTTGTGTATTATCACCAAAACAAAATCACAACAAATTTTGGCAGCACCTCCCCTCTAGCTAGAGAACAATTTTGAAGACAAGCATAGCTGGCTCGGGCTAGAGGAGGAGGAAGGAGTATAAAAAGCAAGCCATCTTTAGTCCCGGTTGGTGTTACCAACCGGCACTAAAGATCATCTTTAGTCTCGGTTGGTCCTACCAACCGGGACTAAACATGGCGCCAGAGGCTGTCAGAACCAGTCAAAGCATGGGACATCTTTAGTCCCAGTTGGTAACACCAATCGGGACAAAAAATAGCATCTTTAGTCCCGGTTGGTATTACCAACCGGGACTAAAGATGCCCGGCGCTCTGACAACCTCTGACAATATTTGAACCAGGACTAAAGATGATCTTTAGTCCCGGTTCATGTCATGAACCGGGACTAATGTTCCTAGAAATCCGTAGACTTTTAAACCGGGACTAGAGATATTCTTTAGTCCCGGGTGCAACTCAAACCGGGACTATTGTGGATTTTGGCACTTCAACCGAAAAATAATTCTCCAGTAGTGTTTGCATTATTTTTTGGGTATAGAAGTGAAGAAGTCGGATGATGGGATTATACTATCACAAGAAGGATATGTCAATAAAATTTCGAAACGTGTGAACATGCATGAATGCAAGGTTGTAGATACTCCTTTGTCCACTTCAGAGAAACTATCAGTGCATGAAGGAAACAAACTTGGACCTAATGATGCAACAAGGCGCAGAAGTATTGTTGGTGCATTGCAATATTTGACACTAACTCGACCTGATATTTCTTTCTCAATTCTTGCATTGTCCAACTATAGTACATTAGAGTGTTGCGAAAACAATATTAAGATACCTGTGCAGTCTGTGAAGTTGGGACTCGGATTGGTAAATCAGATTCGTCATTAGTTAGTGCTTTTGCAAATGCGGATTGGGCTGGATGTATTGATGATAGGAGATCAACAGGCAGTTTTATTGTTTTTCTTCGATCTAATCTGATACCTTGGAGTGCCAGAAAGCAGGCAACTGTCTCTAGGTCTAATACAGAGGTAGAATACAAGGCTCTCGCTGATGCTACAACGAGAGGTAATGTGGGTACTTGTCCTTGTTAACGAGTTGGGTATTTTACATCCTCGAACTGCTACTTGTCGCAAATCTAGTCTATCATGCACAGACAAAACATATAGAAATTGATTTTCACTTTATTCGTGAGAGAGTGGCTCAAAAACTATTGGACATTCAGTTTGTTTTGTCAGGAGATCAGATCGCTGATGGTTTTACTAAACTGTTATCTATTTGAAAATTGCACTCATTTCGACACAGTCTCAACGTAGTAAGTTGTGATTGCGGGGAGTGTTAGATGATAGATAGATAATGAGTTAGTTATCTTGTTATCTTATCTCTTTGGTTTGTTATATCTTCAGGTTGTTGTACTCAAATATTGTATGGCCATGCGAGGGTTCTTCTCGAGTCTATTAATACATTGTGCGGCCCCTAACGGGGTTTTACGCTTCCTATCTCTTTTCACAAGGAGCATCGCGGCCACACCCGCGGAGGCCACGACGGCAACGCTGAACCTGCCAACTCCATGCTGGCCACCATGCCAAACCACTGCGCCTCGTGGGCTGCAATACCATAGTAGCAAACAAGGATAAACTAAAAAGAAGAAAATGAAGATAAAAAGGAAGGGAGCAGCGTCGGCCGTCCCTCAGAAAGGTGTTCGTCGGCCCGCCGGACTGGTAGCCGGTGCACCGTGCGTTGGATCATGCTGCCCGGCTGTTGTGAGCCCGCGCCACCCTACCATCGCGCCGCGCACTGGGCCGAAGAACGCCCGCTCGAGCACCGTGCTCCTAGGCCAAGTCATGCCACCCCACCATTGTGCCCATGCTCCTAGTCCACGCCATCGCCGACCATGCCCGGGCCACCTCGACCGCACCATGCCGTCGATCGTCATGCCACGCCGCTTACGCTCGACCATGTCCCGTGCTACCTAGGCTGCCAGACATCAGCACCTTGTGGCCCAGCTGTCGCTCCGCGCCGTTGAGGCCGCCGTGCCATTCATGTAAGGTCAATGGGAGGAGGAAAAGAAGGGGAAAAGAAGGAAAGAATTGGTGATTTTGAAAAATGCCCTCCTATTTTTATGAAATTAATTGTAATTTTCAAAGGCATGGAATTTTGCGTTTAAAACCCTAAAATTATGAAAAAAATGCACATATAACCCTCTGTATTGGATACTTGTTGAAAGGCATTGGAATTTGCAAAACTCATGAAAATCATATCCTCGCATAAAAGAGCCCTGCTATTTCGAATTTCTATCCGGCTTTTGCATTTGAGGCACTTTAATTGCTGAAATTTATGATTATGAACTTACATTTCTACTTCTACTAGTATTGATTATTTGTAATGCCTTTATTACCTTCAATCAATAAAATGCATACGTATTGAAAATTTGTGGGAAATTTGTGTACCATTATATTGCAACTTTAATGCATTTTACGCATGTGATAATTGAATCTAATGTACCAAAATACTTCGTTGAATCAATCTTCTTTGTCATCATTTTATGCAATTTTTAAATAGAATATTTAATTGAATAAATATATTTTGCCCAAGTAAAGCACACACTTTTCCTGCAATTAAGGATTATTTCGGTAGAAATTAGCATATTAAAGGCATTTACTATTTTCTTGTTGTTTTATAGTTCACAATTACAATGCTTTGAATTTTGTGTAGTGTCCAAACATAAAAGAAAAAAATGAATTGTGGTCCGCATAATCATAGATAGCGTTAAGAGAAAGAGGTTTTTGATAGCTGAATTTGTTGGCCTAGAAAGTGCCACGATCATATTACCTATGGAACAGTTATGCACTTTATAGAAGTATCTATTGAACCATTAACCCCTTTGAACTCTCTAAAAAGTGTGATGGTTTTAGCTATACTACTTTTTAGCAACATAATTTTAACTATATTGGTCTTAGAATTATAAGAACAACATTACAACTCGTATGGTCATAGCACATATATGCATATTTTTTTCTAAATCATGAAGATTTATGTGCCAGTATGATCAATAGAAGATTAATGCATAGATCGCATATCACGAAGATATAATTCTAGCATCCCTGAATTGGATAATGAGGAATAATTGTGATCCTATTTTGATACCATGTGGATAATGGTGCTTCTGAAGTAGCGAACATCTAGTGTCTATTCGACACACTGTCTTTGCCAAGATTGATCCAGCAAGATCACGTGAATTTGAACGAATTTCACTAATCACCTGTAGAAGTCCACGAGGACAATGCTAGAATAGCATTTGATGATTGGTGAACGGCAACAAGAAGTGCAAAATATAAGCATGAATGGACTAAGTACAAGCTATGAATTGTGATATTTGCTATACCATTTTTATAATACCGGCGTATGAAGGGACATGTAGTCCTAAAAGCAGCTGATTATGATAGAAAATTTAGACCATTAGCATGAACATCCACTCAACTATGCAACTAGTGCTATTACATTTATTTGGTTTATATGCATATCCTACTATCATAGTGCATTGCAAAAAGCTCTCTCCGAAAGTCGAACGTTGAATGGAGATAGATATGAAGCCTAAATTCATTGACTAAATAAGAATTATATTTTAGTCATTTAGGAGAGAGAATGAACCTCTAGATAGGAAATGTCGGGAAATATTATAGAATGGGACTAATGCATGTTATATATGTTACGTTGGGTAGTGAATACAAACCTGAGTAATGTAAGCAGTATACATTGAAACTTGAAACCACCAATCACTTTGTGATTACCTTTGTGATTGCAAAGAGTTTAACTAAGTTGCATGAATAAAATGCGCCGGAGGAGGGTGAAATGCCAAAGAAAGTAAAGGTGTCCCTCATCTTCTTTGGAGGCCTCGAATAAAAATAATAGGATAAGAAACTCCGGCTCTTCATGCCCCTAAGTAGCTGGAGACATCTAGTGAAAATACAGCAAAAGGGACTATGATACTCAATGTCACTAGAAGTACCCCACCGAATAGAAGGGGAGCCAATTGAGATTTGGCAAGTGGCATGAAACCTTAGAATAGGCATGCCACATCTTCCCATCAAGGAATAAAATCAGCAATTGGAGTGCACAAGGCTGGTACACTAAGAAGACCATGTCCACATCAAGAAGCATCAAGCAAGAAGAAAAAACATATGAAAATTGCATATCCTTGTGTATCCATGGATAGTCACATAGAGTCTCATACAACCAATAGAAATTGGCAATGAGACCTATTATGGTAATGTTTCCTTTGGACAGCAAAACTAATTGACAGTCAATCGGGTGTTCAAAGGAATTAATCAACTAGAAGTTGAAAAGAAAAACTCAACCTGAATGTTGACAACATTGAAATGGATGTTATTCAAGGAGCTTGGATCGGACACTTGCATATAGGGATGAAAACGGAACAGAAATATCCCGAGTTCGACTTGTATCGTTTTCTACATTTTACCGCATCGATTTCTATATTCTCAGACAAAAATTCAGACAGCTTATTTGAAATTGAAATTCGGACCACAAAATTCGAATTCGGACGAATTCGGTTTTAGGTTTTTTTGACCGATTTCTATTTTTCTATATTGTATTCGGTATATACCGAATCTTTTCGAATTTTTTGAATCGTATTTCACTCCACAAGGCATTCAGCCCATCTGTCCATGTCATTCGTGCGGCCACCCAACAAATGATAACCCTAGTGTGTTGTGCTTGCATCCATCCATCTCAATCCCTCCCACCGTCCCACGCTCAGTCCCACACCCAGCCGCCATCCGCATCCCCACTTCTCCACGACCCCCGACCGTCGCTAGCGCCGTTGCGCCACCACCGCCCGGCGCTCTTTCCTCCTCGTCTCATGCTATGATTCCCTCCCTAGCGCCGCCGCATTGCATCCCAGCGAGGCTGCGACCGTTGCCACTTGCCGCGACGCCTGTACTAGAAGAAGGGATCGGAAAAGGAGGCACCGAGAAGAAGGATCTGGCCGTGACGGTACAAGGCGGCTAGGTAACGCCCATACCTGCTCCTTGCCTATTCATGGCGCCCCGGAGGTGTTTCCGTTCCAGGAACAAAGGCGGGGTAGGAGTAAGACCAGAGCGTGCACAACCTTCTTGCGTCGCCCGCGGCTCCGGCCTCGGCATCAACGGCTTCTCGCCTCCGCCGACAACAACTTCATCTCCAGCGCCGGGTATTGCACTTGCCTGGATAGCATACCCGGCTCCATGGTTATTCAGGTTTCTTGTACTTGTGAAAACATATGAATGACTGAATCAGGACAGGAGCCTACCATGTTTTACTTGCACCTTGGCAGAATGGCAGTACACCGTTAGATGCTTTATTTTATTTTATTTGAATGTTTTACTTGGATGTAAGTTACGGTTACACCGGCCTCCATCGATTTACCATGTTTTACTTGCACCTTGGCATTACATCATTAGATGCTTTATTTTATTTTATTGAATGTTTTACTTGAATGTAAGTTACTGGTTACACCGTTACTTGACCATGTTTTATTTTAGATGCTTTATTTTATTTTGACCATGTTTCATTTGCACCTTGGCGGGATCGGGGGCAAAGGTGCATCTCGAAAGTGTTGACCCTAGTGCGAAGCATCAAGGCGGCAACTCCAATTATTGTTGATGACAATATTGAAGATGGTGAGAATGAAGAGGAGGCTCGGCTTTCCTAGCAAGAGGGCCAAGAAATGCACATCGTGGGTTTGGGAGTATTTCACAAAGAAAACAGTATGTAGAGGTGGAAGGAAAGCGATTGAGGAGATATGTGGATCTTGCAATTTCGCTAGGTGTCCTCAAAAGTACAGAGCCGAGGGTGTTTGTGGGACGAATACATTCAAGAACCATTTGAAGTCAAAGCACAAGTCTTGTGAAAAGACAACAACAACTTCAAGTTGGTAAGAATTATGGTCTTTTCGTACTTACAAATATGACCAAGAAGTTAGCTTGAGGAAATTGAATTTGGCAATAATCATGCATGAATATCCTTTCAATATAGTTGAGCATGAGTATCTTTTTGATTTTATAAAATCTCTCCGTCCTAGCTTTCCCAAAAAGTCCCATGTCACTATTAGGAAAGAAATAATGGAGATATATAATAAATAAAGGGAAACTCTTTATGCACACTTGAAAACTATGAAGTGCTGATTTTCGCAACTATGGATATGTAGACCTCATGCCAAAACAAAGGATACATGTGTGTTACAATTCATTGGGTAGATGATAGTTGGGCTATGCAAAAGAGAATTATTGGTTTCTTTAATGTGAAAGGTAGGCATACTTTGGTGCAAAATTGTCACAAACATTCACGAAGTTATGGTTGAATGGTACATGGAAAATATCTGTTTGCTTTGACTTTGGATAATGCTAGTTCAAATGAAGTGGCTCCAACGACATAATTTCAGATTTGAAAGAGAATGGCAATGGTTCCATAGTGCGTGATGGGATATTTTTCATGTTAGATGTGCTTGCTATATTCTCAATTTGGTTGCTAGAGATGGGTTGAAAGTTATTTCAGCAACACTAGGCAAGGTTAAATCACTTGTGCTAGTGTGAAATGGTCTCCATTGCGGTGGGAAGCTCTTATGAAGTGTGCCACCCAAGTGGGTTGGATACAAAGAGGGTATTCAAATGGATCTATCAACAAGGTGGAATTCTACCTATCTCATGCTCGAGAGATGCCTTGTACTACAAGGATGCATTTATTAGGCTCAAGTCTTTAAATCGAAAAAGGTATGCCAATATTTCTCCATCTTCCGATGAGTGGGAGAATGCATTGACAATTTATGGTTGTTTGAAGAAATTTTATGATCTCACGAAATTCTCTCTAGCACTTCATATCCTACTTCAAACTTATTTTATAGAGGTTTTTGTGATATAAAGGTCTTGCTTGATGATTGGTGCTTTAGTCATGATGACACAATTAGAGAAATGGCAGTTGCTATGAGTGAAAAATTTGAAAAATATTGGGAACAGTCTAATATTGCTCTAGTAGCCTTTTTTTCTTGATCCACGGTATAAGAAAAGGCTCATAGAGTACTACATGAAGAAGTTCCATGGGGTTCATTATCAAGCTAAAGTTGATGAGTTTCTTAGTGTGGTAAAGAAGTTGTACAACTTTTATGTCAATGTCATGCTTCATCAACGGCAACTAGTGAAATGGCTGCACCACTGCACCTAGTAACACGGTTGATGTATTAATGGGACATGTAGACCATGACCTTGAAGAGTTCTTAAATGATGCAAGCGAACCTTACGTGGTTGAGACGAATGATTTGGAGAGGTATATGTTGGAACCACTACAGAAAAATGTTGCTGAATTTGACATCTTAGCATGGTGGAAAAACAAGAAAGAAGAGTATCCTATCCTTTCATTGGTTGTTAGGGATGTAATGGCTGTACAAGTATCAACAGTAGCATCTGAATCTGGTTTTAGTGCTGCTGGTCGTGTTATTGATCCCTATTGTAGTCGTCTTGATCTAGAGATGGTGCAAGCATTAATTTGCACAAAAGATTGGGTTGCTGCAGCAAATGAAGGTACTTAATTTCCTTTCTAATTTTTTCTTCAGATTATAAAATGGTACCGTCATTAATGCTTTGAGTTTTCCCTTTCTAATTTTATCTTCAGATTCTAAAATGGTTGGGTCAATTGTGAGTGATCTTGAGGTTGACGCTTTGACTAATGTTGTTGCCGAGCTGAAAATTGAGGTACGTTTACTCACTGCAATGCTGAAAATAGTAGATCAACCATTCTTGCTATTGTTTTAGTCATTCTTTGCTGCTATTATCTCATTTGAAACCAACTTTGATTGCTTGCTACTATTGTCTAACTCTAGCTGCTGCTATTCTCTCATTAAGAATTGCTTGCTTGTAACAAAGCATTTTTCTGAATTAATCAATGAATATAGGAGTTTGGTGAATCTACATGCTGCCACATAATTTATATCTTCATTAATTGGCTACTTGATGAATATAAGAGTTGAAATCTTTTTGCTTTCAGCCACACTACTTGATTAATTGTTGAATATAGGCAGGCAGCCACACTACTTTGTTTCCTTTTCTCTTGCATGGTATATCTTTTGCTTTCAGCCACACCTTGTGCCTTTACTAAAACGGACTGTGTAAACTTGTAGGACAAAGAGGAGGACAAAAAGGAGGACAATGAGGAAGAAAAAGACATGGAAAGTGATCCGACATCATGGATGATCTTTGATGAACTGTAGTTATTAATGTCATGTTAATTGCTTATTTTGGACATGTCATATATTTGGTCGAGCACTTATTTAATGTTTTGCGCACGCACTTGTTCTAAATTTTTCTTGCGCTTGATTAACGCTATGCAGTATGCACTATGGCCTATGGGATGGCATTTCGTACTAAATTTTCGTATACCGACCGTGTTCGACATAATTCCATTCGAGATTTGTTCGTTTCCTTGTCCGACTTGTTCGTGTTCATTTTCGTGTCCGACATGTTCGTGTCCGTGTTCGTTTTCGTATTTCAAATGTAAAAGTAGAAAATAATTGAGGAGTTTTTCGACCGAGTTCGACCGATTTCATCCCTACTTGCATAACAGTACATGAAGAAGTATTAAGTACTGAACCAAGATAGAAGAATGGAATAATCTGGAAAGAGTTGCAGAAACAAACTAGTTCATTTTGAATTTGAGTTTGATTTGAAATAAAATGTTTGGTTGAATCCAAATCACGCTTACGCTTGCAGCTAAAAGCATGCGACAGATGCAAGTCCAGTACGTCAGTCCAACCACACTTAGAAAGTGTTCAAGGTGCATGGCTTTGGAGTAGTCAATTATCGCTAAATTGGGACAAAATTCCCAGAGACAAGTGTGTGATAGCATCACTCGAATACTTAGCTAATTGCACTAAACCAAACTAAACTTCATTGAACAATACAGAGCCTTGGCATGGTTTTGAGAGATTGTTACCTTGTTCCAGTAAATGTGGTTTGAAAACTATGTCATTCCCTATTTGAAAGTAATGGAGCATATGACGCATAATGCAAATGAATCACGTGAGCAAACTCAGTAAGCATATGGACTCCAAGTTCTTCTATGCATATGATTTGCATAAAATTAACAAAATATCACATACTAAGTTATGTGAAAATCTTGTAGATTTATCCATTAAGTCATTATTAATATCTTCTCTTGAACATATATGTGTGAACAATCGGAATAATGAGACTTAGAGAATTAAAAAATTCAAGGGGAGAATTTCACAGACTCGTTCTAGAATCGTGATATAGAAAAACAAGTACCCAAAATCAATCTATAAAGATTGAACAGAGAGTTTGGTGGATTATACTTGTTTTCTCTTAGATAAGTATTTCTGTAGTTTCTTATGAAGGTTTTTAATGAGACAATGCATGCGACATCAGACATATGCTATGTATTGTTTCTCTAAATTCTGGAGTTTTGATGAGGAATAGACATCACGCAGTGAGTGCCTAAGGGGAGTGTTAAAATACCTTTGGGCTTGGCCACGAAGGCCTAGCCCAAATACACTTATTAAGCAATCACCTATCCTTTCATATATGTAATATCACTACCAGAAAATCCCCATAGCTACGCCTGATTTAGATTTAGATTTAGAGTCAATGTAGACACGCTTTCATAAAGCGTGTTAGAAGCATCTTCGTACGTAGCGCGTTAGGCTTTGTAAATATGAATTCTTTAAACGTTGCTACGAAAGAAAGAGACATTTCATAAATACGTTATAAGCATATCTAAAAATATAGATACAATTTTGTAGACACATGTATAAGACATCTCTAGCAGTGTAGCTACGTAGTAATATAACACTTCATTGCGTGTTAAGAAACATAGACACAATTTATAAATACATATACAAAACATGTCTACTAATATATTAAATATAAAATGTAAATTCTCTATATGGTCTTTTTTGAAAATTTGTTTTTGAGAACATGTTGGACATGCTCTAACCAAGCAAGGGTGCCATTAACCGGGAAGAGGAAGAGACAAATTGTTTGCATTTCGGGCCAGGCCTTCCACCCGGCGAGACGAGCACGTGGTCTTTCTCTTTCCTCTCGGCTTCTCAACCGGTAGTCGAAGTCCCCATATTTAAGCTAGTAAAAATTCGTTTAAATTCTTCGTATGGTATTAAACCATTTTCACCATTTTCGTGGGCCTCAAAATTGATTAAATGGGCCAAGATCCCAATTACCCAACAGGTTATTCTTGTTATTCGAGTACAACTAACGATACCGCACAAAAAGATCAACGCGACATCGCACAAAAAAGATCTATACCTAGATATAAATAATTGTTTGATATGCTTTACAACGTGTCTATGGGATAATGACGCTTCAAAGCGTGTCTAACTCCATGTCATTTTCTGTTGATGGTTAGTTGATACGTTTTGCGATGTATATACATGCTATTCATGATTGAAAACATGTCAAACTTTGTATCAATTCAATACGTTTTTCTAATCAAGTCAGAAATCATCTATACCTGGCTATAGACAATTGTTTGATACGCTTTACAACATGTCTATGGGATAACAACGCTTCAAAGCGTGTCTACCTTCATGTCCTTTTGAGACGACTTCAATAGCGTGTCAAAAAATGTCTTTGTATGACTAAAAACACTATAAACATGTCTAATATCGTAACAGTCTGACACGTTTTTAAAATCATGTTAAAAACATCTTTATGTGTCAAAGTAGAGACACTTTTAGACTGCGTTACTACTATAACGTATCTACAGAGGGGTTTTTTAGTAGTGTATGTGTATATAAAAAGAGGGTTGCTCATATTATACGCTTAGCGCTGTGCAAAGGAATGAAACCAAGAGCCTCACTCCTATATCTTATGGCTCTACTTTTCTATAATTATGTAATTTCTTTTGGACTACTATATAGAAAAAGGGGTTATATAATAATTATCACCGGACGAAACATCTATACCTACAAACAATTACTAATACTATATAGAAAAAGGGGTTATATAATAATTATCACCGGACGAAATATCTATACCTACAAACAATTACTAATTAAACTACACAAGTAAAGATATTTTCTATTCTAATTTACCCTTATAAAGATCAAGGTGGATACTTAATAGCAGGAGGTGTCTCGGATACCTTCCAACCACTCTTAAAAGATCTCGATGGTGAAATATCACCCTGTCTTCTGCAGTAACCGTCCAGTCGCACTCAGCCGCAAGCACAGAAAGCAATGCACGTCAGCAGAACAACGGTGCGCTGCAGCAAATTAACCGTGGCTCATACAGCATGAATCAGCAAGCGTTTAGCCTTTATGATCTATCTAAACGAAAATGATCAACCGAGGTGTGCTCGAAATGATGGTTAATTCACTACGGAAACAACAACTTTGTGCCCTACACACACTCGATAAAGGCTCAAATACACTCGCAAAAAATTTATCGAGTATAACACTCGATAAAAGAGACACGACAAATCTTTTATCAGCAAAGGTGACTTTGTCGAGTGTTTTAAGTCGGACACTCGGCAAAGACTTTGTTGAGTGTCGAAGACACTCGGTAAAAAAATGACATTCGACAAAATCTATAATCCAATTTTTCAAAAAATAAAGCCAAAAAGACCCAAACCGGGTCATGCGAAAATTTGTTTGAAATATTGCCCCTCCACAGAGTCGAACCCAAGACCTTCACCTTGCTCTCCTAGCCAACCCATCTCAAGCATGCCTATGACAAAAAAGGATTGTGTTTTTATTTATCATGAGCAGGACGGATCTACTCTTTTCCAAGTGCCGAAACTCTGCCACTCGATAAAGAGGCTCTTTGTCGGCTCTTTGCCACGTGCCGAGATCAAGGCACTCGGCAAAGAGACCATTTTGCATAGTGTAAAAAACACTCGGCAAATTGATTTATTTGCTGAGTGCCTGCACAGGGCACTCTGCAAACAACCCAATTTGCCGAGTGTTTTTTACGAGTGTAGACACTCGACAAACGTGATATTTTGCTGAATGTTTTTTTACCAAGTGTTTGCTCGACAAAAAAGATTTTCCGAGTGTCCACTCGACAAATTTTGTTGTTTATAGTGATTATTATTGCATCATACATAAAGCTAGGTTCTTTTCCTTGGTAGGGGCTACTCCATTTGATTGCTGGTTGCGTTGCGTTGTACTATACTTTTTCTTTTGTCACCGTCTCGGCAAATAGTATTAAAATTAGTACACCGTCCTCGCACATCAAGGTTTGAAAATCAGTGTTTGCAAAAATACCGTCCTCCTAGGATAGCTAGCTGGACTGGTACCCTACATTGGTTATCAGAATTTGAATGGATAAAAGTTTAAATACAAAATTTGAATTTAAAATTAAAGAACATGTCCTTCCGGATAGTACGGAACACTTAACCGGTCCCTTCTTAGCAGAGAAAATAATGTGTTTCGGCAGGGACTAGCTAACCATCATACAACAAATTTCTAGATCCAAATCACACATATATTTGATTAGTTGGATTATACTTGATTGGGAGAGTCTATATGGCTATTCACTTTAATGCTAAATTAATTTTACCAAATTTTGGCAGTGCCAAAATTTGACATTACCGATATTTGATAAGAACAATTAGTAAGGTTGATAAGTGTAGGGTGTGTTTAGTTTGTTTATTTTGTCAAGACAGAATCCAGAATTATCAAACTTTAATAATGGATGGATGGATGTAAGTTTTGGTAACGTTTCGATTGTTATTTTTCTAAACTTTTGTAAAGCCAAACTTTGATAGGGTTAATTTTTGCCATCAAGTGAACAAACCATATATATATATATATATATATATATATATATATGTCTCTCTCGACAGACAGATATATTGCATGATTTCTAAATCTTTATATTGCATAAAAAACTATTACTTATCCATCTACTAAAAGTAACTAGAAGATCAGTTTTAACAAACTAATAGCATCTCAAGAGACTCTCCATATTGTTTCTAAATAGTAGTAATAGAGATTTAGTAAGAAACTACCATCCAACAGCTTTTTAAATGGTCATACAAACATAATTATTTTTTATTCTGAATTTTTGCTAGCTAAAAATAGAAGACAAGAATGGTTTTCTAGAGTGCGCATGAGATATAGAAAAACATTTGG
Organism: Oryza australiensis; assembly: GCA_019925245.2. Lineage (NCBI taxonomy): Eukaryota > Viridiplantae > Streptophyta > Magnoliopsida > Poales > Poaceae > Oryza > Oryza australiensis. The sequence goes on along the minus strand of JAIFGZ020000545.1, from coordinate 167,629 downwards.
TGAGTGAAAAGTTATATAAAGCGATTTTTACGTAAATGATTCTTCAAATGATGATTTAGATAGTGAAATTTAGAAAGGCTATTGGAGATGCTGTATATTGTAACTAGAAGATCAATTTTAACAAATCCCTTGCAGAAAAAATCGTAATAGAACGTCCAAAGTCCTGTTTCAAAAAACATAATAAAATACTTCCTCTATTCAAACTAAATCTCTGACCAATAATGTTTCTTTTAGTAGTATAGAAGTAAGTATAACTATTTAGCATCAATTGTAGTATCATTAGTGTGGAGATTGTGGCAATCGGGTATCCACATGGCAAGCTTATCCGACCGGAGGTAGGGATAGATTGCGCCTGCTATATCTGTAAACCGAACTTGACTTAGGTGTTACGGTTGCCGATAGAGATAAGGCAATCGGCCTATAGTCGCGGTTTGGTAAGATTGAGGAAACCATCTTAGAATAAGATAGGGTTTCCGACTTGTAAACCCTTCCTCCCAAGACTATATAAGGGGGGTAAGGGGCGTCCCTTGAGGGATATCCAACACTAGATTCCAATAGGAGATCAGATCTTAGACTTCATAAGCGAGAGCTTTAGATCACGAGATCAATAAAGACACTCGGCGGATCGAATCCACCGAAACAGAATAGGGTATTACCTCACGAGAGGGCCTGAACTGTCTAAATCTTCTTCTTCCTTTAACCCATTGTGCTTGGCGATCTTGACTGCGACCCCATAAAATATATTGCCGAAACCAAGTTTCGACAGTTGGCGCGCCAGGTAGGGGGCCGCGCGTCGAGACTTCTTCAACAATCTCGCCGACAAGCGTGATGGGATCTCCTTCAAGACTCGGCGACTTCGCCGCCAACTTCGCCGGCAACTCCTCCCTCGACTCGGATTCGAACCAGTCGGAGGGAACAACCTACTCGGCGCCGTTCGGGCTCTCAAACGCCGAGATCTTCGACAACATCTTGAAGACCAAGATGCGATCCACCTTCTCCGACAACGGACTCCACTCGGCGCCATTCGGATTACCGAATGCCGCCGAGATCTGCGCCAATCTTCTTGCCTCCCGACGGAAGCAATCCACTCGGTGAAGACCTTTCGGTGCCGTTTGGGTTACCAAACGTCGCCAAGATCTACGATCAACTGCTCTCTCCCGAGTTGACGAGATCCACTCGGAAGAGCTGATTCCCCAAGCTCCGGCTCGGGTGGAACGATCCAGATCCGGGTTACCCAGATCAAGGGAGGTCGCTGTCATCCTCCCGTCCTTTGGCTCTTGTTCATCTTCGAGCTTAACGGATACCTCGGCTCCGCCGGCTTCGACAATCTCTACGGCATCCCTCGACGAAGCCGACAACTCCGACCCATATGGTGCGAGCCGAAGTGCTTTGATGTCCTCATGGCCGAACCGGATGAGTCCGACTCAGCCATGGCCAGAAGGCTTGCCGAAGAGGAGCGAGCCAGGGTAGAGCTTGAACGAAAGACAGCCAAGAAGACAAACAACGCAAAGACGAGGCGATAAAAGGAAGCGGGATGCTGCGTGCAGTGGACGATCGCCCGGAGGCCATCCTCCAAACACGGTCCGCAACACCAATGTCTTCCAGGCGCCACAGACAGCTGTCGCCGCACTCACGCTCTTGGATACCGTCATGGAGACGGCTCCGGCCAACGTGACTCCTATACTTGGACAAGATCAAGACCATCGTTGCCGCCACGGCTAACGGCCCTCCCACCACTTCGGCAAGAAGGCCGACTGAATCCGTGGCCGAAACGCCGACAAGAGCCGGCTCCCACCCCTAAGGTCGGGAGACTACAGGAGGCCCGAGCCGCTCGATCGTCAACTAGGCCAAGAGGCCCACCTCCCGAGTCCATGCCGAGGCACCAAGAGCAGACGGTTGACTCCGCCGCAAGCGACATGGACGTCCACCCGTCCACCACCGAGTCCACCGCAACGGTTCCGGCTACCCAACCGACCAAGAAGACCCCGCCGAGTGATCTCGGGAAGTCCTCGACCGCCGCTACCAAGAGCGCGACCGTCGCACTCGGGAAGATCGGAGGGGATCACGATAGCGGCGACGATGGAGTACCGGCCTTCACTCGGGAGCTCCGCCGAGTGCATTGGCCGAGTGGCTTTAAGCCCACCGGTATAGAAAGGTACGATGGCAAAACCGACCCCGAGTCTTGGTTAACTGTATATACCCTTGCCATCCGAGCTGCAGGTGGCGACAACAAAGCCATGGCGAACTACCTGCCCGTGGCCCTCGCGAACTCGGCCAGAAATTGGCTCACCAGCCTGCCAAGAGGCTCAATCGGCTCGTGGAGCGAGCTGAGGGACCACTTCATCGCCAACTTCCAAGGCACCTTTGAGAGGCCCGGCACGCACTTCGACCTTTACAATGTCATCCGAAGCCGGACGAGCCTCGAAGGATTACATTCGTCGCTTCTCCGAGAAGCGCAACAAGATCCCGAACATCACCGATGACATCATCATCGCCGCCTTCCAGAAGGGAGTCCGTGATGAGCTGCTTATCGGCAAGTTCGGACGCAAGCCACCGAAGACGGTGAAGCAGATGTTTGAGACGGCGAATTCGTACGCCAAATCAAACGACGCCATCAAGGCCGCCCGTCAAGATCGGCCCGACAGAAGAGAGGACAAGCAGCGGGAGGAAGCCGAAATCCTAAGAAGGATGGCGGCAACAACAGCAACCGGGGCCCGAAAGATCGCAGCGCCGATCGAAGACACAGTGGCCGCAACCTCCATTCTCAACGCCGTCCCCGAGTCGCCGCCTACGACGCCATCATGAACGCCAAAGGTGCACCCATCATCCGAATCACAAGCACGCGGCAAAGGACGCTTTATTTACAAGCGGTTCGCGAGAATGCACGCGGCGCACTCAACAAGAAGCCGAGTCGACGAGGCGGCCCATCCGCGCCAAGAAGAACAACGCGGCTGAGAATGCCGAACCCTATCAAGACCCAGGGGGGAGCTCAACCACATCTTCGGGGCCCGTTAGCTTATGAATCCAAGAGGAAACGAGCTAACCGGGGGAGGTCAACGCGGCTCAACCCGAAGTCCCCGGTATCTGCGATGGCCGGAGGTGGCCATCACTTTTGACCGCTCGGATCACCACCGAGTGGTCCACCCGGACGCTATCCACTCGTCCTGGACCCCGTAGTCCGCAACATCAGGCTTAAGCGCGTCCTCATCGACGGGGGCAGCGCCCTCAACATCCTGTTTGCCAAGACTATGGATGAAATGCAGATCCCGAGGGCCGAACTCAAAGCAAGCTCAGCCCCCTTCCACGGAGTTATCCCGGGGCTATCTTCAACACCACTCGGGCATATCTCTCTCCCAGATCACCTTCGGAGCCCGAGAGAATTTCCGAACGGAGAACGTCACCTTCGAGGTGGCCGACTTGAAACGGCATATCATGCCATCATCGGAAGGCTTGCGCTCGCCAAGTTCATGGCGATCCCCACTACACTTATCTTTGCATGAAGATGCCGGGTCCCAACGGCGTCATCACTCTTCGCAGCGATGTGAAGCAAGCCTTCACTGCGACAAGGAGAGCTGCGACATGGCCCAATCTCGCGAGAGATTACGTGGCCAACAAGAAGTCCGATTGGCTGCATCAACTTCGGCGAGGGCGAAGTCCCCGCGAAGAAGATAGCCAAATCGGGATCCGGCGACGCCAAGACTAAAAAGATATCCCTTGATTCGTCGATCCCTCCAAAACTAGCTGTAATCGGCGCCGACCTAGATCCTAAATAGGAAAGCGCGCTCGTCACCTTCCTCCAAAATAATAAAGATGTTTTTGCTTGGAAACCATCGATATGCTGGAATTCCTAGGGAGGTGATCGAGCACTCTGAACGTCAAAGATGACGCCAAACCGATTAAACAACGATTACGCAGGTTCGCACGGATCGAAAAGACGCGATCAAAGAAGAACTCGCAAAGCTCTTGGCTGCCGGTTTCATTAAAGAAGTCCTTCATCCCGACTGGCTAGCCAATCCAGTCTTGGTCCGCAAGAAGACGGGCAATGGCGCATGTGCGTCGATTACACCGACCTCAACAAAGCCTTGCCCCAAAGATCCATTCGGGCTACCTCGCATCGACCAAGTTGTCGACTCAACAGCCGGCTGCGAACTCCCGAGCTTCTTGGATTGTTACTCGGGCTATCACCGGATCGATCTGAAAGAATCCGGCTTGAAGACATCTTTCATCACGCCGTTCGGGGCCTCTGCTACATCACCATGCCTTTCGGCTGAAGAACGCCGGAGCTACATACCAACGCATGATCCAAAGATGCTTCCGAGACGCGAGATCGGCAAAACGTCGAAGCTTATGTCGACGATGTTGTCATCAAGACCAAGCGAAAGAAGACCCGATCGCCGACTTAGAAGAAACCTTTGCAAACATCCGGGCCTTCAGAATGAAGTTGAACCCGGAGAAGTGCACCTTCGGCGTCCCATCAGGCAAACTGTTCGGCTTCATGGTATCACATTGCGGCATTGAAGCAAACCCAGAGAAGATCAACGCTATATTAAACATGAAGCCCCGAGTAATCGAAAGACGTCCAAAAGCTCACGGCTGCATGGCGGCACTAAGCCGTTTCATATCCCGACTCGGCGAACGAGGCATGCCCTTCTTCAAGCTACAAGAAGACGGGCGACTTCCGGTGGACCACGAAGGCCGACAAGGCCTTTGAAGATTTCAAAGAATTCCTTACAACGCCACCCGTCCTAGCTTCACCTCAGCCCCGGAACCCCTCTTGTACGTCTCGGCCACTCACCAAGTGGTCGGCACGGTCCTTGTGGTTGAACGAGAAGAAGAAGGACGGGCCCGAAGATTCAGAGACCAATTTACTTTGTCGGCGAAGTTTTGGCAGGAGCCAAAATCCGATACCCCAGTACAAAAATTGCTTTATGGTGTCCTAATAACCGCGAGGAAATTGGCACACTACTTTCGGGGTCACTCGGTCACCGTCATCACCTCTTTTCCACTCGGCGACGTCATCCACAACCGCGAGGCAACGGGCGCATCGCCAAGTGGGCCACTGGAACCGATGCCTGGACTTAACTTTTAAGCCCGGGACGTCCATTAAGTCACAAGCCCTAGCGGACTTCCCGGCCGAGTGGATCGAGAGCAGAGCACGTACCTCGGGAAGACCTCCAACACTGGACCATGCACTTCGACGGATCCAAGAGGATCACGGCTTGGGAGCGGGAGTTGTGCTGATCTCCCCGACCGGGAAAGGCTAAGATATGCCCTTCACCTCCACTTCTCCGCCTCACACAACGTCGCCGAATACGAAGCCCTTTTACATGGATGCGCCTTGCGGTCTCACTCGGGATTCGACGGCTTATTGTGAAAGGCGACTCCCGGTCGTCAATCAAGTGATGAAAGACTCGGTCTTGCTTGAACGACACTATGGAGGCCTACCGACAAGAGGTCCGCAAGCTTGAAGACAAGTTTGACGGGCTGGAACTCTCACATGTCCCGAGGCATAACAACGAAGCCGCGATGAGTTAGCGCGATTCGGATCTAAGCGCGAAGCTGCTCCAACGAGATGTCTTTGTCGAACATCTTTACGAGCCAACCGTCACGGCAAAGACAGCTCCCAACGAGCAAACCACGAACGAAGTCACCATGATCGATACCGACCGGAGGACGCCGCTCATCAAATTCTTAACTCGGCAAGAGCTGGATGACCGGGATGAAGCGAACGCGTCCGGCGTCGTTGCCAAGCATACGCCATGGTCGACTCCGATCTATACAAGAGAAGCCCCTCGGAATTCGATGAGGTGTATCACACCCGAAGAAGGGAAACAATTACTCCAAGATATCCACTCGGGCATATGCGGAAGCCACGCGGCTGCACGCACTCTAGTCGGCAAAGCTTACAGGCAAGGATTCTTCTGGCTTACCGCGGTCTCCGACGCGGAAAAAGTCGTAAGAACCTGCGAAGGCTGCCAGTTTTTCGCCCGACAAACCCATGTCCCGGCCCAGGAGCTTCAAACAATCCCACTTTCCTGGCCGTTTGCAGTATGGGGGCTGGACATGGTTGGCCCCTTCAAAAAAGCTCAGGAGGTTTCACACACCTCTTCGTCGCAATCGACAAGTTCTCCAAGTGGATTGAAGCCAAGCCGGTTGCCACAATCACTGCTGACAAAGCACGGGATTTCTTCCTCAACATCGTGCACCGCTTCGGCGTCCCAAACAGAATCATAACCGATAATGGGACCCAATTCACGGGAGGCATCTTCAAGGAATTCTGCGAAGACTTCGGAATCAAGATCTGCTACGCATCAGTAGCTCACCCCAAAAGCAATGGGCAAGTCGAGCGAGCAAACGGCATGGTTCTTCAAGGCATCAAGGCTCGCGTCTTCGACCGGCTAAGCCCTTACGCTGGCAAGTGGGTCCAAGAACTTCCCTCGGTTCTATGGTCGCTGCGAACTACACCCAGTCGGGCCACCGGCCAAACTCCTTTCTTTCTGGTCTACGGCGCAGAAGCCATGTTGCCAAATGAGATGGAGTTTGAGTCCCTCCGGGTCCGCAGCTTCAACGATGAACGCTACGACATCGACCGAGTGGATGACCTCACCCGATTGGAAGAGGCCCGCGAGGCAGCCCTCATCCAGTCGGCCAAATACCTTCAAGGGCTCAGAAGATACCACAGTCGCAACGTGCGAGCACGAGCTTTCATTGTTGGCGACCTGGTCCTACGCAAGATCCAGACCACCAAAGACCGACACAAGTTATCTCCCTTATGGGAAGGACCCTATATAATCGCCGAAGTGACTCGGCCGGTGCCTACGGCTAAAGCGCGAGGATGGGTCTATGGTGGAGAACTCCCGGAACATCGAACATCTTCGGCGGTTTTACGCTTAATTTGGCTAAGGCCTCATGTTTTCCTTGATTGCCAACCTCAAGCAAGATGACTTCTTGAGCTAGCGATCGGGCGATACACATATCAATAAAGCTCGAATTTTCCTCGTCAAATTTTTGCGCATAATTTGGTTTATCATTGTTTAATGTTCTTCGACTCGAGCTCAGTGTCTAAGGACTGAGAGTTTTCCGATGACCTAATCAAGCCTAGGCCTGGTGACAGTCAGACGAAAACTACTTAAGAAATTTCACGCAAAGGCTCGGATCAAGGCATTGACATAAATAAACTAAAAATAGGCACAAAGATTTCATGACAAGAGTGTTACGATTACATGATATCTACAAAGAGAAGTCCAGATACATTTCAGAGTTTAAAGTTGTTCACTACATCTAGAGAGATCTTTTCGCGCCTCTTGCGCCTCGGCGAGCATGTCTAGGGCCTGCTCGTCTGTTGTTCCCTCAGCAAAGCCCTCCCCGATTGAATGAATATCCACTCGGGGGTAGAGGGACTTGGTCTGTGCAAGAGCCAGACCAGCCCCCATGTTAGGCGCTTCGGTGATATTCTTCAAATATTGCTCGGGAGCCAGTGAGCTTGTCGAAGACTTCAATCGGCCCACGAGCCGGCCCCAACCCCTTGATCAAACAGGGGCCGCCAAGATCGGCGCGGCGGCATTGGCAACCTCTTCTCGAACCTCCTCGCTGGACTTGATCCGCCCGAGTAAAACGTCGTATTGGGCTCGGGTCTTCACCTTATAAGCTGCAAAAGAGTTCCAGGATCATTCAAGGCACTCGGGAATGAAGCGGCATACGAAATACAACTTCGAGAAAAGGATTACCTTCAAATTCGGCCTCCACCTCGGCCTTGTCGAGGTTGACCGCTCCAGTTGGACTTGAAGCGCGTGGACTTCCGAAGAATTTTCTACAACGAAAGATGATTATCAATTGTCAAGATCAACAAAAGAGATCATAATGAAGCTGGGAAAGGCGGGCTTACTTCCGATTGATCCGCGGAGGTCGAGGTTCGCTTCCCGAAGCTCCGAGAGCTCTTTCCTCAAAGCGGCCTCCCTCGAGCGGCCTCCTCCCGAGTGACCTTCAGTGTCGCAGAACGTCCTCCAAGGAGTTCAAGTGAGGCACCGGCTTTTCCGGCCTTCGGATTTTGCCATTGAACGGCAATATTCTTTACACGCGAAGGCAGAAGGGTGATTGACTGAAGGATAACGAAGATATAATCAAAAAGAAAGATGAAGGCTTACGTTGAGCAGTCGGGTTGCCTCGTTCAGGCTCTCGACGAGGGCATCCCTCTCATCCTTTTCAGCCTGCCGATCAAGGATGATGCCACGCCTCTCGCCTTGAGTCCCGCTCTGATTCGATTGGAGGAACCCGGTCTCGAAGATCAGAACACGGAATCTCTTCAACCATGGTGGCAAACAAGAAAGACCAATGAAGAGATGAAAGATTTAAAATTGAAAGAACAAAGGAAGGTTCCGAAGCAAGTCTCACCGGTTTATTTGCTGCCTAGGTGGGGCAGCGGGCCTTCTTCTTCTTCGGGCTCTGTCTTAGTGACCCCCGGTCGGGGTACTCGGGCCGCATCCGAGGTTCCCGAACCGATGGCGGTCTCCGGTCGGGATATCCCGGCGCGGTCGGGGGCTCCTCCTAGGGCGTCCTCCTTCGGAGGTGAAGGTTGTTTCTCCGGGACGCTCGCACTTGGCTGCGGGCTCAGGGGTTTTGGCTCGACGACCTTGGCGCTTCGGGAGCAAGCAGGGGCGGCCCTTCATCGCCTCCGACAGGATCTATATCCCGGGCTTCCTGCACAAGCAAATACAGCAAAGATAAAGAAGAGTTTTCTACGAAAGAATTCAGGACTTTGGTTTCAGAGCTTACCTGGTTGATCGGCGGATCTTCGGTGCAGTTCGCGGCGATCGCCTTAGAGGCGGGGTCTCGACCGGAGGAGCTGGGACGTCGTCATCCGAGTCCTCGATGATCAGCCGCCTTTTGCTAGCGCGCTTATTCGAGTCTTCACTCGGCGCCGCCCGCTTCCCGACTGGATCAGCTTGGATTTTTATCCCGCCAGTCGGCTTCTTGGCGGGGCGACGCTGCGCGTCATCATGAGCCATCTTATACGGCTTGGAAATGATAGAGGCATTTTCCTGTAAAAGAAGGAAAGCGCAATGTTAAGCGACAAGACATCAAGATTGAAAGATACTATCAAGCAATCAATCGACTACTGGAGGAGGAGGTCGATGAATGCTGAATGGAAGGACTGGAAGTATGAGGGCCCGCTCGACTGAAATCCCGGATGAGAAGAGCTTGTACATCCGGACCTTCAGGATCTCGTACGTGAGCGGATCCGGGTCCTCCCGATTGGGGTCAGTACCGCCTTCATATTCGAAGGCCGGCTTCGACCGCTCCCTGATTGGCGCCAGTCGGCACCTGATGAAGTGCCGAGTGATTTGCTCCCCGCGAAGGTTCCTCTTCTTCATCGCCAGGATCTTCGCGAGTAGATCGTTGGCTTCATCCCATTCTTGGGCTACGGACGGTGCTCCAAGATGGTTTGGGGACAGGAGGAAGACCGACAAAGGAAGGAAGGTGGGTTCAAGATTGCGATATAGAACCGGTTCGAGTGCCGCCTTTGTTCGAGGATTTCAAGGGGAGAGAGAAATAGTCTTTGCGGAGAGATCCGCGAAGCTGGAAGCCTGCCCCGCCAACGACACAAGGATGGTCCTTGTTCGGATGGGGTTTCAGGTAGAACATGCGACGAAATAGATTGAAGTGAGGTAGAATGCCGAGGAAGGCTTCACACACATGAATAAAGAGTGCGATGTGAAGCATCGAGTTGGGATTCAGATGGTAGATGTGAAGGCCATAATAATCTAAGAGCCCCCGAAAGAATTCGGAGGTGGGAAGACTGAATCCGCAATAGAAGAAAGAGGTAAAGACGACCAGCTCACCGGTGTTTGGGGTCGGGAAATCCTCCCCCGCCGCCGGGCGCCATCCCACGAGTTCCTTCGGCGGAAGCACGCCGTGCTTCACCATCTCCTTGAGGGTATACTCCCTCACGTCTGAGGTGGCCCATTGGTCGAACGGAATGTTCTTCTCCTCTGCCATGAGATTAAGGTTGTGGGGAAGTGGATCTGGCTGAGAGAGGTCAGATCTTGGGCAATGGATGCGGGAGTTTTGGCTGCAGAGGCTAGTTGTCGCGGCAAGCGAGCTTCTTGGCGGATGGACTGAGAAGTGCGCAAGCCTAGGGTTCTCCGTGAGAAGGGGAATTTTTGGAAGATGAAGAGGCGGGGACGACCTCGTGTCTTTATAAAGAAAGATTTGAGGGTTGCGCTAGGTTTTCTGGTGAGTGGGCCGAAGCCCATAAGAAAATCTACGGCCCAACTAAGGTGTGGTCTGATACGTGTCCTTAGGGACTTAAGCGGATGTGCTTAAGCAGATTTGCCCTGGCAATATGCGCGTGTCCGAGTGCCCAATACCTTAAAAGATCCTTCCATACCGCGGTTTGTCTGACTTCATGAGAAGCTGACACGATGCAATTTGGAGGGTGACCAACGGCGAGTTTTTATAGCCACCTTGGTGAACAAGGGCTGTTTGGTTTTCGGCATTTGGTCGGGTAATCTTGCCAATCTTTGTTTGTTTTCCACCTTGGTGAAGATCTTTTTAAGATTGAGACCGTATTATGGCAAAAGCTATTTAATAACTTGGTCATATTTTTCATATGATTGAAAGAACTTATTTTCCCATGAGGGATGATTAAAGTATTTGTTCCGGGATGACTCGGGCAGATCCACTCGGATAAGCATGAGCTTACCGAGTGCTTTTTACCCGCTAGGGTTGATTGAGTTATTATTCCGGGATTACTCGGGCGGATCCACTCGGTTGAGCAAGAGTTTACTGAGAGCTTTTTACCCATGAGGGATGATTGAATTATTTGTTCGAGATGACTCGGGCAAATTCACTCGGTTGAGTATGAACTTGCTGAGTAATGAGATTTTTATGATTGCTTTAGCATGAGCTAAGCATCTACATGAGAATAATTTTTTATAGTTCTTGACTACATGCTTAGTCTATTTTTGACTAACCACATAGTCGGGGGCTACACCTATAATTAGGTGCATCAGGAGATGCACCTAGATATTTATTTTTGAGAAATTTTTATATATATTTTTTCCAGCCCTTCACAGTCTTTGGAGCCACTCGGGAAGATTCAGGCAGAGACGATGGAATCACTCGGCGCCAAAAGCACTCGGTCAAAGAGATTTTTGGTTGAGTCTTGTTTTGGACTGAAGCGAGTTATCTCGTCGACGAAAAGGACTCGGGGCTACTTGTGGAGATTGTGGCAATCGGGTATCCACATGGCAAGCTTATCCGACGGAGGTAGGGATAGATTGCGCCGCTATATCTCGTAAACCGAACTTGACTTAGGTGTTACGGTTGCCGATAGAGATAAGGCAATCGGCCTATAGTCGCGGTTTGGTAAGATTGAGGAAACCATCTTAGAATAAGATAGGGTTTCCGACTTGTAAACCCTTCCTCCCAAGACTATATAAGGGGGTAAGGGGCGTCCCTGAGGATATCCAACACTAGATTCCAATAGGAGATCAGATCTTAGACTTCATAAGCGAGAGCTTTAGATCACGAGATCAATAAAGACACTCGGCGGATCGAATCCACCGAAACAGGAATAGGGTATTACCTCACGAGAGGGCCTGAACTGTCTAAATCTTCTTCTTCCTTTAACCCATTGTGCTTGGCGATCTTGATAGACCCCATAAAATATATTGCCGAAACCAAGTTTCGACAATTAGATTTGTAATTGAAGTAATTTACTTAGTATCTTACATTCAAATATGTTTGCTTTAACATCACATGAAAATAGAAATAATGGTCAAAGTTGACAGCTACTCCCAAGTCCAAATACTAGGAACCAGAGAGCTCTGCATTCGCATGTTGGGCCTATCATCGTACCGGCGTGCGCCAGCGAGCGCTATTTTTGTTGAGGTCAAACATGGGCAGTGGTCCAGTCGAAACTCAAAATTGTAGAGGGCCCTTCCAAGATTTTGGCCCATTACGTCCGATCTGCACAAATCGAATTTGCCGGCCCGGTACACAACTTTAATTGGGCAACTAATTTTGAGTTTTGGGCAGGCGGTTAGGACATGGACAACGATTATCCTAGAGAAATGGGGCTCAAGCAGGGAAAGTATTTTAAGCTCTAGATATCTAGATATGTCTTTCCGAGAGTTTAAACACCATCTAAAAAAATTTACTATTGAAAAAATATTTTTCTCGGACGAGGCCCTCGGTAGGTTCCAGCGAACTATAAGTGAACGCGTGCGGAAAACCGGTCCCCGGAGCCGGTTGTTGGACCGCATGCGAAGATACATTATCTCGTGTGGTCACTTAAGGGACCTCATGAGATAATATCCCGTGCGGTCCACTTAAGAAATCACATGAGATAATGTGTATTATCCCATGCGGCCCACTTAAGCGACGATGCGGGATAATGCGCATTATCCGTCCACTTAAGGTCCCGCATGACATAATATATTTTCTCGTGCGGGTTCTTAAGTGGGTCGCATGGGATAATACATTTTCCAATGCGGTTTCTTAAGTGGGCCACACACGATGATGGGTCATAAATATCTACCCAACTTTGATGTAATTTTAAACTTGGTGTTTCTCTCAAAAAAGCCAATTATAGGAAGAAGGTTTTTAACTCGAATTCTTTAATTGAAATCAATACAAAAGGTAACATGCTTGATCTTTTCTTTCATTTACTTCCATTTTTGTAAAATTTTATTGGTTGAATGCGAAGATAATTAAACTTTTTCAACCCGGTGTTTATCTCTCCAAAAGTAGGCAATTTATTAGGGGAGGTTTTCGACTCGAAATCTCCGATTGAAATGAATATAAAATGTAACATGATTGATCTTATCTTTCATTTCTCTTTCTCATTTGCTTATATTTTTGTAAAATTTTATTGGTTGAATATAAAGATATTTAAATTTGTTTGAATAGGTCATTTTGAGCTTTTTTTTCATTTGTAGGCCAAATATTTTATTTGAATGACAAATTTTTTCGTAATTACTAGTGTATTAATATTATTTTTTGTTGTTAATTAGGTTTTATGTTGTAAATTAGGATTTAAGCTTTTATTTATGTAGAAAACACCTGCAATATAATATTATATTTTACTGTAAATTTTTTAGATGGATCGGACATGGATGTATGAGACGCGAAGAACTCATCCGGTGTTCATTAAAGAAGCATCAACATTTCCGATAACGCTAAGGCACACGCTTTGAGTGAGAATAGGAAGGATATTTTTGTCCTTACTTGGATTGCAATAATCGAAGATATAGAAATATCCGAATGTAATTTTGGGACACATAATTCGGTGTGGATTTACGGAGAAATACACAGTTTGGACATATCACGGAAGTCGCCGCTCCGAGATTCCTGAAATTTACTTCGATGAGCCGAGAATTTTATAATTAAGGTCCGTGAATTGTCGGATGATTTTGGCGGCTCTCATTTTGACGATGCGAGAGGTTGATATTGATCTTGATTTTGAGTATATGTTGTGACACGTTAAACAAGAGGTCCTAACAAAGAAAGCAAGAGATTTAAACAATTGGGATGTGTTACAACAATCAGCGAAAGATCTTTTGCACGATCAATCAAAGGGATGTGACATGGATTATACAATGTTGCGGTCGATAGTAGAACTTCTTAGATTGAAGGCCAAGCATGGATGGTCTGATACGAGTTTCAACGACTTGATGGGTCTCTTGAGAGGTATGCTTCCTAGCCTAACTTGTTGCCGTAACACCTATCAAGCGAAGAAACCGATATGTCCATTATCTCTTGGTGTTGAAAAGATCCATGCATATATTAATCACTGTGTATTTTATCGCAAGAAATACGCTGACTTGGTCAAGTGTCCAACTTGTGGGACGAGTAGGTACAAAATGGGTAACAGTGCCGGTGATAGTGATGTTGCCGAACCAAATGCATTGGTCGAGCCAGGAAAAAATATTCCGGCCATGGTGATGTAGTATTTGTCGGTGAAAGATCGCATGAAGTGATTGTTCTCAAACCCCACCGACGTGAGTTAATGAGATGGCATCGGGAGGGTCGAAAGACGAGATGGTATGATTCGACATCCCGCCGATGCTCGACAATGGAGAAACTTTGATTCAAAGCACTCGGAGTTTGCAAAGGATCTAAGAAATGTCAGGTTTGCATTGAGCACAGATGAAATGAATCCGTTTGGTGACCTAAGCAGCTCGCAAACCACTTGGCATGTTTTGCTCACCATGTACAATCTTCCTACATGGTTATGTCAGAAGCAAAAGTATATTTTGTTGACTATCCTTATACAAGGGCCAAAATAGCCTGGCATCGACCTAGATATGTTTCTTGAACCTTTGATGTAGGATATGCAAGAAATATGGAAAGAGGGTCTACGATTGTTGTTGTTTGATGCGTACCTCCGGAAGTATTTTACTCTGCATGCTATCCGTTACTATAAACGATCTACCAACAAATTTTTTCCTCTCAGGACAGATTAAAGGAAAGACCGAATGTCTGATATGTCTGGACAACACATCGTAATATAGCGACTTCGTCAAAAAGTTAGTTTACATGCGTTATCGTCGTTTCTTACCACGAAGCATAAGTATTGTGCGATGGCTAATTTTTGACAAAGCTGTTGAGGAAGGTACTGTCCCCAAAGCAAAGGATTGTTCCACGGTGTTCAAGGCGACAAAGAGCACAAAGGTCGTGTTCGGTAAGGGAAAGATCGCCACGAGGCAAGAGAAAGAAAGAAGTGATGGAAAACATGCTACCCTTCAAGAAACATTCAATTTTTTCAAGTAGGCGACATATTGAAAAGACACGGAGATTCGTCATGCCATCGATGTCATGCACCTCGAGAAAAACGTGTTCGACAACACCATCGGGACTTTACTTGACATCCCTAGTAGGACAAAGGACAGATTGAAGTCACGTAACGACCTAGTCAATTTGGGCATAAGGAAAGATCACCCGAAAAAGCTAATGAATGATAAGATTGAGATTCCACCGGCATGCTACTCAATGACACAAGAAGAGAAAAAGCTTTACGTAAATGTCTTCGTGGTTTGAAAGTGCCAACTGGATTCTCATCGAATATCCAGAAACTAGTATCAATGAAAGATTTGTCGATTTCGGATACAACGCTCACGACTTTCATAAGATGCTCATGGTATTCCTCCCTATCGCTATAAGGGTGTGAAGCCGGTGTACACCAAGGTAGTGATAACAAAGTTTTGCTATTTTTTAATTGAGTTTCACAGCAAGTTTTTGATCTAGAAGAATTAGGACCCCTTCGAGAAATTCATAGTCGAGACAACTTGCCGGCCTAGAGATGTTTTTTCCTCCATCGTACTTTGGTATGATGTAACATCTCATTGTTCACATTGTCCCTCAAATTATTGAACTTGGTCCTCTATACCTACATCAAATATGGGCGTACGAGCGATACATGGCTGTTCTAAAAGGGTATGTCCATAATCGTGCTCATCCGAAGGGCTCGATGATAGAGGGTTACACAACTGAGGAGGTTTTCGAGTGTTACCTAGATTATATGGAAGATATCAACCTCATTGGGACACCGATGCCTTGACATGATGGAAGGTTATCTGGGAAGGGGACTATGGGAAGAAAATATTTCTACAACAACGATTACGAAGCGGTATCAGATGCACACAACAGTGTGCTTCAACAACTCGCCATCGTTGAGCCCTATATTGAGCAACACATTTCTGACATTAGATCATGCAATCCTAGGCGATCCGATGATTGGGTTTCGAAAGAATAGAAGCATAGTTTTGCCCAATGGCTGAAGGATCAAAAACTACCGTCTGGTTAATCACTCAAGGAAAAAAACAATAGAAAGACTTGCAGCTGGCCCAAGAAGCCTTGTGACCACATGGCAAGGGTATGACATCGGCGGATATTCTTTCTACACATTTAGCAAATACAGGAAAAGCTCAACACAGAATAGTGGGGTTCGTGTCGAAGCGTTGGATGCAACAGGGCAGAAGAAATCTTACTACGGGATCATATAAGAAATCTGGAAACTTGACTACGGTTTAAACATTCAGATCCTTGTTCTCAGATGCCAATGGGTGAAATACAAGATGGTAGATAAATTTGGATTTACGTGTGTTGAACGGAGTAAAAATAGACACAAGGATGATCCATGGGTCCTTCTTGAGCGCGTTGCACAAGTTTTTATGTGAAGGACCCTTCCAATGAAAAGATGGACATTATTGTATCGGGCAAGCAACACATCATTGATATTGATAACCTTGAAGACATGTCTGATTATAATCAATACGACGCCATTTCGTTATTCACGGATCTTCCTACGCGGATCAAACACATTGAGACTGCCCTCGACGAATCTATGTTTTCATCCGTGCGAAGGATGTTAATCCAAAAATTGTGAAACATTAGTTTATTTTTGTGTACAATATATTTTTGCGAACGAATGTATCAAACTTGTGGTATTTGTGTGGATGATTAATATGTTAATTAATTAATATGTGATTAATATCGAACTTATGGCATTGATATTTTATGTGCATTGATATTTTTTATGTTTTATAGTTTACATATAAGGGCGGCGATTATCTCGTGCGGGCGACTTAATAGACCGCATGGAAAACTATCTTTCCGTGTGGGCCGCTTAAACCACCCGCATGGGAAGATATTCTTTCCGTGCGGGGTTTAAGCGGCCAGCACTGTGGACCCTGTTTTTGAGGACGGGAATCACTCGTGTTCATAGTACCATTTCCTGGATCAAGTAGTTTGATACCCACGAATACAGTATTGTATTATCGGGTGCAAAGTGCACGAATAGTCTTACACCAAAAGTATTACAACAATAGGCACGAAGGCAACATCCAATACATATAGGACCTCACGGTCCGGATACAACCGAAAGCGAAATTAGATAAGATAGCGGACGGAAGCGGCGGCATGTCGATCGCCTACAAGCAATGATGGGGACTAAGAACTATTGCGCTCCATTACCTTCATTCATCCCGGTAGTAAGCATAGGGGTCTTCCGGCTCTTCGTTTCCACCATCCGAAGATTTGTGCGTATAGCAAGGGTGAGTACCCAACGTACTCGGCAAGCCAACACGGAATGATGCACATGATAGGGTCATTCAAAGGGAGGCTGCGGTTTATTTGCACAAAGCCAATTTTCGCAAATCATTTCACAAACCTAACATCTAGCTAGTGATGGTTCTATCTCGCCATCGGTAGTGGTACCAACGATGGTTTCCGTCTCCGGATCGTTATGGTTTTACGGGAGTCTATCCCTTCTCGCAGTCGAGAAGTTGAGTCCACCAGCACACAAAATCATTATGCATACCAACCCATCATTTTAAGTGTATGAGTCTAGCCACGGAGAAACTTGTCACGTCGCTCATTAACCACGAGCACGGCTATTCGAATAGATTGATTTACTCACACTGCATTGGATGTACACTTTACACTCCGCATACTGCTCATCGAATGAGCTTTCATCCCTCTATATGGGACGGTCACGGCAAAGCCTTTCGATAACCTCACTTTGGCAGTACCCGCTCCATGAACTTAAGTCCTCATGCACTCTAGCCGTCATTTCCTAGCAATGAGAGGAGTTCGCGTTCCTGGGTAAGAGAGAAAACTCACCTAATCGTTAAGTCATTGTTAAGTTCAGCTTATTATTGACATAAAGGCCTTTTATCTCATCATAATTACGGGCACTCTACCATTGGTAGGCCCAGGACACTATACCCATTGGTAGGTCCTTAACTCAACACCTACAACTGAACCACTATGCAGGGATACTGCCTCCGCTCGGCTATCTACTCCGCTAAGTCTATACCCATTCGAGAAGTACGGTTGTACTGGTTCGTTCTAACTTATAAGTTTCATGGCTCGGTCCTTAATCGACCAGGGACGGTTCTTGCCTTTCCCAGAATCCACCCAAATCCATTCATCCGCCCAGTCTAAAAACATTGGTTTTGTACTTTTCATTTATTCCATCAAAACTATTTTCATCATGATCAAGGCAATGTGGCGCTCATGTCTCCACATGCCGTATTCCAACTACCTTCCTTTAAGGTGGTTTCCCAAGCATATAGCATTTTGTAGAAATATGAGTATGCAAGATTATAGTATAAGCATGGCTAAGCATTTTACAGAAGATATCCTCCGGTTGTATCACATCGAGGGTTACAAAGAATATTTCTAAGGTAATCAATATCAAAGCAGGGTATATCGAGCATAGGTATTCTTTTGTGTATAGCATGCATGTTTGAAGTTTAAATCAACATCATTTCGCAATTAGGATCAATATGTTCAAAGGGAGTGATGACTTGCCTTGCTCTTGACCATGTTGGCTTGAGTCTTCGACGCTCTCAACGGTTCCCTCGGACTCTATCATACGTGCGAGAAATCCAATTTGAATTCGATTAGAATTCAAATAAAATCCAATAAGATCCACTAAAATCCAAATGAATCACAAAAGCGGCCCCTAATACTAGGCTATGACCCTACGCGAACCTAGGTTCGAGTTTCGCGAAATCCGAGTTAGAGCGAAAGAGTTATAAGGATTTGAAGTTGTGTATTGAATCAATTTAATTAATTCGTGATGTGGCATTATTTCAAGTTAATACATTTTAATTTTGAGAAATATTATGGTTGGTGACTCAAAATAAAATTACAAGGATAAATGGTTAATTTTAATTTTTATCCTAATAAAAATTAAGCCGACAAGTCCTAAGGTTAAAAATAATCGAATCCAAAAATAAATAATCAACCGTGAAGCTTGGATGCTATACTCGTAATTTAGAATTTTTGGTTTAGAAAATCCATATATTAAAAATAATATTTGACGACAAGCTAAGTTGTAAATAAACTCCTAGATAATAAACTACGCGACTGTTAAATATGTCCAAATTC
Organism: Oryza australiensis; assembly: GCA_019925245.2. Taxonomy (NCBI): domain Eukaryota; kingdom Viridiplantae; phylum Streptophyta; class Magnoliopsida; order Poales; family Poaceae; genus Oryza; species Oryza australiensis. Next base: position 148,729 of record JAIFGZ020000545.1, on the reverse strand, counting down.
AGATTATTTAGAGGACGGTGGCTCACCGGTGCGGCGGTGAACCGGTGCGGGGCGGTGGTGGCTTGCGAATCCCGGTGCGGCGGTGGCGGCGGAATTACGGCGAAACGGCGGCGGGGAGAGGAAAGACGGGAAGAGAGAAGCAGCTAGGGTTGGGGAGATGGAGCTCGGCTCCCCCTTTTATAGTTGCGCGGAGAGAGAGAGAAAGAGAGGAGACGGCGATGGGGCGACGGCACAGCGCACCGCGATCGTGGGCGCGGGGCTCGGCGCGGCACGGCGTGGCGGCGCGCGCGGTATGGGCGCGGCACGGGGGCGGCGTGGCGGGGGCGACGCGTGGGTCGCGAGGGCAGGCGGGGCGGGCGTAGCGGCGGCGCGTGGCGCGCGCGCACGGGGGACCGCGCACGGGCACGGTGCGAGGCGGGCGCGGCGGGGCCGGGCGCGGCGCGCGCGCATGGCGGCACTCGGGCGGGGTCGGGCGCGGGCATGGGTGCGAGGATGCACGGGCGGCGCGGGCGCGGGGCCGGGGCGCGGCGCGGCGCGAGCACGACACGCGGTGCGGCGAGTGGGGGCGGGGGTGCGGCGCGGCGCGGCGCGACGCGCGTCGCGCGTGGCCGGAGGCCGAGACTTGGTCGAACACGTGGCGCAATATGAACAGTGCACTTTTCCATTTTCCAATTTTCAGCTTTATTTTTCCTAAATCATTTTCCTTTCGCTCTAAAAATTCAAAATAAAATCTAATATTCCCGAAATATATTTATTTCCCCACTTTTCCCCACTTTTTATTATTCAAAATATATTTTTCATTTCTAATTTATTTTTCTTTTATGACCCATATTTAAATAATATTTACTTTTCCATATTTAAATTAGAGTTTAAACCAAGAGTATGTACTTTTCAAAGTGACTTTTATAAATCCCCAAATCTTAATTATTTATTCCTTCCAATCTATATTTTGAACCTTTTCTCCCATCCGGGATTTCAAAACATTTGGTTTTTCTCCAACCTCAAATTAAATCATTTCCAAAATGAATTTTATGCAGCCAAGTTGGCAAATAAGAAGCAATAAACACGATCAAGAAGCAACAAGCCAAAAATTTTTGTGAGTTTTGATTTTCAATTTCTGGTTTTTAAATTCTCTGATTTTCGGGTGTTACAAACCTACCCCTAACAATAAATCTCGTCCCCGAGATTTGTGTCGGGTCGCGATTGGGAGTCGGTCGGTATAAACATATAGGATGGATCCATTAGGACTCCTCCTTAGCGGACGACGAATAGGTTGGTGCTCCGGTGACGCAGAATCTATCACGAGTTTCTAAGGGTGGTCCACTTCGATTCTTTGTTTCGAGATAACATGATGTTGTTAGCTCTTAATCCTTGGGGCATCCTTCAAGCATACACGGCTTAGCATGTCTCTAATTTCCTTAAGTTGTATAATAGACTTGCTGTTTCAAAACTTTACGACCTTCGACTCGTAGATGGGTGGTGATCCCGACATGATTGGGGTCTAGAGATTCCAGTAGGTGGAAAGCGGCTATCTAGAGAAGGTTTGGTTTTACCTAGCTTCAACATAGTGTCCAATCTGAGAGTCCATGGTCATGTCACTCTACCCCCCTAACAATAAGTTCAAGCTTGCCTTTTTAGGTAAGGGCTATATTGGCACTTTTAGGTTTGGTTGGCATCTTCATCATTCCTAGATAGAGTCCAACGCACAAGTTCCTAACATGTCCTCAAGATCTTGGCTTGCCTTTTTTTCCTGGGTTTATCCGTCGATCTCCTAGGCTTTTCTTTCAACCTTTGAGTAGGAATGGTTCATCGGGATGGGCTCTTCGTATCATATCCGGGACTGGGTTTTCTGAGTCATTGTTTGCGATTCCTTCGCCCCTGGTTATGGTGATTCTCCTTGTGGTTTGCTCATACCTCATTGTATCATGGTCTATGGTTATGCTCGTCGGTGGAATCCTTGGGGTGGTCATGGTGACTATCTCTTGGTCATAGGTTATCTTGTTCCCGATCAAGCTGGTCCATGCTAGAGTGATACCGAGGGTCTATGGTGGTATCATGTCATTTGAAGAAGATACTATGTCTTAACTTCGATGGACATATTGGTGCGGTATGGGGTACAAACTATATCTTTCATGGGTGAATGTACTATTATGGGTCTATTAAGGTCTATCAAACGTAGGTTATATTCTGTGCTTGTTTTTGAGGTTATGGAAGAATGTGGATTTCCAAACCAAACAAAATTTTGATTAGTGCATAATGGATAGAGAACATACCCATTAGCACGACCTGGTCCTCCTGAGCTTCTTACGCACGCACGTGGTTCACTTGGCCATGGCGGAATCCGGTGATAGCCTCCTTCGGTGGGCGTTACGAACAAGCTTCGTCCGGCGCCGGGGTAGGGGTTCCTCTCACAACCGTGGCGTTGGCTCCGTACGGTTGGGTGTGTTGTGCGGTTTGGGACATTGATTGGCATAATGCCCGAATTCTCCACAGTTGAAGCAATTAACATTCCGGTTTCCTGGTGCTACCAAAGTGGGGGTCGGGGTGCGGAAAGGTGTTGCTTGGTCGCTGCTAGCATTGTTGGGTGCGAGAGGGACGATTGGCGCTATGATGGCTGGTTTCCATCCTGTTGTTGTTGCTCCTTTGGGTCGCCGAGATGTCCCTTGAATTGGACGAGCGAGCAAGCCTTCTCTTTCGGTTGTTTTCAACCATCCTTTGGTATGCTCTAGCCTCACGACCTTGTTAATGAGGCTTTGGAAGCTGGCGTGGTCTTGACAATTCATCAGTCCTCTCAGCTCGTCGTTCAGTCCTCCGATAAATTTATCCATCTTCTCTTCTTCGTCCGCCAGGTCACTTGTGGCGTAACGGGCAAGCTGCGTGAACTTGTTGAGGTATTCTAGCACCGAGGTGTTGCCTTGGCGCAACCTATGGAACTCATTCTTCTTCATCCTTATGACCGCGGTGGGTACAAAATTTTCACGGAAGGCGGGCGTGAATTCCTCCCAGTTGTTTCTCCGGCATCTTCAGCCCGAGTCTCTTTGTAGGTGTCCCACCGATCACTTGCGGGACCTTCCAGCTGATTGGTGGTGAAAATGACTCTGTCAGCTTCCTGTACTCGGACGAGAGTCAACTTCTTCTCTATTACCCTCAACCAATCTTCAACATCCATGTGTTCTTCTGTCGTGGAGAAGGTAGGCGGCTTGGCTCTCATAAACTCTCCTAAACTTGAACTTCCGTGTTGTCATTGGTTGTTGGCAATGGCTTGAAGTAGGTGGGTTTGTAAAGCCATGACCTCCGCTAGGGTGGAGAGGTTAGGCTTCGGCGGGTTCTCGTAGGCTGCCGAGGCTCTGCGACGGTGCGCCATCGAGGAATATAGGCGAGAGTAAGAGATTGGATCGACTAAGGTCACGGTTCTAATCGATTTTTCTTCAAGTTGTTTAAGGTGATCTTTTGAAGCAAGCTTGGTGGAATAAACTCATTTAAGACATAACATGGAACTTCATATTAGTTCATAGATGTTAGATCATGGGGATACATTGGACATGTGTAGTCCCACAATACAATATCACTAATATCGATCTAGGGTTTTCATACATAAGGGTAAGGGGCACAGTCATTGCTTTGTCTTAATTCCTTTCAAAGCAAGACCGAGTTGCTGCGATTTCTCGTCTAGTTATCCGGGTTGTTGCCCGATCTGGGGTTGCCACCTATGGTCATTGCATTGGCATCGTTAAGAGGAGGGATGCCGCGTGGCTTGGGGCATTGGTTGGCATAGTGTCCAAATTCTTTACGTTGAAGCAGTGCACATTCTTCCTTGGACGTCGGGGAATCTCCTCGGTATCTTCACGGGTACACACCGTGCTTGTAATGATCATCTTGCCGGTACCACACGTATTCCATTTTGGTGACTTCCTCTTCTTGGGGTTAGATGGTGGCGAACTGAAATCTTGGCCGGTTGTTTGATTGGATTCCTTATCCTTTCTTCTGTCTTGTACCTCTCTCTCGATCGGGGTCTGGTGTGCTTGTCCCATGTACCGTTCCTTACTCCATGTCCTTGTTCTACAAAACTGTAGCGGGGTCAAGTGTTTCCTTCCATCCCAATGGCGGGTTTGCGTTATCGCTCTCTGTGGGCTTGATAGTATACTTGCGGGAGTCATCGGGGTTTGCGACGGAACGTGCGACGTTGCTCGGGTACCAACCCCGATCTTGCATCATTCTGTGTTGGAACAGCCGTTGCATCTGTTGCATCATCATGACCATTAAGCGTGTTTGGTTAGCCACTACCTGGCTAAGGTCGGGTTTACGGGGAAAGGAGGTGGAGTGTCCATAGGGTCGCTCGGGTTGATCCATGAGAGTGCTGGGATCTTGATTTATCGCCCTTGGCTTTCCCCATCTATTGTCGGGAGAAAGAGAAAAGTAAAGGTTAAGCTATGGATGGGGCCTTCTTACGTGTACTCTCATTGTTTTAGTGGGTTAAACAATCTCCCAAGCTCCAACATGGTCATAGTCGACATCTATTTTTGAAGATAGCTTAGGGTTAGAGAAAGGTAGTGGTAAAAATCAAATGTTTGTAGAGAAATAGGGGTTAAGGGCGTAAGGAAAAACATATTTGTTTTGTAAAAATAGCTGTACTTTCAAAATAATCCTATGTAGGGATATTTTCCTTTAACCGCTTATAAAGGGTGGGGCGCCGGTTGGTCTTATCCTACGGTCGCACTTGCTCGATACCGCTCTGTGGACCCCCGTTTTATACGACGAGAATCATTCGTGTTCATAGTACCATTTTCTGGATCGAGTAGTTTGGTACCCACGAATACGATCTGAATTATTAGGTGCAAAGTGCACGAATAGTCTTACACCAAAAGTATTACAATAATAGGACCGAAGGCAACATCCAATACATATAGGACCTACCGGTCCGGATACAACCAAGCGAAATTAGATAAGATAGCAGACGGAAGGCAACGACATGTCGATCGCCTACGAGCAACGGCGGGGACTAAGACCTATTGTGCTCCATTGTCTTCATTCATCTTGGTAGTAAGCATAGGGGTCTTCCAGGTTCTTCGTTTCCACCATCGAAGGTTTGTGCATATAGCAAGGGTGAGTACCCAACGTGCTCGGCAAGCCAACACGGAATGATACACATGATAGGGTCATTCAAAGGGAGGCTGAGGTTTATTTGCACAAAGCCAATTTTGGCAAATCATTTCACAAACCTAACATCTAGCCAGTCAAGTTTTAGTTTCGAGTATATTAAATTGGTGGCAGTTACGTCGCCATCCATCGTGATACCAATGATGGTTTTTCGTCTCGAGATCGTTATGGTTTTACGGGAGTATATCCCTTCTCGCAGTCGAGAAGTTGAGTCCACCAGCACACAAAATAATTATGCATACCAACCCATCATTTTAAGTTTATGAGTCTAGCCACGGGAGAAACTTGTCACGTCGCACATTAACCGTGAGCACGGCTATTCGAATAGATTGATTTACTCACACTTGCGGTGGATGTACACTTTACCCGTACTCATAATGCTCATTGAATAAGCTTTCATCTCTCTATATGGGATGGTCACGACAAAGCCTTTTGATAACATCACTTTGGCGTGCCGCTCCATGAACTTAAGTCCTCATGCACTCTAGCCGTCATTTCCTATCGGTGAGAGGAGTTACGGCGTTCTGGGGTAAGAGAAAAATTCACTTAATCTTGAAGTAATTGTTAAGTTTAGTTTATTATTCACATAAAGGCCTTTTGTCTCATCATAATTACGGGCACTCTTAACATTGGTAGGCCCGGGACACTCTACCCATTGGTAGGTCCTTAACTCAACACCTACACCTGAACCACTATGCGGGGATACGCCTCCGCTCGGCTATCTACTCCGCTAGGTCTATATCCATCCGAAATACGGTTGTGCTTGGTTCGTTCTAAGTTATAAGTCTCATGGCTCGGTCCTTAATTGACCGGGGACGGTTCTTGCCTTTCCGGAATCCACCCAAGTCCATCCATCCGCCCTAGTCTAAAAACATTGGTTTTGTACTTTTCATTTCTTCCATCAAAACTATTTTTATCATGATCAAGGCAATGTGGCACTCATGTCTCCACATGCCGTATTCCAACTACCTTTCCTTAAGGTGGTTGCCCAAGCATATAACATTTTGTAGAAATATGAATATGCAAGATTCGAGTATAAGCATGGCTAAGCATTTCCGAAGATATCCTCCGGTTGTATCACATCGAGTGTTACAAAGAATATTTCTAAGGGTAACCAATATCAAAGCGGGGTATATCAAGCATAGGTATTCATTTGTGTATAGCATGCATGTTTGAAGTTTAAATCAACATCATTTCGCAATTAGGATCAATATGTTCAAAGGGAGTGATGACTTGCCTTGCTCTTGACCTTGTTAGCTTGAGTCTTCGATGCTCTCGACGGTTCCCTCGGACTCTATCATACGTGCGAGAAATCCAATTTGAATTCGATTAGAATTCAAATAAAATCCAATAAGATCCAATAAAAGCCAAATGAATCGCAAAAGCGGCCCCTAATACTAGGCTATAACCCTACGCGAACCTAGGTTCGAGTTTCGCGAAATCCGAGTTAGAGCGAAAGAGTTATAAGGATTTGAAGTCGTGTATTGAATCGATTTAATTAATTCGCGATGTGGCATTATTTCAAGTTAATACATTTTAATTTTGAGAAATATTATGGTTGGTGACTCAAAATAAAATAACAAGGAGAAATGGTTAATTTTAATTTTTATCCTAATTTTATTAAGCCGACAAGTCCTAAGGTTAAAAATAATCGAATCCGAAAATAAATAATCAACCGTGAAGCTTAGACGCTATACTCGGTAATTTAGAATTTTTGGTTTAGAAAATCCATATATTAAAAATAATATTTGATGACAAGCTATGTTGTAAATAAATTCCTAGATAATAAACTACGCGACGATTAAATATGTCCAAATTCATATTTTAATAGCCGACCCTAATTATTTTTTGAAATCCGAATTTGTTCCCGAGAAAATATATGAGAAAACTATATATTTTTGCCCAAATATTTTCCCAAATATTTTCCAAAAGTTTTTTCCAATTTTTCTAGATTTTTCCAATTTTTTTCCTTTTTCTTTTTTTCTTTTTTTCCTCTTCTTTGTCTCCCTTTTCTTTTCTTTTCTCTATTTTCTTTTTTTCTACCCTCCTGCTTCCTTCTCTCTCCTCTACCCTCCCTCCGTCTACCCCCTCTCGGCCGAGCCAGCAGTGCCAGCCTGCTAGCGCGGCGGTGACGGACGGCGCGCTGACGCAGCGCGCTACGGGAAGGGGAAAATGAGGAGGACGGCGGCTCACCGGTGCGGCGGCGAACGGCGGCGGGGACGGGGAAAGAGAGGGAAGCGAGAACGTTGAGGATGGGGAGATGGAGCTCGACTCCCCTTTTATAGTTGTGCGGAGAGAGAGAGAACGAGAGGCGACGGCGACGGGACGACGACATCACGCGCGCGGTCGTGGGCGCGGGGCTCGGCGCGGCACGGCGGTATGGACGCGGGCACGGGGCCGGCGTGGCGAGGACAACACGCGGGACGCGAGGGCGACGGGGCGGGCGCGGCGAGCGGCGCGTGGCGTGCGCGCACGGGGGCCGGGCGCACGCGCGGGCGCGGCGGGGGCCGGGCGCGGTGAGCGGCACGTGGCGACGCTCGGGAGGGTCCGGGCGCGGGCATGCGTGCGCAGGATCTGAGGCGGCGGGCGGCGCGCGGGGCCGAGGGCGCGGCGCGGCGCGAGCACGACACGCGGCGCACGTGAGTGGGGTTGGGCTCGACGCAGCGCACGGGCGTGAGGCGGGGCATGGCACGGCGCGGCGCAACGCGTGTCGTGCGTGGCCGAGAGAGGCCGGGACTTGGTCGAACACGTGGCGCAATATAAACGGTGCACTTTTCTATTTTCCTGAATTTTCAGCTTTATTTTTCTAAATCGTTTTCCTTTCACTCTAAAAATTCAAAATAAAATCTAGTATTCCTGATATTAGTTTAAAAATATATTTTCAAACTTTTCCTCCACTTTTTATTATTCAAAATATATTTTTCATTTCTAATGTATTTTTCTTTTAAATTCAAGAAAGTAAGACCTTTGGTTAAAATTAATTTTCTAACTTCATATTTTCTTTTCAAAATTTTTTTATCACCCATATTTAAATAATATTTACTTTTCCATATTTAAATTAGAGTTTAAATCAAGAGTATATACTTTTCAAAGTGACTTTTATAAATCCCAAAATCTTAATTATTTATTCCTTCCAATCTATATTTTGAACCTTTTCTCCCATCTGGGATTTCAAAACACTTAGTTTTTCTCCAACCTCAAATTAAATCATTTCCAAAATGAATTTTATGCAACCAAGTTGGCAAATAAGAAGCAATAAACATGATCAAGAAGCAACAAGCCAAAAATTTTTGTGAGTTCCAATTTTTAATTCCGGTTTTTAAATCTCCGATTTTCAAGGTGTTACATGCACGGAGAGGTAATTTTTCCGTGCGGGCCCTTAAGCCGCTCGCACACGATAATCGCCGCCTATATATAGTCGCGCGGGCTCCCGAGAATTTTCTAAGTCCTGGTGAATCCGGATCTTGTCTTTGTCAGTACGCCAAAATTTTGAGATCCCATCGCCTCCCACCGCCGCTACCCATAGCCACCTCCCGCCATGCGCGCCGCCACACATCTCCGCGTCGCCGCTAGCCGCTGCCGTGGCCACGCCATGTGCCACCGCCCATCTCTCTCTCTCTCTCTGTCGCCGACCGCCCACGGCCTCACCGCCGCCGCCTCATTCGACGCCGACGACCTTGGCGACGACCCCTCCTCCAGACCTCGACCGCCACATCCCGCCGCCACACCGACCACCACCGGCCTCACCGACCGCCGCCTCCGCCTCCGCCTCCCACCGCTACCGACCGCCGGCCTCACCGGCCGTCGGCACCTCCTTCGATGACCTCGACGACGGCCGCTCCTCGACCTCGACCGCCACATCCCGCCGCCACACCGACCGCCACCGGCCTCACCGACCGCCGCCTCCGCCTCCCACGCTACCGACCGCTGGCCTCACCGACCGCCGGCACCTCCTTCGATGACCTCGACGACGACCGCTCCTCCGACCTCGACCGCCACATCCCGCCGCCACACCGACTGCCTCCTCCCTCTTGTGAGTTGCACACCGACTGCCGTCACATATATTTTAATTGATGAGTTAGTGTTTGATGAATATTTGATGAATTTGTGAATTGATGGAACTGTAAAATGGACGGTTAATGTTCGATGATTTATTGTTCGATGATTTGATGAATTTGTGAATTGATGGAACTATAAAATGGACTGTAAGATGGAACTGTAAAAATGAACTGTAAAATGGACTGTTAACTGTTACTTTTCTGTTACTGTTCTGGCAAAATTGACAACATTGTTTCTATTCCCTGTTTGGCAAAATTTGACAACATTGGTATTGTACTGTTTGGAAAAATTTTGGATTCATTTATCTCTTCAGTGGATAATGTTCCATACCAGAATTTTGTGATTTGGGCATTTTGGCTAACAATGGGCCTGGTGAATCAGAATCGGTAAACTGTGTGAGCTAGCTGCATTTTGAACATGCATAGGAAAACTAGCTGCGGTAGAATACAATGTATCTTCGCTGGGATTGTAGGAAGCGGCGGTGGTGGAATCTTGCTGTCGATTGAGATGATCATATATGTGTTATTTGTGGTAGTTAATTAGATTATCCCACGCTGGTGATTTTGCAATGTTTGATGTTGATGAATTATTTCGGTATATTTGACTATTCAGGTGTTAAATTTGACTGTTTGGGATGGCACTCCACAAGGGTTAGAATTTATGTTGATGATTTTTTTAGTAGTAGTAGTAGCAGCCCACACTATTTTCCAAAGTCAAAAAAGTTAGTCATTGTATATGTCCTATGGCTGCAATTTAGCCATCTCACTCCCCTCTCTCTTACGCAGTACAGTCGTCCTTATGTTTTAAAGAGTTTAATGAATTTTTAATATGTATGAATGAATATGTTCGTACCCTATTAATATTTATATATAGGACTATTCACATTTTTAATGGCAACACCCTCTATGCCGGACTCTAGTTAAATGGCAATTTACAATATATTTTACCCTGCTTATGTAAACACTAAACCCTCTTTTTAGCTATGGACTTGATCTTTTTTTATAGAGGAAGTATTTTATAGAATTAATTTTGGCACCTAAACCCTAAACTCTAAACTTTTTTATCGAGGAAGTATTTGGCCTAGGCACATAATGTCGAATGAGAAAGCTCCCTCGAGGAACCCAATGTTGAAACAACGCAAGAGGCTTCTAGCGAAGGCACATGGCGGACACCAAACGATCCTTTCGAGATCGGGGTTACGCCAACACCACCCGTTGAAGAAGACCCCGACTACATCCCTATCGAGCAAGCGGTAAGTCGAGCCGTAGTGTTATGAACTAATCTGTCTCCCTCTCGGTCGCATTTAACATTTTCGATGTACGTACAAATGGAAACAAGGCGTCGCTCAAAATAAAGGCCACCAAGTTTGCCGTCATAGCCAAAGTCGAGACGGACACAACAACATCCGGTCTAGTAGAAATTGACACGTTCGCAAGCGCTAGAGGACGTCAAAAGAGAAGACGTGGTCGAGAGAAGTAAGAACCAACCCCCAAGGAGACGCAATACATCACCTCTACGAACCAAGATAGGAAGATAGTGGAGCCGAAGGTGGCAATGACAAAATTTAGCGGCACTTGCGGGAGTGCGCGAACCCACGACCCTTTAGTTTCCTAGGAGCGGGTGGATGACAACCTAAAGACCTCTATGTGGAATGAGTTAAAGAAGTGGTTTGTCTATCCGCTGGTTCGAGAGTTCAGGAAAAGAGTTTGCATTGAAAACGATGGCGCATCGGTGGACGCAGTGGAAGTTGGACATGAACACTAAATATGTGCAAAAGAACAAGTCTCCATTCTAAGAACATGGTGGTATTACGCCGCGAATGGGACATGTTCGTGGCAAAGATGATAAGCACGGAAGCCTTAAGGCGGAGAAAAGATGTCGATCTAGCTAAAAGGAACAAGTACCCATACCGATTGGGCTCCGGCGGCTACGATGGCCACGTAGAGAAGTGGCAAGCATCGAAGAGAAGTTTGTAGCCCAAGGAAAACCCCTACTTGTAGAAGCAATGAAGAAAAGGAGTAAAAATTGGGTTTGGGCACGGAGCACGGGCCAAGTCACCGATGAGGGAGAGATCCTTTTGAGGATCCGGATATCGAGCATGTGACCGTAGTCGAAGGACATTACGGAGAAAGAGAAAACGGGGAATTCATTGCCAAGAGGGAAAATTGTAACATCCCACCCTTCTTGGGGGGCCCGCCTATATCTGGAAGCTCTCTAGGACCTTAGACTTCCCTCACGGACCAACCCTAGTCTTTTCTGCGCACCTTGTCCTCACTCATGTGTGCCGGAATAACTTCCGGTCGGTCACTCATCCCCAAAATTGCCCTAGGCCAAGCACGCTTAACCTCAGAGTTCTTAGGAGATGAACTTCCGAAAAAAAGTTGCAACTTGTTTGTATGAGTACTACATTAATCCTATTAAGCCCTAGGCCAGGATGTTACATCCACACCCCCTTAGAAGACCCGACGTCCTCGTTGGTCAACCCCGAGCCAGAAACCTCCCCTCTTGGCCACGTCCGGTGTGTCCGGTCTTTGGCGCATGTGCCATGTCATGTCTCCTCGGGGCCCACACGCCATGCGCACCATGCGCACGCACCGACCAGCCACACGCCCGTGAAACCATGAGAGTCGGCTCGATACCACTTGTAACGTCCCACCCTTCCCGAGTGGGCCCGCCTATATCTGGAAGCTCTACACCCCCTTAGAAGACCCGACGTCCTCGTTGGTCAACCCCGAGCCGAGAAACCTCCCTCTTGGCCACGTTCGTGCGTCCAGTCTTTGGCGCATGTGTCATGTCATGTCTCCTCGGGGCCCACACGCCATGCGCACCATGCCCATGCAGCCGACACCGCCACATGCCCCGTGAAACCACGAGTCGGCTCTAATAACACTTGTAACGTCCCACCCTTCCGGCTAGGCCCGCCTTCTATATCTCGAAGCTCTCTAGGAGCTTAGGCTGCTCCTCCTGAGACCAACACTAGTCTTTTCTACGCGCTTTGTCCTCACTCATGCGCACCGGGAAAAACTTCCCGGTCGGTCACCCATCCCCAAATTACCCCGAGGCCAAGCACGCTTAACCTTAGAGTTCTTAGGAAATGAATTTTCGAAAAAAGTTACAACTTGTTGGTATGAGTATTCTTTTAATCCTATTAAGCCTTGGGTCGAGAATGTTACAAAATGATCAACTCACGGTTGCATTAGGCAACCATGAACATTCCGGACGAGTAAGAGGTCTATCATCAAGGACAAGTTGGAAGGAAGGGTTTCCAGAGGAAGCTACGAGTTATAAGAAATGGGACAGATACAAACAGAAATTGGAAGAGAAAATAGCAAGACAAGTAAAACAACATTTCTACTCTTTTGTTGCTCAAAATCGCATAGCCTTCCCAAACTTATTCCAGCATTCGAAGAACCAACGGTTTAGGTGGCAAGCGGTGTGGGGTCGGTAGACACGACACTTTATCTAGTAAATAACATCACGCCGACGCGTGCGGCTGCTCATGCCGATAGGAAGGGCCGAGAAGAGAAAGGAGGTGGGTACGGGACTTGCGATACTAGGGCGTCAATTTCACAACATGCCAATCCACTGAAGAATATGCAAGGGTGCAAGTGGCCAAGGTGCATGCGAGCATACTAGTTTAGAGCTAGATATTCTAGCACGGAAGGGATAGAAGCTGCTTGGGGATACGATGAACCGGTTCATACTATGACATCGACGAGATATCCGTTGGTCGGTCCATCGCCTTCAACCCCAATCCTGCCATCTCCTAAGATTGCTTGCTACGCACGCACCGCCTTCTCCACCGGGGCCAGATTCACCACCTAATCGGCCTACTTTCCCACCTCCCTCCTCCCCGAACCAAAAGTTTACGTTTCACCACATCATCGGCCCTTGAAGTCCCCAAACAATCTTCATCGAAGTACAAGATATTCATCAATCTCCTCCGACACCACGGTCGGCTTTGGCGCTACACGAAGGCCTCTTCAGAAAATTACAAGTCTTCCAAGTCCGACTAAGCTTGAACCTCGTCGGCTTATCTCAAAAATGGTTAGATCAACTTATGATCGAAAGAAATGGTCGTATACGAGAAAAAGTTAGCATTCTAGGCTTTCGGGGGAGCGCCGGCGACAAGAAGCGAGGATGAAACTCCAAAGTTGTCGGAACTAGCAAAAAATAAAATGAAGGACTTGCAAAACTGGACTTTCGATGAATTGCCAACAAAGTACGAGTACGGAAAGTCATTCTTGCCATGGCACGTCATGGAAGACCTACCAGGAAATGAGGCTGATGCATGGCGGTATGTAAAGGTGACTAAAAGGGCCTCGGCATGATTGTTGTGAAGGTCCGGATCACGCTTTCATTAGTGGACCAAATGGGATCTTTGGTCATCGGTTTCAACGACCTTCACGCATTTTCAAGCTAGACAAAATGGATATAAATCTAATTCTTTGTGTTTTGCACGTAAGTCAATCGCATTTGATGATATAAATGAATTCATTTGCAAACTAACTTCGATAAATTACCTTTGTATTACGTAGGATGCAATTCCACGGCCGAAAAGGCCAACCGAAGCCGGTAGGATACATCAACCCAACAAGGGTTTCTTGGATGGAACACACGATGGCAATTCGTGAAGATTATGCGAGTGAAAGGTAAATCAATGTCGAGAAAAAGAAGAGGCCATCAAACAAATGCACAATAAAAAGATGGTCGGTGTAGCTTGTACTTGGGCAAAGCAATGCTCACGCACAAATACAAAATTGTCATCATGGTCCTTATGTTGTGTGGTAGCAATATTTCTATCATACTACTTTTATTTCACTATAACATCACCTACGGTTAACATATCTTCTTTGCGGCAATCACTATGTACTATTTACGGTATATCCAGCGGGACCACTTGGCCGTCTTCTTGGATCCGACACACTATGTTGATGATACATTCAAAGAATTTCTCATTTTGTTAAATTTGTAAGTACTTTTATGCACCATTTAATAAGTATTGGGTGTTGTACTCTCACACAATTGACTCAAACAATTGTTTTGTCTACATAGAGCACACAAACATGAAGGAGAACCCGGAGCAAAAACAAAATTTTGTACTGCGCAATCCAGGATAGCTTGCAAGTAAGGGCTTATAGAGTGTTACTGATTGGCGTGCAGTGCAGCGGAAATAGCCAGTCAAGAGCTATCTAATCTTGAACAAGTCTTGCCTACAGTCGACCTCGCGAATGTCCCAGCCGGCCAGGAACACCTTGCCGACTCCGGGAGCGAGATCGTGCGACCCGCCAACCCGGAGCGCTTCGCCAACCCCGACGACAAATCGGTTCGCCTCGCGACCTTGCCAAGTCCGTGCGCGCCGCCGTCGCTGGTGGCGCTTAGGGTTTGTCGATGCCGATGCCGATCTAATTCGCCCGACCCTCCGACCTACCGACTCCGACCCCAAGCGTCGAATTCAATTCGACTAACTCGAATCTTGACGAGATTCGATGCCGTGAAGAACACCGCAACGTAGCGATGACTCTACTGGTATCCACACATCCAGGGAGAGAACTCCGAACACCCGTGTGCTAGCACACGATGCACGGCTAGGGTTTTGTCTCGAACGTGGGAGGGTTTCCGTGGAGTAGATCATTCGGCTCTTTCTTGTGTGCCCCAAACCCTCCACCCTCGCCTCCTTATATAGGGTTACGGCTTGGTGTTATCAGATTCACAGCTAGCCGATTTAACCTTCCATGGCCTTTTGGCACATATCAGGGAGAGGTTTTCGTCTCAAGATTTTGAGAGCTTGGCTCATCTGGCCCAAAAAGTGACGGCCCACGAGCAACGTTTCCAAGAATCCAAGAAGGTCTTCAAGAAAGTCAGCCATGTCGCCTATACATCTGACTCAAACTCAAGTGACAGCGACGCGGAGGTGGCAGCAGACGAGTGGACCAGAAACAAGAAGGCCATAACATGTCAGTGGCAAAAGAAATCGGCTAAAGAAGAGAGATACGATTTTGACACACTAAAGCTGATAGGATTTTTGATCTTTTGCTTTGGGAGAAGCAAATACGGCTTAGGCCAATCACGTCATCCCATCGGCCAGGAAGTGAAGAAAAGAAGTATTGCAAGTGGCACAACACCACCTCCCATAGCACCAATGACTGCAAGGTGTTTTGCAAACAAATCCAGTTGGCCATAGAGGCGGGAAAAATCAAGTTTGAAGATTTGGTGAAGCCGATGAAGGTTGACGGCAACCCCTTTCCTATCAACGTAGTCCATGCCGGCTTAAGGCGAGCGATCGGCGGCCCGGAATGATGCACGAGATTAGTCGGATCCAAGCGAGAAAATATGACCGGCGGGGACTACCAAGAAGCCCCTCAAAAGCGACGGAGCCAGGCTCGACTCCCATCAACATGGTCTACACCGGCGACGGCCTGGCCGATCATCGGCCCGGACACGCGGACGGTCGACTCCGGTTTCAGCGAGGGTTCAAGAAGAGAAGCGGCCGGCGTGCAAACCTTATCAAAGAACACGATCGGCTAGGAACGGCTTACATCCTCGCCATGACGGCTGCGACCCCCATTGGAGATGTGAATTCTTCGGAGTTACTGCTTGGGAGCAAGGCATGCGGCTACCCCCTTGGAAAATTGCCCAGCCTACGGTGAATTTAGGGAAGACAAGTATAGGGAAGAGCCGATTGCGAGCCCCGGCCGATTCATCCCCGAGCCGTTCGGCTCAACCGAAGGAAACTCTGTCCATGAATGGCTCCGCCCAATTCACCAAGACTTCTTACAAGGCGAGGACGAAGAAGAGCGATCACGCAACCCCCAATGGTGCCCCTCCGGAGTTTTCACAAAGAACCAAAAAAGAAATCTTCAGAGGATGAAAAGCAATGGGCAGGAGGAGGAAGTCCAAGAGAGGATCAATTATCGGCTGCAACAGGGTAAGAAAAAGTGGCGCGTAAAGAGAAACACTTTGCCCAATGAGAGCCCAGCCGACAAGCCCAAAAGGGCGACAAAAGGTAAAGGAATAGCTTACGCATAGGTCAATATGGTGTTCATATTGGCAGTAGGATGAGGTTCGAGGTCGATGCGGACACGGTTGAAGAGACCTTGGCTAAGCTAGTCTTGTCCCCAGAACAAGCAATGGGGACGAGAATCGGCACCTAAAGCCCCTATATGTTAAAGAATTTGTGAATGGGAAGCCAATGTCGAAGATGTTGGTCGATGGGGAAGCTGCCGTCAATCTCATGCCTTATGCTACCTTCGGGAAGCTAGGCAAAGGAGCCGATGACTTGATCAAGACAAAGATGGTGCTCAAGGATTTTGGCGGGAACCATCGGAGGCCAAGGGAGTTCTCAATGTCGAGCTAACCGTCGGCAGCAAAACTGTGCCCACAACATTCCTTGTCATCGACGGGAAGGGATCTTACAACTGCTTTGCTCGAAGGGATTGGATCCATGCCAAGCTGCTGCATCCCTTCTACGGTGCATCAAAGCTTAATCCGGTGGCAAGGCGACAAGATAGAAATCGTGCCGGCGACAGGTCGATTAATGTAGCAAACGCCGACTTAACGTTATGAGAAGTCGACGGCATTGATTGTCTGTTTGGCAAAGTTTCGCAGGCCAATTTTCTAAAGGTGTTCGATTCTAATATACAGCCAATTGAAGACAAAGAGCCCCAATTATTACTTTAAGGGCGTCGTGGAGGGCTCAAGTGTCTACACCAAGGACACCGTGGACGATCTCGATGGCAAGTGGGGCGGGGTTTTATGTCGGTCGACGAGCTTGAAGAAGTTGATATAGGTCCGGAGAGAGGCCTAGGCCGACATATATTAGTAAAAATCTTCCTTCTCATTTTAGAACCAAGCTTATTGATTTATTAAAGGTATATAAAGATTGTTTTGCTTGGGAATATTTTGAGATGCTGGTCTTAGCCGATCGATTGTGGAACATCGGCTCCCCATCAAACACAGGTATCGGCAATACAAACATCCTCCCGGAGGTTTAAAGCCAATATGTATGATGTGATTAAAGCCGAAATCACTCGGCTATATGATCTTGGTTTCATTCGGCCTTGCCGATATGCGAGTGGATTTCTAATATAGTCCTAGTAATCAAGAAAACGACAAGCTTAGGGTGTGCATCGACTTGAGATTTAAATAAAGCTACCCCTAAGGACGAATACCCTATGCCTATAGCCAACTTGCTAGTGGATGTAGCCTTTCGGCCACAAAATCATAAGTTTTATGGATTGCAACGGCGGGTATAATCAGATCTTTATGGCCGAGGAAGACATTCATAAGACGGCCTTGGTGCCCGGGGGCAATTGCTTATATGAATGGGTTGTTATGTTATTTGGGTTGAAGAATCTTGGGGCTACATATCAAAGGGCCATGAACTATATTTTTCATGACCTAATTGGCTTCTTGGTGAAATTTACATAGATGATGTTGTTGTCAAATCCAAGGAAGTGGAAGATCACATAGCCGATTTAAGAAAGGTTTTGGAGCGAACTAGAAAATATGGCACGAAGATGAATCCCACAAAGTACACATTTGGCATATCGGCTTACCAATTTCTAGGTTTTCTCGTTCACGAGAGGGGATTGAGGTGACACAAAGAAGCATCAACGGACTCCTTGTCCGGTTGGATCTCTATCCAATTGAGCCGTATCAGAGTCCAACTCGAATGCATGTTCTTTCCCGTTAAGTATGCGACCAGGCTCGGTGTACATGGTTTCGACTCGAGTCCAACACGGCCGACCGTCAACAGCAGCCCCTAGCAGAACGTATTAACACCAAGTATACAAGAGGGTTATTTCGGTTAAACCTGTAATGTGTGCACAAATCCCTTTACCTCACGATACCAATTAAGCTATAGGCAAGACATGCACCATCCTATGTAGCAGTTAATTATTCATTCGATCTTGTATTGGATTATTTTTCGTTGATTGACTCCTAAATTAACTCGGCATGGCCATGCACTTCCATAATCCATTACTTCGAGCCCAGAGATATCTCTCCCAAATGAGGGCAAATTCCATCTTGATCATTCACATCCCACTACATGTTTCATAACGACCCAAAAATTACTTTTACAACTACCCAATTACGGAATAACATTTAGTAGTCCCTAAGTAAGCTACTACACATGTTGGAATCCATGATGATCTCGAGATCAATGGACTTTGCACCAACACTAGTTGAGACCAACTAATGGCACATTAATTTTCGTAGTGTCTCAAAGTGGGTCTATCCAACAATCTGTTCTCTAACACATGTTCACGTTTATTGATTTGGTATCTTCATACCATGATCTACGAGACATGATCATCAATCAATAAACATGCTGATCTTAGAATCATATTTGTTTCATTAATATGATATATGATTAGGGATCATTTAAAAATAGATTCATACATAAAAAGTCTTATAAATAAGTCATATACTTATTGATCAATATGAGTTGTCTATTTTATGAAACTGAATAAGACTTTATTCATTAGTCCATAAACATTGATCATGATATTCAACATCTTCATGTTGCCTCTAGGGCATATCACTAACAAAATATTACGTAGACCACGGTGGACCGTCAATAAGTCACATAGGAAGAAGCTTCTCATGAAGACACAATGGCGGTAATTACATGTCCGCTATACTCACATTTCTTATCTATACTTGTTTAAATAAAAATATTGACATATACAAATTTTATTCAACACGAGTGTTATAAGCAACCATCGAGGCACTAACTTATGTGAATACTACGTGTGCGAGATGCTTATAATCAACGGAAGATACACTACAGAGTTTGAAGAAGTCCAGAGAAAATATATTTTTGCATATGAAGATCGTGTATAATATTTTTCTAACTATCAATGTGTATTTCTTCCTAAAGAGATCCCATCCATTCCGAGTTATAGCGAATCGGTTCGACAATCAAACCATACTCAACTTGTGTGCAGATATTTGCCGCTTCATCCACCGTGATGTCTGTAACCATTTGGGCGATTTCTATGATCTCCAGAGCTAGCTTGCGATGGAGGATTCCTTCAAACAACTTAGAGAGTGGAAAAAATAACATATGCATTTCTAATTAAGTCTATATTTTATGTGCTTTCGAACAACTATTATAAATTGCGAGACGATACATGATATTTATGTATATATATGATATTCATGATGCGTACATTTATATCTTTTTATGAGAAAATAATTAAATATCTTTTAATTCTTCATACGTGCGAATTGTTGTATATATAATAACGACAACATCTTGATTGATAATATATTATTGAGAGAGAGGAGAGAAGAGAGATCAGAGAGAGGAGAGGGGAGAGGAAGAGGAGAGAGAACCTAAACAACATGCAAGCACGCACATAAAAATAATGAGAAGAAGAGAGGAGAGAGAACCTAAACTACATGCAAGCGCGCACATAAAATAATGCCGCACGAGAATATCAATATTTTCGTGCGGTCAACTAACGAACCACACGGGAAGATGCATTTTCCCGTGCGATCGAGTAAAGTGGCATGCACGGGATCTTCCTGTGCAAGCTGCTTAAGCCGACCGCACGGGATAATTGATCTTCCCGTGCGGTTGGGCCGCCCGCATGTGAAAATGTTCTTTTTCAGACCATCTCGGACGTGCGGGTAGGCCTCGCATAAAAGATGTCTTTCGGACTACACGTAAAAATCGATTCTTCAGTAGTAATTGACAACATTCATCGCATATACATAAAACTATTTACAAAAACAATGTTAGAACTCAACAAATATATTGAGATATAAAAGGGACAACGCATGAATAATTAGGCACCTATTTTTTGAGTTTTGTTCGGTTTTAGGATATGGATAGCGATTATCCTTGAGAATGGGACTCGACGCAGTAAAAGTTTTATAAAGGAGCACTCAAACGTCATCCAAATTGTTGTTAAAAATTATAAAAAAAATGACACCATCTATCGCATATACACAGACTATTTAAAATAATCATATCAAAACTCAGCTCATATATTAACTCATACTTCGTTAAGATAAAAAGACAAACCCGATATATAAATAGTATATTGGTACTTTAATTGGACACCTTTTGGGGTGGAGGTGACGACATGGACAGCTATATCCTTGAGAAATGGGACTCGAAGCAGTGAAGTGTTTTAAACTCTGGAGGATGTCCCAACGAGAGTTCAAACATCATCCAACTTGTTGTTAACAATTATCAAGAAATTGACAACATTCATCCCATATTAACTACTCCAAAAAAATCATCTCAAAACTCAATTCACACATTAAATTGAGACATAAAAAACATCATTTGAATAGGTGCTATTAACGTCTGAATTTGTCTTTTAGTTTCTCTTTGTAGATTCAATTTGAATATGATTTTTGATAAAGTTATAGACGTTACTATATAGATATATTGCTAATTGTTTTTATAATTGTTTAGAAACGTTTGAATTAAATTTAAAAGAAAAAGTAAGACGAGGAGACATTCTCCTAAGGGAGTAGAATTTTTTTCCTCCAAGCAAGCCCTTTTCCCTTTCCCCTACAATGTTCAGTTGTATGTTCCACGACTTCCAAAAAAATTGCAATTCAAGTTATGAAAAAATGCAATTATTAAGTGTGCTATTCAAAAATACAATTCAAGTTATTTTTGGTTACTACTAATTTCCTGGTGCTACAATTACATTCTTTTCGGAGGGAGTAAAACCCTTAATTTCTACGTATTAAATTATTTTATTATTAATGATTTAAGATTAGGAAGTTTGAGTGCACACGTTTTAATATCTCATCTATACCGAACATAGTATTCTCCCCACCTATATCTATAACTATCTATAAAGTAAGTAGTATTTTCATCATATTTTATCGAAATCTATTGAGTGTTTATAAAATTAACCCACAGATCCGTCGACTATTTTGCGAAAACCTCTTAATGTTATAAAATTAACCCACAGTCCTCCGATTATTTTGCAGAAAACCCCTTGAGTGTTTATAAAATTAACTGCAGCCCGCTGGCTATTTTGAGAAAACCCCTTGAGTGTTTACAAAATTAACCCTTGATCCACCGCTATTTTGCGAAAAAAACCCTTGAGTGTTTATAAAATTAACCCGAGTTCCAATCTTTGAAATAGGCCTCGGTGAAGACGTAAAGAAAAATATAAATTAAGATTACAAGAACGCACGGACATATAATTACTAGTATAAGATAAGACACGAAGACATTTTAAAATTTACAATCAGTACAATATAAATTAAATTTTATTTGTGGAAAATAATATTATTGGATTTAATATTTGAATTATTTTCTTATACTTATAGTTTTATAGTTTTGTTGTTACAAATTTTATAATATATAAGAAGTTATAAGTTAGAGAATAATTTTGAAGATTGTGCTGAGTTTGACCGTGTTTATATTAATGATAGAGGGACTAGTAAAGAAGAAAATAATTTAGCAACGCAAAATAGCATGTTTCATTAGCTAATTAGCACGACGTACGTAATACAGTAGTTACACAGCAAAGATGGGGAAATTATACTTGACGAGGAACGAAATCAATTGAACTTAACATCAGGAGGCGTGAGTCCGTAATCATAATTTGGATTTTGGGATCGATAAGCTCGTCGATATATAGCTAGCCCGACCGAAAAGCCTGTTGCGACGGCGAGGATGAGGAGAGGATGATGGCGTCGAGCGCGTCCTTGACCTGGGAGATGTCCGGCGTGGCGCCGTCGGCCGCCGGCCAGAAGGCGTCGGTCTCCAGCACCCTGAGCTGCAGCTGCATGAACTTGACGTAGCTGATGGCCTTGTCGAGCATGGTCACCATGTCCACCTTCCCGCCGTTCGGCACCAGCTCGCAGCGCCCTCAGCCTCTCGCTGATCCTCTCGCGCCTGCTCTGCAATAAAAAACAAAAAATGCGTTCAGTTCAATTCGTCGGAACTTGCATCGAACTGATGAACACTGCAAGATTGGTTGATAGATCGTCGGATTTATAGTTAGTTCACGAAGAGGTCGACATGGATGTAATGTAATCTACCTTGGCAGCCGAGCTTTGTGGCTCCTTGTTGTTGGCGCGCTGCTTCTTGGAGTACTCGTGCAGCTCTGCTCCCTGCGACGGCGACGGCGGCGTGCGTGACCGCTTCTGCGAAGCGGAGGCGGTGCTCCTCGGGTTGGTGCTGGTGGTGGTCACCATGCCGCTGTCGCCGGAGCTGCCGGAGCTGAAGCAAGAGGAGGAGGAGGAGGCCGCCGTCGTCGGGCCGTGCCCGTGGCCGATTAGGTGCACGGTGCCGTGGGCGTCCATGTCCATGTCCATCCACCACGACGCAGCGCTGTCCTCCTCGCCGAGGCCGTCGAAGGTGAGCACAGATGACGAGGACGGGGAGGTGGCTGCGGCGGCGTGAAGAACCCAGCCGTCGACGTCGTGGTGCGCGACCGCACTACCGGCATCGCCCACGGGAGCTCCGTAGTGCACTGGTGGTGGTAGTAGTACTGGCACTGATCGTACGAAGGGACATAGCCGGCCGCCTCGGGGTCGAAGACGACGCCGCCGCTGTGCAATGACATCGCCTCGTCGCCAACCACCATAGCCATGGCGAGTAAGCACAAATGGTACTTTCTACTAGTACTACTATACTTAGTATGCAAAGAAGTAAGCAGAGGGATGTTGAATGAATGTGGCAAGACAGTGTGCGCCATCGATTGCCTTTATATGGGAGCTGCGCCATTGATTAATTCCAGCAGGGAGAGGGATACCCACATGGCCACTGGGGAAGACGACGATTAAACAAGAGCGCATGTGCAGGAGGAGATTAACATGGCTGCATTATAATAACGCAGTTGCATTAAATGCTCTTAATTGCTATGATTGTTGTGAGCTTGTGATCGTCCTGCCTGCCTCGTGATGACAAGCGTTAGGCTTCTCCCAGTAAACGGATCAATGCAAATTTACTTTAACATGTCTGCTCCCTCTCAGGAAAAAAAACTTCTGATATTTATAAGTATATTTTTTTACGGGTAAAGTATATTGTTAAGCATTTGTCTAGAAAACACTCTCCTTCGATGTGTCAGTGCTTAAACCAAATAAATAATGCAATAAGTTTTACACCTCAAGCGCTCACATGCTTCAAGATTAGCACCTCCATCTTAATACTCTAAATTTCGAACTTGAGATATTAAATTTAGGTACAGGGTGGAATTAATTGGGACCGTATATCTAGCATTATATCATCGGATTGCTTTAAGAATCGTACAAATCCCTCGGACCCTAACCCCCTCTTCTAACTTCCCCGCGCACGATGCCAGCTTGACCCCGATGCAACCTTCGCTGCTTACTACCTGAGCACATCGCCATCTGGTCTCGCCGGCTAGCCAGAAGACGTCAACGGCGCCGACGACTCTCGGCCGCCATCCTCCTCAAGGCAGCGGTGGCAAGGTGTCTCTGTTCTGCCCGTCTTCGACGGCTCCCTGACGTCGGATTCACTGCCTCCAAACCAAAAAGCTGACTTTTCCCCGTCACAAACGTCGACATACCGCCCTACTCCATCCCTACACCTCTGGTGCCACGGCCGACACCTTGCCGCCCACCTGTATAGGCGCCCAACATTAACGTCTCCCGCGGCAGCCATCCCTTCAGCCAACTATCCCCGCTCTTTCCCCTATACCATCCAACTCGTGATCCTAAACCTAGCTCCACTACCATTGGTCGGGGTCATCAGAGTTAGAGAACACTACTGAAGAAACTATTTTCGGTTGAAGTATCAAAATCCACAATAGTCTGGTTTGAGTTGCACGGGACTAAAGAATAATTTTAGTCCGGTTTAAAAAGATTACAAATTTCTAGGAACATTAGTCCCAGTTTGTGAAACACGAACCGAAACTAAAGATCATCTTTAGTGCCGATTGAAATATTGTCGGAACATCGGAGCGCCGGGCATCTTTAGTCCCGGTTGGTAATACCAATCAGGACAAAAATAGTATCTTTAGTTTCGGTTGGTGTTATCAGCGGGACTAAAGATGTCTCGGCTCCGATAGGTTACGACGGCCTGCAGCGTCATCTTTAGTGCCGGTTGGTAACACCAACCGGGACAAAAGATGGCTTGTTTATACTCCTTCTTCCTCCTCCACGGCCCAGAACCCGCTACACCTGTCTTCAAAATTTTCTCTAGCAAGAGGAGGTGCTTGCCAAAATTTTTCGAGTTTTGGTGATAATACACAAATCTTGCTATCTAAAAGGTTAGCAACTTCTTCCTCTTATGATCTATGCTTAGCACTTCGCACTATGGTTGTTTTCTATATATTTTCATCTCTAGATTTTTGTAAACATGACGAGAGAGAAAGTTTGTTTGGACTAATTATTTTGCTAAGCACATTATATTGTGTTGAGAAAAAAATTAGGAAAAATAAAGAGGAAGAAAAGTATGCTTAGCACGTTACATTTCTAGAAATTTAGTTCGTATAATTTTATCTCAAAAAATGTTTATAGAAAATGATGAGAGAGAATCTTTTGGAAAAAAAGTTAAAAAATAGATGACACGGGACCATTTAAAATAGATACAAAATAATTAATTAATTTTATGTTTATCACTTTAAAAGACCTTTTAAAAATAATTCTAATTTTTTTAGAAACAACACATTACGTATGTTGGATTAGTATATAATAATTGTACGATTACATATATATATATATAATTATTGTAATAATATTTAAATGGTTTGAAATGAAATTTTCTTACGATTTTTGCATTCCATGTAGATGGATCGACAATGGATGTACAATGCGGATCGACGGTCGAGAGAGTTTATTCAAGGTGTGAATTATTTTTGAGTGTGGCCGATGCCAACAAGCGAGGAAGGGTTTCATACGTAGTACATGCAAAAAGTGCAAAAACGAGAAGGAGTACTCTACATCAAGAATTATTCATGCCCACTTGTTTTAGTCGGGATTTATGCCACACTACAATTCTTTGGACATCGCACGAAGAGGTGGGGGTTGCAATGGAAGAAGATGAAGAAGACGACGACAACATTCGGTTTGTGGTCAATACGGTGGGTTTGAAGAGAATACGAGCGGGCGAGGCGGGCGGGGATCTTTGAAGAAAACGATGGTGTCGATGACCTTGGTCGAGATGTTGTGCGGCGTACGGGGGCTGCGAAGGCGTAAAGGAGGTGCGAAATTGGAGCGTATGTTGGCGGACCACAAAAGGTCCTTGTACCCGAGTGTGAACAGGGGGCACAAAAGTTGGGTACCCTTGCATTGGAATTCTTGCAATGGAAGGCCAAAAATGGTGTCGAGTGACAAGAAATTTGGCGAGTTACTAAAACTCGTGAAGAACATTCTTCCGAAGAAAACGAATTGTTGAAATCAACGTACGAGGCTAAAAGTTAGTACGCCTCTAGGGATTTGGAGTACGAGAAGATACACGCATGTCCTAACGATTGTATCCTCTACCGCGGTGAGGAGTACGAGAACCTAGAAGCATGTCCGGTTTGTAAAACACTTCGATACAAGATCGAGACGAGATGATCCGAGGCGAAGTTGACAGACGGCCCTCGAAGAAAAGGGTTCTGCTAAGGTGATGTGGTATTTTCCTATGATACCACGGTGAAGCTCTGTTCGGGAACAAGGAGCATGCAAGAATGATGCGTTGGCACGCGGAAGAACGCCTACAAGACGGCATCTTTGAGACATCCCGCCGATGGGTCAAAGTGGCGAAACATCGATGAGACATTTAAAGACTTCGGCGAGGATGCAAGAAACCTAAGGTTCGGCTTAAGCACGTATGGCATGAATCCTTTTGGAGAGATGAGCAGCGGGCATAGCACTTGGCTGTGACGATGTGTATCTACAACCTCCGCGTTGGCTATGCATGAAGCGAAGTACATTCGGATGCGGTTATTATTCAAGGCCCGAAGCAACTGGTAACAACATCGATGTGTACACGAGACCGTGATCGAAGATCTAAAACTGTTACGGAAGAAAGAAGGTGTTCCGTGTGGGATAAAGATAAACGAGGCAGTTTAACTTGCAAGAGTTGTTGTTTGTTACCATCAATGATTGGCTGCACTTAGCAACCTATCCGGACAGTCAAACAAGGGTACAACACACACTGCACCTTTGTATGGTTGAGGCGAGTGTACGTACCTGAAACACTGTAAGAAGGTAGTGTACATGGGCCATCGTCGCTTTCTCGCTGCAAGCCACCCTGTTCGGAGAAGAGGCAAACATTTTGATCAAAGGCGGACCATCGTACTAAACCAAAGCATCGCAACGGAAGGCCGTGTTTGCCATGGTGAAAGACCTCAAAGTAGTATTTGGAAAGGGACCCGACAACCAATCTATAGCAAGTGAAGGTGGTCACGCGGCGATGTGGAAGAAGAAGTCAATTTTTTGGGAGTTGCCCTCTGGGAAGTCTTGGATGTCCGCCACGCAATCGACGTGATGCACCTCACCAAGAACCTTAGCGTAAACCTGCTTGGCTTCCTAGGTGTATATGGAAAATCAAAAGATACACTAGAGGCACGTAACGATCTGAAACATATGGCACAACGGGACGGCCTTCACCCGCAACCAAAGGAGAAAGGAACCCAATACCTAAGTCCAGCCAGGCTACACTCTGAGTAGGCGGAGAAGGAAATAATGTTTGAATGCAGGAGAGCATCAAGGTACCGTCTAGATACTCCTAGAATATAAAGAGAATAATAAGCACGAAGGATAAGAATTTCAAAAATTTAAAGTCCCATGAGCGCACGTGCGATGACACAGTACTTCCCGTTATAATTTGGGGTATCCTTCCCGATAATGTCAGGCAACAATAAGAAAGCTATGTGCTTTCTGAACGCAATTTCACGAGAAGATCATCGATCCGGATAGACTAGAAGACTTTCAAAATGATGTGGTCAATGTCTTGTCGGCTTTAAGATGATCTTTTTGCCTTCCTTCTTCAATATCATGACGTATCCTCGGTTTGGTATTCCTACACAACATGTTCCCCTTCGAGAGGTATATGGGCGTTCTAAAGAAATACGTCAGTAACCGTTCGCGTCGGGAGGCCAGCATCAGCAAGGGATATGGAATAGAGGAGGTGATTGAGTTTTGCATCGACTTTATTGAAGACGTCCGTCCCATCGGGGTGCCTGAATCAAGCCATGAAGGTAGACTACGGGGGAAGGGAGCTCTTGGAAGGAAGGCAATAATGAACATGGACAATGACTTGTACAGGAAAGCACATTGGACCGTGTTGCAACAATATTCCTTGGTGGTTCCTTACATCGAGGAACACTTGGCGATTGTTCGCTCGGAAAACATCGGTAAGACGGATGCCTGGAATACACGCCATCACATCGATGCATTCCCTGCTTGGCTGTGACAACGTCTCATTTGCAATGCGAGCATTGACCAACAACTAGCCTTCTTTGCGGGGACCATCTTGCTCGATCACCACATTCCGGGCATATGAAATCACTGGGTACACATTTTACACACGGGCCCAAGACTTAAAGAGAACGAATCAGAACAGCGTTGTCCGCATCGATCTTTGTGAGATACGACGTGACGGCTAGCACATATTACGGCGGCATCGATGACATAGGTGAGCTGGACTATGGACCTCTGAAGGTCTGAAGGGTTACGCGGAGGCTACGCTAGTCGAAAACAAAAACTTTTCTACCGCAAACCAGGAACACTTGCAAGTAAGGGCCGATAGATCGTTGCCGATTGGAGTATGCAGCGGAAATAGCCAATCGGGACTATCCGATGCGGGCTGTGCTGACCGATGATGGCAGTAGATTCCCTAAAGCTGACAACCGATTCATGGGGACAGCCGATTCAACAATCAGGATTCGCCGATGTAGCTGATTCGCCAGTCGTCGGCCGTGTTCTCGCGCCTCGCTCCGATGTGCTCGACCACGGCCGATTCGTAGCCGATCAACGGCGCGCAACGTAGCGCGCGCCTCTGCAGGTATCCACACGTCGGGAACATAACACCGAACACCCATGCAAGGCTAGGGTGTGGCTCGAAAGGTGGGGAGGGTTTTCGTGGAGATTGATCTCGTCGACTTCTAAAGCCGCGTGTGATCAGATTGATATTGGCGCAATTGACTTCAATTGATCGATCGGCATCTCTCCACCCTCGCCCCTTTATATAGGGTTGGCCTACAAGGACTAGTGGCGGTCGGGACTCTATTTTGAATCGGATCTCATCCGTGTCTCAAAGAGTTGGCCGCCCATACGTCGTAAGCCCATAGGACTCTACCCGATCGGATCCTATCCGATCGAGCCGTATCCGAGTCCAACTCGAATGCTGTTCTTATCCACTTAAGCATCTAACCCTATAGGTTCAGGTATACTCGGTTTCGGCTATAGTCTAACTTAGCCGATCGTCGGCTCGAGTCCAACTCGGCCGACACATGTCTTGATGGCGCCTAGCGGCACATATTGACACCATAATATACAAGAATATAATATCGGCTCACGAACACATGTAATATGTACATAAATCCCTTTGCCTCATGATACCAATTGAGCTATAGGCAAGATGTGTGTCATCCCTTCAATAAGCTTAACCATTCACTCGAACCGTATTGGATTATCGTCATGCATTGATTGACTCCTCAATCAACTTAGCATGACCATGCATTTCCATAATCCATTACCTCGAGGGCCCAGATATATCTCCAAAGGAGGGAAAATTCCATCTTGATCACTCACATCCCACTCTATGTTTCATAGCAAACCCGATAACTACCTTTTTAGTACCCATTACGGAATAGCGTTTGGTAGTCCCAAAGTAGGCTACTACACATGTTGAAATTCATGGTGATCTCGAGGTCTAAGGACTTTGTACCAACACTACACGAGACCAATTAATGGCACATTAATTCTGTAGTGTCTCATGGTGGGTCTATCCAACAATGTATTAGTCTATCCAACAATGTGTTCTCTAACACATGTGTCCATGTTTATTGATTTGGTATCTCCATACCCATGATCTATGAGACATGATCATCAAGCAATAAACATGCCGATCTTAGAATCATATTAGTTCCAATAATATGATATATGATCGAGGATCATTTAGAAATAGATTCATACGTAAAGAGTCTCATAAATAAGTCATATACTTGTTGATCAATACAAGATGTCTATTTCATAGAACTGAATATCACTTTATTTATAAATACATAAACATTGACCATGATATCCAACATCTCCATGTTGCCTCTAGGGCATATCACTAACAATCTCCCACTTGCACTAGAGTCAATCATGTAAGTATCTAATACCCATTGCTCTTGTGTGCGCCTCATGTTTCGGTGAGGGAGAGGTTTTGTCAACGGATTGGCTATGTTGAGATCCGTGTGCACTTTGCATATCTTGACATCACCTCTGTCCACTATCTCGCGGATGAGATGATATCGCCGAAGTATGTGTTTGGACTTCGATGTGACCTCGGCTCCTTGGCTTGCGTAATGGCTCCACTATTATCACAATAGAGAGACATTGGACCGGTCGTACTAGTCATCACACCAAGCTCGAAACGAATTTCTTGATCCAAGCGGCCTCCTTTGCGGCTTAGAAGCGGCAATGTACTCTGTTGTAGAATCGGCAATAGTATCTGCTTGGAACTCTTCCAAGCGGCGTATCTCCGTTCGGGCAAAACACGAACCCAGTTGCGATCTATAATCATCCTTGTCCATTTGGAAGCTAGCATCGGTGTAACCACTTACAACGAGCTCTTCTTCACCTCCATAGACTAGGAACATATCCTTAGTTCTACTTAAGTACTTAAGGATATTCTTTACGGCGATCCAGTGACCTTCACCTGGATCGGCGTATCTGCTTGTAGCACTCAAAGCGTACGAGACATCTAGGCGTGTACAAAGCGTGGCATACATGATGGATCCAATTGCTGAAGCATATGGAACCATACCCATCTTATTCCGCTCATCATGTGTATGAGGACACTGATTCTTGCTAAGATTAATGCCATGTGACATGGGCAAGAAACCTTTCTTGGAATCATGCATGTTTGAACCTTTTCAACACCTTGTCAATGTATGTACTTTGGCTTAATCCAATTAGCCTCTTGGATCTATCTCTATAGATCCGAATGCCCAATATGTATCTTTTGCCTCCCTAAGTCTTTCATGGAAAAACTATTTTTCAATGAAGACTTGTGGATTCTAGTATAGGGATATCATTTCCAATCAACAATATGTCATCCACATATAAGATTAGAAATACAATTGCGCTCCCACGACCTTTTTGTAAACACGGGCCTCCTCTTCGTTTTTGATGAAACCAAACCCTTTGATTACTTCATCAAAGCGAATATTCCAACTCAGAGATGCTTGCTTGATCCATAAATGGATTTACGCAGCTTGCATATCTTTCCGAGCGATTACGGATCGACAAAACCTTGAGGTTGTATCATGTATACATCCTCGCTTAGGTTTCCATTTAGGAAAGCCGTTTTGACATCCATACTGCCATATCTCATAATCGAAATATGCGGCAATCGCTAGGATAATCCGAATAGATTTAAGCATTGTGACGGGCGAGAAGGTTTCATCATAATCAACTCCTTGAATCTGTTTAAAACCTTTCGCCACCAATCACGCCTTATAGATGTGAACATTTCCATCCATATCGTCCTTTTCTTAAAAACCCATTTACACTCAATGGTTTTGACACCATCGGAGTGGATCAACCAAGTTCCAAACTTGATTGTCGTACATGGATTCTATTTCGGATTTCATGGCTCCAAGCCACTTGTTGGAATCGGGTCCCACCATCGCTTCCTCATAAGTCTTAGGTTCATCGTTGTCCAACAACAATATATCACGTTTGTTACTTTTGCACATGTACTGTCGGGCGCATGACGTGATCTTTCGGACCTCTGTGGAGTGGTGTATCTACAAGCGGTGGCGCAACACTTTGCTCCTCTGTTATGATTACGTGGTCGTGAAACATTTTACGGTGTTTCTTGAACTTCTTCAAGATGCACCCTGCTCCCCACTAACCCTTCTTGAAAGAAACTCTTTCTCCCGAGAAAACACCGTGTCGGGCGACAAACACTTTGCCTTGTTCCCGATTAAAAAGTAATATCCCTTAGTTTCCTTGTGATATCCCACAAAGAAGCACTTGTCGATTTGGGTGTGAGCTTGTCGGTATGCGTTTTACATAAGCTTCGCATCCCCAAATTTTGAGAAAAGACAAACTAGGGGTTGCCCTGTCCATATCTCATATGGTGTCTTTTCAAGCGACTTAGATGGAACTCTATTTAGTGTGGCGCTTGTTGTTTCAAGACATATCCCCGAAGGATAACGGAAGATCACTTTGGCTCATCATGGACCGTACCATGTCCGACAAGGTGCGATTTCTCCGTTCGGACACTCCGTTCCATTGCGGAGTTCTGACGGTGTCAAGCGTGGAACAATTCCATAATCTTTAAGATGATTACCAAACTTTTGGCTCAAGTATTCCCTCCACGATCGATCGTAGAAACTTGATTGTTTTCCCTAAATGATTCTATACTTCATTACTGGAATTCTTTGAACTTTTCAAAGGATTCAGATTTATGCCTCATTAAGTAGATATAACCATATCTACTAAAGTCATCGGTAAAGGTAATGAAGTACGATAACCACCTCGGCCGTTGAGCTCATTGATCCACATACATCGGTATGTACGAGTGCCAACAAGTCACTTGCTCTCTCACCGTGTCCGTGAAAGGTGCCTTTGTCATCTTACCAAGTAAACAAGACTCACATGTCTCAAATGATTCAAAATCAAAAGAGTGAAGCAATCCATCCTTATGGAGCTTCTCCATGCGTTTCTTATTTATATGGCCTAAGCGACAATGCCCGGATGAGCGTGGGGTTTGTATCATTAGAGAGTTGCCTTTCGTATTAATGTTATAGATGGGAGGCGCTTCAAGATTCAAAACGTATAATCCATTCACCAATGGAGAATGAAAATAGAACATATCTACGAGATATATTGAACAACCATTGTTCATTGATGTAAAATCATATCCTTACGCTTGCAAACATGAAGCGGAAATAATGTTTTGACATAGTGTTAGAACACAATAAAAATTATTTAATTTCAAAACTAATCCTGAAGGTAGATGAAGTGATGCATTGTCTCGAAACTGACAAGCGTAGCAACGCTTGCTCCATTGCCACGCGCGAGTTCACCTCACCCCTTCTTAAGCCTCTACTTCTTCTCATTCCACACAACGATTTGCAAATATGAGTTGCGATCCGGTATCAAATACCCAAGAGTCGTGGGTGAAGTAGCAAGATTAATGTGTATAACATTAATACACGAAGCAAGTCGTACTTTGCTTCTTTTGAGATCCTCCATGTACTTCTTGCAGTTCCTTTTACGGTGGCTGTCTCCTTGCGGTAGAAGCAAACGGCATCGATGCCGCCGACCCCTTCTTGCCCTTCTTTGCATTGGAGGCACTCGCGATCTCATCGGGAGTTAGGCGCATCTTGGTGCAAAGTTTCTTGACGGGTGGTTTGCGCTTAGCCTTACGCATCATAATCACATGATGACCATTTTTTGGGATACTCTCCTCGTCATTGTCTTTAGCATCCCATGCAATTCAGCCAAGGTCTTATCCATCTTGTTCATGTGATAATTCAATATGAATGGCTCGAAGCTCGGAGGAAGCGGCGGAGAATCACATCGGTAGCCAACTCTTGGCTAAGGGAAAACCTAGTTTTCCAGGACTCTCGATATAGCCAATCATCTTTATCACATGCGGATGACGGGATTCCCCTCAACAAGCACACACGCAAACAAGGACTTTGAGGTGTTGAACCTCTCGGCCCGAGCTTGGTTCTCAAACATGCCACGCGATCCACGAATAATTGTGTGAGCATCGTTGCTCTCATATTGCTTCGAAGCTCGGGGGACATTGTAGCAAGCATGAGACGGCTTATATCTAGGGCATCATTAGTGTGCTTCTCGTAAGCTCTCCGTGCAGTTGCAGTGACATTATTAGGCAAATCCTCAGGATAGGGTACTTCAAGAACGTACTCCTTACGCTCTTGCTTGAGAACAATTCTCAAGTTGCGATACCAATCCATAAAGTTTGTTCCGTTTAATTTTTCTTTCTCGAGAATAGATCACAAATTAAAAGCGTTGGGTGTAGTATTAGCTGCCATTATTCTACAACAGAAAAAGCAAAGTTTAGCAAAATGTTTATGCTATGTCTATTGTTAAACAATTTAACATTAGACTCCCATTACGTATTTTACACCTTCCCTCTAGGTTACGTATTGGGTCAAGATCCACATGTTAATTAATTTCTAGTGAGCTTTGGCATCACTGCTAGAAAATTAATAACATCGGTAAGCAACTCCTTGCTAATCACATCTCTATGTGACTTGTTGTTGGTGTGGCATCTCCATGCCCGGCGCCAACCTATGCCCCAAGGCCCAAATCTGTTTTGATAGCCTTGTTAAGTAAACCAAATGCTCTGTTTGTATGTGTCGGACATATACCCCTCGTGTTATGATAGAGAATGGCACTCTGCTTTGGCGGACCCACCATTGTGAGCATAACGAGTGACGGGTGCAACATTTGAAAGGGCATCATTACTATTTAATTTTGCGAGGATGCTATCCTATCAAACAAACATATCACATATATGAAAGCGGTAGAATAGCATATAATGAAATAGTATGGCCCCCTTCACATGGTGATCTCCAATCCATGTCGAGGATCTCCATCTTCGGCATCATCTTCCAATGTGCATGATGCTTGAATTCTTCAAACTAAGCTACTTCTATAAAAGCTCTAATTGAAGATTACATCGACTCACAGTCGTGAAAGAATATTACAAGCATTGCACGTATGAAAGAATATTAGAGATTGCACATATGAAAGAATATTACATGCATCACATGCATCTCATACATCTCATACATACAATAGGGCCATACCATCTCAAAGCATTCTCTGCAAAAACAAGTTAGGCGTAGAAACGTTTTCTACCTATCGCGAGAGATACGGCATCGAGACAACCTATAAAGGGTACGCACACGAGAAATCTATGAAATCGCTTACGGAAATCATATCGGCATAATCACATTATGTTGTCCCGATACACTATGAAGGGAGATGGTTTGCATAGGCGCGGGGCAGCAAACAAAGTCGGACTACGAGATAGCTTCGGTATAATCACATTATACCGTTCCGATACTCTATCAAGGAGCGCTATCTCGAACCCGACTCAAACCGATTTCTATGGATATTGCTTCGACGTAATCACATTACGTTCCGATACACTATCAAGAAACGCAATTACCATGAACTCTCCTCAACAAATCCCGTAAAACCGATTGATCTAATCAACCCATGCGCAAAACTTGTTCAGATTCAATCTAAAACCCGAACTAAGCAAGATTAGCTCGATACCACTTTGAAGGGTTACGCGGAGGCTATGCTAGCCGAAAACAAAAACTTTTCTACCGCGTAAACCAGGAACACTTGCAACTAAGGGCCGATAGATCGTTACCGATTGGAGTATGCGCGGAAATAGCCAATCGGGGAGTATCCGATTTGGAACGTGCTAGCCGATGACCGATTCCCTAAGCCAAGCCACGCGATTCACAGGGACGATCGATTCGCCGATGTAGGCGATTCGCCAGTCGCCGACCGTGTTCTCGCGCCTCGCTCCGTGCACTCGACCGCAGCCGATTCGTAGCCAATCAACGGCGCGCAACGTAGCGGCGCCTCTCTGACGATATCCATACGTCAGGGAACGGAATGTCGAACACCCGTGTGCTAGCACGCGATGCAAGGCTAGGGTTTGGCTCGAAGGTGGGGAGGGTTTCCATGGAGATTGATCTCACCGACTTCTAAAGCCGCGTGTGATCAAATTGATGTCGGCACAATTGACTTCATTGATCGATCGGCATCTCTTCACCCTCGCCCCTTTATATAGAGTTGGCCTACTAGGACTAGTGGCGGATCGGGACTCTGTTTGAATCGGATCTCATCCGTGTCTCATAGAGTTGGCCGCCCATACGTCGTAAGCCCATAGGACTCTATCCGATTGGATCCCTATCCGATCGAGCCGTATCCGAGTCCAACTCGAATGCCTATTCTTATCCCCTTAAGCGTGTGACCACAGTAGGTTCGGTATGCTCGGTTTCGACTTAGTCTAACTTAGCCGATCGTCGGCTAAAGTCCAACTCAGCCGACATGTCAACATTGGCGCCTAGCGGCACATATTGACACCATAGTATACAAGAATATAATATCGGCTCACGAACCCGTAATGTGTACACAAATCCCTTTGCCTCACGATACCAATTAAGCTATAGGCAAGATGTGTGCCATCCCTTCAATAGCTTAACCATTCACTCGAACCGTATTGGATTATTTGTCTGTTGATTGACTCCTCAATCAACTTAGCATGGCCATGCATTTCCATAATCCATTACCTCGAGGGGCCCAGAGATATCTCTCCAAAGGAGGGGCAAATTCCATCTTGATCACTCACATCCCACTCCATGTTTCATAGCAAACCCGAAAACTACCTTTATAACTACCCAGTTACGGAATAGCGTTTGGTAGTCCCAAAGTAGGCTACTACACATGTTGGAATCCATGGTGATCTCAGGTCTAAGGACTTTGTACCAACACTACCTGAGACCAACTAATGGCACATTAATTCCTGTAGTGTCTCATGGTGGGTCTATCCAACAATGTGTTCTCTAACACATGTGTCCATGTTTATTGATTTGGTATCTCCATACCCATGATCTATGAGACATGATCATCAATCAATAAACATGCCGATCTTAGAATCATATTTGTTCCAATAATATGATATATGATCAGGGATCATTTAGAAATAGATTCATACATAAAGAGTCTCATAAATAAGTCACGTACTTATTGATCAATACAAGATGTCTATTTCATGGAACTGAATAACACTTTATTCATAAATACATAAACATTGACCATGATATCCAACATCTCCATGTTACCTCTAGGGCATATCACTAACAAGTCCCTCTGTTTCGGTGCCGGCGGGTTAGGCTCGAGTGGTGGAGCGTAACCATTGATGCAAGTGAGATGACAACGGTCGACTGAGCAAGGTTGGATACTCGAGACGAGACCCTTCGTCCTTGCCAATGATGTCACGGCAAGTTTTCTATGTCAAGGACATGGCTAGCAAATCAAAGAAGGAAAGGGTCCGACAAGCCAAGCGCCACGTGGTTCTCCTAGGCAAAAGGAAAATCGTGGGAGTCGAGGATAGAGCGCGAAGATTATGATCGGTTTGACGGGCAACCTCTGTTCGCAGTGGCGGTTGACCCGAGTATCCTCCTATCAAATGAGGACACCCCTTACGCACGCAACGATCATAACGAAGGAACAATTGTGCGGAGAAAGTATGTGAGGTCAAATGTCACTTAGCTAAATTTATGTATGGACAATGTAAATTAAATTGAATCATTGAATATTATTGCTATTATTTGAATTTATTGTAAATTACTGTAAATTATTGAATCTATTGTAAATTATTGCCTTCAGGACCAACGGTCTCAACATTTCCTTCTCCAATGTGTATCTAGAGTGGTTTCAGTGGACCCTCGTAAAATTTGCATGTCAGTCTGTCTTGCATCCATCATTGCTCAGCTCTCTATATATAGCCGCACTATCCAATCATTGTCATATCTCTCTCTATTCTAAGTTTGATGGAGATACACGAGTACTGCTACGCCGCCATCACGGAATGAGGTGGTTGTCAGATTATCTAAGAAAGAGCAAGACAGAAGATTATGAAGAAAAGGGAGAAGAGCAAGAAAAAAAGCCTTGCCCACATTCTCCTTGACTTCGGAGCGACTTCGTTGTTCGCGGCTTCACCATTCGCTCCATGTGTTTGCTCATCGGCGGTAGAACATGAACCGCTTAACATTCTCCTTGACTTCGAAGCGGCTTCGTCGATCGCCGGCTTCACCATCCGCTCCATGTGTTTGCTCATCGGTAGTAGAACATGAATCGCTTAACATTTTCCTTGACTTCAGGAAGCGGCTTCGTCGATCGCCAGCTTCACCGTCCGCTCCATGTGTTTGCTCACCAGCAGTAGAACATGAACCGGTTAACATGAATGACTTTGTATATGTTACAGGGAGCGATGAGTAAAAATAGCAAAAATGCTACTACGACGAATCATAACATGTTGAAGAGACCAAGATCGGTGAAGAAGGTAGGAAGAAGGCGTCGGGGCCTCTCCACGGATCATTAGGAGCAGCTGGATGCGGATCTGAGATGGGACGACTAAGATAAACTATTTCAAATAGGCCATATATTAATTATATATTATTATTTAAATATTAAATAGTTTGGAATATGACAAATGTTAATTATATGTTATTATTTCAATTTATAATATTTTTGTTACTTATATGAACATATGTTAATTATATATGAATATAAAATATATCAACATATGAACATTATAATTATATATGAATATAAAATACAATATAATAGGGCACTGTAATAATTAGTCTGGTTTTTAAAACCAGCAGGACTAGAGGTGAATTTGAGTGGACGGAAACCATCTTTAGTCCGGTTGGTGGCTTCAACGGGACTAGAGATGGCCACCTACACAGGCCACGTGGCTGCCCCGCCATCTTTAGTCCGGTTGGTGGCTCCAACCAGGACTAGAGATCCTATCTTTTGTCTGGTTGAAGCCGCCAACCGGGACTATAGTATCTTTAGTCCGGTTGATGGCTTCAACGGGACAAGATGCCGTTCCTATATATAGCAAGGGCCTCACTGGGGATCCAACACTTAGCCGTTTTCGCACTTCGCAGCTACATCGTCTTCGTCATCGTCGCCAGTCGCCGAGCCGGGACGCCGCCGCGGCACGCCGTCTCTGCCGTCGTCGTCGCCGAGAAGGACCGCCGCCGCCGTCGTCTTCATATCATT
This sequence comes from Oryza australiensis, assembly GCA_019925245.2. Classification (NCBI taxonomy): domain Eukaryota; kingdom Viridiplantae; phylum Streptophyta; class Magnoliopsida; order Poales; family Poaceae; genus Oryza; species Oryza australiensis. Next base: position 110,554 of record JAIFGZ020000545.1, on the reverse strand, counting down.
CGCAGGTTCGCGCCGCCGCCCCCAAAGATTTCCCCACATTGTGATGCGCTAGGGTTGGCCGCCGTCGACGCCATCGCCATTGGCGCCATCGTCGCGGTCGCCACTGTCGTCGTCGCCGCCGCTCCCTCCCCACGCCGCCCGCTCCCCTCGCCGTCCCCTCCCCACGGCCCCATGATCCCCATGCCGGCCGCCCCCTAAACCCTAAACCCTAAGGCCACCGCCCTCCCCTCCACGCCGCCGCCGCCCTCTGCATCCTCGCTGCCGCCCTCTGCCTCCCCTCTGCATGCATGCCGAGCAATATATATATTTGATGAAAAATTTCAAATTTGTGTACATATGTGGAATTGATTATGAATGTGTATATTTGTATGTGTATGTATGTGTGAAATTTAAAGTTGCAAATTTTGTGAATGTTATATATGTAAATTATGTGAAATTTTAAAGTTGGAATTGATTATGCAATGTATATTTGTATGTGTATGTTATTTTGTGAAACTTTTGATGTGTGGAATTTAAAATGTTACATGGACTTTATATGTAAGCTGGACTCTATATGTAAATGGACTGTTTATTTAAATTTGAATGCATGAAGATTGTGAATTTTGAATTTTGAATGTGTATTTAAATTTGAAATTTGAATGTGTATGTGACTTGTGAATGCATGAATAGATTTTAATTTCAATGTGTATGTGACTTGTGAATTTTGTTTTTCGAACGAACGAGAACGATAAAATCAACAAATGGACGTAAACGAACGGATAGACGGACAAACGAAGCGAACGGACGAACGAGCGAACGGACGGACGGGCGAAGCAGACAAACGAGGCGAACGGACGAACGGACGGACGGGCGGGCAAACGGACGAAGCGAACGGGCGAACAGAAGCAACGAATGGGCGAACAGAACGGACGAGATGGGCGAAGCGGGCGAAGCGGACGATGGACGGACGGACGAGCGGATGGATGGACGGACACTCGTTCGTTCGTTCGTTCGTTGATCGTTCATTCGTTCGGTTGGTCGTTCGTTGGGTCGTTCGTTTGGTGGTTGTTCGTTCGGTCGTTACAACGTACATAGGCATGCAACGTGCTCTCTCTCTCCTTTCCTATCCACTCCCACTCCTCTCTACCTTATCTCCCTCACATCATTCTCCTCTCTTTCTCTCCTCTCCTCTAGATGATTGTACTCATGGACGTGAGCGAACGATAGAACGAATGGACGATAATTTAGGGCTAGGGTTAGGGTTAAGGGTCGGAGCAGTGGACGTGAATGATAGAACGAACGGTCGATCGGTCGTGTTCTAGCAAAGAGAAACAAAAGAGAAGAAGAAGAAAAATATAGAACGTAGTCCAGCACATGCTAGAGACAAGTGTGCATATCTATAATTGTTATATTCTTTAGAAGTCTCTTCGGGATTGAGAGAATGTGATTACGAATCCTCTTGCTCATCAAAAGGAAGTTATTATGGGCGATGGTGAACACGGTAGCATATGGGCTCCATCGCCACCGTGTTCTCCATCGCCATGATAATTTCCTTTTATAAGCAAGATGATTCGAGAACAACTGATTCTCTCGATCACTAAGTGACTTCGAAGAATGTCTCCATTGTGGATGTGCACAATTGGATCTAGTGTCTGTCGGATTTCATCTATTTTTCCATCTTCTTCTTTTTGTCTATTTTTTACGTAGGCATACATGATTTCCCTGAATAATTGATACATGTATTAACCGAATAATTTTTTCAGAATTCTTTGATTAAGTCCTCAACCCACAACAATCAAATGGCGGATCATGACGAGCAGTTTCTCCTTGATGAGATCGCACGAGGAACAAAGTTTTACAACGAGGAGGGAATGAAGATCAGGATGAATACCTCAACGAGGAGGGAAAGAGGGGAGGACGAGAAGGGGAACGAGGAGGGAATGAGGGCTCCGCCTCCGCCTCAGCAGCCGAGAAGAGGGCACGCGGGCAACGCGGCCTCGGCAAGCGCATAGAGGGTCGACATGTCATAACGGAGGTAGCATCGATGGTCGACCAATTGCCCCGAGAGGACTCCGCAAGGAAGTTTGTGGCGCACGGTGGATGGGTGGTGAGGGATCACGTGTCGTAGCGTTGCCAAGCGGAGGCGGTCAACCAAAGGAGGAGATGAGCGAGCTATCTCCCGGACTTAGAAAAAAGAAATGTTGTGGACTACAATGCTGCAAACGTTCACCATCCCGGACTCACAACAAGCAAGGGTCAAGGAATGGACGTTAAAGAAAATGGCGGAGCTCTTCGGGAACTACAAGAAAGAGTTACACAAGAAATATATCTGAAGGGCCGGACCCCAAACTTTGACAAGTTCCCAAAGCTCGAGAGATCATTGGGATGTTTTGTTGAACACAAGGCGGGGAAGAGGCACAAGCTATCATAGAAAGAACAAGGCCAATGCGGCCAAAAGAAATACCATCATAGGCTTGGGTCGAGGCGGCTATAAGATAGTAATGGAGAAATGGGAGAAAATGGAAGCCGACCTTGAAGCGCGAGATATCGTTCCGAGCACAGCCAATTGGCGAAACGATCAAAGCATTGGTTTTATGCTCACGGCGGCTCACTTAATCTGTCGATGGCACAATTATCTTTGGTGATGAAATTCAAGAAGCCGAGACGGAGTTTAGAGGAGCGGCTGTAGGCCACTTCCTCGGGCATGTTCAGGCTGGACAGAGAGAAGGACGAGCTAACGCTCGCCCTCCAAAACCTAGAGCATCTGGGGCGTACGCGAGGAAAAGGCGTCGTCCCCTGGAAATATGGGTTTCAAGCTGACATCGAGACGTACAAGAGCCGGATGAGGTCCGAGGCGAGAGCATGATGCGAGGTTATTGAGATGAAAATGAAGCTCTCGCAAATAGATCAAATTGTGGATGAAAGGCTGAACCAGCGGGTTGGCGGATGAAGTGAGCCATTGGGTTAGCCAACGGCGGATCCGGCCTTGGTAGCTCAACTACGGCGGCTAAGCGGAAATGAAGGCGACTTGGCCCCACAAGCTAAACCGGGTCCGCCATGTCCCGTTGATGACATCACACAGCGGACCCCATGTGAGCTGCCTATTCCACTAAAGAACATAACAATAAAGGTATGTTCGTACTTTTATGTTATACATATATTTCCTTGAATAACTTGTCAATCAACGTTCATTACTAACTAATAAGCAATCTTCTCGAACATGTCGCGTCGGGCATGGCCATTCTAGTAGACCGAGATGGCACCTACCACTCCTGGCCCATTCCACCTACGTACTCGAAAGTTGAAATTGAACAGGTGGAACGCGGCTATGAAGATCTCGAGCTGGATATCCCCGGAGGAGACGGGGAGATGACGCTAGGAGAAACAGCTCAAGGAATATTTCTCTGGAGGAAGATCTTCATAATATTTCCCGGACGAAGAGCGTCTCCTATTGTTCCACCGCCCTCACCTCCACGTGGGCCGTCTCCTTCGCCTCATTCGCCTCCTCCGCCTCCTGCATCGCCTCCACGAGCACCGACTCCTAAACGGTCGTCTCCAACTCCACCGCCTTCCAACCCTCCTCCGTCGCCACAACGAGCACCGACTCCTAAATGGTCATCATCAAGAGCGCACCGTTAATATCAAGCGGTCGTCCAAGAAGAAAGATTCAAAGAATTGAGAAGACGCCACCGCACTGAAGCTTTCATACGAGAAGACTCCGAGAGGGCTTGAAGAAGCTGTCAAGTGAAGTCGGGGCTCACTTGGAAGAAGTCTCTGAGAAGCCTACGAAATCCCCGGAGACCAAGGACTTCTTCAAGAAGACGTACCTAATGCCACGGCTGAACCGCAACCTCAACCACGGTCCGACTACGACAGGACTATTCGGAAGGCTGCGCAAGGCGAAGAGAACGGGCAAAGATGTACCCCGGCTCGGCATGCAGCCACGAAACCTCTGGAGTTCGGCACGTTCCAAATGTTAGATCGAGTTAAGACAATTTATGGAATCTGCTGGAATTTCAATGGATCAATTACACGGCCGTGCTCCCCAGTGAAGGCTCCCTGAAATACAAGTTCAAACTTGGAAAGCCGCTTGTAAAGCGATCAAGTGAAAAAGCTACCTACACGGATGTACGCTTCCACAAGTGGTACATGCAAGAATCCGGCAAGGGCGGAGAGATGGTAACGGGCGGAATATTCATTGCACTATTTCTTCGATGGAGGTGACGAGTTCTATATCGATTCAAAGATATATTCGACTTGTACCAGGCTTGATGCCCTCGACGTCTCACTTCTAGTCACGCGGGTTATGTAAGTATCGTTACGTTATTTCGTTTCTTACCTCCTTGTATTTAGTGACTAAAATTCTTTTTAACCGTTGTAGAATGGCGATCCAATGCTGCAAGAAGCATGGTGTACCAAACATGGATTCATGGATCCACGCAAAATCAACGGTGTATTGGTTGATCAATTTCCGATCCAACAGTGGACAACATATACAACACGCTGGTGCAAAACCACTTCCGGTTGTTTATCCTTCGCCCTACAACCTTTGCGTAAGTATTTTCTTTCTTCCGTACCGATTTTAATCCGGTGTGCATACATAAATTTTCATATGTGTCTCGTCTAAACCAATTTACAGATTCCACTGGGTTCTGTTAGTAATTGACATGGATCACTCACGGATCCATGTCTTTGACTCAATGGATAAATAAGAGTCCACGTACGCAAAGATATTTGAACTGCTAAACAGGTAATTCCATCTTACTTGCTATTGCATATATGCAGTTCTCGGATAATTACTAGCTAACTTTCAACTGCATGTAGGGCATGGGAACGGCTTCGGGCGAATGTTCGTGGAAATTGGAAAGATAAGCTCTCCGTGAGGATGAACTTTCCAGTGAGTAACATGCTCCAAAGTTGTTTTGAATCATTACTTTGTTCTAAAATATGAAATGTATATTAAATCTGTCGACGTTTCTCCTTTAGAGTGCAAAACAGTCGCAGGGCACCAACTTATGCGGATGCTATGTCTGCGACTACATTCACCGCTTTGTGACCAATGTCACAACTATCAACGATGTAGATGTACATATAACAGCCATTCATACATTACGTCTCGATTTCTTATTCACTTCATATATTTATTTCTCGTTTATTCGAATTAATGACAGCTTATGCGAGTAAGAGACAACCTCCCCCACGAGACTTTCATACAAGCTGCTCGGGAAGAATTGATGGGATTTATAAATGAGCGAGATCATTGATCCCATGGGGGAGTTCTATTTTAATTTAAGTAACTTAACCACCGGATCCACAAAATAGACAATTATTTGTAACATACGAAATATATGTGGATATTGTACATATGTGTACATATTTTGGTAATATATTATATGTATATATTTCTTTTCTTAAGTTCATTTATATGTTTGTAACTTATATATTTATACATATATATATAATATGTATAAATATATGTGTGTAAAATATGTATATATGTAATATAATATATGTGTGTAATATATAGGCAGCAGCATTGCTCGAAAAAGTAGCAAATTAAAAAAAATCTTTAGTCCCGTGGCTGGCTCCGTCATCTTTAGTCCCAGTTGGAGCCACCAACCGGGACTAAACATGGGAGAGCCGGCCACGTGGCTCCGCCATCTTTAGTCCCGGTTGGTGGCTCCACGGGACTAAAGATGCATCTCTAGTCCCGGTTATTTAAACGGGACTAGAGATGGTGATCTCTAGTCCCAGATTCAAAGTCTGGTTTGACAACGGGACTCTTTGGGGTTACCAACTGGACTATTGTGCTATTCTCCAGCAGTGGAAGGAGCTGCGTTGTTAAAGCATAAAGCGCGAAGTAAATCCTAAAATTAGAAATCTGCATGAAACCCCTCCAAAATTTCACCCACGTTGCCGGTACTAATAAAAACCCTAATAGGAGACGTTTTATATGTGCCGTTTCCAAAAAACCGGCACGTATGAGGTATTTCTTGTCCTCTGAACCCCCTCCCCCACCCACCCAAAACAATGGATCAAATATTAAAAAAACCTATAACCCCTTGTAGGTGCCGATTTATTAAAAAATTGGTGCGAAAATATATGTGCTGATTTTTTTAATAAACCACGGTTATAACAGGGATATAAGTGCCTTATTTTTTTAAAAAAGAACTGTTGAGGATGGAGCTGAGCCGAAGAAACATGCGATGCTAGCCCACCTTGGTTTATTGAGAACCTATTGATCTCATCTCCATCCCTAGCCCACCATCTTTCTTCTCGATCTTATCTCCCCAGCCCTTCTCCTTGGAGCGCCCGCCTCCTCTTCCTCCCAACCTACGAGCAATGGGGCCGCCTCCTCCCCACTCCCAACCTACGAGCCGCGTGGCGCTGCACCTCCCACAAGCCTACAAGCGGCATGCACGCCTCCTCTCTCCCATAGGCGACCGGAAGGGTTGCCTCCTCTTCCCCAACCTACAAGCGGCACGGTTGCCTCCTCTCCCCTAAGGTAGCGAGCGGCGGGGCTGTCTCCTCTCCCCTCCAACCATCGAGTGGTAGGGCCACGTCCTCTCCCCCCAACCTATGAGCCGCACTGCCGTTGTACCTCCCCCAAGCCTACGGGTGGCGTGGTCGCTGCCTCTTCCCAAGCCTGCCAGCAGCACGACTGCTGCCTCCCTCCTCCCTTCCCCAACCAGTGAGCGGCGTTGTTGCCTCCTCTCTCAAGCTAGTGAGCGGCAGTCTAGAGATCCCTGGCGGTCAGATCTGGCCTCTATGGTGGTTGATGGGCAGGCAGACATCACCTTCACCCCACGGTGAGCAGCGGTGGTGGCGGTGGCCTTCTTTCCTTGTTTACATTTTTGTTGTTGATTCTATATATGTTAATTCTATGAGTTATGCATGTTTGTTTTGTTTGTTCACAATTATGTGATGTCAATCAATTTCGAGGGTGACCTTGTTCTTGATGTTATTATGTGTGTTTGTTCTTGGATAGAGATTGAACTAGGGGGAACGCTCGAAGCATTGGCTCTATTTGGTGATGCATCTAGCCGATTATATCTTTTTATTCATGGAAACTCAAAGGTAGGTGTTGATTCCTAAACCGACATATTTGATTTTTCCTCATCGGTGCCGCTAATGATACTACTGGAGAAACAATTTTTGCGTGCGGCCGAAAGGCATCTTCCCATGCGGAAGGCACCGCATGCCCGAGACGGTGCAGGAAAAGACTTGTTTTGCGTGCGGGCGGCCCAACCGCACGGGAAGATCAATTATCCGTGCGGTCGGCTTAGCGGCCCGCCTTGGAAGATCCATTATCCCATTCGGTCCGCTTTCCGGACCGCACGGGATAATTGATCTTCTCGTGCGGTTCATTAAGTTGGCCGCGGGGAAGACTGATCTTCCGTGCGCATTATTTTATGTGCTCTTGCATGTTTGTTTAGGGTTCTCTAGATCTCTCTCCTTAAATTTTCTCCTCTCTCCCTCTCCTCTCTCCTCTCTCTGTATACGTTAATATCTCTGTCTAGATCTCTCTCGTCTCCTCTCTCTCTCAACAATATATTATCGATCGATCAAGATGTATATATGTATATACAACAATTCACACATATCAAATAAAAGACATTAATTTAATTATTTTCTCATAAAAAGATATAAACCTACACAACATGCATGCATGTTCATACACATATAATGTATTGTCTCGCAATTTATAATAGTTCGAAAGCACATACCATATAGATTTAATTAGAAATGCATATGTTCTTTTTCCCACTCTCTAAGTCATTTGAAGGTATCCTCCATCGTAAGCTGGCTCTCTGGATCATAGAAACCGCCCACGTGGTTGCAGACATCATGGCAGATGAAGCGGCAAATATCTGCAACCAAGTTGACCATGGTTAGATTGTCAAACCGGTTCGCTACAACTGGAACGGTCGGGATCTGTTTAAGAAGGAATACACATTGATATAGGTAGAAAAATTATACAAGATTGATCTTAACGTGTAAAAAGATATTTTCTCTAAACTTCTTCAAACTTTGTAGTGTATCTCCCATAGACTCTAAGCATCTCGCACACGTAGTAGCCGCATAGGTTAGTGCCTGGTGGTTGCTTATAACATTGTGTTGAATAAAATTGTATACGTTAATATTTCGAATTAAACAAAGTATAAAATGTCAGTATATAGCAGACATGTAATTACCGACCATTATGTCTTCACGAGAAGCTTCTTCTTTTCTACATTATTGACCGGTCCACCGTGGTCTACGTAAGGTTTGTGTGCTCTATGTAGACAAAATAATTGTTTGAGTCAATTGTTTCTTTGAGAGTACAACAACCAATACTTATTAAATGGTGCATAACAGTACTTACAAATTTAATATAATGAGAAACTCTTTGAATGTATCCTCCTTGTAGTGTGCCAGATCCAGCACTACGACCAAGTGGTCTTGCGGATATACAACAAAAAGAATGTAGTGATCGCTGCAAAGAAGATATGTTAACTGTAGGTGTTATCGTAGTAAAATAGTAGTTGTACGAAAGAATATTACGTACCGCAGCGCATAAGGGACCATGAGGACATTTTTGTCTTTGTGCACGACCATCGCTCTGCCCAAGTACAGTGCTACGATGACCATCTTTTGCTTGTGCATTTGTTTGATCACCGCATCTTTTTAAGAGTTTGTTTTACCTTTGAGCTCAGCGGAATCGGCATGAATATTAACCATGTGTTCCATCCAGCAAACCCTTGTTGGGTTGATGTAGCCTATTGGATGGTTTCCCTTTTCGGCGTCGTGGAATTGCATCCTAAGTAATGCAGCGGGTAATTTATCAGAAGTTAGTTTGCACATGAATTCATTTATGACATTAAATGTGATTGACTTACAGGCAAAACACAGCAATGAGATTTATATCCATTTTTTCCAGCTTGAATAATGCATGAAGGTAGTTGAAATCGATTACCAGTATCCCATTTGGTCCACTGATGAAAGCATGATCCGGGACCTTCACGGTAATCATGCCGAGGCCCATTTTTGTCTCCTTTAAATACCAATCATGCATCAGCCTCATTTCCCGGGCGGAGTCTTCCATGACGTGCCACGGCAAGAACGGCTTCCGTACTCGTAATGTGTTGGCACTTCGTCGGAAGTCCGGTTTTGCGGAGTCCTCCATTTGATTTTTCACCGATTTTTGTGAATCCGACAATTTTGGAGTTTCATCTTGCTTCTTGTTAGTCGCCACTCTCTCCTGAAAGCACGGAATACTAACTTTTTCTCGTATACGGCCATTTCTTTCTTATCATAAGTTGATCTAACCATTTTTGGATAAGGCGACAAGGTTCAAGCTTGCTCGGACTTAGAAGACTTGTGCTTTTCGAAGAGGCCTTTCGGGTAGTGCCAATGCTTGTGTGGTGTCGGAGGAGATTGATGAATATCTTGTACTTTGGATGGAGGTTGTTCTGCGAGGATTTTAGGGGCGACGGATGTGGCGATTCGGGACCTTTTGGTTTAGGGAAGGAGGGAGGTGGGGAAGCGGGGTGATTAGGTGGTGAATCGGCCTGGTGAAGAAGGCGGTGCGAGACGCGTAGCAATCTAACGAGCCGGCGGGATTGGGGTTGAAGGCGATGGACCAACTAGTAGGATATCTCATCGATGCCATAGTATAAACTGATTCACCGCATTCCCCAAGCAATTCTATCCCTTCCGGTGCTAGAATATCTGGCTCTAAACTAGTATGCTCTGCGTCCACCTTGGCCACTTGCACCCTTGCATATTCTTTAGGGATTGGCGTGTTGTGAAATTGACGCCACGGTATCACAAGTCTGTACCCACCTCCTTTCTCTTAGGGCCCTTCCTATCGGCACGAGCAGGCTGCACGGCGTTGGACCGGTTATGTTATCTACTAGATAAGGTGTCGTGTCTCTGACACGACTGCTTGGCACTGTCTTGTTGGTTCTTCCGATTCTTTGGAACAAGTTTCGGAAGGCTTGTCGATTTTGAGCAACAAGAGAGTAGAAATGTTCTTCAACTTGTGTTGCTATCTTCTCTTCCAATTTCTGTTTGTACCTCTCTCGTTTCTTGTAACTTGTAGCTTCCTCTGGAAACCCTTCTTTCCAACTCGTCCTTGACAATACACCCCTTATTCATTCGGAATGTTTAGGGTTGCCCAATGCAGCTATCGGTTGATCATGTTCCCTCTTGGCAATGAATTCCCTTGTTTTCTCTTTCTCCGCTATGTCCTTCGGACTATTGGTCACAAGCTCGATATTCGGATCCTCGAAAAGGATCTCTCCTCGTCGGTGACTTGGCACTGCTCCGTGCCCAAACCCGGTTTTGCTTCTTTCCTTAAGTGCAACTACAAGCGGGGGCTTGCCTTGGGCAGCAAACTTCTCTTCACTTGCTTGCCACTTCTCTACGTGGCCATCGTGAGCCGCTCGAGCCCAGTGATGTGGGTATTTGTTCCTTTTCACTAGTTTGGATTTTTTCCTCCGCGCCAAGGCTTCGGGCTTGTCATCTTTGCCACGAACCTGTCCCATTTGGCGGGCGTAATACCACCGTATTCTTTGAATGGAGACTTGTTCTTTTGCACGTAGTTAGTGTTCATGTCTGACTTCCACTGCCTCCACCAATGCGCCATCATTTTCAAGGCAAACTCTTTTCCCAGAGCCTTTGAACCAGGCGGATAGACAAGCCACTTCTGCAACTCATTTCACATAAAGTTCTTTAGGTTGTCATCCACCTGCTCCCAGGAATGTACATTTAAAGGGCCGTGGGTTCTGGCCAGTAGCCCGCAAGTGCTGCTAAATTTTGTCATTGTCACCTTTGGCTCCACTAGCTTCCCATCTTCGTTTTGTGAGGTGATGTAGTACGTCTCCTTGGGGGGTTGGTTCTTACTTCTCAGACCACATCTTTTCTTTTGACGTCCTCCGGCGCTTGCGGACGTGTCAGTTTCTACCATACCGGATGTTGTTGTGTTCGTCTCGACTTCGGCTATGACGACAGACTTGGCAGCCTTTCTTTTTGAGCAGCGCCTTGTTTCCATCTGTACGTACAACGAAAACGTTAAACGCGACCGAGAGGGAGACATATTAGTTCATAACACTACGATTGGACTTTTGCTTGCTCGATCAAGTATTTGTCGGATTGCATCTACATATTCCTCTGTTAGATTATTTAGTATTAAGGACATGCAGAAATATAAGAGAAAAAACAAAGAGAAGAAGACGGAAAAAATATAATGTTTTCTCATTTTATCCCTAAAGAGAGGGTTTAGGGTAACATTATTTTTAAAAATTTGAAAATGCATTAATGTTTATAAATTTGTAATTAAAGATACATATTTGAGGGACCAAGGAGAGGGAGAGGTTAGAGACCGAGAGAAAGAATTCGAGGAAAAGGAGAAGGATAGACGCATAACTTCATTTGTAGGTCGTTCGGTAGGGGTGGGTATATGTATTTCATATGTATTCTAGATGGGAATGACGAGAGGACTCGAAAAATTTCACATCAACTATTTCACATAAAAATTCACATCAACTATTTCACATCAAATTTACCCAAATAATTCATCAACATCAAACATTCATCAAACAATAACTATAGTTTCAGTGTACATACACCCAAATATAGTTTCAGTGTACATTTACATTAACTATAGTTTCAGTGTACATACACCCAAATATGTCAAATTTTACATTAACTACATTTCCAGTCTATTTTACATTAACTATAGTCCATTTTACATAACTATAGTTTCAGTGTACATACACCCAAATATGTCAAATTTATACATACACCCAAACATATACATAAACTTCTATTCGTGCAAAGAGGCTATAAAAAAATCACAAAATCCATCCATCCATCCATTCATCACTTTCCATATAGACACCGGCAATGGCCACCATGTACAACAAAAAAATTCTTCATCCACCATCAACTAAGAAATTCTTCATCAAGTAAGAAATTTCTTCCCCATGACAGAAAATAATGAATATTAACAGCCACCATTCTGTTATACTAATTCCATTCACACATCAATTTTTTAAAAAAATTCATCCATCCATGCACACTGACAAGAACACAATAAAATTCTCCTTAATTAGGCAGCAGGAGACATGATTCTACTTCTTTTTCTTCTTAATGCAGCAAATATAGGTTAGCACACATTTGAGAATTATACTAGCTAGCTTAGCTACACAAGAGGAAGTGATATGCAAGGATAAAATTTTATTTCTTAGTTCATAGCAACAAAAAAATCCTAAATCCTAAATTGTCCATCCATCCATCCATTTTTTGACATAATACATCCATCCATCCATCCATCCATCCATCCATCCATCACAAAAAGAAACTTCAAATCACTGGCCCCAAAAACCTAAATCGTCCATCCATCCATCCATACATCAAAAATTCACAACAATTCCGGCATCCATTCAAAAAATTCACAACATATTGTGTCGACCTTTAGTTGCGGGGCCGGTGAGGAGGGGTCGGTGTGGTTGCGGGCCGATGAGGACGGCAACGTCGATGGGGCTGGGCGGTTAGGAGGGACGTCGGCGTCGGTGTGGGGGCCGATGAGGCGTCGTCGATGGGGCGGGCGGTGAGGAGGACGTCGGCGTCGGTGTAAGGGTGGCGTCGCCGGCAGTCCGGCGGTGAGGAGGGGCGTCGGGTGCGGCGGGCGGGCGTCGCGGCGGTCTTGAGCTAGCGGCGTGGGCCTATAGGCGGTCGCGCGGCGGCGGTGAGGCGGCGGCGAGCGAGAGAGAGAGAGATAGATGGGCGGCGACGCGGCTAGCGCGCGGCGCGAGGATGTGCGGCGCGGGGGATGAGCGGCGTGGGGATGGGCACGAGTGCGCCGGATGGGCGGCGGGCGGCGGTCGGCGGTTGAGGGTGCGGGGATTTAGAAAAATTCGGCGGCTGGCGGAAACATGGTCTGGATTTTGCCGAGGACTTAGAAATTTTTGACATCTCGCGCGCCTATATAGGCGGCGATTATCCGTTCGGGCGGCTTAAGGGCCCATACGAAAATTCGTCTTTCCGTGCGGGCCGCTTAAAACGCCCACACGGAAAGATGATTTTCTGTGCGGGCGATTTAAGCTGCCCGCACGGAAAGATGGTTTTGCCGTGCGGGCTCTTAAACCGCCCGCACGGGATAATCGCCGCCCTTATATTAAAACTAGAAAAATACAAAATATTTAAATGCACATAAAATATCGAGTGCCTATAAAATATCAATTTACATATTATACTAATTAACATAGTTTATTAACTAACATATTAATTATTCTATTTATTAATTATTCCATGTAAAACTATAAAACTAAAAAAAATCAACTATTCCATTCCATTTAGTAATTATTCCATTTAGAAATTGGCATGATAATTTATATGGTTTTCTCAACTATAAAACTAAAAGAATATCAATGCACATATTAATTTTATTAATTAATGTAAATACTATTCCATTTATTAATTATTCCTATATTTGATTCTACCCATTTCCAAAAATTCAATCGATTTTGATTCTTAGAATATATCAATTGATCACGTATTAATTAATTATCATATTAATAATCAATGTAAATTCATCACATATTAATATATCAATTCTGCACATATTAATTAATTTACATATTAATCATCCACACAAATACCATAAGTTCGATATAGACACACATTCACTCGTAACATCATAAATTTGGTACATTCGCTTGCAAAAACATATTGTACACAAAAACAAACTAATGTTTCAAAACTTTTGGATAACATCCTTCCGCACGAATGAAAACTTTGATTCATCAAGAACACTCTCAATGCGTTTCATCAGCGTAGGAAGATCTGTGAATAACAAAATGGCATCATATTGATTATAATCAAATGCGTCTTTAATGTTGTCAATACCAATGATGTGTTGCTTGCCCGATACAATAATGTCCATCTTTTCATCGGAAGGGTCCTTCACATAAAAAACTTGTGCAACACGCTCGGCAAGGACCCATGGATCATCCTTGTGTCCAATTTTACCCCGTTCAGCACACGTAAATCTAATTTTATCTACCATGTTGTCTTTCACCCATTAGCATCTGAGAACAGGTTTAAACAATAGCCAAGTTCCCAGATTTCTTGTATGATCCCGTAGTAAGATTTATTCTGCCCTGTTGCGTCCAACGCTTCGACACGAACCCCACTATTTTGTGCTGAGCTTTTACTGTCTTTGCTGTTTGTGTACAAAGAATATCCGTCAATGTCATACCCTTGCCATGAGGTCGCAAGACTTGTTGGGCCAGCTGCAAGTCTTTCTATTATTTCTTCCTCGAGTGATTCACCAGATGGTAGCTTTTGATCCTTCAGCCGTTGGGGAAACTGTGCTTCTGTTCTTTCGAAACCCAATCGTCGGATCGCCCAGGATTGCATGCTCTGATCTCGGAAATGTGTTGCTCAATGTAGGGCGCAATGATGGCTAGTTGTTGAAGAACACTGCTGTGTGCATCTGATACCGCTTTGTAATCGTTGTCGTAGAAGCATTTTCTTCCCATAGTACCCTTCCCAGATAACCTTTCATCATGTCGAGGCATCGGTATCCCAATGGGGTTGGAATCTTTCATATAATCTAGGCAACACTCGACAACCTCCTCAGTTGTGTAACCCTCTATCATCGAGCCCTCCGGATGAGCACGATTACGGACATATCCTTTCAGAACAACCATGTATCGCTCGTACGCCCACATTGATGTAGGTATAGAGGACCAAGTTCAATAATCTGAGGGACAATGTGAACAATGAGATGTTCCATCACGTCGAAGTACGATAGAGGAAAAAACATCTCTAGCTGGCAAGCTGTCTCAACTATGAATTTCTGAAGGGGTCCTAATTCCTCTGGATCTTAAACTTTCTGTGAAGCTTGATCAAAAAAATAGCACAACTTTGTGATCACTACCTTGATGTGCACTGGCTTCACCGCCCTTATAGCGATAGGGAGGAATACCATAAGCATCTTACGACAGTCATGAGTGTTGTATCCAGAAATCGACAAATCTTTCATTGATATTAGTTTCCGGATATTCGATGAGAATCTAGTCAGCACTTTCAAACCGCGAAGACATTTACAGAAAGTTTTTTTCTCTTCTAGTGTCATTGGGTAGCATGCCGGTGGAATCTCAACCTTACCATTAATTGAGTAGCATGTTTTTTTCTAGTGTCATTTACAGAAGACATTTAGCTCTATCGGGTAGAGATCTTTTCTTATGTCCAAATTGACCAGGTCGTTACGTGACTTCAATCCATCCTTTGTTTTACTAGGAATGTCAAGTAAAGTCCCGATGGTGTTATCGAACATGTTTTCTCGAGGTGCATGACATCGATGGCATGACAAATCTCCAGGTCTTTCCAGTACGTCAGGTACTTGAAAAAGATTGAATGTTTTCTACCACTTCTTTCTTCCTCTTGCCTGCAACAGTCTTTTCCTTGCCGAACACGACCTTTATGCTCTTTGTCAGCTTGAACACCATGGAACCATCCTTTGCTTCGAGCGAGTACCTTCCTCAACGGTTTTGTCAAAAAGGTAGCCATCGCACGATACCTATGCTTCGTGGTAAGAAAACGACGATGAAACATGTAAACTAACTTTTTTTGACGGGGTCAGGTATATGTACAATGTGTTGTCCAGACATATCAGACCTCCGGTGTTTCCTTTAATCATTCGAAGAGGAAAAATTTCTTGGTAGATCGTTTATAGTAACGAATATGGTAGCACGCGAGTAAAATACTCTCGGTACGCATCAAACAATCGTAGAAACTCTTTCCACATTTCTTGCATATCCTCCATCAAAGGTTAAAGAAACACATCTAGGTCGATGCCAGGCTGTTTTGGCCCTTGTATAAGGATAGTCAACAAAATATATTTTCTCTTCTGACATAACCATGTAGGAAGGTTGTACATGGTGAGCATAACAGGCCAAGTGTTGTGTGAGCTGCTTAGCTCACCAAACGGATTCATTCCATCCGCGCTCAATGCAAACCTGACATTTCTCGGGTCCTTTGCAAATTTTGGGTGCTTTGAATCAAAGTTTCTCCATTGTCGAGCATCGGCGGGATATCGAATCATACCATCTGTCTTTCGACCCTCTTGATGCCATCTCATCAACTCGGCATCGGTGGGATTCGAGAACAATCGCTTCATGCGATCTTGTACTGGCAAGTATCACATCACCATGGCCGGAATCTTTTTGCCTGACTCGACCAATGCATTTGGTTCGGCAACATCACTATCGGCGGTACTATTATCTTTTTGTACCTACTCACCCCACAAGTTGGACACTTGGCCAAGTCAGCGTATTCCTTGCGATAAAGTACACAGTGATTAATACATGCATGGATCTTTTCAACACTAAGAGATAATGGACATATCAATTTCTTGGCTTGATAGGTGTTAGCTGGCAACAAGTTAGGCTTAGAAAGCATAGCTCTCGGAGACCTATCAAGTCGTTGAAACTAGAATCAGACCATCCGTGCCTAGCCTTAAATCTAAGAAGTTCTAGCACCGACCGCAACAATGTATAATCCATGTCATATCCCTTTGATTGATCGTACAAAAGATCTTTTTGCTGATTTTTGCAACGCTTCCTAATTGTTTAAATCTCTTGCTTTCTCTGTTGGGACCTCTGGTTCACCGTGCCACAACATATCCTCAAGATCAAGATCAATATCAACCTCTCCATCGTCAAACCAGAGCCGCCAAAATCATCCGTCAATTCACAGGACATATTCTCAATTATAAAATTCTCGGCCTCATTGAAGTAAATTTCTGGAATCTCTTGAGGAGTGGTGACTTCTCCGTGATAAGTACAAAGCGTGTATTTCTCCACAAATCCATGCTGAATTATGTGTCTCGAATTACATTCGGATCTTTCCACATCTTCGATTCTTGTAACCCATGCAAGGACAAAAAATATCCTTACTATTCTCTCTCAAAGCATGTGCCTTAGCCTTATTAATAAATATTGATGCTTCTCTCATGAACACTTTGGATGAGTTCTCCGCGTCGATACATCTATGTCCGATCCATCTAAAAAAATTCGCAGCAAAAAAAAATATTATATTACAAGTGTTTTCTACATAAACAAAAACTTAAATCCTAATTTACAACTAAACCTAATTCACAAGAAAAAATAATATTAATACAATAGTAATTACCAAAAAATGGGTCATTGAAAAAACAATATATTTGACCTACTAATTAAAAAAGCACAAAATGACCTATTCAAACAAGTTTAAATATCTTCACATTCAACCAATAAAATTTTACAAAAACGAAAGCAAATAAAAGAGAAGATCAAGCATGTTACCTTTATATTGATTTCAATCGAAGATTTCAAGTCGAAAATCTCCCCTAAGAAATTGCTTATTTTGGAGAGAGAAATACCAAGTTGAAAAGTTTAAATATCTTCGCATTCAACCAATAAAATTTAAAAAATAGAAGCAAATAAAAGAAGATCAAACATGTTACCTTTTGTATTGATTACAATTGAAGAATTCAAGTTGAAAACCTTCCCCCTATAATTGGCTTTTTAAGAGAGAAACATCAAATTTAAAATGACACTGTCGGGTTGGACGGTATTTTATGATGGATCATCGCGTGTGGCCCACTTAAGAAACCGTAGAGAAAATGCATTATCGGTGTGGTCCCTTAAGTGAGTTGCATGGATAATGCGCAATTATCACTGTGCGGGTGGTTAAGTGGACCGCACGGGATAATGCATTTTCTCGTGCGGTCCAACAACCCCCCCAGGGATCGGTTTTCAGTATCGTCACTTATGGCCCGCCTTGAAAACTCTTGGTAGCCTTGTTCACAAAAACTGATTCTGCAGTAGTGTAAGACGATAGTTAGGAAATCCAGCAGGGTTCCTAACCAGCACATATTTCTGTACCAGTGCAGTGGCAACGAGTACTCCAGTTGGTACACAAAACAATTGCATGCATGAGCTGCAAAAGCTGATTATTGCATCTATAAGCTATAACAATTTTTAAATATTTTATAACACAAAGTGTGTACGTATGTCCTAAATTTGTTTTTTTAAATTGTTTATCCTTAAAATCCTTGATCGTGCATGTGATTCAAATGAGAAGTTTATTTCTTAGTACTTATGTTCGTGGTGGTTATGACTTTATTTTGGGATGAAGGAAGAGAGTATAAATTATAGTGGTAAGTTATTAATACCCTATTCAACTCCATATTAAATCTCCCTCCAGGCTAGCTATATACTGCTACAAGAGAATTAATTAGTTACAGTTCTTAGGACATATACAATCCACAGATAAAAAACACGTATACGAGACGGCTAAACAGACGATATGTATCATGGATTGTCTATTTACCTATCGTAAACTCTTTAATGCATACATGTAACCATGTTACATGATCAAGTATAAATATGATCTCTATATACCATTTTGTTGTTTCTCGATAAATCACGTCTAAATGACACAACAGAAATATACTTGTAGAGTATATGGCAAATCAAGATTTTCTCAACAAAGATTACAAATAAAAGGCAATTGAAAGTTTGTTCTAATAATTCATATATCAATAATTTATATATGGTCTAACAGACAATTCAAACAAATTAGTAACAAAAGGCATATCAAATTAGATAATTAGCAGGTAAACCAGATTCACGGTCTAGGAAAAAATACAAAATACAGTGAGTTCGTGTCTGTTTCTGTTTAGACCAAATTAGCTTATTAGTTTGCATATATATAAGTAAAACACCTAAATACATAGTTATATATTAATTTGCACATATATATATGTTAGTTTGTGACTTATATTATATATATACTATAATATAATAAACAAACAATAGTACAATAGTAATAGTACCATAGTATAATAGTATATGTTATATACCTCAGTATATGTAGATATGTAGATATGCTTGTGCCTTATATTATAATATATTCAGATATGTACAGATGCACTACTATTCTTTAACTCGGCATAGATATGTAGTACTACTGTTCTTGTGATTTCAGTCTTCACTTTCCAGAACTATCTCGAGAGAGCGAGACCAATAGCAGGTGCGGGCGAGAGCGGAGAGACCGGCGCGGTGCGGCGCGCGACGCCCTCGGCGACGGTGCGGTGGGGTGGTGGAGCACGGGCGCGGTGATGCCCTTGGTGACGGCGACGGTGTGGCGGTGGAGCGTGGAAGCGGCGAGCACTACTAGAGAAACGATTTTTACGGACGAGGCACTAAATAGGTTCTAGGCGGGTCATCGAGAGTAGCGTCTGAAAAACCGGTCCTAAGGGACCGGCTATTGGCGCACGGGATAATCGTATTATCCGTGCGGTCCACTAAGAGACCGCACGGGATATTATCCCATGCGGTCGCTTAAGAGACCGCACGGGATAATGCGATTATCCCGTGCGGCTCACTAACCAACCGCACGGTATAAGAGCGCATTATCTCGTGCGGTCCACTTAGGACCCGCACGGGATAATGCATTTTCCGTGCGAGCCTTTAAGTGGGCCGTATGCGATGATGCCAACTGTTGCTATATTTCTTTGATTTATTTTATTTTCATGAATTTTTTTGTCAAAGTCTCACATTTGAACTACAAGTGATTAAAAAATAGAATAAAGTTAGTGAAAAAATTATATTCATGTTGTTTAGACATGCTTGAGTCATTATCCTATAAATGAGAATAAATTTTGAATTTTTGTTCATGAAACATGATTAGGAACCTATTGACCAAATAATTTTTAAAATTGTATAAATAGCAAACGAAGTCGAAAAATCATGAAAATTGTCTGGATGTCATGATATTATACGTAAAGGCTGTGGTAAAAATTGATCGGCTTCCAATATTTTATGAGATACGTTATCGTGTGCGGTCGGCTTTAAGGGCCCTCGCACTCGGCAAAATTTTGAAAAAATTTCTTCTCCACCCTCAAACTTTCTCTACTATGTAAATACAACATTTAACTCCTAATTATAAAATTTGGTAATTTTTTGATTGGTTTTGCTATATTTCTTTGATTTATTTTATTTTCATGATTTTTTTGCCAAGTCTCACATTTGAACTCCAAGTGATTAAAAAAATAGAATAAAATTAGTGGAAAAATTATATTCATGTTGTTTAGACATGCTTGAGTCATTATCCTGTAAATGAGAATAAATTTTGAATTTTTCTTCATGAAAGAAGATTAGAAACCTATTGACCAAATGATTTTAAAATTGTATAAATAGCAAACGAAGTAAGAAAATCATGAAAATTGTCTGGATGTCATGATACTATACGTAGAGGCTGTGGTAAAAAATTTAGAAGGTTTCGACTATTTTATCACATACGACGCTCACAAAACCGAAGATTCTAGAGAAGATTAGAAGTGTTGGGAAGGATTGTCTTTTGATTTCAAAAATTTTTCCATAGGCAATAATTTTGCATATATTGATGTATGGAAAAATTTGGTAATTTTTAATCAGTTTGATAATTTTTTCATTAATATCCAATTTGATGCAATAAAAAAGAGAGGGGTCGATTATCGCGTGCGGGCCGCTTAAGCGCCCGCACGGGAAATATCTTCCGTGCGAGGCGCTTAAAGCGCCCGCACGGGAAGATCATTTTCCATGCAGGCCACTTAAACCGCCGCACGGGAAGATCGTTTTCCATGCGGGCCTCTTCAACCACCCACCAGAAGATCATTTTCCGTGCGGTCAATTAAGCGGCCGCACGGAAGATGGTGGCCTATATATACTGCGCGGAGCTCCCAAAATTTTCTAAGTCTCCGGGCAAAAATCCAAACAACCACCGCGTCGTTAGGCGCCAAAATCTAGCGCCGCCGCCGGATCGTTGTCCATTCGCCATCTGCGCCGCCGGATCCAGCCGCCATCGCGCGCTCATCCCAACCCTCGCCGTTGCGCCGCCGCCGTCGCTCAACCTAACCCTCGCCTCACCGCCCCATCCTTTCTCTCTCCATCGGGCGACAACAAGACTGCCGCGCCGCCGTCCGTGCCCCTTCACCGACCTCACTGACCGTCGTCCACCCCTTCACCGCCCCTCCTCTCTCTCCGTCGCCATCGTCGGCCTCAAGACCGCCCGCCACCGCCGTCCCGCCTGCCACGGCCACCTTCCACCAAGGCGCCGCCCCTCCACCACTCCACCGCCTCACTTTGCCCCATCGGTGCCCCTTCCGCCGCCCTCAAGATCTTCACCTTTCACCGGCTCATCGTCGCGCCGCCTTCAAGGCTGCACTTTGTCCATCCCGCGCAACCTCCGCTGGCCACCGATTAGTACTCCACCCCGAGAATGTGGATGTTTGCTATGTTCTTGCGAGAAGATGATTATGCTAAGTTGATTATATGGATGTGGATGAATGGATTATGGATGCGATTCTACTGTGATGAATGTTTTTGGATAGTAGTAGAGTATAGAAAAATATGATGTGTTGATGAATGGATTTATAGAAAATGAATGTGGATGAATGGATTATGTATGAATTTTAGATAAATTTTGGATGAATGTAAGATAATTTTTGATGAGTTTTTGATGTAACGTAAAATGAACTTTTATTTATTTGATGGAACTCTAGTTAATATTGATGGAAATGTAAAATGGACTGCTATTTTTTTGATGAATTTTGTTGATGAATTTTTTCATGTGAAATAGTTCTTTGTGAAATTTTTTATGTGAATTAGTTGATGTGAACGAACGAACGCAAAGACGAGCGAACGAACGAGTGCACGAACGGACGAACAGACGTGGGCGAACGGACGGACGGACGAACGAACGACCGAACGAACGGCCGAATGAATGACCGACCAAACAAACGAACGAACGGACGAACGATTTGTGCGTCCGTCCGTCCGTTCGTTCGGTCGGTCGTTCGTTCGTCTGCAGTCGATTCGTCGGTCGTTTGTTTTAGGATGAATTTTAGATTTTAGGTTAGATTTTAAATTTTCAAACACATATATCCACCGTCTCCTCGGTATATTCTAATCTCCCTCTCTCCTCTCCCTCTCCTCGGTCTCTCATCTCTCATCTCTTTCCCTCCCCCAATCTCACTTCTTCTCATGGACAATATAGGCAAACATATATATTTTCATCTCTCGTCTCTAATAAAGAGAAGAAGAAGGAAATAAATACCCTTTTTCATTATTTTTGTCTCTATATTTTTATGCATGTCCTTAATATTAGATAATATTACAAGTTGTGCGTTCACAAATTTCACAAGTTGTGCGTTATGAACAAAGTAGATCAAATGTCGAACGAGAAAGCTCCCTCCGAGGCACGCAACGTCGAATCAATGGAGAAATCTTCGAGCGAAGGCACATGGCATGAACCAAGCGATCCGTTCATCAAAGTTATGCAAGCACCAGCACCACCAGTTGAAGAAGACCCAGACTACATCCCTATCGAGCAAGCAGTAAGTCCAGCCATATTGTTATGATCCCTATCGTAGGATCTCGTTTAACGCTATCTATTGTACGTACAGATGGAAGCAAGGCACCACTCAAAAACAAAGGCCGCCAAGTCTGTCGTCTGGTCTGCTGAAGTCGAGACGGACACAGCAACGTCCGCTCCGATAGAAACCGACACGTCAGCGAGCGCTGGAGGACGTAAAAAAAGAAGACGTGGTTAGAGAAGTAAGAACCAACCCCCCAAGGAGACATATTATATCACCTCTCTAAACCATGATGGGAAGCCATTAGAGCCCAAGGTCGCAATGACAAAGTTCAGCAGCGCTTGCGGGGTACTGGCCAGAACTCACGGCCCTTTAAATGTAGATTCCTGGGAGCAGGTGGATGACAACTTGAAGAACTTCATATGGAACGAGCTGCAGAAGTGGCTTGTATATCCGCCTGGTTCAGAGGCTCTGGGAAAAGAGTTTGCATTAAAAACGATTGGGGGGAGGTGAAGGCAGTGGAAATCAGACTTGAACACTAACTACGTGCAAAAGAACAAGTCCCCATTCGAAGACTACGGCGGGATTACGCCCGCCGAATGGGATAGGTTCGTGGCGAACATGACAAGCCACGAAGCCTTAGCACGGAGGAAGAAGATGTCCGACCTCACGAAAAGGAACAAGTACCCACACCGGTTGGGCTCTAGCGGCTACGATGGCCACGTAGAGAAGTGGCGAGCAACCGAAGAACAGTTTGCCGCCCAAGAAAAGCCCCCTTGTGTATGCACTAAAAGAAAGAAGCAAAAGCGGGTGTGGGCACGCGATGCAGGACAGTCACCGACGAGGGAGAGATCTGTTCGAGGATCCGGATATAGAGCGTGTGACCACAAGTCTAAAAGACATAGCCGAAAAGGAGAAGACTGGGGAATTTATTGCTAAAGGGGAACACGATCAGTTGACAGCTGCATTGGGCAACCCTGAACATTCTGGACGAGTAAGAGGTGTATCGTCAAAGACAAGTTGGAAAGAAGGGTTTCTGGGGAAGCGCAAGTTACAAGAAAAGGGACAGTACAAACATAAACTTGAAGAAAAGATAGCAAAACAAGTTGAAGAACATTTCTACTCTCTTGTTGCACAGAATCGCTAAGTCTTCCCTAACTTGTTTCAGCAATCCGAAGAACCCACAGTACACATGCCTAGTAGCGTCGGGTCAGTTGACACCACACCCTATCCCGTGGATACCATAACTGACCCGACGCTGTGCAGCCTCCTCGTGCCGATAGAAAGGGCCGGGAAGAGAAAGAAGGTGGGTACAGGACTTGCTATACCAGGGCGACAATTTCACAACATTCCAATCCCTAAGGAATATGCAAGGGTGCGGTGGCCAAGGTGCATGCGAGCATAAAAGCATAGAGCTAGACATTCCAACACCTAAAGGATAGAATTGCACAGGGATGCGGTGAATCAATTCATTCTATGGCATCGACAAGATATCTTCTGGTCGGTATATCGTTAGCATTCCCAGTACAGTCGGTTCCTCAGATTGCTGCTGCCCCTGCACCGTCTTCTCCACCAGGGCCTTCTTCCCCACCTCGCTCCCCACCTCCGCCTGCTTCCCCACCTCGCTCCCTACCTCGGCGTGCTTCCCCACCTCGCTCCCCACCTCGGCATGCTTCCCCACCTCGCTCCCCTCCTAAGGATAAAGGTCCTGATTCGCCAATGCTGTCAGCCCCTGAAGTCATTGCACAACATATTCACCAATCTCCTCCGACACCGCAGTCGGCATTGGCGGTACCCCAAAGACCCCTTCTACAAACAACAAGCCTTCCAAGTCCGAGCAAGCTCTCTCGTCAGATTATCCCAAAGATGATTCGATCAAGCTATGACAAGGAATTAATGGCTAAAGACGAGAGAAACTTAGGGTTCTTGGCTTTTAAGGGGAGGAGGCCGACTGACAAGCCGCAGGATCAACCGACCAAGTTGTCGAACTCACAACAATCAGTGAAGAACATAGCGGAGGACCTGCAAAATTGGACTTCAGATGAAGTGCCAACAAAGTACGAGTACGGCAAGCCGTTCCTGCCGTGGCACGTCATGGAAGACATGCCCTGGGAAATCAGGCTAATGCACGACTGGTACCTAAAGGCATCCAAATTGGGGCTCAGCATGCTTACCGTGAAGGTCTCGGATGATGCGTTCACCAGTGGCCCAAATGGGATGCTGGTCATCGATTTCAACGACCTTCACGCATTATTCAGGATGGAAAAAATGGATATAAATCTTGTTGTAACGTTTTGCCTGTAAGTATCTGCTTAACTTAATGTCATTAAAGAATTGATTTACAAACTAACTTGTGAATAATTAATTACTCGCTGCATTACTTAGGATGCAATACGTAGACGTGAAAAAGACCAACTATCCAGCTGCGTTCGTTAACCCAACAAGGATATGCTGGACGGAACACGAGTTACATATTCGTAAAGACTCCACTGAGTTCAAAGGCAAAACGAAGAAACAAAAGGACGCGATCATCAAACAATTGCACAGGGACAAGATGATCGCGGTAGCCTTCTACTTGGGCCATGCTATGTTCGAGCACAGAGACAAAGATGTCCTAATGGTCCCTTATGCGTTGCAGTAAGTAATATTCATCTGTAAAACCGATATCTTACTAATATGCCCTACGATTAACATATCTCTTCGATCATTCGCAGCGATCACTACATACTATTTCTGGTATATCCGTGGGACCACTTGACCGTAGTGCTTGATTCGGCACACTATAGCCAGAAAAAATTTAAAGAGTTCCTTGTCATTTTAAATTTGTAAGTACTATCATGCACCATTTAATAAGTTTTGTCTGTTTTTACTATCGAATAATTAAACAATTGATCAGTAAACATGCAATTATTTTGTCTACTGAGCACACCATAATTATGTAAGGCAAGGTGGACCGGTCAAGGATCCACAAAATAGGAAACTTCTTATGAAGACAAATTAGTCGATAATTATATGCTCGATATATGCCGATATTTTATACTGTGTTTAACTTCAAATTACGACGCATGCATACATAATAAATTTTATTCAACACGGTGTTATAAGCAACCACCGAGGCACTAACCTTTACGGCTACTACGTGTGTAAAATGCTCGAATCTACGGAGATACACTATTAAGTTCGAAGAAGTAAGTTCATCGAGAAATATATCTCTACATGTTATCGATCTTGTATAATTTTTCTAATTGTATGTATATGTGTACTATTTTTTCTTAAACGAGATCACGGAAGTTCCGGTTGTAGCGAACCGGTTCGACGATAGAACCACGCTTAACTTGGTTGCAGATCTTTGCCGCTTTATCCGTCGCGATGTGCAACCATTTGGGCGATTTCTACGATCCGGAGAGCGAGGCGCGACGGACGATAAATTCAAACGACATAGGGAGTGAGAAAAGAACACCACCATTAAATTTGTAAATTTGTTGCTATAGCTAGACTTATGTTAATTTACGAGAAGAAACTAGCTTGATATGTATATAAACATTACGTATGATCGATCTGTGTTATACACATATCTTTTATGATGAAATAATATTAAATGTCTTTTTTTCTTGAAATATATATATATATATATATATATATATATATATATATTCCATTTAACATTGCGAGAGGAACAATAGGGGCTAACATAACGTATACATAAAATAATGGGCACGATCATCTTCCCGTGCGGTCGGCTAAGCGGCCCGCACGGAATATTCTATTATCCCTTGCGGGCCGCTTAGCGACCGCACGGGATAATCGATCTTCCCGTGCAGCCGCTTAAGCCAGCGCACGGGATAGTCGATCTTTCCGTGCGATTGAGCTGCCCGTACGCAAAAATGATGTTTTCCCAGACCATTTCGCGCATGCGGACAGGCCTTTCGCATGAGAAGATGTCTTTCGGTCCGCATGGAAAAACTGTTTCTCCAGTAGTTGAGTGCGGCGTGGTCGTGCGCGACTTGAGGGTTGGCGCTGGCGTGCGGCGCGCGGCGAGCTGCCGAGCTGCTTGTGATCAACGGTTTTGGCGCACCCGCAGCAGGATCCCGCGTCGTCGACTCGAGACGACGGCTCTGTATAACGGTCCTCTAGCTGGCGATTTGTTTTAGGAGCAGGAGCCCTTGCCGTCGTCTCACGAGACGACCAGGGCACCGTCTCCTTGTGATAGGATGGGGTTTTGTGCAAAAATCGCATGACGCAGACGGCAGTCGGCGACACGTTGTACTTGCCCCTTTAGTTAACCCAATAGTATTGGCGTTGGAGATTCTTTAATGATAATCGATTATCTTAATTTGTGTATGACTATGGTATGGAACCATAATTAAGTTAGTTAGATTTGTGCGCAGGTGTTTAGCAGGGAGTGCAGGGTTTTCACTACCGAAACCAGGAATGTCCAGGGCAGATTAGTCTCATAATGACGTAATTAATTCCAGGATAAGATAAATGATGCTTGCAAATTGCGTTGGACGGTGTAATTTAGTACTAGTGTTAATCCCTTCTGGGCTTCGATACTAGTGTTAATCCCTCGACCGATCAGCATCTTCCTTGTACTGCTAGGCTCTCATTGTCTCGCTAGTATATAAGAAACCACACGAGTTCGGTTTTCTCCTAATATTATATGTCACGCTAGCTCTGCTAACTAATACTCTTGTCTAACGGTAAACTCTAATACGAGTGCACAATATCGATCAGACGACATATATCAGGCCTATTTTATTACTAGTATTACTAGTATTATTTTTCATCTAAACACACTATCCTATATAATCTACTGATCCCTCAGCCTCTACAGGTTTAATTACTCCCTTCCTCCGTGTACAAGCTCACTTTGTTTTTAAGTTCTCTCTATATAAAAAGAGAGGCATCCTTAGAACATCTCCAATAGTCTTGTTAGATTTGACTCTCCAAATGTCTATTTGAGCAGCTACCCAAAAAATAAAGAGTCAAATTTGTTTTTTATTCCAACACCTCTCCATTACCATCTTCAATCTTACTATAAGTCCCGTGTCAATCTCTGTATTCCTTTCTCTTTCTACCTTCACATCTTTCCTCCTCCCATCCACTCCACATCTCTCATTACCATACCGACGAGACACCGGAGGCAGCGGCGGTGCGGCACCTCCCACTCTCTCCTTCCTCGGCTTCGGCTGGGACAAGGAGGCGACAAACAAGGATGATGGTGGCGATGGACGAGGACGTAGGTAGTGGCGCGGATGGCCAACGCTATTGCTCGGGAAGAGGGGAACGAGGGCAGAGTGCGGGCGCGGGGAGAGGGGCTGCGGTAGAGGAAGAGCGCCGGCGGTGGCGCTACGGGTGTAGGAGGAAGGGCGAGCGACGATGGCAAAGCCGAGGCACATCCGCCGGTCTTGCTCCTGCACCACCATCGCTGTTGTTCCCAAGCCGCCGCCATCACCATCGAGGGCCGTGAGCTCCTCCATGCCGGTGACCTCCTCCACGCCTCCCGTCGAGGTCCACGTCCCCGATAAGCGTGAGGTGGGAAAGGTGGTAGGAGGCGCGGACGAGGAGGATGGAGCGGCGAGAGGTGGGGAGGCGGCCGTCGACACATGCCATTGCACAGGTGCGTGATGGCCGCGGCGAGGCGACAAATCGGCATGAGGCGGCGGTGCGGGCGTAGGGCCAAATCACGCGTGGGCGGAAGCCGCGGTGCGGGCGGTGGAGGTCGAGCACCCCTCCAGCTGCAGATGGCGATGGCGTAGATGATGGTTGGCGACAGCGATGGCACTGGCGGCAGGCGGCGGCGACGGTGGTGGCGGGCTGCGGCAGTGCGCGATGATAATGACTTTCGGACGGCGACGGCGGCTCGGCGACGAGCGATAGCGGTGGCACTCGGTTTGGGATGGGTGCGAAGAGAGAAAGGGAGAGAGGAGTGTCGATGGTGTGGGGCCCCACGGTTGACAACTGGTTTGGCTAGTCGGGCGGATGGCCAAGTTTGGCCATCTAGGGAGTCAATTTGGCCAGGATAGCTTGGCCATCCGGATAGCAAGGTTGTTGGAGAGTATTTTTTTCGTCAAACTAGACAAATTTTAACTTAAAGAGTCCATTGGAGAGCTTGTTGAAGATGCTCTTAGGGTACTTTTACCACCCTCATTAGGGCTCCAAGATTAGTTCAACTTCTTAGGGGCACAATCGTAAAAAAGCTAAAATTACTTTGACTTCCTTCTCGTAACGTACCCAAATTTGGAATATCTAAATTTGACTTTTATAAAATAATAAAATAAGTTTCCAATTTAATGACCAAAAATTTTTCAACATAAATCTATCTAGCTAGCGAACGCGTGAAAATTAGGTAATATTTAAAATCTTTTCTTTGTCATTCTAAAATAAAATAAAACATAAGGTTCATGATTGCTTTGATGTGGCTTTAGTTGTTTTTGGATTTAAATGCACCTCATAATAGGCTTCATATGTATTATAATAAATAGAAACAAATAATTATAGTAAAGGAACTAATATAAAAATATTTGGAATCACTTCCTAAAATTTATACAACTCAAATATTTTACCTTTCACCTTAATCTAGCATAACAACACCATCTCAGGGCAAGCATAGGTTAATTATAGCTTTAATGGGTTTTTGTTTGTATTTTTATAATAAGAACATATGTATAATGTTAAGTTATGAAAAATTCTAAAAACAATTGTTGCTGCATTAAATCATGAAAAATTCATGCAAATGCTACTCAACCTTTGCAACTCACTGGAATTTTCGCATGATTTTATATTTGCATTTGTTCCCTCAATTAAATTGGGCAAATCAGTCAAAACATAATTAATTCAAGACCCTAATCGGCAAAAACAATACTTCATTATTATAATGTGCCTTAAATCATATGAAAGTATATATATTAAATAATATATTAAAGTACTAGTTTATTTATCTTGAATAAATATAATTTTTTGAATTTATTTCATTAGTTTTGATATCCAAAAATTCAAACAAATTTTAGCCTAGCCTCTTTTCTTTATTTTCCCATGAATAAAATATACTAAAATTTTTTTTGAATGTAACTTGGAAAAATGGAAATCAGATCATTTGGTCTACCACCACACAAATCCATCATATGGTGGACAGATATAATATGGTGGACACATAAAATCCACCACACAAATGTAATCTGTTCTATTTCTGTGCTGAAAATAATTATCCATAGGATTTGAAGGTTTCGAGCACAAAGGGTAGCCTTAGGTGCTGTTTGGCATTTTAGTCAAGGGACTAAAGATTAGTCTGGACTAAAAATTTTAGTCTAATTTTAGTTTGGTTGCGAGGACTAAAAGGGACTAAAGCTCATTAAATGTCTTGTACAAAGACTATATTACCCCTATTTATTTGCACCTTATTCGTCTTTGGGAGAGAGAAGAGGCATTCACGGGAAAATAAAGTTTTAGTCCCAATTAGTACCTCCAAGAGAGACTAATGGACTAATGGTATTTTAGTCCCTTTTAGTCCCTCTGTTTGGGAGTTTAGGGACTAAAATGGATGGACTAATGCTTTTAGTCCGTCAACCAAACAGTCCTTAATAAGACATTTGCACGGAGGTATCAAGATATCACCAAAGCAGTATACTAAATAGACACAACAAAGACAGCAATATCTTTCGGAGAAGCTAATGACAGTTGGAATTTCATCGGAGAATCAGACTTACTCTTCCAACAAGTTCTATCAGCTTAATTTCATTACTATCCAGCCTAGTAAAGCAATCACCTTGATTGAAAAACTAAGTACATGTTAAAAATCAAATTCTTTGTTACTGAATGACCGGCTTAATACAAGAAACATTGTGAGAGGAAGAAAAAGGTTCTAGATGAGAGGAGGGTTACAATTATGTGTTATTCGAAAATAATATTAAAGAAACTGCAGAGCATCTTTTCTTTGATTGTCCATGGGCAGCCAGCAAATGGTTCTCTCTTGTTTTTGTCTGGGAGGAGGATATGAGTATGCATCATAAAATTATCACCATCAAGTAGAGCTTCACTCTACCTTTCTTCATGAAAATTTTTATGATTGGGACCTGATGTTTTTGGAAAAAACGAAATAACCTATTTTTTAATGGAAAGTCACCAAGTATTTCTTTTTAGAAGTCTGCTTTCAAGGAAGAAGTTGCTCCTCACCTCATCAACATAAAAGAATGTCTTCACCAATCCATCCTTATCTGGCTTGAAGCTTTGTAATTTGCTCATATCTTCCCTTTTCCTTCCTTTTGTTTTCTTGCCTAACTTCTTGTTGGGCCGCTGTAAGTACTTTTTCTTGGTTGTTTAAATAAAGTTTGGCTTGCTGCGGGAGGCTTTGCCCCACATTTTTGTTCAAAAAACTGTAGGTGTCAACCTAAATGCGTAATGAATATCATTAAAGATTTGGTTATAAGTTATAGCAAAACACACTTGCCTTAATTCATCAATTAAGCAGAGAACATGCTTAAAAAACAATATATACTGCTACTAAACTAAAAACAGTATACTGGTACTAACATACGTGCACTGCTTCTTACTTAAAAAACAGTATATACTATAAAAAATTATCAGCCAACGATTATATATTAATTTGATCCAACGACAGCTGTACATGCTGGCGATGAACGTGATTCCGGATGAAGCAAACCAAGAAGCCAGATGAATGAAACAGTAATGAACCAGTATGTATATATATCGTTAATTATTAATTAGCATGTTCTAGTAAATCACCAGTACCATGAGGGTGAATGCTACCAGCACTACAACGGTCATCCTCATCTTAATCGGACGATAACCCTTATCGTGTTGAGTATGGTGCCCGTCATGACGACAAAGTCACCGATGTGAGAAGTTATCTTTATCGAGCAAAAACCCGTCACTAATTTTAATTATCTTTATCGGGCCTAAACTTACGCCCATCACCGAAAGGTTTGACCCAGAAGACCAGTCAAACAAGGCCCCGATACCGATGATATAATCTTAAATGAGCCTTAATTAGTACCCGTCACGGATGACTAATATTTCAATCGGACTTAATTTAAAGCTCGTCACCGATGAGTTTTTCCCAAAAAAATTATTCTATTTTTTGCTAGCCTCAAGCCTTTGCTAGCCATGTCCGTTGCAAAAATAATAGAAACAGAGATATATTACATCTGATATTCACATACATGTGACAATATCTATTCACATACACATCCAATGTTCACATATTTCACATTGCAAGTATAAAACACATTTGACAATTTGAATTTAATAGTATCATAAGTGTTACATATTTACATGTCTTTGACATCAATTTCAAAATGTTAAAAAAGTTTATTCTGTCCTAGACTTTAACCCTGTAATCTACATATTCCTTTGGGATGTATTATGTCACGGACAATAAATTTTGCCCTATCTCTTTTCTAATCACGTTGAAGCTTTTAGGTATAGAATTGGATATAGTATCCTACATGTACATAGTTTAAAATTAGTTGATTGATATATATATATATAATTCGAAGTAGGTAGTATATATCATAATTGAGATAGCAAACCTTAAATTCAGCCATAGTCGTGAACTTGTTGTTGTACAAAATTCGCATGTTATAGCACACATGAAATCTGCACTAGTCGTCTATTTGTTGTTTGACAGAAAGTCCATTTTGTGGATGAGGTTTTTTTGGTAATTATTATGTCAGCCTCCTTTCTCCAAATATATTCTCCACGCTTCATTGATTGCTTCTTGGATCGGGGTCCAGTCATACATCTTAGTGATTTTGGAGTTTATGTAATGACATATACTTCACTTTGGAGTAATGACCGATGGATGAAATGGGCCTTTGTGACATTACTATAGTGAAAGTTAAATTCGAAAGCACTACGTGTCATGCAATTACATATATTTAGGATACACACTTACTATTAATTATAGGCGCACAGAAAGTACTCCTTGTCTTGGTTGAACAACAAGGTCTCAACGATGTAGTCCACCATGGCCTTCCTGTGGTGTTGAAGATTGGCAACCGTGACCAATTGTGGATCCAGGAAGGCCGCTTCCGGTACATATCTCTGCCACCACTTCCAACTATGCCTGTACACAAGACAATGTCACTTATAAGCGCGTTATAAGGATTGTTGTTACCAAAATTAAGAAACGCATGGAGTAGCACTTGAGCAGACTTGTGTCCACCGCTCGTAGTACGCAGGGGTCGAAAAGATCCTTGAAGTCTACGACAATGTAGTTTCGAGCCCGAAAATAGTTTTCCATCATGATAGCCTATGATGTCATGCTCCTTGTTCCTCCTCTTGCTTGTCCTCTCCATGTAGTAGAGGTGGAGCTCGCAAGCTTTGCCCATCGTTCGTAGGGCGTCGTCTCTAACCAAAGGCATGCCTAGTTCAAACAACGCCGGAGGAACGTTCTTGGTCATGTCTAGCTTCTTCGGAGCTAGACGCGAGGGCTTAGCCTTGTCTTGAGCTCTTCCTCTCACCCTTGCCGCATGTTTTTTGTTAGTTATTTGCGAAGGAGAGGAACACACCTTCCTTGATTTCTTGAGCGGTGGGGGATTAATGGTCGTGTTGTCAGCCTCCATGTCACCTTGTGGAACAGCGGGAGATGGAGACGTTGGAGGGGCTGAAGGAGCTGGTGCCGGTTGGGGCGGTGGCCAAGTGCTCGGTGGAGTGGCTGACCTCGGAGTCAACTTGATTTCAATGAGGTCCTTCTGCCATTGGATAAAGGTTCCACGTGCAGCTCCTAGGATTAGGATCTCATTGTTTGGTGGATGCTTGCAGTGGTAGGCCCATTCCTTCTTCACCGTGTCTACTTGCACTTTCGCACGTCGCCATCGGTTGCGCCCCATGCAATCTTGTATGCGGGGTCGGCTTAAAGGCAAGTCTCTCGCCACGGAAACCGTGAAGGTCGACATCACCTTAGCGTTAGCGTGTAGTTAGTCGGTTCTGCAATAGATTCATCCATAATTTTAGAATACTATATTATAAGGATTTGTTAAGACTATTACACATTGTGGCGAGAGTTTTACCGTTATTTGATCGACAACGGATAGGGCGATCTTACGCCTAGAAATTCAAGCCGAAATTTCCGCAGCTAATTTGTGCATTCATTCCTCGTCCAGGGCATCAGTGAGGTACACAAATTGACAATTATTGATATTACAGAATTCACCTCTTATAAACAATATAAAAGATTACATAAATGTAGCGGAAAAAAAAATGCGACTAAACGAAACTCTAACAACTGCGACGACACTCCAACACACCACGAGGCTACCTTGACGTCGGACGCAAGCCTAAACCTCGTCGAAACTTTCTTCTTACGCAACCTCGGTTCGGAGGGGAAAATTAAGCAAGGCCGAGTACATCTACCGTACTCAATAAGTCATACGGAAGAGAAGGTATGATGCGGGATAGTCCACAAGGAAGGAAATATAGTCTCATTTGCATAAACAACATTTTAGAAATAATAATAGTAGAAAGCGGTAAAACAATAATAATAATTAAGCAATATTAAATAAACACTTTCCAACGTTAAACCCACGTTGCAACACGCCCAACTATCCACCTAAACTAGTCAAGTACCATTAGTCGATTATTACTTAAATGAGACTAATCACGATGAATCAGTTAGTTTTACTCTAGTCGAGAGGTGTACAAGCTGTACCCACAAGACACGAGTCCCACGACACGTAACCGTGTGCCGGTGTACCACCACGATACCTTGGAAAGGACGCGACGGGACCCTTTACATAACCCCATCTAACCAATCGTACCACACCAAGGTTTCGCCCTCACTCCCATCGGGGTAATGGGCAACCCCTCTCGTGCCGCGGTGAATCCAAAAGCCGATCAACCCTTAAAACCGAGGCCAACCCAACTCCATCATGCCCACCCTCACTAGGGTATGTCAGCTAGAGAAAACTACACTATAGATCCAGCCATTACCCATGCTGGCTTGTGGTATGCACGGTAATTCTTTCAGGGCTTTCCGAGAACCGGTCCTTAATTCTCATGAGCACTCTAACAAATATCCAACCATATGCTCACAACCCACCATTATCATATTTTAGTATTATTAGACCAGTATCACATACTTGACATCATCTGAGCATTAGTCTCTACTAAAATATTTAATTATTGTGATTCTCTTATGTGCACTAGTTGATCTAAGCCAGGCTAAGGATATCCTAAACCAATATCTAGTCATATTGAACACAAGTTATCAATGGTATGAGGTATTCAATCCCTATGGCTGAGTACAATAGGTATAAAGTCCCATGCAATGACATTCTAAAACATATGCAATATTTGAGAAAATAAGATATTCAAATAAAATAGGTACAATATGATCAATATAAAGTATGACTTGCCTTGCTCTGAAGATTGGGGAACCTCGGCGACTACTTCAAAGTACACGGTGTCGCTGGAATTATCGAAATCTACACGACAAACAACCACAAAACATGCTAAAAATCTACGAAACAACACAAGAAACTATTTTTAATGGATTCTTGACATTTTTGGATTTAATGAAATTTGAATGGACTAAGACGAAGCTCAGATTAAAAATATATGAATTTTATAAGTTCAATTGTGATTTTTAAACTAAACGAAAAGACTAATTTAATTATTGTGCAATTAAGTCCCTTGCGACGCAAGCATGCGCGCGGCCGGTAGGGCGACGTCATTGCGATGTTAGTGGCTGACGTCGGCTAGGGCTGATGTCGGCACGCGCGCAAGCGTGTGCGTGGGCTCGGTCCATGGTGGACCGAGTCCACGGGCGCGCGGCGGCTCGGGTGCCACGTGGCGCTATCAGGGAGGGCGGCGGTGGAAGCGGCGACATGTGGCAAGATTGGGCGGTCCCGATCCACCCGTGCGGGGGATCGGACGGCTGCGGGGGCAGCTACGGTGAGGGTTTTGGGTGGCGG
The DNA here is from genome assembly GCA_019925245.2 of Oryza australiensis. Classification (NCBI taxonomy): domain Eukaryota; kingdom Viridiplantae; phylum Streptophyta; class Magnoliopsida; order Poales; family Poaceae; genus Oryza; species Oryza australiensis. The sequence continues at coordinate 75,250 of JAIFGZ020000545.1, read as the reverse complement.
CGACGCTCGGTTTCGGCCTGGCCGGCCATGGCCGCGCGGCGGCCGGCTGTCTCACCGGTGGCGCGGATCGGCGACGCGAGCGGTGACGCGAGTGGCACAAGCGGGACGGCACGGCGACGACGGCAGCACGGGTTTGGCTCGGGCTCACGCGTGGAAAGGAGAAAAAAGGGAGAGACGCAGCTCACCGAAGACGGGGAAGACGGCGGCGGCCGACGGCGGCAAGGGCACGACGACAGAGAAAATGGGGCTAAACAGCGGTGGCGAAAAGGGCGAACGCGGCGGATGGTAATGGGGAATTTATAGGGGCCGACAGGAGGCTGTTTTGGGCACGAACGACCCTCGATTTACTCGCCGGCTTAACCGACTCGGAGAGGGAGGGAGAGAAAAATCCGGTGGCCGTTTCGAGCGGCGCCGGCCGTTGTGGGGCACGGGAAGCGGCGCGTGGCGCGGGAGGACGGCGGGGCTGGCATGGGCCGGCGCGCGAGAGAGGAGCCTTGCGCGGCGGTGGAGGCCCGTCGGGCGCGGGGATGGAGGCCCGACAGTGGGCCCCAAATGTCGCTGGCCCAACATGTGGGGACGGTGCGCGGACTTTGCGTATGGCGGCACGGCTCGTGGCCTGTGGCCGACGGCCGAGGGAGGGCAGGAGGCGCGCGCGGGTTGGGAGGCTGGGGCGTGGTGCTGGGCCAAAGGGAGGTGGGCGGCGGGAAGGTCTTGGGTGGTCGGCCCAAAAGGGTAAAATGGGCGGGAATTAGGAAAATAATTAGGGAAAATAGGAAAATCAATTAAGGGACTTAATTTAATTTTTGTTTATTTATTTAATTGGTGAAAATTATTTATAGTGCTTGAAATTCCCGTAAAAATCTTGTTAGTGAATTTGACATGTAGAACTTAGAAAAATCCTACCTTGCCTTTTCGAATTACCAATTGCATTTTAAAATTATTTGTTCCTCTAGGTTAATTATAAAATTCCAATTCTTTTAGGGATTTTATTAAAAGATTTTCAAAGGGGTAAAACTCGAGTGCGACAAACCTACCCCTTAAACGGAATCTCGACCCCAAGATTCGAGGTACTTGTAAAATCAAAGTGTGTTTGATTCTTCTTTTGATGATTAACAATTGACATCGGATTATTGCTTTGTGTGTTTTGTTATTTGGAGATTTATTGACAAAGTGGTTTTGGTTTCGGACAATGAACAGTGTTTAGTCGGCTGCACAGCCGGTCTGACCGGGCTTGTACTGCCGGTCTAACCGGAGGTGTTCGTGCGGTCGACCGGGCAGCAACTATGGTCGACCGGGCGAGCCGTCCGGCCGGTTGCCGATTTTGATTCGGTTTTGGTTTCGGTTTGTTTCCTTGCATATACATTGGAGTTTCGTGTTCCTATGCACGTGTATGTTCATTTATGCTAACAATGAGTCAAGTTGGGATAGCTTGTGCTTGGATATGGTATTCTTTGTTTAATTGTGTGCAGGTAATTTTTACACCTTGGGAAAGTGTTGCCGGTGATCGAGTTGGAGTCAACTTGGAGATAAGGTGACGTCCAAGATGGAGATCATGCGGGATGCTGAAGGTAGAGATTAGTGCACATAATTGGTGAAGTTTCCGTATGGCATACGATGGAGATATTGTATACGTATGGAAAGCGGAATTTTGGTTTTGGAAAGACCAAGATTGTTACGGTTGGTTTATATCAAGTTTGTACTTATATAGGAAGGTTTTCTAGGTGTTTAGGACTTTCTATATGAGTAGGATTCGTGGCTTTTGGCTGCGTTTTTTGTGTATAAATAGTGAGGGAAGGCGTGGCTTCTTTGTATCGCTTTAGATTCAAGTGTTAGAGAGTTTTGAGTTAGGGTTTCAAGTTTAGCTTGAGATTTTTGTGAGGAGTGCTTTGTATGCACTTTGTAAACACGAGAGGCATTCAATAAAGTTCAATCTATTTGAAGAATTCTTTGTGTGGCGATTTTCCTCGGTCAGCGACGGCTGATTGTCGGTTGAACCGGATCTACTAACCGGTCGGACCACAAGATCTGCGGTCAGACCGCACCTTCTACCCGGTCAGACCGCAAGCACACCTGCGGTCAGACCGGACGACGTCGGCTTCATCAGGCATCGGCTACTTCGTCAGAATCGGCTAAGGCGATCGGCTACGGGCGGTCAGACCGGCGGTACTGCATGGTCAGACTGGTGAGACACTTGTCTTCACACCGACTTCGAAAACGAGAGGGTAAATCTTATTTCTCATCCATTCACCCCTCTCGGTTGGTTTTTCATTGGGTATTCGATCATACAAGTGGTATCAGAGCCATATTTTTCTGCTTTGGATTTTCTTCAATCTAAAGTTTTCTCGTCATGTCGGATAAATTTTCAAGAAAACCGCATGTTTTTGATGGCACCGATTTCGCGTATTGGTGTAGTAAGATGCAATCCTACATCATGGCTCAAGACTATGATGTGTGGTAAAAGGTTGCTCTTCTCCACACCATACCCGATGCAATTAATACTAATGCTTTGAAAATTGAATTTAATAATAATTGCAAAGCTCGAAATATTTTGTTGAATGGAATTTCGCGTTCGATTTTGACCGTGTTTCACATCTTCAAACTGCAAATGAGATTTGAAACTCTTTGAAAAACTTTCATCAAGGAACAACAAATATAAAAGAACTTCGTCGAGACCTTTTTAAAAAGGAATATATAAAATTTGAGATGAAACCAACGAAGCTTTGGATGACTATCTTGGTAGGTTTAATAAAAAACTGAGCAATCTTAGATTTGTTGATGCTTCTTATGACACTAATTATCCACAGTCTGAGATTTCTCGCCACTTTTTAAATGGTCTTGACATGTCTGTTTGGGAGATGAAAGTAACTTCTATTCAAGAATCGCTTCTATTCAAGAATCATTAACATGGCAAATTTGACTTTGGATTCGCTCTACAAAACTCAAAACTCATGAGATGAATATTCTTTCCGAAAAACGGATTCTAAGTCAAATGCTTTGATTTCTCCTTCGACTTCTTCAGATGTTGCTTCTTCATCATCTCCAAATGCTCTTCCTTTAATTAACGCCATGTCTGACGAACAACTCGAGCAATTCAAGGAGGATTTGGCTCTTGCTACTAACAAACTTTCCGAGCTATGAACAGAGTTAGGTTCAGGAAAAAGGAGGACCAACACGTTACTTTGAGTGCGGCGCCTTGGATCACATGCGCTCCAACGCCCCAAGCTCGGGAGGAGCAAGAAGGATGACAAGAGCACCGAAAAGAAAAAGATGACAAGCCCAAGGGTAGGCGCTCCAAGGAGATGATCAAGAAAGTCTTGAGTCAAGTCTATGCCGCTTTTGAGCCACTTAGCGACATAGATTCGACAATGAGGAGGAGAAGGGCAAGAACATCTTCGGCGTTTGTCTCATGACGCGTGGAGATGAAGATTCTTCGAAGAAGAAAATGAGGTAAGCTCGCTTGAGGATGCAATTCTTGTTTTAAGTGCTAAGAATAAAAAATGTGAGAAAATGCTTAAAAACAAGAATTTGTGATTGAATATTTAAATGCTGAAATTGCTAGATTGAAATCTCTTATTCCCAATGATGATAATTGCAAAAATTGTGAGGTTCTAATGCTAGAAATGTCAAAGATTAGAGATGTCAATAATTCTAAAGTTTTGGCTGCTAAATCTTGTTTAACTTGTGATGCTAATGAATTGAAATTAAAAGATGCTTTAGCTCGTGTTAAGCATATGGAAGAACTAGTTAAAAAGATGAGGTAGCTTCTTGCTCTAGATGTCACAAAGGTAAAGATGTCATGATTGGTTGTGAAAATTGTGTTAATCTTGAAAAGAAGTTTCTTACTTGAAAAGTTCCTTGCAAAAATTTTTTGACGGTAAGAAACAACTTAACATGATTTTGGACAAATATAAAGTGTGTAGCGACAATAAAGGAATAGGTTTTGATGCTCATGACTATTTCACCAAAAATCCTCCAAATATTTTAGGAATGACTGAAAACAGTGAAATCTTAACAAAACCTAATACCATGAAAACAGTTTTAAGTCTGTTGAAATTTGCCATCCCTTTCTGTTTATCTAAAAGAAACTAAACCTAATTTTTCAAAACCATCTGTCACTAAAGAAAATTTTCCTGCTCTTTTTGTGGTAAAGATGGTCATCTTGTTAGTTTTTATTTCAGATTAGCATGAAAACAGAAAAAGGAAAGAGAGAATAATTTTGTAAAATCAAAGTGGCAAAAATTTGGCTTTCCCTCGGGAAGGCCGGTCATACCGCAGTTGGTCCATCGGTCAGACCGGCCGTGGCACCCAATCAGACCGGCCGTGGCACCCAGTCAAACCGTCGGCACTGCCTCGGTCAGACCGGCGGTGGCGCCGGCCGATCGGGCAGCGATACCCGGCGGTCGGGCCGCCCCGAAGGAATTTTTCGAAAATTCCAAACTGTTTTACTCGTGGATATGTGCCTATTGGATCTGTTGGTCGTGTGTCTTAGTACTAGATTCCTAAATTTCTTTTAACTAACCCTAGTACGAGGCTTCGACATCTTTTGTTGTATAGGCATTCGTGGCGAGGAAGGAGAACGTGTGGATCGTGGACTCCGGTTGTTCGTGGCACATGACCGGAGATAAAAATTGGTTCTCCTCCCTCAAGATGGCATCCAAGACGAATCGATAATCTTCGGGGATTCTTCAACAAGTGCCGTTCTTGCTACCGGATCCATCAAGGTAAGTGACAAATTTGAATTAAAAGAGGTAGCTTTGGTTGAGGATAGCTTGTGCTCGGATATGGTATTCTTTGTTTAATTGTGTGCGAGGTAATTTTTATGCCTCGGGAAAGTGTTACGGTGATCGAGTTGGAGTCAACTTGGAGATAAGGTGACGTCCAAGATGGAGATCATGCGGGATGCTTGAAGGGTAGAGATTAGTGCACATAATTGGTGAAGTTTCCATATGGCATACGATGGAGATATTGTGTGCATATGGAAAGCGGAATTTCGGTTTTGGAAAGATCGAGATTGTTACGGTTGGTTTATATCAAGTTTGTACTTATATAGGAAGGTTTCCTAGGTGTTTAGGACTTTCTAGATGAGTAGGATTCGTGGCTTTTGGCTGTGGTTTTGTGTATGAATAGTGAGGGAAGGCATGACCTCTTTGTATCGCTTTAGATTCAAGTATTAGAGAGTTTCGAGTTAGGGTTTCAAGTTTAGCTTGAGATTTTTGTGAGGATTGCTTTGTATGTACTTTGTAAACACGAGAGATTCAATAAAGTTCAATCTATTTGAAGAATTCTTTGAGTGGCGATTTTCCTCGGTGCGACGGCCTGATTGTCGGTTGAACCGGATCTACTGATCGGTCAGACCACAAGATCTACTGCGGTCAGACCGCACCTTCTACTGATCAGACCGCAAGCACGGTTGCGGTGGACCGGACGACGTCGGCTTCATCGGGCATCGGCTACTTCGTGAGAATCGGCTAAGGCAATCGGCTACGGGCGGTCAGACCGGAGTGCATTGAGTGGTCAGACCGGCGGTACTGCTCGGTCAGACTGGTGAGACACTTGTCTTCAAAACGACTTCAGAAAACAGAGCATAAATCTTATTTTCGCTAAGATTTGTTTTTTGGGTACTCAACCATTCACCCCCCTCTGGTTGGTTTTTCATTGGGTATTCGATCCTACAGTACTGGCGAAGAGATGCGGGTGGGCGGCCTTCAACTCGTCTTCTCTTTCCCAAGTAGCTTCTTCTTCTGAGTGATGAGTCCACTGATAACCTTGTTCTGAGTTCTTCTCTCATTGGTTTCAAGGATGCGATCTGGTTTTTCCACGTAAGTCTTGTCCTCTTGAATCTTAATTTGGTATGGACTTGCCTGCTCTTCTAGTACTCGCAAACATTTCTTTAAGCGAGAGACATGGAACACGTCGTGAATACCAGCCATGTTGGATGGAAGTTTGAGGTTATAAGCAACTTCTCCTCGACGTTCTGAATTCGTAGGGTCCAACAAAATGTGGTGCCGACTTGCCTTTGGTTTGAAAGCGGTGTACTCCCAGTGGTGTAACCCGAAGATACACATAATCCCTTGTTTCAAAAGCGAGGTCTCTTCGATGATTGTATGCATAGCTCTTTCGTCGAGATTGCGCAATTCTCAATCTTTCCGAATTGTTTGGACTTTTGCTTCTGCTTCACTTATCACTTCTATGCCAAACAACCGACGCTCCCGGTCGATCCTAGAAAAGAGGTGTTCGACACTTTCGTCCATACAATGCCTCATAAGGTGCCATTTGAATGCGGCATGGTAACTCGTTGTTATAAGAGAATTCTGCATAAGGCAAACTCTTGTCCCATGCTTTTCCAAACTCGAGTGCACATGCTCTCAACATATCTTCTAGAATTTGATTCACTCTCTCGGTTTGACCATCCTGTCTACGGGTGAGTACGCCGTATACGGGTACCAAGCTCTTCTACAACTTCGCGGAACTTGGAAGTAAACTTACTTTCTCGATCGACATGATCTTCTTAGGTACTTCATGTAAACACATGATTCTAGCAAGGTAAAGCTACGCTAACTTCTTTCCGAGTAGGTGGTATGCACTGGTATGAAGTGACCCACCTTCATGAGTCGATCCACGACGACCCAAATTAAATCATACCTTGACGACGTGCGAGGTAAACCTGTGATAAACTCCATTCCAATGTCTTCCCATTTCCATTCGGGATTTGGAGGGGTTGCAACAATCTTGCGGGCGTTGATGTTCTACCTTGACTCGCTAACAAACATCACGAGTGCGACGAATTCAACTATTTCTCTCCTCATCCGACCCACCGAACTTCTCCTTGAGATCTTGATATATCTTTGTACTTTGCTTCGGATGGATTGAATAATGGGTTTGATGAGATTCCGTAAGAATCAGCTTCTTCATTTCTTTATCTTCGATACACACAATCTCTTTTCCATCCAGATCGTTCCATGCTTGTCTTCGTAATGTCCCGAGCTTTTCGACGCGCTCATGTTCTTCTTGAGTTTAGCTATCTCGGGATCCGACGCCTTAGCAGCCCAAATTTGATCTATGAGAGTGGGTTGAGCTTCAAGAGCGGCCACAAACCCAAATTCCACAATCGTAGGTTTAGGCGCTCAAATTCTTGCTGCAACCGGTTACACATTCCTCTATGTTAATGGTGTTGCAGTAACTCTTTCGGCTCAAAGCATCTGCTACCACATTAGCTTTGCCTGGATGATAGTGTATTCCCAAATCATAATCTTTGATCAATAACAACCATCTTCGTTGACGAAGGTTCAAGTCTAGTTTGGTGAAGATATACTTTAGACTTTTATGATTCGTGTAAACTTCACAACGATTACCGATTAGGTAGTGTCGCCAGATTTTCAAGTCATGGACCACTACGGCTAACTCCGGATCGTGGTCGGATAGTTGTTCTCATGCGGACGCAGCGACGAGAGCGTATGCGACCACTTTGCCTTCTTGCATCAACACACATCCTAGCCCTTGGCGAGATGCATCATGTAGACCCCGTTTTCAAACGGGAATCATTCGTGTTCATAGTACCATTTTCTGGATCGAGTAGTTTGGTACCCACGAAATACAAGATCAATTATCGGGTTCAAAGTGCACGAATAGTCTTACACCACAAATATATTATAATAATAGGCCCGAAGGCAATATCCAATACATGCAGGACCTACGGGTCCGGATACAACCAAAAGCAGAAATTAGATAAGGCAGCGGAATTTGAAGGCAACGGCTCATCGATTGCCACACGCAATGAGCGGGGACTAAGACCTAGTAGGCGGCGGTAAGCATAGGGGTCCTTCAATTCTTCGTTCCCACCATCCGAAGGTTTGTGTGTATAGCGGGGTGAGTACCCAACGTACTCAACAAGCCAACACGGAAGTGATGCACATGATAGGATCATTCAAAGGATGGTTGAGGTTTATTTGCACAAAGCCAATTTTCATAAATCATTTCACAAGCCTAACTTCTAGCCTAGTCAAGTTTTATTACCATAGTTCATTAAGTCGGCAACGGTTCTGTCCACCATCCATTGTGATCCCACAAGGATAGCTTCCCGCCACCGGGTCGTCATGGTTTTCTGAGTCTACCCTTCTCGTAGCTCGAGAAGTTGGTCCACCAGTACATAAAAATCATCATGCAAAGCCATACCATCATTTTAAAATTTATGAGTCTAGCCACAAGAGAAACTTGTCATGTCGCTCATTATCCGCGAGCACGGCTATTCGAATAGATTGATTTACTCACACTGCAATGGATGTACACTTTACCTGTACTCCGCAACTGCCCATTGAATGAGCCTACATCCCTCTATATGGATGACAAGGCAAAGCCTTTCGATAACCTTACTTTGGCGACCCGCTACATGAACTTAAGTCCTCATGCACTCTAGCCGTCGTTTCCGTTTCCTAGTAGTGAGAGTTCGTGTTCCCGGGAGTACGAGAAAGACTTGCTCCATCTTTAACTTCCAACCTTCATCTTCATCTCCTCATATTGATCGTATGACCCAATCTCTCCCCAGGTCCCTACCAGCGGTAAATCCCCTACTTGTAAGCCCTTAACTCAACCCAACACCTGAACCACTACGCAAGGATACCGCCTCCGCTCGGATATCTACTCCGCTAGGTCTATACCGATTCGAGAAGTATGGTTGTACTTGTAGGGTTACGCGAAGCTACACTAGCCGAAAACAAAAAATTTCTACCGCGCAAACCAGAACACTTGCAAGTAAGGGCCGATAGATCGTTACTCGATTGGAGTAGAGTGCAGCGGAATAGCCAATCAAGGCAATCCGATCCGGAACAGTGTAGCCGATTCCCGGAGACACGATTCGCCAATCATCCGATTCGAGTCGTCCGGCCGCGTTCTCACGCCTCGCTCCGATGCGCCCGACCGCAGCCGATCAAGAGCGCGCAACGTAGCGCGCCTCTACCGGTATCCACACGTCCGGGGACGAACGCCGTACACCCGTGTGCTAGCACGCGATGCAAGGCTAGGGTTTGGCTCGAAAGTGGGAGGGTTTCCGTGGAGATTGATCTCGGCGACTTCGTTGCACGCGATGCAATTGACGTGTCACGCTCTCCACCCCTCCCTCCTTTATATAGAGTTGGCCGATCGGGACTAGTGGCCGATTAGGACTCTATTTTGAATCGGATCTCATCCGTATCTCATAGAGTTGGCCGCCCCACACGTCGTAAGCCCATAGGACTCTATCCGATCGGATCCCTATCCGATCGAGCCGTATCCGAGTCCAACTCGAATATCTATTCTATCCCCTTAAGCGTGCGACCCCGTAGGTTCAGGTATACTCGGTTTCGGCTATAGTCTAACTTAGCCGATCGTCGGCTCGAGTCTAACTCAGCCGACCTGTCAACAGCGGCGCCTAGCAGCACATATTGACACCATAGCATACAAGAATAATATCGGCTCGAACCTGTAATGTGTACACAAATCCCTTTGCCTCACGATACCGCAGCTATAGGCAAGATGTGTGCCATCCCTTCAATAGCTTAACCATTCACTCGAACCGTATTGGATTATCTGTCCTGATTGACTCCTCAATCAACTTAGCATGGCCATGCATTTCCATAATCCATTACCTCGAGGGGCCCAGAGATATCTCTCCAAAGGAGGGGCAAATTCCATCTTGATCACTCACATCCCACTCCATGTTTCATAGCAAACCCGAAAACTACCTTTATAACTACCCGATTACGGAATAGCGTTTGGTAGTCCCAAAGTAGGCTACTACACATGTTGGAATCCATGGTGATCTCAGGTCTAAGGACTTTGTACCAACACTACCGAGACCAACTAATGGCACTTTAATTCCCGTAGTGTCTCATGGTGGGTCTATCCAACAATGTGTTCTCCAACACATATGTCCATGTTTATTGATTTGGTATCTCCATACCCATGATCTATGAGACATGATCATCAATCAATAAACATGCCGATCTTAGAATCATATTTGTTCCAACAATATGACATATGATCGTGGATCGTTTAGAAATAGATTCATACATAAAGAGTCTCATAAATAAGTCACGTACTTATTGATCAATACAAGATGTCTATTTCATGGAACTGAATAACACTTTATTCATTTATACATAAACATTGATGTGATATCCAACATCTCCATGTTGCCTCTAGGGCATATCACTAACAATCTCCCACTTGCACTAGAGTCAATCATGTAAGTATCTAATACCCATTGCTTTGTGTGCGCCTCATGCTTCGGCCGAGGGAGAGGTTTTGTCGGTGGATCGGCTATGTTGAGATCCGTTTGCACTTTGCATATCTTGACATCACCTCTGTCCACTATCTCGCGGATGAGATGATATCGCCGAAGTATGTGTTTGGACTTCGATGTGACCTCGGCTCCTTGGCTTGCGCAATGGCTCCACTATTATGACAATAGAGAGACATTGGACCAGTCGTACTAGTCATCACACCAAGCTCGAAACGAATTTCTTGATCCAAATGCCTCCTTTGCGGCTTCCGAAGCAGCAATGTACTCGGCCTCCGTTGTAGAATCAGCAACGGTATCCTGCTTGGAACTCTTCCAGATCGCGCGCCTCCGTTCAGCGAACACGAACCTAGATTGTGATCTATAATCATCCTTGTCGGTTTGGAAGCTAGCATCGGTGTAACCACTTACAACGAGCTCTTCTTCACCTCCATATACTAGGAACATATCCTTAGTTCTTCTCAAATACTTAAGGATATTCTTTACGGCATCCAGTGACCTTCACCTCGATCGGCGGTATCTGCTCGTAGCACTCAAAGCGTACGAGACATCTGGGCGTGTACAAAGCATGGCATACATGATGGATCCAATTGCCGAAGCATATGGAACCATACCCATCTTATTCCGCTCATCATGTGTCCGAGGGCACCGATTCTTGCTAAGATTAATGCCATGTGACATGGGCAAGAAACCTTTCTTGGAATCATGCATGTTGAACCTTTTCAACACCTTGTCAATGTATGTACTTTGGCTTAATCCAATTAGCCTCTTGGATCTATCTCTATAGATCCGAATGCCTAATATGTATGTTGCCTCCCCTAAGTCTTTCATGGAAAAACTATTTTTCAATGAAGACTTGACGGATTCTAGCATAGGGATATCATTTCCAATCAGCAATATGTCATCCACATATAAGATTAGAAATACAATTGCGCTCCCACTGACCTTTTTGTAAACACAGGCCTTTTCTTCATTTTTGATGAAAGCAAACCCTTTGATTACTTCATCAAAACGAATATTCCAACTCCGAGATGCTTGCTTCAATCCATAAATGGATTTCGTAGCTTGCATATCTTTCCAGCGATTCTGGATCGACAAAACCCCGAGGTTGTATCATGTATACATCCTCGCTAGGTTTCCATTTAGGAAAGCCGTTTTGACATCCATCTCGCCATATCTCATAATCGAAATATGCAGCAATCGCTAGGATAATCCGAATAGATTTAAGCATTGCGACGGGCGAGAAGGTTTCATCATAATCAACTCCTTGAATCTGTTTAAAACCTTTCGCCACCAATCGCGCCTTATAGATGTGAACATTTCCATCCATATCGGCCTTTTCTTAAAAACCCATTTACACTCAATGGTTTTGACACCATCAGTGGATCAACCAAGTTCCAAACTTGATTGTCGTACATGGATTCTATTTCGGATTTCATGGCTCCAAGCCACTTGTTGGAATCGGGTCCCACCATCGCTTCCTCATAGGTCTTAGGTTCATCGTTGTCCAACGACAATATATCACATTGTTCCGCACCGTGTACTGTCGGGTGCACGACGTGATCTTTCGCACCTCAGTGGGGCTGGTGTATCTACAACCGGTGGCGCAACACTTTGCACCTCCCGTTGTGGTTCGTGGTCGCCGAAACATTTTCCGGTGTTTCTTGAACTTCTTCAAGATGCACCTTGCTCCCACTAACCCTTCTTGAAAGAAACTCTTTCTCCAAGAAGACACCGTGTCGGGCGACGAACACTTTGCCTTGTTTCCGATTATAAAAGTAATATCCCTTAGTTTCCTTAGGATATCCCACAAAGAAGCACTTGTCGATTTGGGTGTGAGCTTGTCGATCGTAAACGTTTTACATAAGCTTTCAAGCGTCCCCAAATTTTGAGAAAAGACAAACTAGGGGGTTGCCTGTCCATATCTCAAATGGCGTCTTTTCAACCGACTTAGATGGAACTCTATTTAGTGTGAGCGCAGCTGTTTCAAGAGCATATCCCCGAAAGATAACGGAAGATCACTTTGGCTCATCATCGACCCCACCATGTCCAACATGGTGCGATTTCTCCGTTCGGACACTCCGTTCCATTGCGGAGTTCTGGCGGAGTCAACTGTGGAACAATTCCACAATCTTTCGATGATTACCAAACTCTTGGCTCAAGTATTCCCTCCACGATCCGATCGTAGAAACTTGATTGTTTTCCCTAAATGATTCTCGTACTTCATTCTGGAATTCTTTGAACTTTTCAAAGGATTCGGACTTATGCCTCATTAAGTAGATATAACCATATCTACTAAAGTCATCGGTAAAGGTAATGAAGTAGTGATAACCACCTCTCGGCCGTTGAGCTCGTTGGTCCACATACATCGGTATGTACGAGTGCCAATAAGTCACTTGCTCTCTCACTATGTCCCGTGAAAGGTGTCTTTGTCATCTTACCAAGTAAACAAGACTCACATGTCTCAAATGATTCAAAATCAAAAGAGTGAAGGAATCCATCCTTATGGAGCTTCTCCATGCGTTTCTTATTTATATGGCCTAAGCGACAATGCCGTATAAACGTGGGGTTTATATCATTAGAGAGTTGCCTTTCGTATTAATGTTATAGATGGGAGACGCTTCAAGATTCAAAACGTATAATCCATTCACCAATGGAGCATGAAAATAGAACATATCTCTAAGATATATTGAACAACCATTGTCCATTGATCTAAAATCATATCCTTCCGCTTGCAAACATGAAGCGGAAATAACGTTTTGACATAGTGTTGGAACACAATAACAATTATTCAATTCCAAAACTAATCCCGAAGGTAGATGAAGTGGTGCGTGCCGACAAAGAATCGTAGCAACGCTTGCTCCATTGCCGACGCGCAGTTTCACTCGCCCCTTCTCAATCCTCTACTTCTTCTCATTCCCGCAACGATTTGCAAATATGAGCTACCGATCCGGTATCAAATACCCAAGAGTCGTAGGGTGAAGTAGCGAGATTAATGTCTATAACATTAATACCGGCGAAGTCGTACTTTGCTTCTTCTTGAGATCCTCCATGTACTTCTTGCAGCTTGCTTTTCTAGTGGCCTCGTCTCCTTGCAGTAGAAGCAAATGGCATCCGATGCCGCCGACCCTTCTTGCCCTTCTTTGCATTGGAGGCACTCGCGATCTCATCGGGAGTTAACTTCCTCTTGGTGCAAAGTTTCTTGACAGTGGTTTGCGCTTTGCCTTCGCATCATCATCACATGATGACCGTTTTTCGGATACTCTCCTCACTGTCTTTAGCATCCCATGCAATTCAGCCAAGGTTCTATCCATATTGTTCATGTGATAGTTTAATATGAATGGCTCGAAGCTCGGAGGGAGCGACCGGAGAATCACATCGTAGCAAACTCTTGGCTAAGGGGAAAACCTAGTTTTCCGGACTCTCGATATAGCCAATCATCTTTATCACATGCGACGACGGGATTCCCTCAACAAGCTCGCACGCAAACAAGGACTTTGAGGTGTTGAACCTCTCGGCCCGAGCTTGGTTCTCAAACATGCCACGCAGTCCCCGAATAATAGTGTGAGCATCGCTGCTCTCATATTGCTTCCAAGCTCGGGGGACATTGTAGCAAGCATGAGACAACTTATATCTAGGGCATCATTAGTGTGCTTCTCATAAGCCCTCCGTGCGGTTGTAGTGGCATTATTTGGCAAATCCTCGGGATAGGGTACTTCAAGAACGTACTCCTTACGCTCTTGCTTGAGAACAATTCTCAAGTTGCGATACCAATCCATAAAGTTTGTTCCATTTAATTTTTCCTTTTCGAGAATAGATCGCAAATTAAAGGTACTGGGTGTAGTATTAGCCGCCATTTATTCTATAACGAGAAAAACAAAGTTTAGCACAATGTTTATGTTATGTCTTTTGTTAAACAATTTAACATAAGACTCCCATTACGTATTTTCCACCTTCCCTCTAGGTTACGTATTGGGTCAAGATCCACATGTTAGTTAATTTTCTAGTGAGCTTTGGCATCACCGCTAGAAAATTAGTAACATCGGTAAGCAACTCCTTGCTAATCACATCTCTATGTGACTCTTGTTGTTGGTGTGGCATCTCCATGCCCCAGCCCCAACCTATGCCCCAAGGCCCAAAACCTGTTTTGATAGCCTTATTAAGTAAACCAAATGCTCCCGCCGTATATGTCCGACATATACCCCCTCGTGTTATGATAGAGAATGACACTCTGCTTTGTGACCCACCATTGACGAGCATAACGGTGACGGTGCAACATTTGGAAGGGCATCATTACTACTTAATTTTGTGAGCGATGCTATCCTATCAAACAAACATATCACATATATGAAAGCGGTAGAATAGCATGAAATAGTATGGCCCCCTTCACATGGTGATCTCCATCTCCATACCGGTGTACAGGATCTCCATCTTCATCACCGTTCTTTCGAGTGCCGAATGCTTGATTTCTTCAAACTAAGCTACTACTATAGAAGCTCTAATTGAAGATTACATCGACTCGCAGTCGTGAAAGAATATTACAAGCATTGCACGTATGAAAGAATATTACGGGATTGCACATATGAAAGAATATTACATGCATCACATGCATCTCATACATACAATAGGGCCATACCATCTCAAAGCATTCTGTGCAAAAACAAGTTAGGCGTAGAAACGTTTTCTACTTATCGCAGAGATACGGCACCGAGACGACCTATAAGGGGGTACGCACGGCGGTCCCGCTAGCCGGTTAGCGGGCGGGGGTCGAGGGGCTTCCGGCAGCGCCCGAACACCACACGAATTCATAGATCCAATCTATGAATTCGCTTACGAAACCATGTCGACATAATCATATTATGCCGTCCCGATACACTATCAAGGGAGATGGTTTGCGTAGGCGCGAGGCGCCTAACAAGATCGGACTACGAGATAGCTTCGGCATAATCACATTATACCGTTCCGATACACTATCAAGGAACGCTATCTCGAACCCAACTCAAACCGAGTTATATGGAAATTGCTTCGACGTAATCACATTACGCCGTTCCGATACACTATCAAGGAACGCAATTACCATTAACTCTCCTCAACGAATCCCGTAAAACCGATTGATCTAATCAACCCGTGTGCAAAACTTGTTCCGATCCAATCTAAAACCCGAACTAAGCAAGATTAGCTCGATACCACCGTAGGGTTACGCGGAAGCTACACTAGCCGAAAACAAAAATTTCTACCGCGCAAACCAGGAACACTTGCAAGTAAGGGCCGATAGATCGTTACCGATTGGAGTAGAGTGCAGCGGAATAGCCAATCAAGGCAATCCGATCCGAATGTGTAGCCGATTCCGGAGATAGCCGATTCGCCAATCAGCCGATTCGAGTCGTCCGGCCGTGTTCTCACGCCTCGCTCCGATGCGCCCGACCGCAGCCGATCAAGAGCGCGCAACGTAGCGGCGCCTCTACCGGTATCCACACGTCCGGGGACGAACGCCGTACACCCGTGTGCTAGCACGCGATGCAAGGCTAGGGTTAGGCTCGAAAGTGGGGAGGGTTTCCGTGGAGATTGATCTCGGCGACTTCGTTGCACGCGATGCAATTGACGTGTCACGCTCTCCACCCCTCCCTCCTTTATATAGAGTTGGCCGACGGGACTAGTGGCCGATTAGGACTCTATTTTGAATCGGATCTCATCCGTATCTCATAGAGTTGGCCGCCCCACACGTCGTAAGCCCATAGGACTCTATCCGATCGGATCCCTATCCGATCGAGCCGTATCCGAGTCCAACTCGAATATCTATTCTATCCCCTTAAGCGTGCGACCCCGTAGGTTCGGTATACTCGGTTTCGGCTATAATCTAACTTAGCCGATCGTCGGCTCGAGTCTAACTCAGCCGACCAATCCAATAGCGGCGCCTAGCGGCACATATTGACACCATAGTATACAAGAATAATATCGGCTCGAACCTGTAATGTGTACACAAATCCCTTTGCCTCACGATACCGGTTAAGCTATAGGCAAGATGTGTGCCATCCCTTCAATAGCTTAACCATTCACTCGAACCGTATTGGATTATCCGTCCGTTGATTGACTCCTCAATCAACTTAACATGGCCATGCATTTCCATAATCCATTACCTCGAGGCTCGAGATATCTCTCCAAAGGAGGGGCAAATTCCATCTTGATCACTCACATCCCACTCCATGTTTCATAGCAAACCCGAAAACTACCTTTATAACTACCCGCTTACGGAATAGCGTTTGGTAGTCCCAAAGTAGGCTACTACACATGTTGGAATCCATGGTGATCTCAGGGTCTAAGGACTTTGTACCAACACTACCTCGAGACCAACTAATGACACTTTAATTCCCGTAGTGTCTCATGGTGGGTCTATCCAACAATGTGTTCTCCAACACATATGTCCATGTTTATTGATTTGGTATCTCCATACCCATGATCTATGAGACATGATCATCAATCAATAAACATGCCGATCTTAGAATCATATTTGTTCCAACAATATGACATATGATCGTGGATCGTTTAGAAATAGATTCATACATAAATAGTCTCATAAATAAGTCACGTACTTATTGATCAATACAAGATGTCTATTTCATGGAACTGAATAACACTTTATTCATTTATACATAAACATTGACGTGATATCCAACATCTCCATGTTGCCTCTAGGGCATATCACTAACGATCGCTCGTTCCATGTTAAAAGTCTCATGGCTCGGTCCTTAATTGACCAAGGATGGTACTTGCCTTTGCCGTAATCCACCCAAATCCATCCATCCGCCCTAGTCTAAAAACATTGGTTTTGTACATTCATTTTCCATCAAAACTATTTTAATCATGTTCAAGGCATTGTGGCGCTCATGACTCCACATGCCGTATCTCAACTACCTTCCCTAAGGTAGTTGCCCAAGCATATAGCTTTTGTAAAAATATGAGTATGCAAGATTCTAGTATAAGCATGGCTACATTTTACCGAAGGTTTCCTTCGGTTATATCACATCGAGGGTTACAAAGAATATATCAAAGGGTAATCAATATCAAGGCATGGCATATCAAGCATAGGTATTTCGTGTATAGCATGCATATTTGAAGTTTAAATCAATATCATTTCGTAATTAGGATCAACATGTTCAAAGGGAGTGATGACTTGCCTTGCTCGCACACTTGTTGGATGGGGTCTTCCACTTAATCGACGCCGTTTCCTCGGATGCTAATCATACATGCGAAAAGGAAGGATTGAATTCATTTAGAATTCAATAAAATCCAATAAAAGCCAAGTAAATTGCAAAAGTGGCTCTGTGACGAATCTACGACGTTAAATGATTTTACATTCGAGTTTGGCTAGAATCCGAGTTAGAATGAGCGAGTTATGATAAATTGAAGTCTTGCTTGAACCGATTATGACGTGGCATTATCTCTAGTTAATACATTTTAATTTGAGAAATATTACGGTTGGTGACTCAAAATATAATAATGAAAAGGAAATGGTTAACCTCAAATTTTTATCCAAATTTTATTGGGTTGATAAGCCCTAGGGTTAAAATAATTGGATCTACAAATAATTAATTAATCTTGAAGCTTAGACACAATACTAAATAATTTGGATCTTGAAGTTTAGAAAATCCATATATCAAAAATAATATTTGATGACAAGCTAAGTCATAAATAAATTCCTAGAGTGCTAAATAAATTACGCGATAGTTAAATATCTCAAAATTCATATTTAATAATTACTCCTAATTATTTTTGAAATCAAAATTTGTTTCCGAGAGAAAATATATATTTTGCCCAGAGATTTTCCCCAAATATTTTCCAAAACTTTTTCCTAAATTTTTCTATTTTTTCTAAATTTTCCTTTCTCTTTCTTCTCTTTATTTTCTTTCTTTTATTTTCTTTTCTCTTCTTTTTTTCTCTCTTTTCTCTCCTCCTTCTCTCGTTAGTGCCGGCGACCGACGGGGAGGAGGGCGAACGGCGGCGAGGGCAGCCTGGACTAGGGGAGCTAAGGGGTTTTCGTCCAACTACCGACCACGAGGATCGAGTTTTGGGGCTTGCCCGACTGGGAGGCAACAGGGAGGGCGGCGACGGCGAGGCGGCCATGGCGGCGGCGGCGCTGTCGGCCGCGGACTCTAGCGATGCCACGGTCAAAGCAAGGGGTCGTCGAGCAACTATGGTGGTCGGGAAGCTAACGGTGGCACTCGCTTGGCGGGAGGCTTCGAGAGGGCGGGCACCGTGCGCATGCGGACGGCAGCTTGCGGCGGTGCTGGCGCACGTAGCGGCGGCTAACCGGCGACAGAACGGCCACGACGAGGGTTCTGGGACCATCATAGGGGTATGGGGAAGCTAGCTAGGGGATTCATTCGGCAGGGAAATGCTGCGGGCGGGCGCACGTGCGCGGCGGTGGTCGGACAGAGCGGCATGGCGGGGCTCACCGGCGGCGGGCTCCGATGGTGGTTCGACTCGGGAAAGCTAGGGGAAAGGGAGATCTAGGTGTGTATATTTTGACCGTACTTTAATTGTGTAGATTTCCACCGTGCGCAGCGAATTTTGGAGAATCGCTCCGGCGGCTCGTCGTCGAGTTCCTCGGCCGCTCGTCGATTCTTGCAAAATTCGAGCAATGCGGTGGAGGGAAATTGGGGGAAACTTGGGGGAAAGATTGAGGGGAAGATGAGGAAGGAATGCTATATGGGAAACTTGGTTCGGGGTGCTCGTTTTATAGACGGCCGGCGGCATGGCGCGCACTAGCGCGGCGTCGCCGGCGTGGCGCGTGCATGGCCGACGCACGACGCGACGTGGAACAAGGCGCGTGACGCGACGGCGGCGTGGGCTTGGCGACGTGCAGCGCACGACATGGGCGTGCGCGCTAGTGGGGGCCGGTACGGCGTGGGCTACGGGTGGGACGCGCAGCACGCGGTGGCGACGCGGTCCGGGGCCCCGTGACGACGTCGAACGGGTGGCATGCAATGAATAGGTGAACTTTTTCATTTTCCCGAATTAATCCTATTTTCTTCCTATTCCTTCTTGCTTTCATTAATAAAATTAAAATATGATTTGGCCCCCGACAATAATTAAATTTTAAACTATATTTTTAATCCTTTTGCCCACTTATATTATATTATATATATATTATCTATTTTTCTTCCAAAATATAATTTTGATTCAACATCAACCCTAGGCTCCCTATACATCTTTTTATAATTTTATTTAATATTATATATTCTATTTACTGATTATTACCACTTTCTCTCAAAAATAAGGTTTTGATCCAAAAATGCACTTTTATTAACCCTTAGCTCTTTCTATTTATATTCTTTTATATTTTTTTATTTCTAATCTTTGTTTTGGAATTTTCTTACTTTTAGGATTTTTAACCTATTCAGCTTCTTCCATTTTTTTATAAATTTTTATTTTATTTATAATACACAATAAAAATTGGCAAATAAGAAGTAACAACATGACAAGATGCAACAAAATCAAAAGTTTTTGTAAGTTCCGATTTTTAATTCCCGATTTTAAATTCTTCGATTTTTAGGGTGTTACAAACCTACCCCCTAACAATAAATCTCGTCCCGAGATTGGGTCGGGTCGTGATTGGGAGTCGGTCGGTATAAACATATGGGATGGATCCATTAGGTCTTCTCCTTAGCAGGATGACGAATAGGTTGGATGCTTGGGGTGACGCAGGAATCTATCACTGAGTTTCTAAGGGTGGTCCACTTCGATTCTTTGTTTCTGATAACATGATATTGTCGGCCTCCTTAATCCTTGGGGCATCCTTCAAGCGTACAAGATTTAGCATGTCTCTAATTTCCTTAAGTTGTATAATAGACTTGCTCTTCCGAAACTTTAGAGACCTTTAGCTCGTAGATGGGTGGTGATCCTGACATGATTGGGGTCTAGAGATTCCAGTGGGTGGCAAGAGGCTATCTAGAGAAGGTTTGGTTTTACCTAGCCTCAATATAGTGTCCAATCTGAGGGTCCAGGGTTATGTCACTCTACCCCCCTAACAATAAGTTCAAGCTTAGCTTTTAGGGTAAGGGCTATATCGACATTTTCAGGCTTGGTTGGCATCCTCACCATTCCTAGATAGAGTCTACGCACGAATTCCTAACATTCCCTCAAGATTTTGGCTTGTCCTTTTGGTCTATCCGTTGGTCTCACAAGCTTACATTCAATCCTTGGGTAGGAATAGTTCACCGGGTTGGGTCCTCCGTATCTTGTCCAGGGCTGGATTTCCCAAGTCATCGTTTGAGCTTTATTTTCCTCCGGGCATGGTAATGGGAGATTTTTCCTAGGTCTTCTTTCTAGAGATATCGAGGTGGTTTCCTGAAACTGGAAGGGTTGTCTTAAACCTAGGTTAACCATCCTTGATCCATACTTTGTTGAGTCTTGATCCATGGTCATGTTTGTCGGTGAAACTTATGGGGTAGATACGGTAACTTCTCTTCGTACACAGTCTAATACCCCTTTGGTTCTTAGCTAACTAGTCCATTCCTGATATGATGTCTAGAGTCTGGGTTGGCAATACCATAAGGTTTGGTATGAATACTACATCTCTGATCCGAATGGGCACACTAATGCATACGTGGAGTATAGTTATATCTTCCCTAGGTGAATCTACTATCATTGATCTCTTAAGGCCTACCCGACATAGGTTATCTTCTCGTGCTTATTCTTGAGGTTATGAAAGAATGCTAAGCCCCAAAATCAAACAAAACTTTAATTAGTGCGAATGGATAGAGAACATACCCATCGCACGACCTGGTCCTCCTAAGCTTCTTCTGCATGCGCGTGGTTCACATGGCCACGGCGGAATCCGGTGGTTGCCTCCTTCGGCTGGGGCGTTCGAACGTGGCACGTCCAGTGCCGGGCAGGGGGTTCCACGTACCGCAATGGCGTTGGCTCCGGACGGACGGGGGTGTTGCGCGGCTTAGGGCAATGATTGGCAAAGTGTCCAAACTCCCTGCGCTTGAAGCAGCCACATTCTTAAGTCCTGGGGCCGCCAAAGTAGGTGCCGGGGTATGGAAAGGGGTGGCATGTGGTCTCGCTAGTGTTGCCGGGTGCGAGGGGCGATTGGTCGCCGTGATGGCCGGCCTCCAATCCGGACGATGTTGCTCCCTTGGGTCGCTGAGATGTCCCTTGTGTTGGACGGGCCAAAGCAAGCCTTCTCTTTCGGTTGTTTTCAACCGTCCTTTGATCATCCTCAAGCCTCACGACCTTGATGATGAGGCTTTGGAAGTCGGCGTGGTCTTGACCGATCATCGGTCCTCTCACTCGTCGTTCGGCCTTCGCTAAACTTATCCATCTTCTCTTCTTTGTCCGCCAGTCACTTGTTGCGTAACGGGCAAGCCGGGTAAACTTCTTAAGATATTCTTGCACCAAGGTGTTGCCTTGGCGCAACCTCCTAAATTCATTCTTCTTCATTCTCATAACCGCGGTGGGTACAAATTTTTCACGGAAGGCAGCCGTGAATTCCTCCCAGGTCGTTTCTCCGGCATCTTCAGCCCGAGTCTCTTTGTAGGTGTCCCACCAACTTGCGGGACCTTCCACTGATTGGTGGCGAAGATGACTCGCGCCTTCCCGTACTCTGACGAGAGTCAACTTCTTCTCTATTACCCTCAACCAATCTTTAGCATCCATTGGTTCCTCGCCGTGGAGAATGTTGGCGGCTTGGCTCGCATAAACTCGCCTAAGTTTGATCCTCCATGTTGTCCTTGGTTGATGGCAATGGCTTGAAGTAGTTGGGTCTGTAAAAGTCATGACTTCCGCTAGGGTGGAGGGGTTAGGCTCCGACGGGTTCTCAGTAGCTGCAGAGGCTCTGCGATGGTGCGCCATCTGAGGAATATAGACGAGGTACGAGATTGGATCGACTAAGGTCATGGTTCTAATCAATTATTTTCACTTCAAGTTATTTTTAAGTGATCTTTTGCACACAACAAGCATGGTGGAATAAACTCGTTTAAGATATAACGTAGAACTTTATATTAGGTCACAGATGTTACATCATAAGGGTACATCGGACTACCATGCACAGTCCCATACAATACAACACTAACATCATTCTACATCACACCATAACTAGGGGGAAATCAGGGTGTGGCCCTTGCCAACTCAACACCATCCAAAGCAAGACCAAAACTCTTGCAGATATCCAATATAATCATCCAACCAACCGCAGGATCCCGTGCTACTTTTACTCCGTGGAATACCGGTGTTGCGAGATCATGCGGTTGTCTTGAGACTAATGGCGCTTGGGCGTGGGCAACTTCTAGATACATGACCTGTTTCGCCACGCTTGAAGCAACGTCGGTCTTCTTTTGCCGGTCTTGGAAGGGGGCATTTATTGAAAAAGTGTCCCACTTACCACAGCTTGAAACAGACGACCCGATTTGTCACGAGGTACGCTATTCTCGGTTATGCCGCATGCCTTTGTTACCACCGATGGTCTTTACTGTGGTTGGGGCTATCTCAGATCGAAAAATTTTCTCTGTTAGTGGTTCCAACCAAGAGTTGATTGGTAGACTGCCGAAATACCTTTTGGCCTTCCTTCTTCTTATCTAAGATTAAAATCAGTTGATAGTCCTTAGGTACATGATCTATTCCTTCACATAAGAAACATGTAATCTCATGGGGCATTCCTTCGACATGTGGGTGTCTTCACCGCAGTGATAGAGGTAGTTGCACATGCTTGCAGTGTGTCCAATCTCTCCACAACGAGTACATGCCTTGAAATCCATTTCTCCTTTTCTAGTGCTTTCCATGTTTTCTTCATCATCATCTCCAGAGGACATCTCTTCTGATGTACTACCCTCTGGTTTGGGCGGTCCATAAAACTGGAGATGTCGGGTTAACTGACGTGCACCATGGAAGGTGTTGTTCCTTAGGTGTCGAGGAATCTTTGCAGCATCTTCAGGCGTGAACACTGTGCCTGTGACGATCATTTTGCTATCACAACCTATATTCCAGTCTAGTGACTTTCTCCTCTTGTGCACCGCCTCTTTTCTTTGGTCGGGATCATGGTATAGTCATCCCATGTTCCATTTCTGATCATGGCTTGCCATATGCTTTTGAAACTATTCTAGAGTTAGAGAGGGGTAATATCAAAACAATTTTAGTAGAGAAATGGGGGACAAGAGTATAAGGGAAAACACATTCTGTTTTGTAGACATAGTTTGTATTTGAAATAATCCTAAGTAGGGATAGTTCCCTTTAACCAGCTCTATAGGGGGTGGGGCACCATTTGGTCTTATCCGACAGTCGCACTGCTCTGATACCAGCACTGTAGACCCCCGTTTTCGGAACGATAATCATTCGTGTTCATAGTACCATTTTCCTGGATCGAGTAGTTTGGTACCAACGAAATACAGTACTGAATTATCATGTGCAAAGTGCACGAATAGTCTTACACCACAAATATATTGCAATAATAGGCCTGAAGGCAATATCCAATACATGCAGGACCTACGGGTCCGGATACAACCAAAAGCAGAAATTAGATAAGGCAGCGGAATTTGAAGGTAGCGGCTCGTCGATTGCCACAGGCAACGACCGGGGACTAAGACCTAGTAGGCGCCTTCTTCTTCTTCACCCTCCTGGCAGTAAGCATAGGGGTCATCCAATTCTTTGTTCCCACCATCTGAAGGTTTGTGCGTATAGCAAGGGTGAGTACCCAATGTACTCAAAAAACCAACACGGAAGTGATGCACATGATAGGGTCATTCAAAGGATGGCCGAGGATTATTTGCACAAAGCCAATTTTCATAAATCATTTCACAAGCCTAACTTCTAGCCTGGTCAAGTTTTATTACCATTGTTCATTAAGTCGGCAATGGTTCTATCCACCATCCATTGTGATCCCAAGGATAGCTTCCCGCCACCGGGTCGTCATGGTTTTCTGGGAGTCTACCCTTCTCGTATCTCGAGAAGTTGGTCCTCTAGTACATAAAAATCATCATGCAAACTCATCCCATCATTTTAAAATTTATGAGTCTAGCCACAAGAGAAACTTGTCATGTCGTTCATTATCCGCGAGCACGGCTATTCAAATAGATTGATTTACTCACACCGCAAAGGGATGTACACTTTACCCATACTCCATAACTGCCCATTGAATGAGCCTACATCCCTCTATATGGGACGGTCAAGGCAAAGCCTTTCGATAACCTTACTTTGGCAGTACCCGCTCCGTGAACTTAAGTCCTCATGCACTCTAGCTGTCGTTTCCTGTTTCCTAGCAGTGAAAGGAGTTCTGGCGTTCCCGGGGTAAGAGAAAGACTTGCTCCATCATTAACTTCCAACCTTCATCTTCATCTTCTCATATTGATCGTATGACCCGATCTCCGCCTGTGCCTACCTCGTTGTAAATCCCCACCGGTAAGCCCTTAACTCAACCCAACACCGAACCACTACGTAGGGATACTGCCTCCGCTCGGATATCTACTCCGCTAGGTCTATACCCATTCGAGAAGTACGGTTGTACTGGCTCGTTCCATGTTAAAAGTCTCATGGCTCGGTCCTTAATTGACCAGGACAAGACTTGCCTTTGCCGGAATCCACCCAAATCCATCCATCCGCCCCTAAAAACATTGGTTTTGTACTTTTATTTTTCCATCAAAACTATTTTAATCATGTTCAAGGCATTGTGGTGCTCATGTCTCCACATGCCGTATCTCAAATACCTTCCCTAAGGTAGTTGCCCAAGCATATAGCTTTTGTAAAAATATGAGTATGCAAGATTCTAGTATAAGCATGGGTAAGCATTTTACCAAGGTCTCCTTCGGTTATATCACATCGAGGGTTACAAGGATTATATCTAAAGGTAAGCAAGATCAAGGCATGGCATATCAAGCATAGGTATTACGTGTATAGCATGCATATTTGAAGTTTAAATCAATATCATTTCGCAATTAGGATCAACATGTTCAAAGGGAGTGATGACTTGCTTGCTCGCGCACTTGTTGGACGGGGTCTTCCGTGTAGTCGACACTGTTTCCTGGATGCTAATCATACGTGCGAAAAGGAAGGATTGAATTCATTTAGAATTCATAAAATCTAATAAAAGCCAAGTAAATTGCAAAAGCGACTCCCGAGAGGAATCTACGGCGTTAAATGAATTTACGTTCGAGTTTTGCTATAATCCGAGTTAGAATGAGCGAGTTATGATAAATTGAAGTCTTGCTTGAACCGACTATGATGTGGCATTATCTCGAGTTAATACATTTTAATTTGAGAAATATTACGGTTGGTGACCCAAAATATAATAATGAAAAGGAAATGGTTAACCTCAAATTTTTACCCAAATTTTATTGTGTTGATAAGCCCTAGGGTTAAAATAATTGCATCTACAAATAATTAATTAATCTTGAAGCTTAGACACTATACTAAATAATTTGGATCTTGAAGTTTAGAAAATCCATATATTAAAAATAATATTTGATGACAAGCTAAGTCATAAATAAATTCCTATAGTGCTAAATAAATTATGCGATAGTTAAAAAAAAATCTCCAAATTCATATTTAATAATTAGTCCCTAAATATTTTTGAAATCCAAATTTGTTTCCGATAAGAAAATACATATTTTGCCCAGAGATTTTCCCCAAATATTTTCCAAAACTTTTTCCTAAATTTTTCTAATTTTTCTCTAAATATTTCCTTTCTTTTCTTCTTTCTTTCTTTCTTTCTTTTCTTTTCTTTTATCTTCTTTTTTTTTCTCTGTTTTCTCTCTCCTTCTCTCGTTAGTGCCGGCGATCGACGGGGAGGAGGGCGAACGGCGGCGAGGGGCGGCGACTAGGGAGCTAAGGGGTTTTCGTCCAACTACCGACCACGGGGATCGTGTTTTGGGGCTTGCCCGGACCGGGAGGCAACAGGAGGGCTTGCGACGGCGAGGTGGCTACGGCGAGACGGCAAGGGGTCGCCGAGCATCTACGTGTTCGGGAAGCTAACGGTGGCGCTCGCTTGGCCGGGAGGCTTTGAGAGGGCTGGCACCGTGCGCATGCCGACTGGCGAGCTTGCGGCGACGGTGGGCGCACGCCGCGGCGGCTAACCGGCGACGGAACGGCCAAGGCGAGGGTTGTGGGAGCATCATAGGGGTACGGGAAGCTAGCTAGGGATTCATTCGGCCGGGAAACGCGTCGGCGGCCAGCACGGCGCTGGCGGCGGTGGCGGACAGAGCGGCATGGCGTGGGCTCGCCGCGACGGCTCCGATGGTGGTTCGGCTCGGGAAAGCTAGGAGAAAGGGAGATCTAGGTGTGTAGATTTTGACCACACCTTTAATACGGGAGATTTCCACCGTGCATAGCGAATTTGGGAGAATCGCTCCGGCGGCTCGTCGTCGAGTTCCTCACCGCCGACTGATTCTTGCAAAATTCGAGCAATGCGGTGGAGGGAAATGGGAGAAACTTGGGGGACAGATTGAGGGGAAGATGAGGAAGAAATGCTATATGGGAAACTTGGTTCGGGGTGCTCGTTTTATAGGCGGCGGTGTCATGGCGTGCATTGGCGCGCGTCGGCGTGGCGCGTGCGTGCGCCCACGCACGGCGCGACGTGAAACAGCGGCGCGCCGCGACGGCGGCGTGGGCTTGGCGACGTGCAGGCGCACGGCGCGGGCGTGCGCGCGATCGAGTGGGGCCGGCACGGCGCGGGCTCGCGGCGCGACGCACGGCGCTGGTGGCGACGCGGTCCGGAGGCCCCGTGCGACGTTGAACGGGTGGCGTGCAATGAAGAGTGAACTTTTTCATTTTCCCGAATTAATTCCTATTTTCTTCCTATTCATTCTTGCTTTCATTAATAAAATTAAAATATGATTTGGCCCTGACAATAATTAAATTTTAAACTATATTTTCAATCCTTTTGCCCAATTATATTATATTATATTATATATATTTTATCTATTTTTCTTCCAAAATATAATTTTGATTCAACATCAACCCTAGGCTCCCTATACATCTTTTTATAATTTTATTTAAATATTATTTATTCGATTTACTGATTATTACCACTTTCTCTCAAAAATAAGGTTTTGATCCTAAAATACACTTTTATTAACCCTTAGCTCTTTCTATTTATATTTTTTATAATTTTTTAATTTCTAATTTTTGTTTTGGAATTTTCTTACTTTTACGATTTTTAACCAATTCAGCTTCTTCCATTTTTAAATAAATTTTTATTTTATTTATATTACGCAATAAAAATTGGCAAATAAGAAGCAACAACATGACGAGATGCAACAAAATCAAAAGTTTTTGTAAGTTCCAAATTTATTTCCCGATTTTAAATTCTTTGATTTTCGTGGTGTTACACATCACAATACACTTGGAAATCCTTCGTCTGATCCGGTAGTATTAAGACTAGGGAGGACACCAACCTCTTCTTAAGCTCTTCAAAACTCTTGTTACATTCTCGCTAACCACTTGAATTTGTTGTCTTTCTTCAACAATTGAGTCATTGGCTTGGCAATTCTAGAGAAATTTTCATTGAAGCAGCGGTAATAACCCGCCACCCAAGAAAACTTTGAATCTCGAGTAACTCCGTCTTCGATGGGGTCCACTTGGTAACGTACTCCACATTCGACGGTCAACCGCTACTCTTTGAGCATTCACGATGTGACCGAGGAACCGCACTTCCTTTAACCAAAAGGCGCACTTGCTAAACTTGGTGTAGAGTTGGTGATCCCTCAACTTCTCGAGCACTAACCGAGATGATGCTCGTGTTCCTCCTGGTCCTTGGAGTAGATCAAAATGTCATCAATGAACACCACGACAAATTTGTCCAGGAATTCCATAAACACCTTGTTCATCAGGTTGATGAAGAAAGCCGGTGCATTGGTCAGTCCAAAAGACATGACCGTACACTCGTATAGACCATATCGAGAGATGAAGGCGGTCTTGGAAATGTCCTCTTCCTGATCCTCAATTGATGATAGCCTGATCAGTCTATCTTGGAGAATACCTTCTCCCCTTGAGTTGATCAAACAAGTCATCAATCCACGGTAGAGGATACTTATTCTTAATAGTAACCTCATTGAGTGCACGATAATCGACGCATAACCTCTTAGGCTTGTCCTTCTTCTCCGCGAAGATCACCGGAGCACCCCAAGGTGACGTGCTCGGGCGAATGTAGCCGTTCTGCAACTGCTCATCAACTTGCTTCTTCACTTCTACCAACTCGTTGGCTCCCATTCTATACGGACTCTTGTGAATTGGGGCGGTCCCTGCTACTAGATCAATCCGAATTCAATTTCTTTTCTGTGGCATCTTGGTTAAATCTTTCTAAAAACTTCGTGATATTCTCTCTACTATGGGGATGTCTTCTATCTTCGTAGTGGTCTTCGCCGCTACTTCAAATGATTCCCAAAGAGAAACATGATTCAAACTTCCTACGCTATACCGGGCATGGGAGAACGAAAAACAATCTCTTCTCCTTTCCCATTGATTAAAGTGATCGTGCGACTAGCATAGTCAATCACTCCCTCGATGTCTTGAAAACCAATCCATCCCAAGAATGACATCTAGGTCATGTTGGATTTAAGGAGGATAAGATTGGCTTGAAATTGGGATCCTTGGATTTCTATTGCCACCGAGGGACAGAGTGAGCGGTGTTCAAATGATTTCCGGGGTTTGAACCCACATAGCACCAAAATCAAATAAATGAACCGCTTGAAATAAATGAATGCGTAGCACCGTAATCAAATTATACTGTAGCACGAGTGAGATTCACAACAAACACACCCAGTATAACTTCTAAGCCGCTTGTGCCACTTCTGCGGACGCATGATTGATAGGAGCTGGATGAATCTGGGTCCGGTGCGCTTCAGCTTCGGACACTTGTTTGCAAACCGCCCAGTTGACCATAGTTGAAGCAAACTCCTCGCTTCCTCCGGACTCCTTTCTTGATGGTGGTGGCTTGACCGTGCCGGGTGGCGCTGCTCGGATGTCACAGCTCGATTTTCGTTCGGGAATAAAAATTATTTAATAAATCATTTTCTAGAAATTGAATAAAATAAAAAGCATAGTAAATCAAGTGAAACTATTAAGGAGATTAAATTTTCCTTTAAAAATCATTGCTAAAAATATTTTTGAAATATTCTCCATACCCTAAAATACTCTCCGAAATTATTCGTGAAATTTTGGAGCTCCAAAATAATTTTAATGATACAAAGAACATTTCAATAATTATTTAAATAAATAAATTTATCTTTAAATGAGCTGAGATATTTTTATTAAATACTTTGGATGCTCATCTATTTTTAGGAATTTTCCGGAATTATTTGAGTGCCGAAGTATTTATAGAAAATCAAAGATGATTTATGGATTAATTTAAATAAAAACCAAATTTAAATCCCTTCTTCGGCCGCCGTCGGCCAATTCTTTGAAAAGTCTGCATTGCCTCCCTGCGGCCCTCCTTTCTCCCTCTCTCCTTGGCCCGAAAGTCGGCCCGTTCCCTTTCTCCTTGCGCAAAAGTCCACCTAGCCTCCCTCTCCCCGAGCCGCCGACAAGTGGGTCCCACTCCGTCGGGTCGTGCCCAACCTCCCGCCGCACCTTGCCACCGCCGATCTCGCGCTGCGCCGCCACCTGGCCGAGCTCGCGCCCGCGCTCGCGCCACACCTCCGCAATCGCCGCCGCTTCCCGCTCGTGCCGTGCCCGCTCAGCGGCCGACGCCGATTTTCCCGTCGCCGCCAAAACCACCGCCGACCGAACCACCCCGCCACAAAATCGCTTGCTCCCGCCGATTCCCGCGCAACCGCTCCACATGCTCCTCCCCGCTGTTTCCCCAATTTCTCCCAAGCCGCCGTGTGCCCTAGCGCCCTCCCCGCGCTCCTCCTCGCTCCACCGCTCGTCGCGAAGCCGGCCGTGTGCCACGGTCGCTCCTAGCGCCGCCGCCGCCGACCGAGGTCACCACCGCGCTCCCCACGCTACGCCGCACCCGGCCACCACTTCCCGCCCCCACGCCGCCATTGAATCGCCCTACCGCCGCAAACCCGAGCCACCGCCGGGGATGTCACCTTCGGCCATCGCTCCTCATCGCCACGCCGCTTCCCGGCCGCACCGCCTCTCTCTCGGCTCCGCACACATCACCGCCTCTCGACGTTCCCTCGCCATCTCCGGAAGCCGCCGCAACACCGTGCCGCCATGCGCCCGAACGCCGGCATTGCCTCCGCTGCGCCGCTCGTGCGCGCCGCCTGCGTTCGCCGTCCCGCGTGCTCGGTAAGGTCCCCTCCCCATCCCGCATCTCCTCTCGCTGCTCTTCACCGCCGCCGCGCGATGGCCGCCGCCGACGACCATCGGGCCACGTGCGCCATCGTCGCCGGTGGCCACCGCCGCGAGCCACCCTCACTCGCGGTCCCCGTGGCCGCTCGATCCTTCGGGGTGATCCGGACCGGCCCACGTGGTGGATCGGTCCCGTGGACCGGTCCACCGTGGATCCCGTGCGCCGCCGCCATGGCGGCTTATGTCGCCTCGGCCGCCGACATTAGCCCTAGCCACTAACGTCGCCCTTGCTCGCGACGCATCCTGCTTGTCGACGCCTCCCCTCAAGGCAGTGCCGCCGACGCCCTCTTATTTTGTCGACATCATCCCGAGCCTTTTCCTTTGTAAAAATAATCAAATATTGCGCAATAAATTGTTTTAATTTCTAGAATTCACTTAAATGGTCCAAAACTTCTAATATTCATATCTAATTCATACGAACTCCAAATTGGGCCATTCAAATTACAAAATTTATCTAAAATTAAGCTCTACATGTTTTTTTACTTTTTATGTACTGTTATTTCATTTTTATTAGGTTTTTCTTATTTTGCGTGCTAGCGTGTAGATTCCGTCATTTCCGGAGTTCGTGCTCGTGAGGAGAAGAGTCCAGAGTTTGTTTGAAGACGCAGTGCAAGTCACACTTCCCTTGAAGCATATTGATCCTACTTCTATAAATAATTTATGTTTGCAAATAAATTGTATTGCTTTGCTAATTGCATGAAATGATGGAATACCTATCTCGCTTGTTTGAGCCCTATTTACTATTTATCCGTCCTTTGTTAACCTTGGGTGATAATTTAACTAGCTTTTGTCACCGATGTTGATTTTAGCTAGAATTATATGCTTAGCCATGCTTAATTACCACTAGCCCACTAAAATGGGGTAATTACACTATTTATTCTAGTCTCCGATGAGCCGCAAGCTCAAAACACGTGGTCATGTCTCATTGGTCATAATTATCTCAACTAAAATATGACATAATGGTGGGCTGTGGTTTCATGGTTTTGGATGGTCGCACTTATGTCAATTAAGGACCGGTTCATGGAAAACCCCGGAAGAATTACAGCGCTTACCACAAGCATGAATGGATAACGCTTGACTCGGTAGTATATCTTTCCTCTAGCCGACGTACCCTAGTGACGGTGGCGTGATGGAGTTGGGTCGGCCTCTCGTTTTACGGGTTGATCACCGCCGGATTCACCGCGACACGTGGGGAGGGGGAGGGCTGCCCATCACCCTTAGGGGTGTGGGGCGAAACCTTGGTGTGGTATCGCTTGGTTAGGGAGAGTTATGCGAAAGGTCTTGTCACGATTTCACCCTTTGCGGATCATGGTGGTACTTCGGTTCATGGTAACATGTGTGGAATCATGTCTTGTGGGTAAAGTTGTGCACCTCGATCGAGTAAAACTATTCGAATAGCCGTGCCCGCGTAATGGATGATCGACCAATTCACTATGATTAGTCCCACTATTGAATAATTCTATTTAATGGAATTGGTTTAGTTCGTGTGGAATGGTTGGGCCTGCTCAACATGGGGATAACGTTGTTCAGGGAAGATTAATATTGCCTTAATTACTCAACCGTTTTACTATTTTTAAACAATTAAATATTTGTAGACCGGATTTATGCAAAATAGCCGCAAGCCACTCTTGTCTCCCTTGCACGTCCGCATTTCTGTGGCTTGTTGTGTACGGTGGTTGTACTCGGCCTTGCGATTTTCCCCCTTTCAGAAGTGTAGTGCTTCTGGGTTGAGGATGGAGTTAGGAGACCAAGGCTCAGACCCCAGTTGAGTTTGCCTGTGGAGTGGAGTTGAAGCCCCGCTAGTGTCGTCTTTCTTTTCCGCTGTAGCTTTTGGGTGTGAGGACTAAGATCCTCTTCAGTAAGTATTTTTGTTTTTACGATTTATTTTACGTGTGGATCTGTGTATTAATTTTTCATTTTATGTACCCTAGTTGATTCCTAGATAGGGATTTAATACATAAAATAGTCGTGAAATTTGGCAAAATTTTTGGGTGTGACATCGGAGGACGCGGAGTGGGATTGCGTTGCCGTTGTCCACGACCACCGCCACTATTGCCAACTTGAAAATTCCCTGGGTGGTAAGGCCGATGCTGACGAACGATCATGGTGGTTGGTCCACCCTGACCTCCGAGCATGAAGCGCGGCCTCTTCTGATTTCCCTGCTGTTGAGGAGGCCTAACCTGCACTGCCTTTCTTTTCCTGATCATCTTGTTGCGTTGGTCCTCCTGCCGAATGGCCTTGTCAACCAACTTCTCAAATTTAACATTCTCCCCTGAGATCAGCTTGTCAGTGAGTTCATCATCCAAACCAGCCAAGAACTTCTCTTGTCTTTCTGCATTAGTGCGCACGTCCTATGGGGCGTAACGTGCAAGACGGTTGAACTCAAGCATATATTCTGTTGCCCTACTGAAGAGATCAAAACTCTCGCTTCTTCTGTGTGACTATCCCTGCAAGAATATGCGCTTTCCTGAAGCTACGACAAAACTCTTCCCATGTAACTGCTGCTCCAGCTGGGCAAGAGGCCAAGTAATTGTCCCACCAAGAAAAAGCGGGACCTTGCAACTGATGTGTAGCAAAAGAGACTTTCTCCTGGTCCATGCATTGCAAAGATCTAGCTTCTTCTCAATAGCATGAAGCCGCCATTGGCCTCCATAGGGTTAGTGGTGCCGGAGAAGGTTGGTGGCCGGACGCGGAGAAACTCGGCAACTTGGATTGAGGTGATGGAGGAGCAACCGGTTGTTCTCGCTACACGCTGTTGCATCTCGTTGCAACATCTCGCCGTTGCATCTGCGGTGTTGTTGCTGCATCCGCCACATCATCATAGCCATCATTTGCGTCTACGAGGCAAGCATCCGAGAAATAGTGGGATTCTTAGGTGGTGGTGGAGGAGCGTTGCCATTGACATCATGGTTGTCGTTGTTGTTGCCCGACTACCCATTGTTGCTACTCACTCGCCGGTCCCGCTGGTCCCGGTGTTCACCATCCGGAGAAGACGATCAAACAAAAAAAAAAAGAGAAGAAGAAAACAGATCGACTTAGAAACTAAGATTTATTATTTGAATTCAAATGCGTTGTTCGATCTTGATTAAAACAAGGGAAAATCATGCAACATCCTTAATTGGTCACCATAACACATTCGATGTAGACCGCCGCTAACCCACACACAAAGAAACCTAACACACAAAGAACTAACAAGCGCATAAACTAAGCAAAAACGGTAAAAACTAAGAGTGGTGACTAGAACGTTCGAGAGCCTCCAAAGTGAGCCGTGGAGTCGGCACCGCTCCCTTCGTAGAGTTCCCATGCCCCGGGATGACTTCGGAAGTTCTCTGTCTTCGTGTCCTGCCTTCGATTCTTCGCTTGGCTCTTCGAGCTCGAGCCACTACCGAATCGGAGGTAGTGACCCATCCAAAACGCCACCTCTAACCTTCTCCTCGCAGCTTTCCGACCCATATCTTCGCTGAATGCTCGAGCTTGAATCACCGGAGATGGAGATCCAACCGTTGTTGCCACCTCCGCCCTTGTATGCCGTAGCCGGGAATCCGAGGTGGAGGAATCCGAGGTGCCGATGGATACGCACGGGTGCGGTGGTGGTCTTCCGTGGCGTAGTACGTATCCCCGACGCCACCTAGTGCTAGGAGTCCTTTCAACTCAGCGACTTCCTTCTTGAGACGGACCACTTCATCTTGCAAACTGAGAATCCTCGTCATCTTCCTATCGTTCAGAGCCTTGGCTTCCTTGTGCAAGTCAGAGTGCATCTTGTCTAGTCCCCTGATCACCGTGCACATACGCCCAAAGGTAGAGTCATTCTCATCTGTCATAGACTTGAAAGTGCTGACGTCGGAGGAACTGCCACGACGGGGATGGTAGCGATAAGAGGAGATGCGAAGGTCACCGTCGTGAAACTCCCTCATCCTAGCCATCATCAGATACGCGGCTTCTTGAATGGCGTGCTCAACTGTGCCTCCTGAAGCCATGACCTCCATATTGGGAATACAAGTTCCCACAAAGCCGTGAACCTCCAGATGGTATGAGGTATTCAATCCCTATGGCTACAATAGGTATAAAATTCCCATGCAATGACATTCTAAAACATATGCAATATTTGAGAAAAATAAGATATTCAAATAAAATAGGTACAATATGATCAATATAAAGTATGACTTGCCTTGCTCAAGATTGGGGAACCTCGGCGACTACTTCAAAGTAGACGGTATCGCCGGAATTATCGGAATCTACACGACAAACAAAGCACTCTACAAAACATGCTAAAAGTCTACTGAAGCATCACAAGAAACTATTTTTAATGGATTCTTGATATTTTTCTGGATTTAATGAAATTTGAATGGACTAAAACGAAGCTCGATTAAAAATATATGAATTTTAGAAGTTTAATTGTGATTTTTAAACTAAACAGAAAAGACTAATTTAATTATTGCGCAATTAAGTCCCTTGCCGACGCAAGCATGCGCGCGGCCGGGTAGGGCTGACGCCATCGCCGACGTTAGCGGCCGACGCCGGCTAGGGCCGACGCCGCACGCCGACGCAAGCGTGCGCGCGGGCTCGATCCATGGTGGACCGAGTCCACTGACGGCCACGGCGGCTCGGGCGCCACGTGGCGCCATCCGGGAGGGCGGCGCGATCGGTCGGCGGTGGCATGCGCGAGATCGGGCGGTACCGATCTACCCGTGCGGGAAAGGACGGCGGCGAGACAGCCTAGGGTTAGGTTTTGGGCGGCGGCGGCACCTGGCTTGGCCCGCCACCATGGCCGTGCGGCGCCGGCCGGCCACCGGCGCGCGGATCGGCGACACGAGCGGTGGTACAAGTGGCGGCGCGAGCAGGATGGCGTGGCGACAACGCCGGCAAGGGATCGGCTCGGCTCGTGCGCAGAAGGAAGAAAAGGGGAAGACACGGCTCACCGGAGACGGGGAAGACGGTGGTGGCCGACGGCGGCGAGGGCACGGCGATGGCGAAAACGGCGCTAAACGGCAGCGGTGAAAAGGACGAATGTGGAGGATGGTAATGCGGAATTTATAGGGGCCGACGGAGGCCGTTTGGGGCACGAACGACCTTGATTTACTCGCCAGCCAGAATCGACTGGAGAGGGAGGGAGAGAAAATTCGGCGGTTGTTTCGGGACCGGTGCGAGCCATTGCATGGCGCGGGTAAGCGGCACGTGGCACGAGGAGTGCGGCCTGAGCCCGGCATAGGCTCGGCGCGGCTTGGGCTCGAGGGAAGACAACGCGGTGTGGCGCGGCGGCGGAGGCCCATCGGGCGTGGGGAAGAAGGCCACGATCGGTGGGCTCCACTGTTGGTGGCCCAACGCACGGGGAGGGCGCGCGGACTTCGTGCACTGCGGCACGGCTCAGGCCACGCCCACGGCCGAGGTAGGGAAGGAGGCGCGCGCGGCGGGAGGTTGCGCCGGTGCCGGGCCAAAGGGAGGTGGGCTGGTGGGGAGGGGTTGGGTCATTCGCCCAAGAGGGTAAAAAGGCTTGGAATTAGGGAAATAATTAGGGAAAATGGGAAAATCAATTAAGGGACTTAATTTAATTGCTGTTTATTCATGTAATTGGTGAAAATTATTTATAGTGCTCTAAAACTCCCGTAAAATCCTGTTAGTGAATTTTCACATGTAGAATTTAGGAAAAATCCTACCATGCCTTTTCCAATTACCAATTGCATTTTAAAGTTATTTGCTCCTCTAGGTTAATTATAAAATTTCAATTCAGGTGCGAAACCGATTGTGGATGTTCGCCTCATTTGACGCGCAATCGCTCCGCTTTTGTGTCGGACTATCTCGATTGGAACAACAAAGGCTTCGCGGTCCGTCGCTATGCTCGCATCTCTTCCCCGATCTTGGTAGTCACCTCTTGCGCCTATCCTCTAATCTCGAGCTTAGCTCGGCTCTAACCCGCTCCCTGGATCTTTTTGACCAAACGTGCATCTTTTTCCACCTTTGAGAGGGCCTCGCTTCTTGTACGCCCGTGTATTCTCGGAAAACCATATTTCCAGGGGACGAAAGCACCAACGCCCTAGTCCGTCCAATGGTGTTCGTTGATGCCGAACGCTTGAGTGAGAATGTCATCCTCACGTCCGTAAGAGCAGCCTCTTGGGAGGTCTCTGTCTCACGGCAACCAACTCTTTATGTAGTACAAGTGAGTTCGGTATAAATCAAGAGTATGATTGTCGAAACTTGGTTTCTGCAATATGATTTCTGGGGTCACGCCGAGATCGCCAAGCACAATGGGTTGGAGGAAGAAGAAGATTTAGACAGTTCAGCCCTCTCGTGAGGTAATACCTTACTCCCGTTTCGGTGGATTCGATCCGCCGAGTGTCTTTATTGATCTCGTGTGTCTAAAGCTCTTGCTTATGAAATCGTATATCCTCAAGGGACGCCCCTTCCCCCTTATATAGTCTTGGGAGGTGGGCTTACGATCGGAAACCCTATCTTATTCTAAGTTGGTTTCCTCAATCTTACCAAACCGTGACTATAGGCCGATTGCCTTATCTCTATCGGCAATCGTAACACCCAAGCCATGTTCGGCACGATATGGCAGCGCAATCTATCCCTACCTCCAATGGATAAGCTTGCCATGTAGATACCCGATTGCCACAATCTCCACAAGAGCCCCCGAGTCCTTTTCGCCGACGAGACACTCCACTTCGACCAAAACAAAGACACAACCAAAAATCTCTTTGACCGAGTGCTTTTGCACCGAGTGATTCCATCATCTCGCCCGAATCTTTCCGAGTGGCTCCAAAGACTGTGAAGGGCTGGAAAATATCAAAAAATTCTCAAAAATAAATATCTAGGTGCATCTCCCGATGCACCTAATTAGGTGTAGCCCCGACTATGTGGTTAGTCAAAAATAGGCTAAGCATATAGTCAAGAACTATAAAAGATCATTCTTATGTAGATGCCTAGCTCATGCTAAAGCAATCATAAAAATCTCATTACTCGGCAAGTTCATACTCATCCGAGTGAATTTGCCCGAATCATCTCAGGACAAACAACTCAATCAACCCTCATGGGTGAAAAGCACTCGGTAAGCTCATGCTTATCTGAGTGGATCTGCCCGAGTCATCCCGGAACAAACATTTTAATCAACCCTCATGGGAAAACAAGTTCTTTCATTCGTATGAAAAATATGACCAAGTTATTAAACAGCTTTATACCATAATACCGGTCTCAATCTATAAAGATCTTCACCAAGGTGGAAAATAAATAGCATTGGTAAGGTTACCCGACCAAATGCCAAAAAACCAAACAGCCCTTGTCATCAAGGGAGCTATAAAAACTTAGCTGTCGGTCATCTTCCAAGTTGCATCGTGCCAGCTTCTCATGAAGTCAGGCAAACCGCGGTTTGGAAGGATTTTCAAAGGTATAGGGCACTCTGACACGCGCATATTGCCGTGGCAAATCTGCTTAAGCTCATCCGCTTAAGTCCCTAAGGACACGCGTCGGGCCACACCTTAGCCGGGCCGTAGATTTTCTTATGGGCTCGGCCCAATCACTAGAAAACCTAACACAACCCTCAAATCTTTCTATAAAGGCACGAGGTCGTCCCCGCCTCTTCATCTTCCAAAATTCCCTTTTCGCAGCATCGTTCTCACCGCCCACCGCGGAGAACCCTAGACTCGCGCGCTCCCGATCCATCCATCTAGGAATTCGCCCTCCGCAACAACCAGCCTCGCAGCCAAATCTCCCACGCTCCCTTGTCAAAAACCCAACCTTTTTCGACCGCATTCACTTCCCATCAACACCACTCTCATGGCGGAGGAAAAGAGGATTCCGTTCGACCAATGGGCCGCTTCGGATGTG
Source organism: Oryza australiensis (assembly GCA_019925245.2). NCBI lineage: Eukaryota > Viridiplantae > Streptophyta > Magnoliopsida > Poales > Poaceae > Oryza > Oryza australiensis. The sequence goes on along the minus strand of JAIFGZ020000545.1, from coordinate 36,870 downwards.
AGGGAATCCACCCTCAAAGAGATGGTGAAGCACGGCGTGCTTCCGCCAAAGGAGATCGTGGGGTGGCGCCCTGGCGGCGGAGGAGGACTTCCCAACCCCGAACACCGGTGAGCTCTGCTGCTTTCACTTCTTTCTTCTATTGCGGGTTCAGCCTTCCCACCTCCGAGTTATTTCGGGCTTCGGATTACTATGGGCTTCAGCTCTACCATCTGAACCCCAACTCGATGCTTCACATCGCTCTCTTTATTCATGTACGTGAAGCCTTCCTTGGCATCCTCCCCCACTTCCAACTCTTCCGCCGCATGTTCTATCTCAAACCACATCCAAACAAGGACCACCCATGCGTCGTTGGCGGGGCAGGTTTCCAACTCCGCGGATCTCTCCGCAAGGAGTATTTTTCTCTTCCCTTGAAGTCTTCCAATAAGGGATGGCATGCGGGCTGGTTCTACGTTAGCAACCTTGAACCCCCTCGCGCCTTTCATCGGCCTTCCTCCTCGTCCCCTCAATCCAACTTGGAGCACTCGTCCCAAGAGCCCAAGATTGGGATGAGGCCAACAAGCTGCTTGCGAAGATCCCGCGATGAAACAAAAGGATCTTTGTGGAGAACAAATCACTCGGCACTTTATCAGGTGCCGACTGGCGCCGATCAAGGAAAGGTCGAAGCCGGCCTTCGAGTATGAAGGCGGATCGGACCCCAATCGGGAAGATCCAGATCCACTCAGCTACGAGGTCCTCAAGATCCGGATGTACAAGATCTTCTCGACGGAATCGCAGCTGAGCGGGCCCTCATTCTCGCCGTCCCTCCCCTTCAAAGATCCACCGACCTCCTCCTCCTAAGCCGATTGGTTACTTCATAACGTCTTTCAATCTTGATATCTTGTCTCTTAGCGTTGTGCGTTCTTTCTTCGTAGGAAAATGCTTCTCACCTCCAAGCCATACAAGGTCTCCCACGATGACGCGCCGCGTCGCCCCGCCAAGAAGCCGGCTGGCGGGATCAAGATCCAAGGCGACCCAGTCGGGAAGCGAGCGGCGCCGAGTGAAGACTCAAACAAGCGGGCGAGCAAAAGGAGGTTGATCATCGAGGACTCGGATGATGACGCCCAGCTCCTCCAATCGAGACCCCACCTCTAAGGCGATCGCAACGACGGCGCCGAAGATCCGCCTGTCGTCTGTATGCTCTATAACCGAAGTCCAAACTTTTCCGTTAAAAACTTTCTTTATCTTTACCCCCGCTGTGTTTACTTCAGAGGCCCCAGACATAGATCCCGTCGGGAAGTGAAGAGCCGACCCGCCCGCCGCTCCCGAGGTGCCGAGGCCGCAGAGCCAAAGCCCCGAGCCCACAACCGAGTGCAAGCGCTCCGAGGAAACAACCTTCGCCTCGAAGAAGGATGCCCCGGAAGGAGTCCCCGGCCGCCGCCGGGAAGCCCCGACTCGGAAGCCGCCAACGGCCGGAAACCTCAGCCGCGGCTCGATCGCCCCGAGTGAGGGCTACTCGGCGCAGCAGCCAAAGGAAGGAGGCCGCCGGCCGCTCCACCTAAGCGCGCAGCCCACCGAAGCCGGTGAGATTTGTATCAAAGTACTCTTTTGCTCTTTCAGCTTGAATCTTTCATGTCTTCATTTGTCCTTCTTATTTGCCAACAGTTGAGGAGATCCCTAGGTTGCAGCCCTTCCTCAAACCTAGGTTCCCCATATTAGGATCGAGTGGCGGGATTCGAAGGCGAAACCAGTGGCATCATCCCGGACCGGCAAGCCGAGAAAGATGAAAGAGATGCCCTTGTCGAAAGCTTGAACGAGGCGACCCGGCCGCTCAACGTAAGCCTTCGTCTTTCTCTTTGATTGTACTATCATTGTCTTTCGCTTGGTCACTCTTCTCGCTTTCGCACGCAGAAGGAATATTGCCGCTCCATGGCAAAATCTGAGGTGCTGGAGAAGCTGGTTCCCCACCTGAACTCCTTAGAGGATGTTCAGCGCCACCGAAGGCCACTGGGAGGAGGCCGCGTCAAGGGAGGCGGCTTTAAGGAGGGAGATCGCAGAGCTTCGGGAGGCGAACCTCGACCTCCGAGGATCAATCGGAAGTAAGCCCGTCTCTCCAAATTTCTTCATGATTCCCATGTTAATCTCGGTTGTTGACGATCTTCTTTTGTAGAAAATTCTTCTGAGGTCCATTCGCTTCAAGTCCACTGAGGGCAACACTCGATAAAGCCGAGATGGAGGCCGAGTTTGAAGGTAAGCCTCTTTGGAGTAAAACTTCTTGCGCCGCTTCATTTCCGAGTGCTTTGAATGATCCGTAACTTTTGGCACTTACAAGGTAAAGACCCGAGCTCAATACGACGTCTTGCTTGGGCGGGTCAAACAAAGCGACGAGATTCGGAAGAGGTCGCCAATGCCGCTATGCCGATCTTGCTGTCCTTATTCGATCAAGGAGTTGGGGCCGCCCGTTGGAGCCGGTAGAAATATTCGACAAGCCGCGGCCGGCTCCCGACCGTATCCGGCCAACATCACCGGCAGCCAATATGGGGCCGGTCCGGCTCTTGCGCGTACTCAAGTCCTTTACCCCGAGTGGATATCCACTGGCCGGGAAGGCTTTGCCGACGGAACGACCGACGAGCGTGCCTTGGACATGCCGAGTGAGGCGCAGAGGCGGCGAAGAAAATATCCATTGATGTAGTAAACAATTTCAAGATTTGATTTGTCTTTCGACTTTGTCTTGTAAATGTCGCATCACCGTAACGCTCCGATGTAGAACTTGTGATATATTTAGTTTATTTATGTTAATGCCTCGATCCGAGCTTTTGCGTGAAATTTCTTAAGTAGCTTTGCCTGCCGTCATCAAGCCTAGGCTCGATTAGGTCATCGGAAAACTCTCGCCCTTAGACACCGAACTCGAATCGAAGGACATTAAACAATGATAAACCAAATTATGCACAAAAGTTGATGAGGAAAACTTGAGCTTTATTGACATGTGTATGAATTTCGATCGCTAACTCAAGAAGTCATCTTGCTTGAGATTGGCAATAAGGAAAACATGAAGCCTTAGCCGAATTAGGCATAAAATCGTCGAAGATGCTCGATGTTCCAGTGAGTTTTCCACCATAGACCCGTTTCACGCTTAGCACGGTATGCACCGGCCGAGTTACTTCAGCCGATTATGTACGGTCCCTCCCATAAGGGAGATAACTTGTGTTGGTCTTTGGTGGTCTGGATCTTGCGTAGGACCAGGTCGCCAACAATGAAAGCTCGTGCTCGCACGTTGCGACTGTGGTATCTTCTCGAGCCCTTGAAGGTATTTGGCCGACGGATGAGGGCCGCCTCACGGGCCTCTTCCACCGGGTGAGGTCATCCACTCGGCCGTGGTCGTAGCGTTCATCGTTGAAGCCGCGGACCCGAGGGATTCATATTCCATCTCGTTTGGCAACATGGCTTCGCGCCATAAACCAAAAAGAAGGGAGTTTGGCCGGTAGCCCGACTGGGTGTGGTCCGCAGCGACCATAAAACCGAGGGAAGTTCTTGGACCCACTTGCCAGCGTAAGGGTTTAGGCGGTCGAAAACGCGGGCCTTGATGCCTTGGAGGACCATGTCGTTGGCTCGCTCGACTTGTCCGTTGCTTTTGGGATGAGCTACCGATGCGTAGCGCATCTTGATTCCGAAGTCTTCGAATTCCTTGAAGATGCCTCCCGTGAATTGAGTCCCGTTGTCGCTATGATTTTGTTTGCGATGCCGAAGCGGTGCACGATGTTGAGGAAAAGTCCCGTGCTTTATCAGCAGTAATTGTGGCGACCGGCTTGGCCTCAATCCACTTGGAGAACTTGTCGATTGCGACGAAGAGGTGTGTGAATCCTCCTGGAGCTTTTTTGAAAGGGCCAACCATGTCCAGCCCCCATACCGCGAATGGCCAGAAAGTGGGATTGTTTGAAGCTCCCGGCCGGACATGGCTTTGTTCTGCGAAAATCAGCCTTCGCAGTTCGTACGACTTTATCCGCGCTGAGACCGCGGTAAGCCGAAGAAACCTTGCCTCGTAAGCTTTGCCGACTAGAGTGCGTGTGCCGCGTGGCTTCCGCATATGCCCGAGTGGATGTCTTGGAGTAGTTGCCTTCCTTCCTGGGTGTGATGCACCTCATTAGAATTCGGAGGGCTTCTCTGTATAGATCGGAGTCAACCATGACATATGCTTGGCAACGATGCCGGACGCGCTCGCTTCATCCCGATCATCCAGCAGCTCTTTGTCCGGGTTAAGAATTTGATGAGCGGCGCCCTCCGCCTGATCGGTCATGGCGACTTCTGTTCGTGGTTTGCTCGTTGGGAGTTGTCTTTGCCGTGATGGTTGGTTCGTAGAGATGTTCGACAAAGACGTCTCGTGGGGCAGCTTCGCGCTTAGATCCGAACCGTGCCAGCCTCATCTGGCGGCTTCGTTGTTATGTCTCAGGACATGTGAGAGTTCGAGCCCATCAAACTTGTCCTCAAGCTTGCGGACCTCTTGCCGGTAGGCCTCCATATTGTCATTTAGGCAGGACTAGTCTTTCATCACTTGATTGACGACACTGGGAGTCGCCTTCACAATAAGCCGACGTATCCCGAGTGAAACCGCGAGGCGCACCATGTAGAAGAGCTTCGTACTCGGCAACGTTGTGTGAGGCGGAGAAGTGGAGGTGGAGGACATATCTTAGCCTTTCCCCGGTCGGGGAGATCAGCACAACTCTTGCTCCCAAGCCGGTGATCCTCTTGGATCCGTCGAAGTGCATGGTCCAGTGTTGGAGGTCTTCCCGAGGCACGTTTTCTTGTTGTTCACCCACTCGCTAGGAAGTCCGCCAAGGCTTGTGACTTGATGGACGCCCTGCCTTAAAAGTCAAGTCCAATCAAGACGCTCTAGGGCCCACTTGGCGATGCGTCCGGTTGCCTCGCGGTTGTGGATGACATCGCGAGTGGGAAACAGTGACGACGGTGACCGAGTGACTCAAAATAGTGTGCCAATTTCCTCGCGGTTATTAGAACACCATAGAGCAGCTTTTTGTACCCGAGGGTAGCGAATTTTGCTCCCGCCAATACTTCGCTAACAAAGTAGATTGGCCTTTGAATCTTCTAAGCCCGTCCTTCTTCTTCGCTTCGACCACAAGGACCGTACTAACCACTTGGTGAGTGGCTGAAACGTACAGCAGAGGTTCCCGGGTTGAGGCGAGGCCGTGACGGGCGGCGTTGTAAGGAACTCTTTGAAATCTTCAAAGGCTTTGTTGGCTTCCGCGGTCCACCGAAGTTGTCTCTGCTTCTTTAGCAGCCTAAGAATGGCATGCCTCGTTCGCCGAGTCGGGATATGAAACGGCTTAGTGCCGCCATGCAACAAAGTGAGCTTCGAACGTCTTTCCGGTTACTCGGGGTTTCATGTTTAAGATGGCGTTGATCTTTTCTCGGATTTGCTTCATGCCGCGATGTGACACCATGAAGCCGAGCAGCTTGCTCGATGGAACACCGAAAGTGCACTTCTCCGGTTTAACTTCATTCTCAAGGCCCGGATGTTCGCAAAGGTTTCTTCTAAGTCGGCGACGTCTTCTTTTCGCTTGGTTTTGATGACAACGTTGTCGACATAAGCTTCAACGTTCTTGCCGATCCGCGTCCGGAAACATCTTTGGATCATGCGTTGGTATGTGGCTCCGCGTTCTTGTGCCGAAAGGCATGGTGATGTAGCAAGAGGCCCCAAACGGCGTGATGAACGATGTCTTCAGCAATGGATTCTTTTAAGCCGATCTAGTGATAGCCCGAGTAATACCCAGAAACTCAGTGAGTTGGCAATGGCCGTTGAGTCGATGACTTGGTCGATGCGAGGCAGCCCGAACGGATCTTTGGGGCAGTACTTTGTTGAGGTCGTATAGTCAACGCACATGCGCCATTGCCCCGTCTTCTTGGACCAGATCGGGTTGGCTAACCACGGGATGGAGGACTTCTTTAATGAAGCCGCCAAGAGCTTTGCGAGTTCTTCTTTGATAGCGTCTTTTCGATCCCGTGCGAATCGCGTAATCGTTGTTTTATCGGCTTGGCGTCATCTTTGACGTTCAAAGAGTGCTCGATCACCTCCCTAGGAATTCCAGCATATCGGATGGTTTCCAAGCAAAAACATCTTTATTATTTTGGACGAAGGTGACGAGCGCGCTTCCTATTTGGGATCTAGCTCAGCGCCGATTACAGCAGCGAGGGATCCGACTGATCAAGGGAGATCTTCTTGGTCTTGGCGTCGCCGATCCCGATTTGGCTATCTTCTTCGTGGAGACTTCGCCCTCCGCCGGCTGATGCAGCCAATCGGACTTCTTGTTGGCCACGCAATCTCTCGCGAGATTGGGCCATGTCGCAGCCTCTCCTTATCGCAGTGAAGGCTTGCTTCACGTCGCCGCGAAGAGTGATGACGCCGTTGGGACCCGCATCTTCTGCAGGTAGGTGTAGTGAGGGATCGCCATGAACTTGGCAAGCGCGGCCTTCCGATGATGGCGTGATATGCTATTTCAAGTCGGCCACCTCAAAGGTGACGTTCTCTCGTTCGGAAGTTCTCTCTGCCCGAAGGTGACTCGGGAGGGAGATATGCCCGAGTGGTGTAGAAGATATCCCCTGGATAACTCCGTGGAAGGGGGCTGAGCTTGCCTTTAGTTCGGCCTCTGGATCCGCATCTCATCCATGGTCTTGGCAAACAGATGTTGAGGGCACCGCCCCCATCGATGAGGACGCGCTTAAGCTCGATGTTGCGACCACGGGGTCCAGACGAGTGGATAGCGCCCGGTGAACCACTCGGTCGATGATCCGAGCGGTCAAAGGTGATGGCCACTTCCGACCATCGCAGATATTGAGGGACTTCGGTTGAGCCGCGTTGACCTCCCGGCCGCTAGCTTTTGTTTCCTCTTGGACTCATAGGCTAGCGGACCTCCGAAGATGTGGTTGAGCTCCCCACCGGGTCTTGAAAAGGTTCGGCATTTTCAGCCGCGTTGTTCTTTTGGCGCCGTCGGGCCAGCCTCGCGCCGGCTTCTTGTTGAGCCGCGTCACGTATCGCTCGCGAACCGCTTGTAGATAAAGCAAGCCTCTCGCCGCGTGCTTATGATTCGATGATGGGTGCACCGGGCGTTCATGATGGCGTCGTAGGTGGCGACTGGGTCGGCGTTGAGTGTTGGAGGTTGCGGCCACTAGGTCCTCGATCGGCGCTGCGATCTTTCTCGCCCTCCGGTTGCCGTTGTTGCCGCCATCCTTCTTAGGATTACGCTTCCTCCCGCTTGCTTGTCGTCTCTTCTATCGGGCCGGTCTTGACGGGCGGCCTTAATGGCGCATTGGATTTGGCGTATGAGTTCACCGTCTCGAACATTTGCTTCACCGTCTTCGGTGGTTTGCGCCCGAACTTCCCGATGAGCAGCTCATCACTGACTCCCTTCTCGGGAAGGCGGCGATGATGATGTCATCGGTGATGTTCGGATCTTGTTGCGCTTCTGAGAAACGATGAATGTAATCCTTCGCAGGCTCGTCCGGCTTTTGGATGACGTTGTATAGGTCGAAGTGTGTGCCGGCCTCTCGAAGGTACCTTGGAAGTTGGCGATGAAGTGATCCCTCGCCTCGCTCCACGAGCCGATTGAGCCTCTTGGAGCTCGTGAGCCAATTCTCCGGCTGAGTTTGCGAGGGCCACGGCGTGCAATTGGCCATAGCCTTGTTGTCGCCACGTGCTGCTCGGATGGCAAGGGTGTATACGGTTAGCCAAGATTCGGGTTGGTCTTGCCATCGTACCTTTCAATCCCTTTGGGCTTAAACCCACTCGGCCAATGCACTCTGCGGAGCTCCCGAGTGAAGGCCGGTACTCCATCGACGCCGCTATCGGGTGATCCCTCCGATCCTCCCGAGTGCGCTTGCTGCGCTCCCGGTAGCGGCAAACGAGGACTTCCCGCAGCATCACTCGGCGGGGTCTTCTGCTGACTCGTTGGGTAGCTCGAGCTATTGCGGCGACGCGGTGGTGGACGGTGGACGTCCGTGTCGTTTGTCGCGGAGTCGGCCGTCCGCTCCCGGTATTTTAGCGTGGACTCGCGGGGTGGGCCTCTTGGCCTGGTCGTCGACCGATCCGGCTCGGGCCTCTTATAGTATCCCGACCTCGCAGGCGGAAGCCGGCTCTTCTCTGGCGTTTCGGCCACAGATTCAGTCGGCCTTCGTGCCGAGGTGGTGGGGTGGCCGTTTGCTGTGGCGGCGACGATGGTCTTGATCTTGTCGAGTATCGGAGTCACGTTGGCGTGCCGTCTCCATGACGGTGTCCAAGAGGGTGAGCGCGGCAACAACGTTCGCCGTGGCGTTTGGAAGTTGTTGGTGTTGCGTGCACTCCGTGTTTGGAGGATGGCCTCCGGGCGATCGTCCGCCGCACGTAGGTCCCGCTTCCTCTTTTCGGCCTCGTCCTTGCGTTGTTTCTCTTCTTCGGCTGTCTTGCGTTCGAGCTCCATCTTGGCTCGCTCTTCTTCAGCAAGCCTTCTGGCCATGGATGAGTCGGACTCGTCTGGCTCGGCCATGAGGACGTCAAAGCACTTCGGCTCACACCCATGCGGCTACTGGAGTTGTCGCCTTCTGGCCAAGGGATGTCGTAGAGGTTGTCGGCGCCGGCGGAGCCGAGGTATCCATTGAGCTCCGAAGATGAGCAGAGCCGAATGATGGGAGGATGACGGCGACCTCCCTTGATCTCCGGGTAACCCGGATCCGGATCGCCACCCGAGCCGAGCTTGGGGGTGAGGGCTCCTCCGAGTGGGTCGTCGCCGACTCGGGAGAGAAGTTTGCTGAAAATTCGACGACGTTTGCAACCCAAACAGCACCGAGAGGTCTTCATCCGAGTAGATTGCCTCCGTCCGGGAGGTGAGAAGATTGGAGCAGATTTCGCGGTATTCGGCAATCCGAGTGGTGCCGAGTGAAGTCCGTCGTCGGAAAAAGTAGATTGCATCTTGGTCTTCAAGATGTCGTTGTAGATCGTGGCGCTGTTCGGAAGTCCGAACGGTGTCGAGTGGATTTCTCCTACCGACCGGTCCGAATCGGAGGAGGAGGAATCGCCGACGGTTGGCGGCGGTTGCCGAGTCTTGAGGAGATCCCATCACGCTTGTCGGCGAGATTTGTTGAAGAAGTCTCGACGCGCGTTCCCATACCTGGCGCACCAACTGTCGAAACTTGGTTTCGGCAATATGATTTCTGGGGTCGCAGTCGAGATCGCCAAGCACAATGGGTTGGAGGAAGAAGAATATTTAGACAGGTTCAGGCCCTCTCGTGAGGTAATATCTTACTCCTGTTTCGGTGGATTCGATCTGCCGAGTGTCTTTATTGATCTCGTGTGTCTAAAGCTCTTGCTTATGAAATCGTATATCCCTCAAGGGACGCCCCTTACCGCCCTTATATAGTCTTGGGAGGTGGGCTTACAGATCGGAAACCCTATCTTATTCTAAGTTGGTTTCCTCAATCTTACCAAACCGTGACTATAGGCCGATTGCCTTATCTCTATCGGCAATCGTAACACCCAAGTCATGTTCGACTTACAGATATGGCAGGCACAATCTATCCCTACCTCTAGTCGGATAAGCTTGCCATGTAGATACCCGATTGCCACAATCTCCACAAGAGCCCCCGAGTCCTTTTCACCAACGAGACAACTCGGCCAGACCAAAAAAGACACACCAAAAATCTCTTTGACTGAGTGCTTTTGGCACCGATCGATTCCATCATCTCCGCCCGAATCTTCCCGAGTGGCTCCAAAGACTGTGAAGGTCTGGAAAATATCTAAAAATTCTCAAAAATAATATCTAGGTGCATCTCCCGATGCACCTAATTAGGTGTAGCCCCCGACTATGTGGTTAGTCAAAAATAGGCTAAGCATATAGTCAAGAACTATAAAAGATCATTCTTATGTAGATGCCTAGATCATGCTAAAGCAATCATAAAAATCTCATTACTCGGCAAGTTCATACTCATCCGAGTGAATTTGCCCGAATCATCTCGTGACAAACAACTCAATCAACCCTCATGGGTGAAAAGCACTCGGAAGCTCATGCTTATCCGAGTGGATCTGCCCGAGTCATCCCGGAACAAACATTTTAATCAACCCTCATGGGAAAACAAGTTCTTTCATTCGTATGAAAAATATGACCAAGTTATTAAACAACTTATACCATAATACCGGTATAAGCTTATATTGTCAAACCAACGCCCTAGTCCGTCCATGGTGTTCGTTGATGCCTAACGCTGAGTGAGAATGTCATCCTCACGTCCGTAAGAGCAGCCTCTTGGGAGGTCTGTCTCACGGCAACCAACTCTTTATGTAGTACAAGTGAGTTCGGTATAAATCAAGAGTATGATTTTTGTAAAGAAAATAAACATATTAACCTAAGACACTTACAATATGTTCATAAACATGTTGATCTTGGGCATTTGGGAAAGTGATTGTTCCATCGTTGTTCTTCATAGCCCTTGCCCTTGCCCAGCTCTCCTTGCCCTTAGGTGTGGGATATCGGCAAATGGAGGCGGCGTGTTTGATGCCTCTACCGCCTCATCCTCTTTGTGCCATTGTTCAAGCTTCCGGCATATCCCCCCGTGCCCTAAAAGCCTTGGCTTTGGCTCGGGCTTCCCGCCTGATTTCTTCTCGACGAACTACTCCCACACCTCTTGCATGAGCTGGGGCATTCCCTGTAAGGCTCCCCTACACCGGGGTTGTTGATGTACTTGTTGGCTAGCTTGACTTAAAGTTCTTCCAAGCGGCTCCAAACGACTTGAAGGCCATAGTCTTTAGCCTTTCATCGTCGGCTATAGGATAGTCGAAGCTCTCCTTGAACATCAGCCATGCGATTCCTTCTCGACGTTCGCACGCCCTTCGACGTTATCAACTAAGATCGTGAAGGTCTCGCCTCCCTATTATCCCGCATATGGAGCTAAATTTCCTTCACACGTTCTTGGGTTCGGGTCGGCTTTCCTAGGAGGTCCATCTCTTTATTGTGTAACTCTCCCTTGGGATTATATTGCTGCTCCTAGGGGCTCGTGTCCTTGTGTACCCACTAGTTGTCGCCGACGGTGTTCCATCATGCTGCGACATCCTCTAAATAGCTTGCAACATCATAAAATGAAAACATTAATTTAATCAAGAAGAAGAGGGATTGGAAATAAAGAATTTATTTTAAAAAGGAGGAGAATAAATCTTTGAATATAATTTTGAAAGGTAGGAGATAATGCAAATAATACGATAATAGGTCAATGGTCACCAACTAACATTAATAGAACTATAAGAGTCCTAGCACAATCACTAATATATGCATTTCATTTCAAGAAAAATAAAGATCACATGCTTTATACATATTCCCTTATTTTTTAAAAGATAAAGGAAAGGACTACCTCAAATATAATAAGACAACACTAATATATGCTCATTTCTCACTAGATATTTGTCAATTTGTAAAAAGTGTCCGGAAACTATATATGTCACTACAACATTATATTGGTGCCAACATCAAAATACAAAGCTACATTCATCTACACACATTACACAATATTATTGCAATCCCATTATACACATATATAATATTATCATGGCATCTTAGAGTCTCGAATTCATAGCATGGCACATCTCAGATTCATATACATGCATGGCACATCTCAGATTCAACACCATTATATTGCGAGCACAAGAGGGAGGACTTAGAAATTTTTCGCGCTAATGTATAGAGTGGAACAAATTTGGAATCACATCTGTGACGGGCTTTAGATTAAGCCCGAATGAGATGAGTCATCTCAATCGGGCTTAATATAGAGCCCGTCGCGATGATGTCTAGTTCGGCGCCCAACGGTCGATGGAAAAATTCTATTGGTAACGGGCTTGATATAACGCCCATCACGATGACCTCATCGGTGACGGGCTTAAAAGACTAAGCCTGATTAGTAAATTAATCATCTCTCGTCGAATGTAATTAAGGCCCATCAACGATGACTCATCGGTGATGGGTGTAAAGTTTAAACCCAATTAGTGCATTAATCATCTCTGTCAGGCTCAAAGCTTAAGCCCATTTGGAACAAACATCTTCCCTATCAGTCTTTAATATAAAGCCCGTCAACGATATAATTTTTCCACTTGTACAATTTATATATTTCACTCGAATAATTTACTTTAATAATTCTCCATGTTCAATAAAATTTAATACAATATATTTTATCCATTACAAAATTTATTTATTTCACTAAAGTATTCACTAAGTAATTCTCCGTGTTCAATAAAATTTTTAATTCACTAAATAATTCTCTATCTTAACTAAATTAAATATATAAACTATTATTTTCATGTAATTCACTAAATAATTGACACAAAAGGGTTGCTAATACAAAATAGTTCATTCATAACAAGAAATAGCAAAACAAAAAAGTACAAAGGCATCGCTTACAAGGTTATGCCTTCCGTATGATCTCGACGAGCATATGGCACATCCTCTTGGGGATCAACGTCAAGGTCGATGTGAGGTGTGACATGAAGATTCTCGATTGTATTCTTCTTCGCCGATGACGTTGTCAACCCCAACAATTCAACGCATGTCATCCCCGACGATGTGCATCTTCTTGTCTCAGTGGTCTTTTATGTAGAATATCTACTCGACCTGTTTCACAAGCACGAATGGTTCATCGGCATATCCAACCTTGGATGGATCTACTAAAGTGAAACCTTCCTTGTTGACTTTTACACCGGTGCATATATTACCCAACGACATCAAAATAGAGGGACTTTCAATCTCACGTAGTTCACTCCTCCCGTATCGCCCAATGCGACCGTAGTATGTGTTGGACCCAACATGATCCTGGAATGCATCTATACGGACTCCGCTGTTCTGCACTGTGCTTTTGTCATCTTGTTGTATGGTATAAAATGTGTAACCATTGATATCGTATCCTTGCCATGTGTCTATCTGCCAACACGGTCCCATCGCTAACAACCATATTGTCTCGCTTGAATCATCCATCGACATTGTAATACGCTTCTTGAACCATTCGTTGAACCCGGAGTTATGTTCTCTATTAATCCACGTGTCCGAACGCCCCAAGTTCTCCCCGTCGGATTTCCGCTAAATGCTCCTCAAAGTATGGACAACTTCGCCATATGTTGGAGCACAAAAAATGAGCCTCGCGAATAGGAGGCTCGATCAAGCAAAACTCTTATTCTCGCCTATTGTGCCGATGCCGGTACTCCGATTGGGTCGACTCCTCGGCCATATAATCAATGCAAAATTCAATAACCTCTTCACTGTAACCTTCAATGATGTTCCTCTATGGTTTTGCTCTATTTCTCACGTAAGACTTTAGAACTCCCATGTACCTCTTGAACGGATACATTTCTCTTAGAAATGCTAGGCCACATAGTTTTGTTTGCTTCAAGAGATGTACAGGGAGATGAGTCATGATATCAAAGAAAGACAGAGGAAGAAACATCTCCATGTGACAGAGGGTATTGACAATATCGGCTTGCAAATCCATCTAGGTCTTCGTGATCTATAACCTTCGACCGATTGCATTGAAGAAGGCACATAGATGTTGGATCGTGTGGCACTTTGGGTGGTAGAATGCCTCGATAGCAATTGGAAAGATTTGCGTGATGAGCACATGGCAATCATGAGACTTCATTCCAACTAGTTTTAGCTCGTCCAATTTGACATACTTACTTATCCTTCCCGAATAGCCCGATGGAACTTTGATATCTCTCGAGACATGATATCATTGCAATCTTCTCATCCTTCGACAATGTGTGGCAAGTCAAGGGAGGTAAACTCGCCTCTCTCGCATCTATTACAGTGCATGAGTTCACTACGAATATTGATCTCCCCGTAGATCAAGGCACGCGTTCAACTCGTCATTTGTCTTCCAGGGGAATATTCAGCAAAGAGCCCTACTCGTACTCACACACATTCTTCTCGACGTGCACGATCAATGCAATGACAAACCTTGATATCTTTCCGAAAGGAAGTCGCCAAAATATGGATTTTTGTTCCACATACCTTTGTCCGTTGCCTTACTTCGTTTTCTTTTCTTGCCAAACTCATTAGTTAGGTCCTTGACCATGTTGTGGATCTCATCACCGGACAGATCCTTGGGTGCAAATGGTTCCTCTTGCCGTTGAAAAGATTTTTCCTTCCAAACGTTTGTTGGAGAGGGAGCCATCTCCTATGACTCATGCAAACCATCTTTATGGATTTCTTCACCACCTACTACGTGTATATTCCATACAATGAGCGCACCTTCTTTCCTTTCGCGGTTTGTCCGTAAAGATTGCCCGGTGCGGGATAGTCATTAATGGTGCGTAACAATAGAACGCATAGGTTGAAGTTCTCCCGGCAAGACGCATCCCAAGTTTCCACCCTTCTTTTTAGAGAGTCTCAAGGTCATTGATAACAGCTCCAAGAACACATCAATGTCATTTCCGGTTGTTTTGGTTCTTGCATTAACAAGCATATTGCTTGTGATACAAGATGCAAATGCTTGGACAAGCTGTAAATTCTACTGGACTCTAACCCTAGGGGACACAAAACCTGCTTTGCTTCATATCTCGTCTCGGGCAATGTGTTCTCATCCTGGAAGCCGTTGATGAGAAAAGTTTCCCATGCACTGGCCTGAGAGGTTTGCTTTACTCTAGTGTAGGTCCAAGTTGATTGCCTTGGGTGAAGTTCGGACGTGCCGCTTGGTTTGATCCCGTAACCAACAAGAAAACAAGAAATATATGTTTGGGTTAAGATTAGATCCTACTCGATCGGCTAAAGAAACTAATAAACATATAATGCTATCCCAACACACGCTTAGACTAAGTGATTGGGATAGATCGGTAGTGTATCGAGACAAGATAAACCACTTAGATCCAAAAGTATATTAGGATAAAAATTAGATGCATTTATAACCCAGCCGATGTCACAGATCTAATGTAAATCGGCTAGTACTCCGATATATTTTATAAAAAGATTTTAACCCGAGTTAAATGCGATAGACCTAGATCAATCGTTAATATGACTCAACATTGATACCGGCTTAGGGCATTTGAATAAATTGAGATCTTAATATAAAAGGCGGTTCTAATACATCTAATAATAATTAATACTAAAAAGACGATTACAACAAAGTGAGGCACTGAAAACTCCCAAGACTGCTCTAATGGAAAACATTACGCCGAATAGATCTATATACCCCAAAAAGCGACTTAAGAGGTCGATTTGATGCAACATTAAGTACAAAAAGAGATACTAGATATGTATGGGCCAATGAGAACCCCTCGAGATAGTAGACACGTCATATAATCTAAATTAACATCTAGATCTAGCTCTATTGGCTGCCGTCTTTAGAGAGAACTTAGCTGACTGCGAGATAAATCTAGACATTGTTCTAGATTATATGCCGTGTATGATAACTTAAGTAGTTTATAGCATCGAAATTAGAGTATCATGACGATGGAAGCACTAACCCTGATGATACAATCCACTTGTAACAAGGAATTACCTCGTTCGGAGATCGATGTCGATGCACTGAGCAAAAGCAAGAACTTGTCGAGAAAAGTAAAATGAAAAGGTTTGGCGATGCGCCGAGATTGTATTGATGTCTTGATATGTTGATATATGTTTTACAAGCACTCGGGTCTTATTTATACCCGAATACACAATGAGTCTGTGACGGACACGATTCCTACTACAGACTAAATCTCTAAACAAACCGGCATTATCACGAAAGGAGACTATACAAAATATCCTAACTTAACAGATACAATTGCCGTTGTAGGACCTTATCAATAGATGGCAATATCTTTAACGTATTTTAGAAACTGAATCCAATACTTTATCCTTAAGCTTTCTTTTCGAGACTGGCTTCACTTCCATCCTGAATCAGAATCAGCTATCGGCTATCCTTGTCCGACTCAGACTCAGCCGACTGGCTTCACAGCCGATTCGGACTTAGCTGATGCGGCCTCTGTTTCTTTGCAGATCACGTTTATTCTCCGGTTCAGCTTCAATCTTGGCTTCAAACTCGGGGATTTGGTTACCAAATTTGGTCGTTAAGACATGCCCCCAAATCCATGATATGATAATGTTGCGGATTTGATGCAATTTCAAATTCCCGTGCAACTCTAGGTCAAGTCTCGTTTTGGATGTCACAAAAAAATCTTTAAATAACACCCGTTCCACGCCGAACTAATCCACGTTGTCACTTCGCATCCCCAAGACCTAGCCAAAAATCTCTTCAGCTATCTTTGCCGATTCCGCCAAAGACGGCAGCGCACTCCACCGGCGATCCTTCTCTCGGCAGCACTCCCCCGGAAATGTCGTCCTCCAACACCGCTCCCGGCACGGTGCAATGCAGTACCCCGAGGTAAGTCCTCGTCTGGCTACAATTTCTTCCTTGCAATTTGGTTGTTTCCTTCTTGTAACTTTGTTCTTCTTTATCCTTCAAATGTAGCATCTCTCCCACCAAATCGTAATCCCAAACCTTCTTCATCCCGATCGCTCGTTAGGGTCGATCGGCAATCCGGATCCTAGTGAATTTATCAATGCCGAAACCAACCGAATCCCCTTTAGGTTGTCTAGCCCCAATCTGGGCATATTGGTCGAGCTTTTAAATCATGGCCTTCAACCGACAAATCATGGCCGACCCGGTACCTCACGATGTCGGGCCTAAGAAATGTGCCCATTGGAATGAGATAGAGATAGAATAAAGCTTTAACCATAGCCGATATGCCCAAGGACGAACCACTCCTATCGGCCGCTAGCTACTTCTAGTCAGACACCCTCAACGCCTTCTTGTTCAGGCAAGGGCTGATGACGCCGATGCTTCTGGACGTTGTCATGATCACAGTGCCTTGACATCACCTCATCGGCTAACCCATACAACTTTACCACCAGATGCCGTCATTCGTTCAAGACCAAGAGTATCGGAGACTGGAATGGGTTCATCGCCATGAATATGAAATCTGTCCCCAATAACCAAAAAGAACATGCAAATCTTCCTCCTTATGTGGCTGGAAAAGTTTGTCTTTTGTGGATCAAGCTACGGCCCGACGGGCAACTGGCAGCATGTAGCTGAGGCCTTAGTGGATAAGCAGCAAATCCCCTTAGCAAAATATTTACTCAGCTATCTTTACCAAACTCGAACAACACATCGGCCAAGCTTGCCTCCAACTGTGCCATCAACACCTGGAGGTCCTTGGTGGTTGTTACAACTATGGCTGAACCTCCACACCTACAAGGTTGCACAAAGGCCAAATCCTTTTGAAGCCGATTTCCCTTAGCCGAACCATGGATTGAGGACGATGAAGAGATAACCACACACCGATGCCTATCGCTTTGAAGAGGCACCCTCCTCCTATTCCTCGGATCTAAGCTTTCTGCTGACCACTTTAAGAACTGGTTTAGTAATTTCTACAATGGCTTCCCAACCGACTCGACTATCTCGGTTTGCCTATGAGAATTTTTAGGGCTTCGAGCCGCCGATAACTTTCACTAGATGAAATTAACTTTGAGAAATTCAAGAAGCCGAGAGAGATCTATGTGTCAGCCATATCTCCTTGCATCCTCCCGGCCAAGATCCACCAAGGGCGCAATGTGCAAAACTTATGAATTTTATCACCCCATGAGGCCGGTGCACAACTAGGCATGGGACCACCGCCGATCAGCATATTCTTCTTAAACAAAATCCAAGCCGCAGGCAAAATTGAGTCAAACTTGATGATGCGTCGGCTTACTCGATATTGAAGGCCCTCTTAGCAAGATCAAAGATATTGAGTTGGAAATAACAAGGACAAACGTCTTTAGCCGTTGGTGGAAAGAATGGAAACCGCATTTATTTCATCAACCGGCTTCAATGTACTTGACAATCGTCGACCCCGATCTGGTTCCGTCGGTAAGTGTCTTCTTCTCCTAGCTTTAAACTTCATCGGCTCAACGTTTAAACGTCTTACCAAATGTTTCTTCATTTTCCTGAAG
Source organism: Oryza australiensis (assembly GCA_019925245.2). NCBI lineage: Eukaryota > Viridiplantae > Streptophyta > Magnoliopsida > Poales > Poaceae > Oryza > Oryza australiensis. Next base: position 18,916 of record JAIFGZ020000545.1, on the reverse strand, counting down.
ACAATGAATTCCTCCCCTCCGTATGTGAGCAACGCGGGGGTCAAAGTGCACTACGCTTCCGGCTCGCCGCCGAATAGTGGAGGGTCGGCCCTTCCATCATCGGCTTTAATGCACCAAAAGTGTCCACCTTGCTGCATGGCCGATGCGTGAACCACTTCGACGCCAAAAAGGAGCAAACCCATTGGTTGTCGTTCCGCTGAAAAGAAAAAGGCTTCAAGAAGCGTAAACCAAACCCACCATGATTTGTCCCCTATAGACCCGATGTAGATGCATTCCTTGATGAAGAGGTCGAGATGAAGAGATGGATCGAGCCATCCACGACGCCGCAGCCGAGGCAAGTGCCTCTGGACAAATATGCTTAGACCCTATCGGCCGGTGATCGATCTCGCTCGTAAAACTCCAAGCCCCCCGAAGCGTGCCTCGTCCTCTCGCCGTAAACCTCTCTCACCGTTAATCAGCCTAACGTTTAAAAATCCATCTCTTATTTAGAACTTTTACGTAAAAAAGAAATTGACTTCTAGGAAGAAGATGACTCCTCCATCAAGAAACTCTATCATCCTTAATATTTTAAATGAATTGATTTCGACTTTATCCTTTTCACTCTCCTCGTGCTCCGACACCCGCCCCCATGTGTCGAGTGAACGTACGCAATCAGCTCCAAGTGGTGGTGATGCCGAAGACGAGGCTACTTCAGCATGCAGCTATCCGAGTAAGTTCTTCCAATTCTAGTAATCGGCTTATTAATCTTTATTGGCTTCCTAACCGCTTCCCGCCTTGTAGACTCGTAGCCGATCTTCTTCCCTTTGACCTCTCGAAGTTTATGGATGCCAACGAGGATACATGGCAAGGCCTTGGTGCTTTTGGATGAAGATTTGAGGGTCACCTTGTCAGACATATCCCGGAGGCTAGAAAGCTCTCTTGATGCCTATTAACACCGAAATTTAGTAATTGGATCCCTATGTCCTCGCAAAGGTGAAGCAAGATCGGATCGGCTGGTTTGGCGGAAAACAGAGGCCGCATCGGCCGAGAAGCGATCGTGCGAGGCCGCTGCTAAAGTTGGATCGGACAAGAGCGGCCGATAGCCGATTCTAGGTTCGTAGAAGATAAAGCCGTTTATGGTGCGTATGTTGAAGATAAATAGAAGATCCAGCTTATCGATTGCATGTTAAAAGATATTGCCATCTATGGATAAAGTCCTGTAACGGCTAATTGTGTTTGTAATTTAGGAGTTTCTTTAAACTGTTTATTGTAATGCGGCGTGGGTCCTCCCCGGGATAACGTCGCATTTTAAATAGTAGTTTAGATAGAGTCTAGGGTTTGTACGATAATTTTATCTTGGTATAAATAGGACCCGAGACCCCCGTAATTAAAAACACAACCAATCAAACCTTCTACGCATCGCCAACCTTTTTCTTCGTACGAGCAATTCGCTTGGCTACGGGCTACATCGTTTTTATCCCCAAATCTAGGTAAATGCTTGTCATTAGTGGTATGATCTCGCTGTTTCTAGTGCTTCCATCGTAATGACACATTAGATTCAGTGGGTTTATACTATGATATTTATCATATAGCGCATATAAATTAGATCAATGTTTAGATCTATCTTGCCATTGGCCATTTCCATCAGAACCCACATCCAATAAGGCTAGATCTAAAGGTTAGCTGGTTTATATGCGGTATCCAATTATCTTGAGAGATATAAATCGGCTACAACAGATCAGGTTGTTCTTTTTATACCTAATTCTGCATCAGGTTGAACTATTAAGTCATTTTTAGAACTGCCAATGATCTATTCTGTTAGATTTATATGTTTAAGAGACAGTGCCGAGGTTTCAGCCGGTCTTATCTACCCTAATATATTTCTTTTAGCATATTTATTATTAGATTTATGTTAGGACCACCTCTTATGTTAAGATCTTGTTCTTGTTGGACGTTATGAGCCGAAATCGCTTGCCATCGATGCAAATGACGGCCGATTTCCGGCTAAGCTTCTCGGCTCAAGGATGATATCTTTTCATAAGAACCATCGTAGTATTACCCGATCCATTGTTAACTTTTCAAGATCGATTAGGTTATCAATACATGTATTTATTAGCCTTTACCGTATTTAGGTTAAACGACTAATGTCGTCTCAAAGATCGCCGATCCATTCTAGTCGCTGGCTTAAATATATTTTAGGATAGCAAATATATGCTCATGGGTTCCCCTCACCGATCCAATGGGGATCTAACCTAACACTTAACGCATATTTTCCTGTTTCTCTTGTTGGTTAACGTATCAAAACCAACTCCGCATGTCCCGCACAACACAAAGTAATGAGAAGGACCTCGCACCGGAGTTAAGCAGATCTCCCAGTGCCAGCGCGTGAGAGAAATTTCTCATCAACACACTTCTTGGGCACGCCCGTGGGACTTTCTTTGTCGGCTTGACTAGGACGCATCGATTCAGCCAAGCAAGATGGTTGACCCAAGAGCCCCAATGTTTCCCAAGACAACATCGTGCCCGTGAAGATGGAGCAAGTATCTACCGAGCAACAAGCTGATTATAAGAAGATGGTGGAAGAACTCCAGTGCCAACTACTTGCAATCTTTCAACCAAACAAGATCTAGGGCGTGCATCAAAAGTATAAATTCAGCATGGACGATCTCAAGGCATCCTCCTCTGGTGAGACAAAAGGCAAACAGAAGATGGAGGAGCCGATTCAGGAACAGGATGATTCAGCTCTGTATTCCTTACAAGACCGAATCGACTCGGCCGTTCATCACGTGCTGGTCAACCAAAGTAGCATCCTGGTCAACACTCTCAACAACATGATCGCCACCGTGGTCGACGCCAAGATAGCCGACCAGCTGCAACGGGGACGACGTACTTCGCGTACGGCCGCTTCCTAGTTACAGGATGTTGGTCACCCAGATCGGCCGATCCCACCACTAGCACAACCAGGCCACCAGAGGGATCCTCAATCGGGCCAAATCCAACCGGATCGGCTACAAAGCCGTGGTAACCATGCCGAACCGACAAAGCAGGCGCTGCCCCAAGATAAGATTGCTAACATGTTCAACGACAATCGATAGTCGAGCCGATTGCCCGATTGACTCGGACAGACGCATAACGCCGGTGGTCGATAGCTGTTCCCGGACCACCAACGCCACCACCGGCGCATTGGCCACCTCCCGTTGATCATCCACTCCATCACCAGCATCAAGGAGGCCGCCAAGATCATCACTACAGCCTCGATGCCGCCACCATTGTATCGGCAAGCACCCGCACCATATGACCCATACGAGCCGATACAACAGACAACCGGACTCGCCGATCTCGATTGTAGATATCATGCGCGATCACCCGGCCTCAAGCCAAAAGATTCAAGAAACATGTATCGGTATCCCTATCCATAACACTTTGAGCGGATTCCACCGCCCAACCGATACAAGATCCCGCATTTTTCAAGTTCTCAGTGGCAAGACAATGTTTCAACTTACGAGCATGTCGCCCGATTCTTGGCACAAGCGGCGAAGCATCGGCCACGTACGCCTTGCTAGTTCGGTTGTTCCCCTCCTCTTTCGGGTTTGACTTTTACTTGGTTCTCTTCATTGCCCTACAACTCAATCCGTAGAGCCGGGTCGATCTCGAAAAGCAATTTCATAGCTACTTTTACTCCGACAACCATGAGATGAAGTTGTCGGACCTCACCAAAGATAAGGCAAAAACACAACGAATTGGTTCAGAATACATCTAGCGCTTTAGGGAGATGAGGAACCGATGCTGCCAGCTGGTGCTATCAGACGCCCAACTGGCCGATTTGGCCTTTCATGGCTTGATCGCGCCGATCCGAGAGCGATTCTCTACGCAGGACTTCGATAGCCTAGCCCAATTTGTGCAGAAGGTGATGGCCCACGAGCAATGATTTCAAGACACCAGAAGGCCGTCAAAAACATAACTCAAGTCGTCGTTGAGTCGATTACGGCTCCGACGACGATGACGTAGAAGTGGCGCAGCCAAATGGGCCAAGAACAAAAAGGCCATCGTCGCCAATGGCCGCCAAGACGGCCAAATAAGAGAGATATGATTTGGACATCACCAAGACCGACAGGATTTTCGACTTGCTGCTCAAAGAAAAGCAGATTTAGCTCCCTGAAAATAACGTGATCCCGTCGGCCGAGGAATTAAAGAAGAAAAAATATTTCAAGTGGCACAACTCCACATCCCATGCCACTAACGATTGCAAGGTCTTCAGTGCAAAGAATCCAATCGGGCAATTGAGGCCGATGAAGGTAGACGGCAATCCTTTCCCGGTCAACGCAGTCCAAGCCGCCCAAGGCAAGCCGATCGATAGAATGTAATGGCGCACGGCTTAGTCAACACATCGAGTGGGGCCAAGGCAGAAGACGAGCCGACTGGATATCACGCCACACCAATCAACATGGTGCGCCCAGCTATCGATCGGCCAATGTACGCATCGATCTATGAAAACAACCGACACCATCCTCGCACGGTCTCGGGAAGAAGCTCGCAATGAAGCACCTCGCTTCGGCGCGAGACGAAGATCCAAAGCCGCCGATACGAGGTAAACAAAGAATAAAGTGTCGTTCCGCATTGTCATTGTGATTTTTCGTGTACGCTGAATCCGGCATGAGGCCGCCGACACCGGATGATTGCCCAACATGCAACGATCGCCGCGATGACGAACACAGAGCTCATCGGCTGCAAGCCCAGCCCGCTTCATCCCTAGAGCCGTTCAGCCTAAACTGTAAGCGGCACCATCCATGATCAGCTCAGCCCAATCCATCAAGATTTCATCGTCAATGAGGACAACAACAACAACAACTGCGACGATGAAGAGGCCGACAACGAGGAATCGACCAATCCCCAATGGTGCCCGTCTCGATCTCTTCACAAGGACACTAAAAGAAGAATTCAACGACTTAAGCGTGAAGGGAGAGAAGATGAAGTTTGGCATATGATGCAAGATCAACGCTCGTCGGCTGGGTAAGATCAAGAGGCAATGGATTCCCAAGGAGAAAACCGTCGCAGCCGACGAAGAACAAGCCCAAGAAAGCTCACCGATCAAGCCAGAGGGCAAAGAAAGGGAAAAGGCAAAGTTTCGCATTGGTCAACATGGTATTCGTACACACGCCGACCCGCGCCCGGGCGATGCACACTATCAAAGACGACTTGGTAAACCAAGCAATCTCACCGCATCAAGCTATTTTCGACAAGCCTCGAGGGGACCAAAAATCGGCACTTAAAGCTGTTGTATGTTAAAGGATTCGCCAACGGCAAGCCGATCTCCAAGATGCTAGTCGATGGGTGGTCTCGCCAACCTCATGCCTTACGCGACGTTCCGAAAACTAGGCAAAGGAGCCGAAGACTTGATTAAGACCAACATGGTGCTCAAAGACTTCGGCGGCAACCAATCGGAAACCAAGGGCGTCCCGAACGCCGAATTGACCATCGGCACAAGACCGTGCCCACAACATTCTTTGTCATCGACGGGAAGGGGTCTTACGTACCGCCGCTCTAAGGGACCGGATACACGCTAATTGTTGTGTTCCTTCCACAATGCATCGAGCCTGATCCAATGGGACGGCGACAAGATCAAGATCGTACACCGACAAGTGTTAGTCATCGCCGCGCGTACCGATTTGCTACTTCGGGAAATCGAAGGCATCGATTGTTTGTCCGGGGAAAATCGGCAAGCCGATTTTCTAAATGTGTCCAATTCCACAATACAAACCAATTGGAAATGATGAGCCGCACTGCTGCTTTGAACAAGACATGATGGAGGGCTCAAGCATCTTTGGCATGGACACCGCAGACGAAGACGAGGGCAAGCTCGGGCAAGGTTTCACGTCGGCGACGAACTAGAAGAAATTGACATCGGCTCCGTGACAAGCCGAGGCCGACGTATATTAGGAAAAATCTATCTCCTCATTGTAGATCCTACTTATTGATTTGTTAAAAGAATATAAAGATTTTTTTGCTTGGTAGTACTGAGATGCCCGGCCTCACCCGATCAATAGTGGTCCATCAACCGCCGATTAACGCAGCTATCAGCCGCTCAAACAGCCTCCCAAGAGGTTTAAGGCCGATATGTACGATGCAATTAAAGCCGAAATCACTCGGCTATTTGACGCAGGATTCATTCGGCCTTGCCGATACGCCGAGTGGGTCTCGAACATTGTCCCAGTTGTTGAAGAAAAATGGTAAACTTAGGGTATGCATCGATTTCGTAGATCTAAACAAGGCGCACCCCTAAGGACGAATACCTAATGCCGATAGCCGATTTGCTCGTCGATGCCGTTCAGTGCCACAAGATTATTAGTTTTATGGACGGCAATGCAGTTTATAATCAAATATTTATTGTCGATTTAAGACATCCACAAGATCTGCTGTGTCCCGCGCAATCGGCTTGTATGAATGGGTAGTAATGACATTCGCCCGAAAATGTCCGGGGCAACATATCAACGGGCCATGAACTACATTTTTCACGACATGATCGGCTCACTAGTAGAGATCTACATTGACGACATGGTTGTCAAGTCCAGGAGATAGAGGGTCACATAGCCGATCCGAGACAAGTGTTAGAGCTGACGAGGAAGTATGGCGTGAAGATGAATCCGCTTAAGCGCGCATTCGACGTATCGGCCGGGCAGCTTGGGATTTCTTGTCCATGAAAGAGGAATTAAGGTTACACCAAGAAGCATAAATGCTATCAAGATAATCCAGCCTCCGAAGGGCAAAAACAACTCCACCATTGATCGGCAAGATAAATTTCATCACACGGTTCATAGCCAAACTCTCGTAAAGAATGGAGCCGTTCACACCACCGCTTCGCCGAAAGCCGATCAAGCATTCACATGGGGGCGTAGAGCAAAGAAAAAGCTTTGGACAACATCAAGGACTATCTAAGTTCCTCTCGGTTTTAATGCCTCCACAAAAAGGGATACCGTTTAAGCCGAGCATATACTGCCCGATGACAAGTCAATCGGCTCCGTCCTAATCCAAGGGGTTGAGGGCAAGGAAAAGCCATCTTCTATCTCACTCCGACGGTTACTAGACGTAGAAACGAGGTATTCGCCTGTGGAGAAGCTATGCCTATGCCTCTATTTTTCATGTACAAAGTTAAGGCACTATCTGCTATCCAACGAGTGCATAATAGTCTGCAAAGCCGATGTAGTCAAGTACATGCTATCGGCTCCAAAGTGTTGAAAGGAAGGATTGGGAAGTGGATTTTTGCGCTAACAGACTGATCTCGAGGTATTAGGCACCAAGGGCAAACAAGGACAAGCTATAGCCGATTTCATTGTGGAACACAAAATGACTCGACCGGCTTAGTGGAGATCATGGCTTGGACTTTGACGTTTGACGCTCGGTTTGCACCAATGGCTGCGGCATCGACTTAGTCATTATTTCACCCAGGGGAGCAAGTTTCGAATTTGCTTTCGTCATCAACCCCCACGCTACAAACAACCAAGCCGAATACGAAGCCGTCCTTAAAGGATTACATCTACTCAAGAAAGTTGAAGCTGACACCATCGAAATAATGGGAGATTCATTGTTGGTCATCAACCAATTATTAGGAGAATACGAATGCAAAAACGATGCGCCGATGGCCTATTATCAAGAATGCCGAATTAATGGACGGTTTTTGGCTAGTCACTTTGAAACACATCCCGTGAGAGCGAACAGTAGAGGCCAATGATTTAGCTCAGGCACGGCCATCGGCCGATGTTGAAAGAAATTGACATAGAGGTTGCCGCCATTATGCCCGATGACCGGAGGTTTGAAGTCTACAGCTATCTCAAAAACCCTTCTCAATCGGCTACAAGGAAGCTACGATACAAGGTGTTAAGATATGTTTTGCTCGATGAAGATATGTACTATCTGGACGATTGATGGTGTGCTACTCAAATGTTTGGGAGCCGATCAGTGCCAAAGTGGCCATCGGAGAAGTGCATGAAGGGATCTATGGCACGCATCAATCGCCCACAAAATGAAGTGGCTCCTTCGCCGAGCAGTATTTCGCCGACGACGCTTGAAGATTGTTTCAAGTATTATAAGGGCTGCCAGGATTGTCAAAAGTTTGGCGCCGTACAACGAGCACCAAAGCATCGGCTATGAACCCAATTATCAAGCCTTGGCCGTTCAGAGGATGGGGCATCGATATGATCGGCCGATCAATCCACCCTCAAGCAAAGGCCATAAATTTATTCCGGTGGCGACAGATTATTTCACAAAATGGGTGGAAGCGATTCCCGAGAGAAGTGGATTCTAAGGACGCAATCGAGTTTGTCAAAGAACATATTATCTATCGATTTGGCGTTCCACAAATGATAACAATGTGACTGTGTGGATCTATCTTCGTATTAGATGAGTTTGTTCAGTTTGCCAACGGCATGGGGATCAAGATACTTAATTCTTCGCCGTACTACGCACAAAGCAACTGACAAGCCGAAGCTTCAAATAAAAGTTTAATTAAGTTGATTAAAAGAAAGACTCGAATATCCTAAACAAGGTGGCAAGCCGATTAGCCGAATCATTGTGGGCGTATCGGATGGCATGCCACTGATCAATTCAAGTCCCTCCGTAGACAGCTGGTCTACGGGCACGAGGCGGTGCTACCATGGGAAAACATCGTTCGGTTCAAGGCGCATCCACTGGCTGTGATCAACTTACACCGACGATTATTATCACCTAATGGTGGACGAATCGAAGACTTAGTTCTATCCAGATGAGGGCTTTGGAAAAGTTACAAGGGATAAAGAACGAGTTGTCGTACATTATAACAAAAGTGGTGCCTAAATCTTTCGAGGAAGGCGAACTCATTTGGAAATTGATACCGCCGATCGGATCTAGAGATAACAAATTCGGCAAGTGGTCACCAAATTGGGAAGTGCCTTTCAAGATCCACAAATGCGTCTCTAAAGGAGCTACATGTTAGAAGGGCTAGATGGAGAAGTATTTGGAAGGGCTCTTAATGGAAAATACCTAAAGAAATACTACCCAAGTGTATGGATCAACTCATAATTCGGTTCTCTGTTGCTTAGCTAACTTATGACAAACCGATGTCTTGCTTCAATAAGGCATCGCCTTTAGGCATTTTTATGCAACATTTTTTCCTAAGTCTTCCACGATCGGCTAATGATTGGCCGACAAATGACGTAATGATGCACGAATAGCTCGAATTCACAATATTGTCGACACCGAAGCTATCAACAAAATTTGGGGGCATATACATACACGAGCCGATTGCAAAATTGGGTGTCAGGGAATTTTTAAACTTTTTAAGCTTCGAATCGTCAAAATAAAAGAGTTGGAAGTGATTTGGATCGACGTTGTGATTCAAGTGTTAACATCGATGGTTGTGGTGTGGTCTCGGAATCGGCAAGTCAAAATAAAAGCGTTGGAAGTGATTTGGATCGACGGCCATGATTCAAGTGTTGACATCGACGGTTGTGTGATCTCACAATCGGCGAACGTGACGCGATACTTAACGGCTAGGGCCGATTTTACATAAGCAATTCAAGATACTATGCGCGGCCGCCGATCTCATCCACGAGCACAGCTGCAAAAGATTAATAGACTGTATTACACAAAAGTTAAAGCCGATTACAAAGTTCGAGCAAGTTGATTAAAGTTCAAGCCCATTACAAAAGTTTGACAAATATATTACAAGAGGCGGTAGTCGATTTCGTAATGATAAAATGTTACAAGCTCATTGCTTCAAGAAATCGGCTATGGCCGATAACGCCATCCGCCTAATCTGGTCCACTTCCTCAATGGCCCCGACGCTCGTCGGCCTCGCACTCCAGCCACCGGCCGATGCCCTTCACTGTGTCCCGTAGATGTGTCACACCTCCTTGATACTTTGGCGTTGAGCTTCGATTTTGGCCGGCAGTCGGCCATGTACTTGTGGACGCCGATCTCGCTTCGTGACTTGAACGAGATCGCCATCAACCGATCTTGGCGTGCAAGGAGTTGCTCAAGCTTGGCCGCCGCCTCGCCTTCAGTGCGGCCGGCGCTTTCCGCCTCAATGGCATCCTTGGTCGACTGGAGGGTGGCCGACCATGCCGGCTCTCGCGACGGCCGCCATCCACCGCCGTGCCCGCTCATACTTGAGTTGGTGGGCTTCCATTGAAGGTAGCCGCACGATGGCATTGGCTAGAGCTTCCGACACCGCCTTGGATTTCCTTGAAGCGCGTGCGTATTGAACCGCCGTCGACCACCAACAAGATCCACCAGGCCTCCACTGGCCAATGTCGCCCAGGGTAGCTCAAGTCCTCGGCGGTGTCACCAATGCCTCGCCGATATCGCCGACTCCTCGAACTCCGACAAGTCAATGTTGAGGAGGCCGCTCTATGTTTTGTGTGAGAGAAAGACGACAAAGAATGTTGAATTGGCGAGCCGATCATGAATTTCACGCCTATACGTGGGCACCGGTCGAGCAACCGGCTCGGCTTGTGCATCAGCTTGCGCCCGTCGGGGCTTCTTCATCGGTGCCATTGCCGCGCCCGCGGCATCCACAACGTGCTCGCTGGACGTCCTTGGGGGCAGCCACGGAGATCGTGGGGCTGCAAAGAAAGGGTTAGCGGTCAAGTCGACTAAGTTCTACGATCAAGTTGCAAGAGATGGTTACCAATGGCGCGTGACGTGGAGTGCGACCGGCCAATTTCTTGACTCTGAGAAGAATCGTTCGATCGATGCAAGTGATATCATCATGGAGCCGAATTTGATGAAGTGAGGGCTTACCGCCGATTTTTCGGGGGGGACTTGGGACCGCGGGACGCTCTACCGGAGCGTTGACGGACTCATGGCTCGAACTCCTGTTCGCCGCCGCTCCAAAGAAATTCCGGCCGTCAAGATCACCGGCCGGGCGACGTTGTCAAGGAACCGTGCACGGCCGGGTCCAGGGGAGGCTAGCTCGGCTCGCGCCGCGCGTCTTCGCTTTAGCTTCTTGGGGCAGCGCGACCGACGGCCGATGAGACGTGGCAGCTTTTCTTCTAGGCAATCGGCTCATGCACCTCGCCCGCACAAAGAAAGACGCGGCCTTCGCGGCCTCTCACCGATCGCCGACGCGAGCAAGGCCGCCCCCATCCAGACGCCAAGGCGGTATTCAATGGGACGCCCGGAGTCGCCACCGCTTGGCCGCTCCGCTTCACGCCTCCTCGCAAGTCGAAGGCAAATGTTAATCGCTATATCACCGATGATCAAAAAGAAAATCATTTGGAATTTGAAGCTTACCAAGGGATTTCTTCGGGCAGAGCAAATCGACGTAATGAGATGACCGCCGTGGAAGATGTGTCGTTGATTTTGGTCCACCATTGGTCGTAGGCGGTGCTTTTCCTCGCCGCCATGGTCATCTCGCCGATGTTGCCAAGGGAGGGCCTGGCTATACTCGTAGTCGATGCATTATCAAGTCCCGTTCACCACTCCCTCGTCTCAATCTTATCGCGCATAATAAAAGCCGATGGGCAAGCCGCCCAAGACCGAATCCGTCTCGCAGCTCGATACCGGGTAATAAAATTCGTAGCTTTTGGCCACCATCGGCCCCGGTGGACTCCGGCCAGCAAGATGTAGGGGGACAGAGTGGCGATGAACAACTCCCCGCACCTTGGGGTGTGGGCCGAGTTGATGTCTTCCCGCTAAAATCGCCGACAACTCAAACACCCCCGATCCCGATAGAAGTACTTTCAGCGCAGCTTCGCGAGACAAATTTCGTCAGTAAAGGGCAATAAACCATTTGGCTAGCAGTGTCGGCCGATTTCCTTGAGCTCCGCATGAGCAAACTGGCCGCTTCTCCATAGCTCATGCATCCGTGGTGGTGATCTCGGTTGTCGTCTTCGCCTTCTGATCGGCTCCACCTTGGGAATACAAAGATGCCGAGGGAGCCGACTGCTATCTTTGGGTCACCAGCACTGCCATGGGATCTGTAAGAACCACTGGGGCTGCCGGGTTGATTGGAGCGTTGCCGGCTATCTTTGCGATGGCCTCGATGCAAAGATTCGGTACAAGTAGCCGAGGAGGTATTTCCAGCCGCGAGCTCGCCCCGTCGGCTAGGATTTTGGCTACGACTCCGCCAGCTGGCGGCCGGCCCGCAGCCTCGATCCACAGTACAATAATTTTCAAGCCACATCATCAAAAACGCGTGTGCTCCCTGTGGCCGACGGATCCGTCCCTTCATGTCCCGAGCGATGAAGTCGCTCCACCCGCCGATGGCCTTGGTCTTGAATTGATGCCGCCTTTCGGGCTCAGGTTGCTAGGGTTGGCCAACGCCAGGATGTTCAAACATGGCCATGTACACGCGGCAAATGTGATTGTCATCGCCCTCGCCGAAAGATGAAGGCGTTGAAGCCGTCATTCCAAAATATGTCGCAGCCGATGTGAGTGGCTCATCCTTTTCCATGCCGGCAATGGATGGCCAAACACCGGGTGATCCCAGCTTCCTCCCACCGAGTGTACTTGGCCGATCGCACCCTCTTGTACCATTCGATCCACGCTGCGCGTCTGGTGGTCGGCCATGATTTGAAGGTCCTGCCTGGCAAAGGCGAGGGATGGCTTGTTGGTGTTGTGAGGGACCCGTTGGTCTCGGCTATGATGACATCTCCGGATCGGTGTTGCCGATGGGGCCGAGAAAATACCTCCTTTCTTGGGTCAAATGGGATGACTACTGTGACAAAGCAAGGCACAGCAAAAAGAGGAAAAGACACTAATCAAGAAGGGCTAAATATTATAGTTTGAAAGGGGGAAAACGCTAATCAAAATGGCTAAGAGCAAGACGAATGCAATATGGTTGGAAGTATGGCTAGAGAAGTAAATCCGAATAGAAAAGGAGTTCGACCATGGCGGTGTACCTGGTGAACTCGACGATGGCGACGGCCAAAGGCGGCGAGGAGCCATGGCGGCGGCAACAACCGGTGCGGCGGTGGTGGCCGCGCGACGCGAGGTGCTTGACGCAGCGGGCGTGGAGGCCATCGTAGCCGTTGGAGATGATGAAGGGTCTTGATCTCGCGAAGGGCCCCGAGATTTGACGAAGGACGCCTATGAACTGTTGGAGAGGAGAGGGAAATGAAAGCTTGTTTGAGAAATGTTTTGAGTGCGCTTTGAAGGCGTGGTTGTTTCGACGAGGCAAATGGCTATTTAAAGGGCACTTGGGGGCAAAATGCTGTTTAGGCCGAAAAGAGCGAGAATTTTAACAGTAATAAATCCAGAACACTTCGTATCATGGACTTGGGGGCATGTGTTAACACCGAAATTAGGTAATTGGATCCCTAAGTCCTAGCAAAGGTGAAGCAGATCGGATCGGGCCGGTTTGGCGGAGAAACAGAGGCCGCATCGGTTGAGAAGCGACTCGTGCGAGGCCGAAGCTAAAGTTGGATCGGACAGAGCGGCCGATAGCCGATTCTAGGTTCGGTAGAAGATAAAGCCATTTATGGTGCAGATGTTGAAGATAAATAGAAGATTTGGTTATCGATTGCACGTTAAAAGATATTGTCATTTATGGATAAAGTCCTCGTAACGGCAAATTGTATCTCGTAATTTAGGAGTTTGTTTAAACTCTTATTGTAATGCGGCGTGGGTCCTCCCGGGATAACGTCGTGTTTTAAATAATAGTTTAGATAGAGTCTAGGTTTGTACAAATAATTTTATCTTGGGTATAAATAGGACCCGAGACCCACTATAATTAAAAAAACACAATCAATCAAACCTTCGGCGCATCGCCAACCTTTTTCTTCACACAAGCAATTTGCTAGGCTACGTGGCCGCATCAAGCTTCGATCCCCAAATCTAGGTAAATGCTTGTCATCAAGGGTATGTTCTAATCAAGTTTCTAGTGCTTCCATCGTAATGACACATTAGATTCAGTGGGTTTATACTGTGTATTTATCATATAGCGCATATAAATTAGATCAATGTTTAGATCTATCTTGCCATTGGCCGCTTTCATCAAGAACCCACATCCAATTAGGCTAGATCTAAAGGTTGGCGTTTATATGCAAAGATTCACCATCTTGAGAGATATAATCGGTTACAATGATCGTGTTGTTCCTTTTATACTTAATGTTGCATCAAAGTTGAACTATTAAGTCATTTTTAGAACTACCAATGATCTCGTTTCATAGATTTATATGTTTAAGAGATGTGGCTGTGGTTTCACCGGTCTTATCTACCCTAATATATTTCTTTTAGTATATTTATTATTAGAATTATGTTAGGACCGCCTTATGTTAAGATCTTGTTCTTGTCGGACCTTATGAGCCGAATCGGCTTGCAATCGACACCACTCGGCCGATTTTCAGTGCTAAGCTTCGCTCAAGGATGATATCTTTTTATAAGAACCATCGGAGTACTAGCCGATCCATTGTTAGCTTTCCAAGACTGGTAGGGTTATCAATACCGTGATTTATTATCCTTTATCGTATTTAGGTTAAACGGCTAATGTTGTCTCTGCATCGCGCGATCCATTCTAGTCGCTTGGCTTAAATATATTTTAGGATAGCAAATATATGCTCATGGGTTCCCTTAGTCGATCCAAAGTGGGGATCTAACCTAACACTTAATGCATATTTTCCTCAAGTTGCTCTTGTTGGTAAACGATCAAACCAATTGGCACGCCATGCACAAAGACAGCAATGAGAAGGACCCGCAAAGTGGAGTTGCGCATCTCCCCAGCCGCGTGAGAGAAATTTCTCGTCAACAATGCCCCGGTTGCCGATTGTGCTTCCATCGAAACCGGTTTGAAGAGATCCAAGATCGGCTACCACTCAATTGGCCCACACCATTGCACCGCTACCTTTTCGAGGCCCATCGGCACAAGTTTGAAAGGGCCAAAGAAAGATTAGCCGATCGACGCGAGAACCAATCACCGGAAGCCACCATCAAGGTTAACCAACAAGACATCATCACCGAGAAAGCAAAACTCGACGCCCGAAGGCCGAGCCGATGCCACGCCGAATCGGCTTCGCAAACGTCGGGAAGAAGTGGTGGCCAAGCTCGCTAGGCTCAATGCCGAGATTGCTTTAGAAGAGCACCGCGTAGCCGACCTTCCTAAGGAGATTGAAGACCAAAAGCCAAGATCAAAGCTTCGTGGCCTATCTATCGGATCCGGCAAAGGCATTGAAGCGATCCTGAGCGACGCAACCGATGCCAAGGTGATCGAAGATGTTGACCAAATCCATTGCATAGCTATTTCGGCAATAAATGAGTTTTTATCTCATTGAGCCGAACGTAATACTCCGACTATGCAAATTTTGGACCGATGTAAACATTTTGTAACTCTCGTGCTCGACTTGCTGCGTATTCCATGCTAATCATATGTGCGTTGCCGATTGTATTTTGAATGCTTTGAAAGTTTAAAAAAAATTGTAACACCCAAATAGTTGCGAAGTCCACTATGTCCAACTTCCTCGACCTTGTACCGTATATGCCCCTAATTTTGTCGATGATGTCCTCAGACGATAAAATTATCAATCCAAACAATCCAACATTTGTTAGCTAGATTGAGCCGATTTGCAAAACCAGGGGGAAAACATAGCAAAGACGTTCTAAAGGCGATGCGTATCTCACAACACACGGCTAACATGGATCGGCAAAGCCTTAGCCGAATCATGAGTTGATCCAAACACTGGGTAATATTTTTTTAAGTATTTGCCATTAAGAGTCATTCGAATACCTCTCCATCCATTCCTTGTAGCATGTAGGCTCCTTGGAGACGTATTTATGGATCTTGAAAGGCCCTTCCCAATTAGGTGACCACTTACCGAATTTGTCGTCCTTTGAGCCGATCGGCACACGCTTTCCAAACCAACTCGCCTTCTTCAAAAGATTTTGGCACAACTTTCTTGTTGTAATGACAAGCCACTGCTCTCTTGTCCCTCGTCACCTTTTCCAACGTGCGTATCCTTGATAAAACTAGGCTTCGATTTATCCACCATTAGATTATAATAGTCATCGATCGTTAGCCGATCTTGTAGTTGAATCCTTCTTGAGCCGATGATGTTCTCCCTTGCGTAACTGCGCATGCCCATAGACCAATTTATATGGAGGCACCTGGATGGATCTCGTGGCAAGCCATCCGATAAGCCCACAATGATTCGGCCAATCGGACAGTGCCATTGCTTCTACTCAAACGATCTTCCTCTTTATCAACTTGATCAAACTCTTATTTGAAGCCTCTGCTGCCCGTTATCCCGAGCATAATATGGTGAAGAATTTAGCAACTTAATCCCCATGCTATCGGCAAACCGAACAAACTCGTCTGAGACAAAGATAGATCCTCGATCCGTGGTGATAGTTTGAGGACACCGAATATGTATATAATGTGCTCCTTCACGAATTCGATAGTCCCGTGGTCAACCTTCTTCAAGGGAATTGCTTCCACCCACTGGTAAAATAATCGGTTGCCACCAATATAAATTTATGCCCTTTGCTTGAGGGTGATTAATTTGGATGATCATATCGATTCCCCAACCTCCGAATGGCCAAGGCTTGATAATGGGGTTCATAGCCGATGCCGCACCCTCCGGATGGCTCCAAACTTTTTGCGCCTTGGCAGCTCTTATAATATGTGAAACAATCTTCGAGCATAGTTGGCCAAAAGTACCCGCTCTTCAAGTAGCCACTTCATCTTGTGAGCCGATTGATGCGTGCCACAGATTCCTTCATGAACTTCTCCGATAGCCACTTTGGCTTGATTGACACTTAGACACCCGAGCAACACGCCATCAATCGTCCCTGATAGTATAAATCTTCGTCGAGCAAAATGTGTATCGTAGAGCCTTGTAGCGCAATTTTTGAAGCCGACTGGGACAAATTTTGCGATAGTTGTAGACTTCATATCTCCGCCGCTACCGAGATGGTTGCAATTTCTATTTCAATTTCTTTCGTCATCGGCTTATAACCCGATGGCCCCCGAGCTAGATCATTAGCCTCCGAATTTGCCCTGGGATATGTTTCACTAAGCACTAGCCGAAAATTGTCCATTACCTCTCGGCATTTCGATAATAAATCATCGTTGCATCGCTCTTTGCACTCATACTCTCCCCGATAGTTGGTCGATGACTAACAAAGTGAGTCGCCCATTATCTCTATGGCATCGGCTTCAACCTCCTTGAGCAGCTGCAATCCCTTGAGCACGGTTTCATATTCGGCTTGATTGTTTGTTGCATGGGGTGTAATGGAAAAGCAAACTCGAAACTTGCCCCCGGGAGAGATTATCACCAAGTCGATGTAGCATCCATTTGTGCAAACCGAGCCATCGAACGTCAACGTCCAAGGCATAATACTTCCACCAAGCCGATTGAATCATCTATGTGTTCTACTATCAAATCGGCTATAGCTTGTCCTTTCACCGCCTTAGGTGCGTGATATCTTAAGTCAAACTCCTGTCAAGGCAAAAATCCACTTCCCAATTCGTCCTTTCGTAACCGGGAGCCGATAGCATATACTTCACTACGTTGGCTTTGCATACCACAAAGGTGCACTCATTGGATAATAGATAGTGCCTTAACTTCGTGCATGAAAATACAGCACAAAAATAACTTCTCCACCGGTGAATACCTTGTTCGCATCTAGAAGTCGTCTACCGAGATAGAAAATTGCCTTCTCCTTCCCTTTGATCTCCCGAATCAAAACCGAGCCGATGGATTTCTGGGCCGGCCGATTGTATAACTTTAATGGCACCTCTTTTGTGAAGAAATCAGACTGGGGAGCCGAGATAATCTTTTATGTTGTCCAAGGCTTTCGCGTTTCGCCCCTGTGTGAATGCTTGATTGGCTTTGAGCCAAAGCAAAGGTGTGAACGGCTCCATCTTCTCGATAGATTTGCTATGAATCGTCTAATGAAGTTGATTTTGCCAATCGTGACTACAATGCCTTCTTGTCCTTCAAGGTTGAATCGTCTTAATGGCGTTGATGCTTGGTGTGATCTCACTCCCCTCTCATGAACAAGAAATCGAGAAACCGGCGCCCGATACGCCAAACGCGCACTTGATAGGGTTCATCTTCGTGCCATACTTCCTTGTCCTTTCCAAAACCTGTCTTAGATCGACTATATGGTCTTCTATCTCCCTAGATTTGACAATGACGCATCGATGTAGTCTCTACTAGGAGCCGATCATGTCATGAAATATGTATTTATGGCCCTCTCGTACGTAGCTCCAACATTCTTCAAGCCGAAAGTCATGACGACCCATTCGTATAGGCCGATTGCTCCTTGGCACCTGAAAGCTGTTTATGGATGTCTTACTCGGCCATAAAAATCTGATTGTAACCTGCGTTTCTATCCATGAAACTTATAATTTTGTGGCTAAAGGCGCATCCACTAGCCAGACGGTTATGGGCATTGGGTATTCGTCCTAGGGGTAGCTTTATTTAAATCTCTCAAGTCGATGCACACCCTAAGCTTGTTGTTTTTCTTGATTATCGGAACAATATTTGAAACCCATTCAAGATATCGATGTGGCCGAATAAATCAAGGCCATATAATCGAGTGATTTCGCTTGAGCGCATCATACATATGATTTAAACCTCCCGGAAGGCTGTTTGTACCGCTGATATCTTGGTTTAATAGGAAGTTGATGCACAACAATGGATCGGTTAAGACTTTGTGCATCTCAAAATATTCCCAAGCAAAATAATCTTTATATTCCTTTAACAATTCAATGTTTGGTCCTAGAATGAGAAGACAGATTTTTCTAATGTATGTCGGCCTAGGCCTATCTCCCCGGACATATATCCACTTTTCTAACTCATCGGTCGACATAAAACCTTTCCCGAGTTTGTCGCTCGATGTTGTCCACGTGTGCCTCTTTGTTGTAGACGCCGAGCCCTCCACGACGCCTTCAAAGCAACAATTGAGGTTCTTTGTCTCCAATGGGTCGTATATCATAATCGGACACCTTTAAGAAATCGGCTTG